>OZ004710.1:68490947-69090947 GCA_963924515.1 Vespertilio murinus
TTTCTTACAAGAAAAATAGGGAAGTGTCTTGGGCAATATACTAGCACAACCAAGTCTTAAAGCAAATTGTGAAATGATTGCCCTCCTGGGTGAATAAATTACAAAAGACCGGAACAACCAATCTTCTTCCAGGTTGATGCATTGTCCTGCCAGAGCTGATAACAGACAGTGCTTGGGTTACCTTTCAGCCTGCAAACCACAATCTACCATCATTGGATGTGGCTCAAGAAGTCATCCCAAGACAGTGATGGTTCCTTGCACCCAATGGGGCAGGGATTAGGGATAGCACTTCTTGTCATACACATTCCTGGAGTTGGTCATTAGCATGGACACTTGTTATAATAAAGACCTGCACTGTCCAACACGGGAACCACTAGCCACGTGATTATTTGCATTTTAATTTAAGTTCATTAAAATTAAAGCAAATTAAAATTCATTGTTTAGTCTTACTAGCCAATTTCAAACGTGGCTAGTGGTTCCTATATTGGATAGCTCAGATATCAAACATTTCCATAACCCCAGGAAATTTTGTTGGCCAGTGCTGATACAGATTCTATATCTTCTGCCCTCACCATTCCATAACTTATTCTTTTCTGGAGCCACACTCCCTGGTTTCAAATCTTGGCTCTCTTTCTAGCTAGCAAGTGTAATTTGGGGCTAGTGCCTTCCTCTCTGAGCCTCAGTTTTGTAAACTGTAAAATGGAAATAGTAATAATAGTACTACTTCTTAAGGTTGTTGTGAGGGCCGCTATTGTATGAAAAGTGTTTAGAGCCGTGTCTAACCCCTAACATGTATAGATTAAGCACTCCATACATGATAGTTATATTGTATTTTATTATTCATCCCACTCCTTTGCAGATGTAGCCAGTACACATTGCTGGCCTCTTCCCCCATCATGAAGGAATAGCACCTACTTCCTCTTCTGCTCTCCCCTGGAGAGATTCTTTCCAATCAGAATCACAAAAGAAAGAGAGACATATGGCTTATTCCTTACCAAGCATCTGAAATTGATTTAGGTATCAGTTTAAATCATGTAAAACTTTCAGACTGTTTCCCTAATCCCCAATCCAAAACTGTACTGTCATTTTGAACTCTGGGGGGAGAGTCTGGCATTGAAGGAGCCTGACCTTAATTGCTACAGACTAGCCATGTCAGTGAATTCTAGGGAATTTCTTACCACATTAATCATCTTCAGAGTTGAGGAAATAGTGTTTCATTTGTCCATTCCCTTCATATGTTTGCAGTGTGAGTCTGTGAAGGATTTCGGTGTGTGAATTTAAAAATTTTAAAAAATATATGTTTTTATTGATTTCAGAGGAAGGAAGGGAGAGGGTGAGAGAGATAAAAACATCAATGAGAGAAAAACATTGATCACTTCCTCCTTCATGCCCCCTACAAGGGATCGGCCTGCAACCTCCTGGTGCATGGGATGATGCTCAACAACTGAGCCACACAGGCTGGGCTAGTGTGTGAATTTTTAACATGAAGCAGCTAAAAGCCTTCTGTCTCAATTTATCATGTAATCTTTCACAGGAAGCCCCCCAAAATTGTCTATTAAAAACAATATTGTCCAGCCAGTGTGGTTCAGTGGTTGAGCATTGACCCATGAACCAAGAGGTCACTGAGTCAATTCCCGGTTGGGGCACTTGCCTGGTTTCGAGTTCAATTCCCAGTAAGTAGAGTGTAGGAGGCAGCCAAATCAATGTTTTTATTCTCTCCTTCTCCCGTCTTCTCGCTATAAAATCAACAAAAACATTTTTAAAAACATTATTTCTCTTTTTCTTATTTTTTTCTAAATTACAACAAAAAATACATTTTATATCTGGGGTCCATGAGAATATGTGAAATACTCAGGGTACAAAACTGAAAAAGGAATCTCAAAGATTGCCCATTAGAAGAGTTCATTTCATTATTTGAAACAAACAAAAAATAACTTTCTACATAGTTTTCTTTAGTTATGTAACAAAAATGTCATTAGTATCTTGGTTTCTGTTTCTGACTGTCTGTGGAAAACACTCCAGGCCTGTCTGTTCTAAAAACTAACCAAGAAAGTGAATTTTTAAAAGATTGTTTTCATTCATGAACCACTGGGGCCTATAATTAAGAGCAAAGCCCTTATATATTATTTCTTAAGGGACAAGAGCATTTTTTATATTGAAGCATTTCTTTGAACAGCCTTTGAAGGATTAAATATATTAGATTTTCTTTTTTTAAAAAGACCTTATTTTCTTAGAGCAGTTTTAGGTTTACAACAAAATTGAGAGGAAGATACAGAAATTTCCCACATAACCCCTATCCCTACATATGCACAGACTCCTCTATTATCAACATCCCTGACCAGAGAGGTACATTTGATATGTTTGATATTGGTAACCAGTAGGTTACCAATGGTGAACCTACTTTGACACATCATCACCCAAAGTCCATAGTTTATCTTAGGAGTCACTCTTTTTTTTAAAAAAAAAATTCTTTATTGATTATGGTATCACATAATTGTCCTCATCCCTCCATTCCTATCCCAAACCCCTCCCCACGTATGCCCACCCCCTGTTGTCCATGACCACTGGTTAGGCTCATATGCATGCACACAAGTCCTCTGGTGATCTCTCCCTTTTGCCTCCACCTTCCCCTACCTTCCCTCTGAGGTTTGACAGTCTGATGGCTGCTTCTCTGAATCCAGGTCTGTTTCTGTTAATTAATTTATGTTGTTCATTATTTCCCCTAGATGCGTTAGATCATGTGATACAAGGAATTCCCTTATAAGGACCGGAACTGAGACAAGCCATAATGGTTATGCTGAGAAACAAATGAATCAGTCTGTAGTGAGTTCCTTTCTGGGCCAACAGTTCTTTGTAGAGGGTCACCTGGGAAGGCACATGGGCAACTTTCATTTTAAATTTTTCCTTAAAACAAACAAACAAACAAACAAACAAACAAAAAAACAAAAAAACAAACAAATAAATAAATAAAATAAAAGTTGCCCATGTGCCTTCCCAGGCCGCCCTCTACAGTTCTTTTGGGTCCCAATTTCAATGTCAAACAGTTCCTTATGTGTACATTTCAGCCATGGTATTTCAGATCTGGTTGGTGGATAAATGGTGTTAATACAGGTTTGACTATCTCTGGTTTGGTCCTGGGCATCCTTCAGCGATGCACAGCTGCTGTCTGCTATGGTAGTATGGCAAGGCGTTGTCAACGTCTTCCATCTCTAGACTGTTTCTCTTCTGTCTTCATGGCTGGGGCACTCCTGTCAATTCCTCTCTGTTGCAGGAATCCACATGGTCTCGGAGTTGTCTTCTGAAAATATACAAATATATTCTTGACCAAAAGTTAATAAAGAGATATTTTCTATAAATTTGACTTGGGATCCCTTTTCATTTTTTTTGCCCAAATGATTTTCCTCTGGCTTGTTTTGGCACTATGTGTGTTTTTCATGGGTATCTTGCTGTGAGTATTTCAAATGAAAGTTACTTTTCTAAAGTAAAAATTTTCTAGATGTAATTTACTCGCAGGATATTTTTCTTTACATGATATTTTTCCATTATCACCCCCTTTTTTAATTTAAATATTAGGAGGCTGTTGGAAATTTTATAATGTAGTCTTTATAGCTTTTACATTTTAATTATTTGCTCTAAAATATGACTGCTTTACGTTCATTACATGTTATGCAATTTTACCATGAGATGAACTGCCAATAAGAATTTTGTTAACACTTTAGGAACAGCTTTTTGTACAGTACAATCAATTTTTCTAGAATATTCGCTTATTTCAATTAGCAATTTAATTATCTCTGAGAAATTGACTATTATTCAACTGTCAAACTCGTCATTCTATCAACAATCTTATTTTACCCTGTGTGTATTAGTGGAAAGGATTATTTGCCTTCTTGAGTAGGCCCTGAGCATTCCTGGTACTAGGCTGTCTTAGTGGTTACTCTTGCTCTTATATATGTTATGTGTTTGGATGCATGTATAATAACATGTATCCATGATTATAGTATCATGCAGCGTATTTTCCTTGCCCTAAAATTCTTTATTCTCTGCCTTTTTATCCCTTTCCCAACCTCTGACAAACACTGATCTTTTTATAGTCTCCATAGTTTTGCCTTTTTCCACAATGTCATATAGTTGGAATCATACAGTATCTAGCCTTTTCAAACTGGCTTCTTTTACTTAGTAATATGAATTTAAGGTTCCTCCATGTCTTTTTAAGGCTTGATAGCTCATTTCTTTTTAGGGCTAAATAGTGTTTCATTTTCTGGGTGTACCACAGTTTATTCATTCACCTACTGAAGGCCATTTTGGTTGCTTTCAAACTCTAACAATGGATGTTATATGCAGAATTTGTGTGAGTACAAATTTTCATGTTTTTATTGATTTCAGAGAGATGAAGGGAGAGGGAGAGAGGGATAAAAGCATCAGTGAGAGAGAAACATTGATTTTTGCCTCCTGAAGGCCCCTACCAGGGATCAAGCCTGCTACCTTGACACATTGGTAGCTTTCCAACTCTAGCTATGAATGGTGTATGCAGGATTTTATGTGGACAGACATAAGTTTTCAACTCCTTTAAGTAAGTACTAGAGTGTGATTGCTGGGTTGTATGGTAAGAGTATGTTCACTTATTAAAGAAACTTCCAAATTGTCTTCCAAAGTGACCATTTTCCATTCCCACAAGCAATGAATGAAAGTTCCTGTTGCTCCACATTCTTACAAGCATTTGGTGTCATCAGCATTCTGGATTTGGCCATTTTGATAGGTATTTAGTGTTTTATTGTTGCTTTAATTTGCATTTCCCTGATGTGGAGCATCTTCTCATGTGCTTACTTATCATCTGTATATCTTTGATGAGGTATCTGTGAGGGTCTTTGGCCCATTTTCAGTTGGGTTGTTTTTTGTTGCTAAGTTTTTAGAGTCCTTTGTGTATTTTTTGGATACTAGTCCTTTAACAGATGTGTCTTTTGCAAATATTTTCTTGCATTCTGTGGCTTGTTTTCTTATTTTCCTGATACTGTCTTGCAAAGCAGAAGTTTTTAATTTTAATGAAGTCTAGCTTATTATATGTTTTATAGATCATACCTTTGGTATTGTGTCTAAAAAAGTCATTATCATACCTAACTTCATCTAGGTTTTATTCTATGTTATTACATAGACATTTTATAGTTGTACATTTTACATTTAAGTCTGTGACCATTGTGAGTTTAGTTTTGTGAAGGGTATAAGGTTTGTGACTATATTTATTTTTTATTTTATTATTTTTTGCATTCAGATGTCTAGCTGTTCTGGCACCATTTGTTGAAAAGACTAGTTTTGCTCCTTGGTATTGCCTTTGCTCATTTGTTAAAGATCAGTTGACTGTATTTATGGAAGTAGATCTGAGTTTTATTTATAAGATCCCCTGGAGAATTCCCTGGAGAATTGCTGTTAAAATGCTGATCTCTAGGCCCTGGGCAAAGATTTCTAAATGGGATCCTCTAAGACAGGGTTTGAGAAATCTACATTTTAAAAGACTGCAGATGATTCTGCCATAACAGGTCAAGGGTTTTGGATTCTACTCTTAGTCCATTATATAAACTGCTTCCCTCTTCTGCAGAATCTTTGCACAGCTCCCATTGTGGCTGATGATGTAAAGCCAACTCTCTTCTGCCACTCACTACAAAACAGAATCCTTTGATAGCATAGACTAAAAAGTGTAGTGAGCACATTCTCTGTGCTTGCACTGTGCTAGGTGCTGATGATCATTGAGGAAAGGTATATGTAGAGGTTTTCGAAATGGGAAGTAATATACCAACAGTACTCGTTATGGAAGGCAGTTAAAGCCACATGGTGAAGTAAGGCACTTAGAAAGCCAGTGTATTCTGGAACATAGATCTGGCAGTGAATGGAAGGAACTAATAATGAAGGTCCCAGAGGTAAGTCTGGAGAAGACATGAAGCCTGAAGTGAGTAGGACATGACAGTGGGTGAGGCCAATAGAAATAACACAGGAAAGAATTCAAGCTTTGGGAAAAAGAAATAACAGAATTTAGTGATAGAATATAGGGAAAGGAAGGGTAAAACAGAATTTCAAAGGCTGAAATTGAGGAGCCCAGAGGAAATGAGCTCAGATGGTAGAAATTTGGAACATTAGAAGGAAAGGCAATTTGTCATGGAAAAAGGGACATATGTTTTGGTCATTGAATTTGTGGCAAGAGTGGAATACCAGAATATAGCATTTGGAAATCTGGGACTGGATCCAAGGTGAAAGGTTAGGACTAGGCATCCCTAGAAATTCTAATCAAGGGATGGAAATTATAGGCTTGGGCTGAACAGATGTGGGACTAAGAAATAGAGAGGGATGTGCAAAGGGCTATTAACTGAATGGGAACACTCTGAGACGATGGATGAGAAGGGAGAGGAACAAGACAAGAAAACAAGGAGGGAGCAGAAAGTGGGACCAGAGGAGAACCATGGAATTCAGCAGATAGGATATTTTCAAGAAGCATAAAACTTTTCAACCTGCCCTCATAACACCTCATATTCAGAAGAAGAACCAGTACTCCTGTAGTTTCCATAGCTATAGGAACATTTGCTTCTCTTAGAGTATGAAGTGGAGCCATGTAAAATAACATTTCAGAAAAAGCTATCTTGTCATATTGCAAATATTGCTTTTCATGGACATCTTAAGTCATTCAAAACAAAACAAAACCCAACAATGTCTGCCTTTGTTTCTTGAGTTCCTTGTTAAAAATAATACAGAAGATTGTCTTATTTTACCTTGTAGGCACAGCAGTCTGGAAAAAATTCATCAATGTGAAAACATCTATAGAGAAGGTCAACACATTACTTGTTCTTTTACTCTGACTAAAGTAAAGGATTCCAGTTTCGACCAAGACAATGTTCAGGTGATGGTCAAGGATAATGCAGGAAAAATTAGACCATCCTTTCATATAGCGCCTTTAGCTTCTCATGGTAAGTTTTCAAAGACCTCTATGACAGCGTGGGTAAAAGTGTTAGTCTTTTGAACAGTCAGTAGATATAATGGAAACAGATTATCTTTTTAAGATCTTACCAGAAAAAAATATTTTTTTTCAAGAAGCAAGCTTAGAAATTATTTTATTTAGTACCTATGAACATGTTTTCTCCTCTTTCATTTATGAGTACACTGGGACAGACAGCAAGCAGTTAGTTATAGAACCAAGATTGGAACCCAGGCTCTCTCATTCTTAAGATCAGTTCTCTTTTACTTATAATACTTGTCAGGGCCATGCTACAGAATAATTCTGATTGAATATAATTCCCGAACAATCTATTTTGTAGAGTTTTTTTTAAGCTTAGACAGGAGGTAGAATGATCAAAGGTGATATCCAAATTACCTAACATTCTGGGTCCGGCACTGATCAATAAGAGCAACCAGTGCAACTGAGCATCAGCCTAGTAGAAAGAGCCTCCCGCTTGAAAATAAAATATCTGCTTGAGGTGCTAGCTTCTTCACTTTGGAAAAGATATATGTATATACTAGTACATTCTCTTAAAGTGTTTCCTCATCTATAAAATGGGGTGCATGGTCCCTCTTGATCTCAAAAAATTGTACATCTGACCCTTGAACAGCATGGGTTTGAACTGTATGGGTCCACTTATACGTGTATTTTTTCAATCTGTCCAATATTGTAAATGTATGATTTCCTTAATAATATTTTCTTATATTTTCTTAATAATAATATTCTTATGATTTCCTTAATAATATTTTCTCTAGCTTACTTTATTATAAGAATACAGTATAAAATACATATAAAATACATTTGAATTAGTCAACTGTTTATATTACCAGGAAGGCTTCTGGTTAATTTAGTTGCTAAGTTTTTAGGGAGTCAAAAGTTACATGCAGATTTTTTGACTAAGGGTGACAGTAATTTTCTTAACCCTCTGTTGTTCAAGGATCAACTGTAGAAGGTTCAAATGATATGAGGTGTATAAAAATGTTTTGTAAATCTCTAAAGCAGACTACTGTAAGCATTATGTTTGTTTATATCTTGCAATACCCCAACAAGGAACTCAGATACTAGCTAAGTGGTATACAGAAAATGTATAGGCAAATAACCATAAATTGACAAAAGTGCTGAAGTCTGTGAGCAGAACACTATTTGCTCTTTCAGGTACTAAGGGAAGTGAATTCTAATAGTGAACCAAAGGGAGCTTAGTTTGTACGGTAGGTCCAGGGAGTGAAGTTGTAGTAACATGCCAAGTGGGATAATCTGAAGCAAAGCCCTTGTTTGTCCTCTTCCTTGCTTGACAGGTTGTCTTCGATGGACCTTTTAAAGCTCATTTTGCTAGTTTTTTCCCTAGATATTAGTGGTGACATAAAGGGAGATACGTCTCAGCTAGAAGGTGACATCTTCAGATTTTTTGTTAATTATTCATTTTCTTCTGTTGTGTGGTATGCATAGCTGATTCCCAAAAAACTGAATCGACTAAGCTAATTTTCTTATTTATTTTTACATTGTGGTTATAATCACATAACATTAAATTTATCATCTTAACCATTTCTAAATGTACTCTTCAGCAGTTAAATATATTCACATTGTTGTGCATCAGATTTCAAGAACTTTTATCTTATAAAACTGAAACTCAATGCCCCCAAACACAAATTCCCTCTCATTCCTCCCCCCTGCTCTTGGTGTTACAGAAGACCGGAAAAACACCTAGCCTTGCGTAGAGAAAGGGAGTTACATTTTATTAAGGGCAGGGCCAAAGAAAAATATGCCTTTCAAATTCTGGGCTCCCCCACATGGAGGAAACCTTTTCTATTTACACTTTTCCTAGCTCTTTTGTCTTCCAAATTTGGAATGAGACTTCTGGGGCTTCTATGAAAGAAGGCCTACATGCTGGGAAGGGACCATGAGACCTTATCTCAAGGCCTGGCCTGGTGTCAGCACTGACAACTCTGTCTGGGGCATAGTCCACGGCCTCTCTGAAATGGGAGTAATCTTGTTTTCCTTATCATTTAAGCAAGCAAATGTTTACAGAAGCGAAAATAGCAGCGTTAAAATTTCAAACAGCAGCCTAAACCAGTTTGGCTCAGTGGATAGAGCACTGGCCTGCAGACTGAAAGGTCCCAGGTTCAGATTCTGATCAAGGACATGTACCTTGGTTGTGGCAGCTGATCTATGTTTCTAATTTTCTCCCCCTTCCTCTCTGTAAAAATCAATATATTTTAAACATTAAAACGGCATTTTTTATGTAAGATAGATGCTTCATTGGTGACCACCTTCTTATTTTATGTTGCTATTTTGGATACTTCCTAAATGGAATAATATAGTAGTTCTTTAGTATGGGCTTATTTCACTTAGCATAATGTCCTTGAGGTTCATCATTGTTGTAGCATGTGTCAAAGACTAAGCTAATGTTTAATTGTGGTTTTTGATTGGCAAAATGGGTAAGAGCTGGGGAAACCCTTTGCACTTGGTGCCCCTGTTACCCATTAGGTGGAGGCACATCTGGGCTAGACAGTTCTTTTCTTTATGATGCAGCTGGATATCCTGATTATACCCTTGCCATGTTCTAACCAGATGCATGTCAGAGTTCATGCCATCTGCTAGACACCCAAAGATATTCCTTAAATCCATTTCTAGGCAATTTAGCATAACCTTCCTTCATTAATCATGGCTAATCAGAAATCTAGAACTGTACTAGTCCCGTGATCGACAAACTGCGGCTCGAGAGCCACATGCGGCTCTTTGGCCCCTCGAGTGTGGCTCTTCCACAAAATACTACGGCCTGGGCGAGTCTATTTTGAAGAAGTGGCGTTAAAAATAGTTTAAGTTTTAAAAATTTGGCTCTCAAAAAATTTCAATCATTGTACTGTTGATATTTGGCTATGTTGACTAATGAGTTTGCCGACCACTGTACTAGTATGTCTGATCATGGAAGGCCATTGAAAGTATCAGCCCTATTTTGATTTAACTTTGTGACTTTTGTTATAAGTTCCCACATAGGTATCTCATCAAAGTAAACTCTGGAAGCTAATTTGTATTCTTCTATTTCTCTTTCAGTGCAACCTGATCCTCCACATATTAAAAGACTCTTCTTTCACAATGGTGACTTATACGTGCTAGGGAAGAATCCACAGCATTTTGTTAGCTCTTGTTTAACTTATCAAGTAGAAGTCAATAACAGCCAAACTGAGACGCCTTATATGTATTCCGTAAGTGTTTTCTAGATTGTTGTTTTTATTTGGATAATTTTCTTTCACTTGAATTTCTTATAGTATAACACATTGAAATATCAATGAAATTTAGCTCTTAGATTTGTCACATAATTATTATAATGATAATTCCTTGTCTGAAATAGGTTGGTGGAAGGTTTGAGGGTTTATGATAGCATTGACTGCAAGATTCACACCATATATTAATTCATTTGCTCAAAAAATTTTATTAGCTCTGGTCCATGTGGCTCAGTTGGTTGAGCATCGTCCTGTACATTGTATTCCTGGTCAGGGCACATGCCCAGGTTGTGGGCTTGAACCTCGTTGGAGTGTGTGCAGGAGGTAGCTGATCAATGTTTCTCCTTCACATCAATGTTTTTCCCTCCCTCTTCCTTCCTCACTCTCTAAAAATCAGTAAAAACATATTTCAAAAATTTTATTATCTACTATGTACCGTACACTATTTTTGTGCACATGACACCTGATGCAAAATTATTTTTTCCATGAAGCTTACCTAATATAAGATAAATATGTAATTGAACAAGCTAATTTCAGGGAATGGATGCTATGAAGAAAATTAAATGGGGTGATATAGTAGCGTAATGGGAGGGCCTGAGGGGATAGTAGGTAAGGTAGTAATTCAAAGTGGTGACATTTGAGATGAGATCAGGATGATGAGGAGGACCTAGCCATGTGAATATCTGAGGTTGGAGAGGACAGCAAATACAAAGCCTGAGGAAGGAATGAGTATGGCATGTGTGAAAAATAGAATGAACTCTGGATCAGGTAGATCTTGGAGGCTCTGGTATGGCCATTCAGTTTTCTTAGAGTTTGTGGCAACTAAAGTATTCAAATTTGAGTTGTTAGTATTGGTTGGATTAAATACAGTTTTATTATTCAGAATCTGGTACAAAATATGCTAATTAGAGGTCCCTGTGGGACACTGAGCATAACATCATGCAGCATAACCTTAGGGCATCAGTCACAAACTGGGACTCAGACATTTTTATTTGGGCCACAAAGTGGAGTTTTCTATGTCTTTTTAATTTGAATTTTTTACCTAGATTTAAAACTGTGGTGCCTGAAGAGTGTAGTTTCTATTAGGTGGTACCTCAAGACCACAGGGACTCAGTTGTGTGCCACCTGCCCTGGCCCTGTGCATTTGCGTTTTAGAGGTTCGAAACCAAGTTTTTTTGTATTGGCTTTTAAAGGAGCCCAGCACACATGGACAAATTCCTTGATTCAATTGTTTTAGCTCCTCAGGGGAGTCTCAAAATACAGACTTACCATGGTTTGACTTACGATGGCACAAAAAAAATGATACACATTTGCTAGCAACTGTACTTCAAAGTTTGAATTTTGATCTTTTCCTGGACTAGTGATATGCAGTACAATACACTCTCATGTGTAATTAATTTTAATTCAATGCTTCAAACACTCTTCAGGCCCACTGTGCTTTTAACTGTGTACATTAATGACAACTATCCGTATATCCATTGTTTTTCACTTTTGGTACAGTATTTAATAAATTATATGAGATATTCAACACTTTATTATAAAACTAGAGGCCAGTGCATGAATTCGTGCACTGGTCAGCCATCCTGCCCTGATGGAGGCCATCAGGGGTGGGTGGCTGGGGTAAGGGGTCATGGGTGGGGCTGGCTGGGGAGAGGGGCTGTAGGTGGTTTGCTGGCCAGCCCCACACCCCTGAGGGGCCGTGGGCATTCTGGTCAATCCACTCTTCAGTCTATTTGCATATTACCCTTTAATTATATAGGATAGGCTTTTTGTGAGATAATTTTGCCCCACTGTAGGTCATGTAAGTGTTCTGAGAATGTTTAATATAGGCTAGGCTAAGCTGTGGTGTTCAGTAGGTTAGGTGTATCAAGTGCATTTTTGACTTTGGATATTTTCAATATATGAGGTGTTTATTGGGATGTAACGCCATCATAACTTGAGGAATATCTCTACTTACTAAAATATGCCAGTGTTGATAGGTTAATAACTCCAAAGGGAATGACCAGGTCCACAGCTGAGCCGAGCTCTTCTGGGCATTTGCAGATGAATCTATTTCTGAAATAAAGTACCCATGATCTGGAACAGAAACTGATGTCCCCATATAATACTGCAAAGGGAAAAGGCAAAGGGCTTCCAAGTGGGGAGAGGGTGCTTTGCATTTCCAACTTAAGTGAGCTATCAGAAAACTGAAATATAATTGCTTTCTTCAGCCTTTACTGCTCTCCTGCTGCTTGGATTATTCATTTAGCACTGAATTATGTCCTGATAGTTACTCTGATCACCTGTGTAGGCCTGTTCTCTCCATTAAAAATATAAGCTGCTGTAGGGAGGAGTTAGGTGTTGTTTACTTTGTGCTGTTCCTGCTATTAATAGCAGCTTACATGTATTGAGCAATTAATATGCACTAGATATTTTAATAAGGATTTTATCTGAATTGTCTCATTAAGTCCTCAGAGTAACCCCAAGGATATAGGTCCCATCTCCCTCTCCATTTTACGGATGAGAAAACTCAGTCTCAGGGGTTACTAATAAAATCACATTTCTAGAAAAAGTGGTAGAATCAAGATTTCAGCAAAAGTCCAAGTTCAAAGTATTTGTTCTTAAACACTGTGAATCACATCAATACTTTATCTTAATACTAACAGCCATTAATTATTAAGTGTTTATAAGATTTGCTACAGATATACTCTTCTGTGTACTTCTCATACAGTGGTTTTTATTTTTTTTAAATATATTTTGTTGATTTTTTACAGAGAGGAAAGGAGAGGGATAGAGAGAAACATCGATGAGAGAGAATCATCGATCAGCTGCCTCCTGCACACCCCCCACCGGGGATGTGCCCGCAACCAAAATCGAACATGCCTTTGACCGGAATTGAACCTGGGACCTTTCAGCCATAGGCTGATGCTCTATCCACTGAGTCAAACCAGTTTTGGCTCATACAGTGGTTTTAAATAATTCATGAAATAGTTTGCATTTTATAGAGAAACTAAGGCTCAGAGAAGTTAAGTAACATATTACAGGCCATACAGCTAATAAGTATGACTTCAAAAGTTGGTCTCCATGTATTAAACTTAGACAAAGAATACATGGTATAACACCATTTGTGTAATCATCACAACACATTTTTGTTGACTTAAATTACTTTATTTTTATGAACTTCTAAAGAGAACACACATATATGGAACTTATTCATCTAAGTCAGATCTGTAGTCTATGTGGAATTAACTCTGTTTATACACTTGAGTGTAACGTACTCTCTCCTAGCAGATGGTCAGCAGCTGCTTCCTCTCCTAGAATATCATCAGCTTTTGTGTTGTCTCTGATCTTGAGTTCTGCTGTTTAGACCTTTTTTTTTTTTTCAAGACTTTTTGAGGAATTATTTTGCCTGGTGTTCCAGTTAAGAGAGGGAAGTAGGCTGGAACATGAACTGTGCCATCACATGAGGGATGTGGTCAGACAGAGGTAGCTCATGACAGAATCACAAAGTAAGGAATGACTTGTATTTGGCCACCCCCAGCCCTGCAAACTATCTACTTGATTCTCTGTGCCTTTGTTTTTCTTTTTTCATAGAGGTATCTAAGTAGCTGATAAATAACACAAGAGGATTTACATTTGAACAAGAGCCCAAAGCCTTTAATTTACACAATGATTTGCTGACTTTAGAATATAAATAAATATATATAGATATAGATATATACAGATATCAATACATATATATATATATATATATATATATATCCTATATAATAAAGAGTTGATATGCAAATTGACCTTCATGCCCTCACATAAGATGGCCGCCCCCATGTGGTCAAAGATGGCTGGCAGGGGAGGATAGTTGTGGGTGATCAGGCCAGCAGGGAAGGGCAGTTAGGGACCATCAGGCCAGCAGGGGAGAGCAGTTGGGGGGGGGGGGACCAGAACTGCCGGGGAGGGCAGTTAGGGACAACCAGGCCAGCAGGGGAGGGCAGTTGTGGGGGACCAGGCCAGCAGGGGAGGGCATTTGGGGGCAACTGGGCAAGCAGGGGAGGGAAGTTGGGGGCAACTGGGCTAGCAGGGGAGCAGGTAAGTGTCAATCAGGCTGGCAGGGGAGTGGTTAGGGGGTAATCAGATTAGCAGGCAGAAACTGTTAGGGGCAATAAGGCAGCAGGCAGGTGAGTGGTTAGGAGCCAGCAGTCCCAGATTGTGAAAGTGATGCCCAACTGCCAGTTTAGGCCCAATATTAAACTGGCATTCGAACATTCCTGAAGGGGTCCCAGATTGGAGAGGGTGCAGGCTGGGCTGAGGGACACCCCCACCCCCGAGTGCACAAATTTCATGCACCAGGCCTCTAGTATATTTATAAAAATATATCTGGGAGTCAAAACTGGTTTGGCTCAGTGTCGGTCTGCAGACCAAAGGGTCCCGGGTTCGATTCTGGTCAAGGGCATGTACATTGGTTGTGGGCACATCCCCAGTGGGGGGTGTGCAGGAGATGGCTGATCGATGTTTCTCTCTCATTGATGTTTCTAGCTCTCTATCCCTCTCTCTTCCTCTCTGCAAAAAGTCAATAAAAAATATATCTGGGAGATGGTCCAAGGGAGGGAGGCATCAGCTTGCAACTTGATCCCTCAAATGGTAGTTGACACTTGGGATTCCCCAACAGGCCTCTAATTCCAAATGACCAGCAGTGGGGTACAGTAGTCCCTCAGTGGCTTTTTCTTTGCATCTATATGAGGTATTGAAAGGATGATCCTTCATCATTCAGCTGGCCTTTCAGCTCTTCACAAATACTGATAGGAACCATTTAGTGAATGACATTGAATGCCAAAAATCATAGCTATATATGTTCTGCTCTTTGTCCTATGTTTAAATATCTCTGATAGAAGTTGAATACATATATATATATATATATATATATATATATATATATACATATACATATTAATCCTCACCTGAGGATACGTTTTTATTAATTTTAGAGGGAGAGGGAGAGAGAAACATAATAAACATCAATCGGTTGCCTCCCATATATACCCTGTTCCAGATAGAACCCACAACCTTGAGCATGTGTCCTAACTGGGAATCGAACCTACAAACTTTTGGTACACAGGATGATGCTCCAACTAACTGTTCCACACTAGCAAGGGCATAAAAATCGAATTATTTATTTATTTTTAAAATGTATTTATTTTTATTTTTATTTTTTGAGATTATGATGACATTAAGAAATGCCATTGAAATTTAATCTTCTTTATTAGCAGTATAAAGTATTATGCTCTCATTTAAATTCTTAATATTCAACATGCATGTTTTGGAAGGGAAATCTTGATGTAACATTGTGATAAAGTGATTTGAAGATCTTGTTCTAAATTGAGTTTTTCAATCTTATTTGTTTTAAATGCTGACATAATGGGAAAAGATGCTTCCCAAAGTTATGGACCATTGGAAGAGAGGGGTCATTTTCACTGCTCACTTAATAATGCTAATTTTCCAGTCCCACCTACCAACTATGCAAAAAGTTTACTTGGTACTTGGGTGAAGAATCTCAATTTGCCAATGTCAGTCAATTGTTCCTTCAATGTCAATTAGATTGGGTTTATACAGATTTAAACAAATAGGTTCAAATACACTGAAAAGCTTCATTAGGGATTTTTTTTTTGGTAACAGTTTCTAATCTAACCACTATGTTATACACCTGAAACTAATACAACATTGTATGTCAACTGTAATAAAAAATATTTTTTAAAAAGAAGACTATTTTCCATCTTTACTGAGGTGTAATTAACATGTAAAAAAGTATATATATATATATATATGTATATTGTACAATTATTATTTTTAAGGTGTACAACATGATGATTTAATATACATGCACTATGTGAAGTGATATCCACAATCAAGTTAATTAACATCCATCACCTCACAATTACCTTTTTTGTTTGGTGTGGTGAGAACACTTAAAATATACTCTCATAGAAAATTTCAAGTATACAATACAGTATTATTAACTACTAGAGGCCCAGTGCATGAAATTGGTGCACAGGGTGTGTGTGTCCCTCAGCCCAGCCTACACCCTCTTCAATCTGGGACATCTCTCTCACAATCCAGAACTGTTGGCTCCCAACCATTCGCCTGCCTGCCAGCCTGATTGCCCCTAACTGCTTCTGCCTGCCAGCCTGATCACCCCCTTACCACTCCCCTGCCAGTCTGATTGACATTTAACTGCTCCCCTGCCAGCCTGATTGCCCCTAACTGTCCTCCCCTACTAGTCATCTTGTGGCAGCCATCTTGTGTCCACATGGGGGCAGCCATCTTGTGTGTTGGAGTGATGGTTAATTTTCATGTTACTCTTTTATTAGATAGGATAATCACCATGCTACCCATTAGATCTTCAGAACTTGTAACTGAAGTTTTATACCTTTGATGTACATCTTCCTATTTTTCATATACCCCAGCCTCTGGCAACGAACATTCTATTCTCTGCTTCTATGAATTTGACTTTTTTAGACCCCACATATAAGTGAGAGCATATAATATTTGTATATAGTATTTGTATTTCTCTGTCTTATTTCACTTAGCATAATGCCCTCAAGTTTTATCAAAGTTATCACAAATAGCAGGATATTTTTCTTTCTCATTCTATCTAATAAAAGAGTAATATGCAAATTAACCATACCTCTGCTACACCCACAAGCCACGGCCATCCAGCCAATCGGGGGTGAGTATGTAAATTAACCCAACCAAGATGGCTGCCGCTGTGAAGCAAGCAGGAGGCTTGAGTTTCCCTGGCAATGGAGGAAGCCAAGCTTCCAGCACATCCTGACTGTCCCTAGACTTCACTCAAGGCTACAATGTTTCAATTACAGAAGATAAATAAATCCCAACAAAATGGCTGAAGCCACAGAACAAGCAGGAGGCTTGGGTTTCCCTGGCAATGGAGGAAGCCAAGCTTTATGCCCACCCTGGCCTGCCCTGACCTCTGCTCAAGGCTACAAAATTTCAATTATAGAAGATAAATAAATCCCAGATACCAGGGCCTCCACTTGGGTTTCCAGGGGGCATGGCTGCCCTGCAAACCACCATAAGCTCCTTGCCCAGGCCATCCCATGCCCCAAGGGAATCCTAACCCTGATCTGGGACACTCTTCAGGGAAAACCAGCTGGCCCCCACCCATGCACCAGGTCTCTATACTATCTAATAAAAGAGTAATATGCAAATTGACCATCACTCCAACACACAAGATGGCTGCCCCCATGTGGACACAAAAAGGCCACCAAAAGATGTCCAGTAGGAGTGGGCAGTTGGGAGGGACCAGGTCTGCAAGAGAGGGCAGTTGGGGGCGATTAAGCCTTCAGGGTAGGGCAGTTAGGGGTGACCAGGTCAGCAGAGGAAGGAAGTTTGGGGTAACCAGATCTGTAGAGAAGGGCAGTTGGGGGTGACCAGGCCTTCAGGGGAGAGCAGTTGAGGGGGGGGACCAGGCCTACAGAGGAGGGCAGTTAGGGGTGACCAGGCCTGCAGGGGAGAGCACTTAGTGGTATTCAGGCTGGCAGGGGAACAGTTAGGCATCAATCAGGCTGGCAGAGGAGTGGTTAGGGGGTGATCAGGCTGGCAAGCAGAACAGTTAGGGGCAATCAGGAAGGCAGGCAGGCGAGCAGTTGGGAGCCAGCAGTCCTGGATTGTGAGAGGGATGTCCAACTGCCCGTTTAGGCCTGGTCCTACTAGGAATGGGCCTAAACAGGCAGTTGGACATCCTTTGAGGGGTCCCAGATTGGAGAGGGTGCAGGCTGGGCTGAGGGACACATCTCCCCACTGTGCACGAATTTCATGCACCAGGCCTCTAGTATATGAATAATATTCCATAGGTACCATTTCTTCTTTATCCAACCATTGATGATACTTAGGTTGTTTCCACATCTTGGCTATGGTGAATAATGCTGCAGTGAATATGGAGTGCAAATATCTTCAAGATCCTGATTTGTTTTTCATTGAGGTTCTGATTTCATTTCCTTTGGATATATTCACAGAAATAGAATTGCTGGATCATATGGTAGTTCTATTTTTAATTTTTTGAGGAACCTCCATACCAAAAAAGAAAAAGAAAAAAAAAGAAAGAAAGATTCTCCCTCATATGGATATGTAATTCTGTATTCCATAGTGGCTATACTAGTTTACATTCTCACCAATAGTGCAAAAGTGTCCCCTTTTCTCTATATCCTTGACAACACTTGTTATTTATTGATTTTCTTTTATATTAGCACTTCTAATAGGTATGAGATGGTATCTCATTGTGGTTTTGTTTTGTATTTCCCAATGATTAGTGATATTGAACATTTTTTCATGTACCTGTTGGCCAAAAGTAGACAGATTTTTATGTGTTGATTTTTTTACTCAGTTTTGAAATATTTGCATTTCAGGAACTGATTATTCTTTTTACATCAGACAGCAAGTGATTTAAATGTGTGGAGTAAAATTTTATATTATATTTTCTGTAACCTAATTATTTTTCATACATTATACTATCAACAAGGGAGAATGATTTCTTTTTCCTCTTTTTAAAATTTGTAATTGATGTAGGAGAAAAACTACAGAAGTCATTATATGCAGTTAGATGATTTTTCACAAGTGATTTTGCAAATGATTTTTCACTTTCATAACCAGCACCCCAGAAGCCACATCATGACCCCTTTTGGTCACTACCCTCCCAAAGAGCAACTATTATCCTGACTTCTAATCTCAAAGATTAGTTTTGTTGACTCTTTTTAAACTTTTTAAAATTGATTATAGTGAATTTATTTTTGTGTGTGTCTACCTTCTTTCATTGTGTTATATTTATGAGATTGACTGATATTCTTGCCTGTTGTTGTAGATGGTTCATACTCATTGTATTCATTCTATTGTGCCAATATACATTTGATTCATCCCTTCTCCCATTGATGGACATTTCAGTAGTTTCTAGTTTGGAGTTTTATGACTAGAGTTTTTATGAACATTTTCATACTTGTTTCTTGGTGCATACATGCATACATTTTGATTGGTCATATATAGGTTGTAGGATTACATCTTACTCTCTCTAGTAAATAATGTCATTTTCTCAAGTGATTTTGCTAATTTACACTACTAAGAGCAGAAATTGAGAGCGCTAGATCCTTCATATCCTCATCAACAGAGGTCACAAACTTTTTGGACCTTGCAGGCCACTGGTTGGCAAACACTGCAACCACTTGGTATTTATTGTCTGGTTGGTGTGTGTATTGTTATTTTGTATATATAATTTGCATTTCCCTGGTAATTAATGAAATTGAGTACTTTTTCATGTTTACTGACAATTTGAATATCCTCTTGTGAAATGCCTGTTCAAGTATTTTGCCAGTTTTTTCATTGGCTTGTCTGTCTTTTCCTTATTAATTTGTGGGATATATGTACATATATGTGTAGTATGTATAAATGTAAATACATTTTATATAATACATATATTCAAGTCCTTTGTCAGAAATTGCAAATGTCTTCTCTCATTCTATGCCTTACCTTTTTATTTCCTTAACTAGAGGCCTGGTGCATGAAATTTGTGCACGGCGGGGGGGGGGGGGGGGCTCAGCCTAGCCTGCATCCTCTCCAATCTGGGACATCCCTCTCACAATCCAGGACTGCTGGCATCCAATCACTTGCCTGCCTGCCTGCCTGATTGCCCCTACCTGCTTCTGCCTGCCAGCCTGATCACCCCCTAACCACTGCCCTGCCAGCCTGATTGATGCCTAACTGCTCCCTTGCCCACCTAATTGCCCCTAACTGCCCTCCCCTGCTGGCCTGGTCACCCCTAACTGCCCTTCCCTGCAAGCCTGGTCACCCCAACCTCCCTCCCCTGCTGGCCTGGTCACCCCCATCTGCCCTCTCCTGCAGGCCTGATTACTCTTGACTTACCTCCCTTGCAGGCCTGGTCCCTCCCAACTGCCCTCCCCTGCTGGCCATCTTGTGGCAGCCATCTTGTGTTCACATGGGGATGGCCATCTTTGACCACATAGGGACAGTCACCTTGTGTGCTGGAGTGACATTCAATTTGCATATTAGGCTTTTATTATATAGGATGGAATATATTTTTAATGTTAATATAGATTTATAAAAAATGTTTTCTTTATGGTTAATATTTTTATCCTATTTAAGAAATCTTTTAAAAATATTTTTATTGATTTCAGAGAGGAAGGGAGAGAGAGAGATAGAAATATCAATAATGAGAGAGAATAATCAATCATCATACATGAGATGATACCCAACCAACTGAGCCATACCAGCCAGGGCTGGTTTTCTTTTAATGGAATAAAGGAAACCTTGTTAGAAATGGTTAAATCATGTAAAATGTGATTTTTAAAATATTTTCAATTTACTCATTTTTTTTTATTTATATTTTCAAGGTTGAAGAACCCTCATGTAATCATTCAGAGCTTGAGGGAAAACCAGAGGTCAGTAAATTCAACTTTAGCTATTTGGACTTAAATACATAAGAGTAGTTGGGGATAGGGCCGGGGGAACATAGCCTAAATTTGAACTTCTTTGTTCTGTGTATTATTGTCCATTTTTATCCAGGAGTTAAAGTCAGATAATTTAGAGTACAATTCAAGTCTTAATCATATACAGAATTTTTTCCTTAATTATACTTAAGATTCAGAAGCAGAGAAAGAGAATAAACTATTGATATTACTTGTGTGTGTTGTTGTTTTTTAATTTTAAGGGTGACACAATTTGTTTCCGGGTTTCTGGTGTTCTTCATGATACTTTGAACACAGTCAGAATGAGAGTAAAAACAAATAAGTTGTGCTTTGCGGATGACAAACTATGGAGTAAGTGGAGTCCAGCGATGAGTATAGGTAAGGGAACAAAATTTCATTCAAATTTAAACCATTAATGCATGGAAACTAAGCTGAAGCAGAAAATAGGATGGGAAAAGGGATGTTCTATATTCTTAATGTCAGCCAGTGAGTATTACAATTGAAATGTATTTTGTTTAATTACTGTCAAGTCACCCAATTTGCAACATACTAATATGACACTTTGAAAATCCATAATGCAAATGGTATTTTTTTCTCTTCTATCCTGTCTCCATCTTTAGAAGGTAGGCGTGATTAGATCTGCAGATTGTACAATGCTAGAGGACTTAGCTTATGTGTTGGTGATAGAATCAAGAATAGATTGTACAATGCTAGAGGACTTAGCGTATGTGTTGGTGATAGAATCAAGAATAGAACAGTGACCCTTGATGGCATTTAATAGAGATAAACCTGTATCTAGGATTGAAAAAAAATCAGTTTCATTTATTAATTGAGAGGCTGAACAAGCTATTTGCCAGACTCAAGTATAGAATTGAAATACCTGTGCTTTATGAATGTGGGTGTTGTAGGGTTCATATAGGGTTTTGTTTGACTGTAAACTCAAAGTGACTCAACATTGGATCCTTAAGTATCCCTAAAGAAACATGCAGTCATAGGCAGTAGTGACAGTGAAGCACCTAAAACAAAGGAATGTGGGAGGGTGGGGCACAGTGTCCTGTATACATCAAAAGTGTGCTGTATTCATTCTGGGCACCACATTCTTGTAGATGCCTATTTTTGAAAGAGGGTAATCAGGATGTTGAAGAATCTAAAAATTTAGGGAGAAACACTTGATGAAGTAAGCGTGGGAAATCATGATTGATGAATTCTAATATTTTAGGTATTTTCAGGTAGAAGAGGGAATAGACTGATTTTTGAGGCTCCTTGTGGACAAAAGAGGACCAACTTTAGGACTTTCTATCAGCTATCTAACAGTCAGAGAGGCAAGTTGTTAAGGTAGTCAATTCCCTATTAATTGAGTAATTGAACAAGCTATGTGTCAAACATGGTTGTATTAGTTATCTATCGTTGCATAACAAATTATGCCAAAATATAGTGGTTTACAAAACACATATTTACTAGTTCAGTTTCTTTCTGTGTGTCAGGATTCTGGGTACAGGTTAGCTAGGT
Source organism: Vespertilio murinus (assembly GCA_963924515.1). Taxonomy (NCBI): domain Eukaryota; kingdom Metazoa; phylum Chordata; class Mammalia; order Chiroptera; family Vespertilionidae; genus Vespertilio; species Vespertilio murinus. The sequence goes on from OZ004710.1 coordinate 68,513,117, forward strand.
AACTTTGGCTCAAGTTCTCAGGTTACAGTCAAGCTACCAGTGTGGACTAGAGCCTTATCTTAAGGCTTGACTCGAGCTAGAGAGTCCACTTCCAAGCTCACTACTAACGTTGTCATTGGAGAGCCTCAATTCCTCTCTGGCTGCTGGAGAGGAGGGGGGTTATAACAGATTGAATTATATCCTCCCAAAAGATGTGTTTCAATTAACAACTCCTGTTACCTATGAGTGTTACTTTACTTAGAAATAGAGATTTGCAGATGTATTCAAATTGAAATGAGATCATACTGGATTAGATTAAGTGCTAAAACCAATGACTAGTATTATAAGTAGAAGAGAGGATACACAGAAACACAGAGAGAATATATTTAGAGAATATATTTCTGTTGTTTTAAGCCAACCAGTGTGTAGTAATTTGTTAAAGCAATTCTAGAATATCAATACAGAGACCTCCCTCAGTTCCTTGCCATATGGATCTCCCCATAGGGTTACCTCACTACATAGTAGCAGCTGGCTTCCCCAAGTGAGTGATCCAAGAAAGAAAGAATATATAAGAGAATCCCCAATATGGAAACCATAGTCTTTTATAACCTGATCTTGGAAATAATATTCCATCACTGTTGCTGTTCAGTTTTTTTACAAATGAGTCAATTAGTTCAGCCCATCCTCAGGGGGAGTGGTTAAATAAGGGTGTGAATACCAGGAGGCAGGGATCATTTGGGGTCATCTTAGAGGCTGCCTAAAACAATGATGCTATCTGTGCCTTGATGCTTTCTAAATGTTCATGTCCTAGTGGAAAAGATAATCGAATAAATAGACGTATAGTTCACAAGATAGGTGTAACAAGGCATTAAATTAAAAGACTTTGTGTTTGGACAGTGCTGGATTTGAGGCTTGACTTACTAAACCCTTAGAGACAATCTAGTAAACTGCTCTGAGCCTTGCTCTTCTCATCTGCATAAATGGGAGACAGTATACACATGTAGAAGCACGTAGTAGGATATTGCACATATAGTAGGTGCTCAATTAAGAACAGTAGTAGTGCTAGTTGTTGTTAGGATTATTTTAGGCGTTCTAATAGTATTAAGTAACTAATACAAAAGAAAGTCACTGTTAATGAGATGATGCATGTAAAAGATATAACATCTTTGTTAATAGTGTCTGAAACGTGTTGAGATATCTTGGTTTTATATAATTTGGTTTTAGTTTATTTTAATCTTTAATTTCTTTATTGATTAAGGTATTACATGTGTCCTCATCCTCCCATAAACCCCCAATTCCCTGTCCCCCAATCATGCCCTCACCCTTCTGTTGTCTATGCCCATTGGTTGGGCTTATATGCATGCATACAAGTCCTTTGGTTGACCTCTCCCCCTTACTCCCACCCTCCCCTACCTTCCCTCTGAGGTTTGACAGTCTGATCACTGCTTCTCTGTCACTGGATCTGTTTTTGTTCATCAGTTTATATTGTTCATTATACTGCATAAATGAGTGAAATCATGTGGTATTTATCTTTCTCTGACTGGCATGTTTCACATGGCATAATGCTCTCCAAGTCCATCCATGCTGTTGCAAATGGTAAGAATTCTTTCTTTTTGCTGCAGCGTAGTATTCCATTGCATAGATATACCACAGTTTTTTAATCCACTCATCTGCTGACAGGTACTTAGGCTGTTTCCAAATCTTAGCTATGGTGAATTGTGCTATTATGAACAAAGGGGTGCATATATCCTTTCTGATTGGTATTTCTAGCTTCTTGGAATATATTCCTAGAAGTGGGATCACTGGGTCAAATGGGAGTCTCATTTTTAGTTTTTTGAGGAAAGTCCATACTGTTCTCCACAGTGGCTGCACCAGTCTGCATTCCCACCAGCAGTGCAAAAGAGTTCCTTTTCCTCGGCATCCTCCTCGCCAACACTTGTCACTTGTTGATTTGTTGATAATAGCCGTTCTGACAGGTGTGAGATGGTACTGCATTGTCATTTTGATTTGCATCTGTCATATAATTAGTGACTTTGAGCATGTTTTCATAGATCTCTTGGCCTTCCTTTTGTCTTCTTTTGGAACGTATCTATTTAGGTCCATTGCCTATTTTTGATTGGGTTGTTTATCTTCATTTTATTAAGCTGTATGAATTCACTGTAAATGTTGGAAATTAACCCTTATCAGTGATAACATTGGCAAATATGTTCTCCCACACAGTGGGCTTTCTTGTTTTGTTGATGGTTTCTTTTGCTGTAGTCTCATTTGTTTATTTTCTCTTTAGTTTCCATTGTTCTAGGAGCAGTATCAGTGAAGAAATTGCTTCGGCATATGTCTAGATTTTGCTGCCTGTGGATTTCTCTAGTATTTTTATGGTTTCTCATCTTATGTTTAAATCCTTTTTCCAATTTGAGTTTATTTTTGTGTATGGTGTAAGTTGGTCGTCTAATTTCATCTTTTTGCATGTATCTGTCCAATTTTCCCAGCACCATTTATTGAAGAGACCATCTTGACTCCATTGTATGCTCTTGCCTCCTTCGTCGAATATTAATTGGGCATAGTGGTTTGGAATGATTTCTGAGTTCTCAATTCTATTCCATTGATCTATGTGTCTGTTCTTATGCCAGTACCAGGCTGTTTTAATAACAGTGGCTTTGTAATACAGCTTGAATTCTGGTATTGAGATTCCACCTACTTTGTTCTTCTTTCTCAGGATTGCTGCTGCTATTTGGGGTCGTTTTTAAAATTCCAGATGAATTACTGGAACATTTGTTCTAGGTTTGTGAAATATGCTGTTGGTATTTTAATGCGGATTGCATGGAATCTATAGATTGCTTTGGGTAGTATGGACATTTTAATAATGTTGATTTTACCAGTCCATGAACATGGTATCTTCTTCCATCTTCTTGTCTTCCTCTATCTCTTTATTCAGTGTCCTGTAGTTTTTCGTATATAGGTCTTTAACCTCTTTAGTTAATTCCTATGTATCTTAATTTTTTTGGTACAATGGTAAATGGGATTGCTTTTTTTAAAAAAAAATACATTTTATTGATTTTTTACAGAAAGGAAGAGAGAGGGATAGAGTTAGAAACACTGATGAGAGAACCATCGATCAGCTGCCTCCTGCACTCCCCCTACTGGGGATGTGCCCACAACCAAGGTACATGCCCTTTACCTGAATAGAACTTGGGACCTTTCAGTCTGCAGGCCAACTCTCTATCCACTGAGCCAAACCGGTTTCAGCATGGGATTGCTTTTTTAGTCATTCTTTCTATAAGTTCATTATTTGTATAAAGAAATGCCATAGATTTCTTGGTGTTAAATTTGTATTCTGCTACATTGCCAAATTCATTTAAGTCTGATAACTTTTTGATGGAGTCTTTAGGGTTTTCTATGTACAATATCACGTCATCTGGGAATAAGGAGTTTTACTTCTTCTTTTTCCAATTTGGATGCCTTTTATTTATTTATTCTTCTTTCTGATTGCTATGGTTAGTACTTCCAGTACTATGTCAAACAAGAGTGGTGAGAGTGGGCATCCCTGTCTTGTTCCTGTTATTAGGGAAAATGGTTTTAGTTTTTGCTCATTGAGTATGATGTGGGTTGTGGATTTGTCATATATGGTTTTTATTATGTGGAGGTATGATCCTGCTATTCCTACCTTGCTGAGAGATTTTATCAAGAAAGGGTGTTGGATTTTATCAAATTATTTTTCTGCATCTATAGATATGTCTATGTGATTCTTATCTCTCAATTTGTTTATGTGATATATAACATTTATTGATTTGCTGATATTGTACCATCCTTGCATCCCCGAGATAAATCCTGCTTGGTCATGATGTATGATCTTTCTGATGTATTGCTGGATCTGATTTGCTAGAATTTTGTTGAGGATTTTGGCATCTATGTTTATCAGGGATATTGGCCTATAATTCTCTTTCATTGTGTTGTCTTTATCTGGTTTTGGTATTAGGTTAATGCTAGATTCATAGAATGGCCTTGAAAGTGTTTCTTCCTCTTTGATTTTTTGGAATAGTCTGAGGATAGATTTTAGTTCTTCCTTGAATGTTTGGTAAAATTCCCCTGTGAAGCCATCTGGCCCCGGGCTTTTGTTTACTGGTGGCTTTTTGGTGACTGCTTCAATTTCTTCCATAGTTATTGGGCTATTGAGATTTTTAGAATCTTCCTGAATGAGTTTTGGAAGGTTGTATTTTTCTAGGAATATGTCCATTTCTTCCAGGTTCTCTAGTTTGTTGAAGTAGAGTTGTTCATATTAGTTTTTAACAATCCTTTGTATACAGGGCTCCGCCATCTAAGACTTCCGAGTTTGTCAGCCCCTTGGAAGACCTGCAGAATCTAACTGTCCCTAGCTCATACACACACACACCGCACACATCCACACACTCCTCTATTGCTCCCTCATTCTCTCACACTCTCTCCCTCCCTACCTTCCTGCTGATTGCTATCTTCGCAACAGTGAGAGTCAGTTTTAGATAATATTAAGGTGTTTATTCATTCATGGAATTTAGGCACTAGAGCAAGACCTCCCCCCACTATTAAGTTAACAGAGGATAATTTAATTGAAGGGTTTTAGAAAATAGTTTGGGGCAGAGGGCAGAAATATCTGTGACCTCACTGCTCTAATAGAGCTGTTGCTTGATTTATTTCTAAAAGAATTTTGTTTCTCATATCTTTCTGTTTGCTTTCCATTTTCCAGGTAAGAAGACCAATCCAATACTCTATATCACCATGTTACTCATAATTCCAATCATTGTTGCATGTGCAATCATAGTCCTTCTGCTTTATCTAAAAAGGTAAGACAACTGCCCAGGCAGGCTTGACAGTTTCTGCTAGCCTGGTTGCTATGGTTATTACTCTGTGTGGGAGTTTGATGTTTGCTCACTGTATTAAAAGCATTTGGATTATAACTGACTTTTGATAGTACAGCATGGCAAAGAGGTATTATTATGTACATTTTATGGTGAGAGAAGTGTTAGTTGAGTTTCCCAGGGCTCTTCTCAGGCACTGGTTTCTTTGCACGTGTTTAGAATTGTTGCTAGGACTTATGTTCATTCTACTCTTTCAAATGTCTGATTTATTGACAGTTAGTTGGTAACTGTTGGAGTGAAGTTTTAAAAATGGAAACTGTTGTTCATTAAATGACTTGTCTGGTATGAATGGAAAGCATGCTGCTACTTAATGATGTAGGAAGGAGCTTTACCAAGTTGAATGTAATATATGGTATTCATTCCTTAAGAATGTTTTCCCTTCTCTATCTAACTATAGGGACTAGTCTGGTGTCATTATTTGCTCTTTTAGTAAATACCTATGGTTGAAATAAGGTTATTAAGTTGGGTCTAAACCAATATTTTATCATCATGTCAATATATTTATGTGTCAGTCACTGTCCTCATTACTGGAATTACAGCAGTGAACAGGACAAAGTCCCTATCTACATTTTAGGGGGATGGATATGTGTCCCAAAAATGTATACACACACTTTAAACAATTATAAAGGTAGTGTTTATTAAAATACATTTCATCTTCAAACATGAGCTATCAACTGGTAAAGTATGTACACATTTTGGGGGGGTTTGAGGGGATACCCTGTATAAAACAAATTAAAAATATATATAGAGAGAGAGAGAGATTAGGAGAGAGAGAGAGAGAGAGAGAGAATATAGATATACAGATAGAGATAGATAGATAGATAGATAGATAACAAATCATAAATACTATGATTTCACATAGCAAGTAGTAAAGTTATGGGATTGATGTGGAGAAAGGCTAAATATTCAGAGAAAGTATTCCAGACCAAGGGAATAGTAAGTGCAAAGGCGCCAAGGCTGGGATGACCTTTGTGTGTCTTATTGGAGTAGAGTGTGCAAGGGAGAGAGAGACAGGAGATGAGGCTGGAGAGGTAGCAGGGCTAGATCATGCAGGCCATGGCAAGAAATTAAATTTTATCTTAAGAATAAGGGGAAACATTACAGTTTTAAGCAGGGGAGGGATGTGATCTGATTTACTGTCACAAAAGATCACTATAGTTGCTGAGTGAAGAATGGGCAAGCATGGAAGCAGCAGATTAGAAGATATGGCAGGATTTGAGGGGAAAGGTGAGGGTGGCCTTGGCTAGATGTTGGCAGTGAAAGTAGTAAGAACTGATCTGATGTGAGATATATTTTGAAGATAGAATTGATAGCACTAGCTGATGATGCTTCTCTGTGGAGATGTGGGAGAAATTGAAAATTCAAACATAACTCTTAAGATTTTTGGCTTCAGCCAACTAAGTGAATGCTGGATCCATTTACTCTGTACATGATAGAGAAATTTGTGAGGAGAGCTGGCTTTAATGTAAAGGTGAAAACTTCAGTTTTGAACATAAGTTTGAGATGCCTACTAGATTTCCACGTAGAGATGTTAATTCGGTAGTTGTATACATGAATCTGGAGTTTAAGAGAGGTCTGGGCTGGAGATAGAATTTTGGGAGTTCATGGCATGTGAATGGATTTAAAACACTAAGATGTAAAGAAAGTGCTCATAAGGTGAAAGAGATAAAGAGGACAAAGGTCTGAACGCTGGGGCACACCAATGTGTAGAGACCTCAGAGATGAGGTAATCCACCACCGCTATGTAAAAATAGAGCAGAGAAGTAAGAAAAAGACAGAAAAAGGGAGATTTACCCTGTTTTAGGAATATGATACTATGTTTTCCAAAATTATTAATAGCAAGTTCCCACCTGATCTATGATAACTAAAGCATTATTATTATTAAATGATAGGGTATCACACACACATTCATAACCATGTGAAGTGATGAATGTTAATTAGATTGATTGTAGTGCTCGTTTCACAATGTATACATATATTAAAGCATCGCATTGTACATACCACTTCAAATATATACAATTATTTGTCAAGTATATCACAATAAAGCTTAAAAATTTTTAATTGGTAGGGTATGAGTAGTTCTGCCTATCCTGAAAGTTCACTAACTCCACATGATCAAATACTTGATCCTATTTGCACATTGATTTCTCAGCTTGTTTTAGAAATTTCTTCACAACTGCTCTATCACTACAGATCATTTGCATACCATGCTTTCATTTAAGCCTTCTTCTTTTTTTTAAAAAAAATATGTTTTTACTGATTTCAGAGAAAGGAAGGGAAAAGGAGAGAGGGATAGAAACATCAATGATGAGAGAGAATCATGGATCGGCTGGCTCCTGCATGCCCCTTACTGGGAACTGAGTGCGCAACCCGGGCTTGTACCCTGATGGGGATAGAACCATGACCTCCTGATTCATAGGACTATGCTTAACCACCGAGCCACACCTGCCAGGCTGTCCAAGCCTTCTTTTAATGTGCTATATTTAAGTATGATGTTCCCATAGGGTGAAGATTTGTTTAAAAAAAAATGTCTCTGTTTTCTTAAAGGCTCAAGATCATTATATTCCCTCCAATTCCTGATCCTGGCAAGATTTTTAAAGAAATGTTTGGAGACCAAAATGATGACACCATGGTAAGCTCTGACTCCATGAGATTCAAAACAGGTTTTTTGTTTGTTTGTTTGCTTGTTTGTTTTTGGAGGCTATGGGATTTGTTTTAACTCTGAGATAAAATTTACCATTTTCACCATTTTTAAGTATACGGTTCAATGGCATTAAGTGCATTAATAAGTTATGCAACCATCATCACTATTTCCAGAACTTTTTCATCATCCCAAACAGAAACTGTGCTCATTAAACCATAACTCACCATTCTCCCAGCCCCTGGTAACCTCTATTCTACTTTCTGTGTTTCTGAATTTGCCTATTCTAGATACCTCATATAAGCAAAATCCTTCATTATGTGCCCTTTTGTGTCTGGCTTCTTCCACTTAGTGTGTTTTCAAGGTTCATCCATGTTGTAGCATGTATCAGAATTACATTTCTTTTTAAAAACATATTTTATTGCTTTTTAGAAAGAGAGGAAGGGAAAAGGATAGAGAGATATAAGCATCAATTAGAAAGAAACATCATCGATTTGCTGCCTCCTGCATGCCCCACCACTGGGGACCAAGTTTGAAACCCAGGCATATGCTCTGACCAGGAATCAAACCAGCAACCTCTTGGTTCATGGGTCAATGCTCAACCAGTGAGCTACACCAGCTGAGCTAGAATTACATTTCAAAATTGGTTATTTGAAATTAGATTTTTTCTAAAATATTAATGAAGAGCTTATTAAAAATGTATCTCAGTCCACCCATAGCATTTAAGAAGTCTCCAGAACACTCTGTCTGTCTCATATCACTTGCATTCATTGTCTTTCTGGGGTAGGGGACATATTTTATCCAAGCCTGTGGGAGGAAGAGCCTTTGTTATGCAACTAGCCTAATAGGCAAGGCTCTGACTCCTGGATAATTTTTACAGCTTGATTTGTGGAAATAGAAAAATAGGGTAAACAATCAAAATAGATTTTGCTCATACTGTTGTCTGGAAAGCTGGCCTCTGCATGGAAATAAAGCAAATCACCCCAACTGTTTTAGTTAGTTTGCTGCAAACTCTCATGGTATCATTTGTGGCTAAAAAACATAAGACCTTATGGGATCAAAGGGGCTTGAAGTTCCTCTGGTAAATACATTCACCCAAATAAAATAATGAAGACATTAAATGAAAGAAATATCAATATTATATTATCATGTGCATCTTAAATTAGTAATATCAGGGATAAAGCAGTTAATTTGGGGAAGCAGTTCAGCATAGTAGATAATAGCCTAGGCTCTGGAGTCAGATTGTCTGGATTCAAATCTCTGCTGTGGCATTTATCATCTACTTGACCTTAGGTAACATTCTTTACCTCTTTGTGCCTCGGTTTTCCCATTTATAAACAGGAGGTAATGATACCACCTGCCTCATGTAATTTAATACATAAAGACCACTTAGTGTACCTGGCACATTATAGATGCTTAGTAAGTATTGGTGATAATATTTTAATAATTCTTTGCATTTATCTTTAGCCCAAACAACTTTTGTAATGAGTGATTGACTGTGGCAGCTAAGATATGTGGCTAGGGAAGGAAGGGCAGGGAGACTGACATACTAGCCGAGGACAATTCATTTGGATCACTTTTCCAAGTCATGGTCATAGATGGTGGGTAACTCTGTCAGACCCTGGGGGACAGAACACCACTAGGCAGGTAGGTCCAGAGTCAGCTACCTGAGAAGGAGATTGTACAATGTAATTGAGGTGAACATGTCAACCAATGGTTCTTCAACTTTAGTCGAGTCCCAGTCAACTAGAACTAGTAACAACATAGAATCCAAGGCCCTAGTTCTATACATTCTGATTCAGCAGGTCTGGAATGGGGCCCAGGAGTTTGTATATTTGATAGGAGCCCACAGATAATTTCTATCATGGCAAGATAGTCTGTGTACTAGACTTTGAAAATCACTGTTACCATTTATTATATGCCCCATAGTATCCTACGTGCTTTGCTTACATTTCCTTATTGAATGCTCATAACAACCCTGTGGTGTAGGTGCTGTTACCGGTAGTACCATTTTACAGATAAGGAAATGGAGCTTCAGGAAGGTTAAGTAACTTTACTGAAGTTGCACAGCTAGTAGGTAAAGGTTAAGTGGGATTTGACACAGGACTATCTCATTCCAGAGTTCTCTCTTTCCACTGTGCTGCATTGCCTCCTGTAAGATAGAATGCTTGTCCTCAAGAACATCACCCTCTTCAAAGAGTTCTCTATGATAGAAGTAGAAGGTTGTGATAGGGAATTTCTGAGAAAAAGATGTGGAGTCACATTATGGCTGGCCTTATATGGGAAGGTATTAGGAATGCCATTCTGACAATAGTCAGGAGGGAATGGATTAAAGAGGAGAGGCACCAGCATGTTAGCAGACTGGGAACCTAAGTCCTAAATTTGCCCCACAGATGTTTTGTTTGACCAGCGTGATGTATATTATTTTTTTCAATTTGGAATCTTAAGCAGAGTACACACTCTCCAATTTATCTTGGGCCCTACTGTTCCTAATTCCCACTGTGGTGTCACACGATGACCTAACATGCCAAACCCTTAAAAGGCATTTGACTTTGCTACCCCTGTTATCAGAATGAAGACCAGTCAAAGTGCCATAACACAAATGCCCAATATCTGTGAAAACATGTTTGGACTCACTAATACACACAAGTCATGCCAACCAAAGCATAGATGAGATATAAATGTCCAGCCTAATAAATTTCTAAAAAGTGATAATAGCCAGTGTTAAACAAGAGGGTGGGGACCGGGACTTTTAATGCACTTCTGGGGGTCCTGTAAAATAGTATATATTCCTTCTGGAGAACAACTTGCTAAATTGTAATAAGAATCTTTGATTTTGTAATTATACTTGTAAGAATCTATTTTAAGGAAATAATCCAGCAATGGCCAAGGAGTGTCAATGCAGCATTTGTTTCTAACATGAAAAATTAGAAACGAATAAAACATCAACAATTGAAATTAGTTTTTAGAAGTTAGGCTTTCAAAGCATTTAATGTTATAGTAAAATACTTATTATATAAAAGAAACAAATGTGTAGTGTATTATAATCCTAATTTTAAAAAATGTGTGAATATATACATAGAACAATGAGTGGTTGGAAATGGGTCAAAATTATCAACTCTGGCAAAGTTATTGTGGATATCATTCTACTTTTCTGAAATTTCCAAATTGCCTGTAATGAACATGTATTGCTTTTATGATACAAAGAAACCCTGTATAAGGTGTTAAGGCAACAGAGAGCAATGTAGTCATCCAGGTCTGAGAGATAATAGGGACTTGAACCAGAGTGGTAGCAGAGGAAATTGATGTAAGAGACATTAAAGGAAACTCATTAGACTTGGTGACTCTGTGTGGGTGATGAAAGGCGGGAGAGAGTAAAAAATAATTTCAAGATCTCAAGGCTGGGTGGTAGGGTGAATGATAATAACATTGACAACAAAATCAGATCAATTATCTTTCTGAGAAATGGGAAAATTGTTTGTTTGTTTTTTCAATTTGCTGTCTAGAGGATAATATGTTGTCCCAATGAGTCAGATAATGCTGCAATTTAGTGAAGTGGATGCACTGACAAGATGGACCACATAAAGCATATGATTTTTTGTTTGTGATGGTTGCAGACCATTAAATAAAATCCATTTTTAAAATTAATAAAAATGCCAGACTTGGGATAGAGTAATAGAACAAATTTTCTTGTTTCCTGTTTAGCCAAATGAACAATCTTCTTTCTTTACATAGCAGTAATCTTCCCAAAGTGAACTGCATATCTAACAGAAGTACTAATTTTTTTTATTTCCAGAATCATTGAATTCTAGAATGAATGTGGCCCTAGAGTTCACCTAACGAGTTAGATGTTTACATGGTTAATTGTATTTCTTTAATTATAAAATTTTAAAACTCTAGATTCTAGTCCTACCCCTTCACTTGAGAGATGGGGACATTGGAGGCTACAGAGGAATTTCTCAAAGATTAGTACATAGATAATTGCAGAACCTGAATGAGAAGCCATTATAACTTAAATTACTGACTCATAATCCAAAGAAATATTCCATGCCCTCTCTAAATATGTTTTTCTCCCATACTACACCATCAACAGTCCTTTTTTAAAAAAGTAATTTAGGCCCTACCGGGTTTGGCTCAGTGAAAAGAGCATCAGCTTGTGGACTAAAGGGTCCTGGGTTTGATTCCAGTGAGGGCACATGCCTGGGTTGCAGGCTCCATCTCCAGTAGGGGGTGTGCAGGAGGTAGCCAATCAATGATTCTATCATCATTGATGTTTCTATCTCTCCCTCTCCCTATCTCTCTGAAATCAATAAAAATATATTTACAAAAAAATTAACATTGCCAATGTTATTTTATTTTATTTTTTAAAAAGTCATCTAGGTGTGGCCACAAATAAATTAAATCTGTATCGTTTTCCTTAAGGATTCTAGTGTTTTGATAATGTTTTGTTCATCACTGTAGTAACATTTTGGCCAACAGCATTTCTTCCTGTTCATTGCTGTTTGTCTTTTCTCTGTGACTAATTGGGCTGCTGGCCATATTGTGGAGATACACATAGGGGATTGATTGCTTCTCCTTTGCATCTTTTTCATCCATAAAAAATTATCTATTCTTCCCCTACTTCTTGGAAACCAATGATGTTTTCAGTATTGTGCCAGTTTTGCATTCCTAACTGGAAAGCAGCTTTTTAACTTGGGAGTTGACCTCAAAATAGTGCTGATTTTTTTAAACCTCAGTATATATCTTTAAAAACTAAGAATATTATCCTGTACTAGAGGCCCTATGCATGAAATTTGTGCATTGGGTGGGGGGACCTCTCAGCCCAGCCTGCACCCTCTTGCAGTCCGGGAGCCCTAAGGGGATGTCCTTGCAGGGAGTGGGCCTAAGCTGGCAGTAGGACATCCTTAGCACTGCCACGGAGGCCGAGGCCGCTGCTGCACTCGACTCGTCAACCTTGAGCCCAGCCTCTGGCTGAGCAGTGTTCCCCCTGAGGAAGCACACTGATCACTGGGAGGCAATATAGCGACCCTTCGGTCCGCTGTTTGGTCAATTTGCATATTAGCCATTTATTATATAGGATGGTGAAAATAGCATGATCACACTTTAAGAATTCTTTCTTGCCGAAACTGGTTTGGCTCAGTGGATAGAGCGTGGGCCTGCAGACTGAAAGGTCCCATGTTCTGTTCCAGTCAAGGGCATGTACATTGGTTGCGGGAAAATTGGGAGTGTGCAGGAGGCAGCTGGTTGATGTTTCTCTCTCATCGATGTTTCTAGCTCTCTATCCCTCTCATCTCTGTAAAAAAAAAAAATCAATAAAATATATTTTTTAAAAAGAATTCTTTCTTTTTTTGCCCAGACTGGTTAGGCTCAGTGGATAAGAGCGTCAGCCTGTGGACCAAAGGGTCCCGGGTTCGATTCCGGTCAAGGGCACATACCTTGGTTGCGGGTACATCCCGAGTGGGGGGTGTGCAGGAGGCGGCTGGTCGATGTTTCTCTCTCATCGACGTTTCTAGCTCTCTATCTCTCTCCCTTCCTCTCTGTGTAAAATCAATAAAATACATTTTAAAAAAAATAATTCTTTCTTTTTTTAATATATGTTTTTTATTGATTTCAGAGAGGAAGGAAGAGGGAGAGATAGAAACATCAATGATGAGAGAAAATCATTGATTAGCTGTCTCTTACACACCCCCTAATGGGGATCGAGCCCGCAACCCAGGCATGTGCCCTTGATTGGAATCGAACCTGGGACCCTTCAGTCAATAGACCGATGCTCTATCCACTGAGCCAAACCAGCTAGGGCTAAACATTATTTATTTCTTTTTTTTAAAAATATATTTTATTGATATTTTGCAGAGAGGAAGGGAGAGAGATAGAGAGCTAGAAACGTCGATGAGAGAGAAACATCGACCAGCTGCCTCTTGCACACCCCCTACTGAGGATGAGCCCTCAACCAATGTACATGCCCTTGACCGGAATCGAACCCGGGACCTTTCAGTCCGCAGACCGACACTCTACCATTGAGCCAAACCGGTTTCGGCTATTTATTTCTTAATATCATCTAATATTCAGTCAATATTTTAAAATTTTCCAACTGTCCCAATTATCAAGAGGCAGATAATTAGTATTCAGTTGTCCCACTGTTAGTGAGGCTAAGATTGACCACTGTATTTAAGATGACAACATCTAGGCCACACCTAGATGACTTTTTAAAAAATAAAATAACATCGGCAATGTTAGGTTTTTTGTAAATACATTTTTATTGATTTCAGAGACATGGGGAGGGAGATGTCCCCTCCTGCCATCTACACGTATCTCCCCCCCCCATGCCACCTGAAGATAGTCTGTGTGGTGGTATGTTTGCACCCCGTCAACTCTTCATCTAATGCTTTTTATCCTTGCTTAAATCGCTAATTTCATTAGAGTTGTGAAATAATGATTTTCCTCATCCATTATTTAATCTACATTTGTAAGATGGTACATTTCTATAAAGCACTGTTTTCATCAACTGGACTCTTTGGTTGCTCTGAAATTCAGGTGCTGCTCGAAAGGAAGGATACATGTTTAATTATTTTTTTTAATTATAAAATTTTAAGGGGTTGGATTATTAGCCACCTCAAATGGTCCCACAGTTCTTTTTGAAGCTGCAGTGGTTTTAAGGCATGGGAACCTACAGTTCATATTGTACAACTTTCTATTGTGAATATTGATCCAAAGAAGACTAGGGCATGTAACTGCTTGATTTATATACAAAAGGCCCGTGTTTGGTTTGGTGTTTAGGTGTGTGAAACCCTGCATCCGTCCCTCCCAGGCTTTCACCATAGCACTGTCTTCGTCCATGGCCATGCATATAAGCATGTAAGTTCCCCAGTTAATTTAAAAATTAGACTGACATAATTTACAGAATTGAAGAATAGGTCAAAGCCTTTCCATTTGGTCCTTTTACTATGCATGGCCATAGTCATAGAAAAACTGCTCAGGAAAAGGCCATGTTGCTAATGATGGGTGAAAATGAGAGTACCGAAGTTTCATAAATGAAAACAGGTAATTGAAAAAATGAGTGGATCCTTAGAAGCCTTTTCTGCTGTGTTATTCACCTCACTGGGACAGATTGCTTTATTCCTGTCCAATACAGCTAATCATTGGGTCTCGTGACCAAAAACCAATGAAAGTATAATGTCCAGGGTACATTTAAAAAAATTAAAATGATTTCTTTTAAAACAATATATATGTATTATAGAGAAATTAGAAATATAGATTATCAAAAGAGAAAAATAACATCACTCTTAATTTAACACCTATACATAACTGTATTTAATGTTTTGTGAACAACATAGAGAAATGGAAATGTATTGGTAAATGGAATAATGGCAATACCAACAATGGTAATAACTCATACTTATTGAACTTTTACTGTGTATCAGACACACTTTGAAGTACTTCACTCATTAATTTATCCCCATCTACAATACCTATTATCTCCATTATACAGGTGACGAAAATGAGGCACCAGGGGTATTAAGTGTAACTTGCTCAAGGTTATACTGCTAGTACACAGCAGAGATAGGATACAAATTTAACCAACTAGTATTAGAGCTGGGATCTGAACCCAGGCATTCCGATTCTCCACTCTGCACTTTTAACTAATCATATAATATGTTTTAATAAAGTGCTCATATTTCAATTTTATTTGAATTTGCAGAAGGGAAAGAAATAGGTGAACCTAAAGGAATTTATGAACTTTTGACAAGTAATAATTTTTAATGATTATTGAAAGAACAAATTTTCCATGTTCTCCCCATTCTCTCCCAGTTGTCCTGTATCTACATTGACAATGTGTAAGGCCGTTATATACTATACTAGAGGCCTAGTGCATGACATTCATGCACTGGGAGGAAGGGGTCCCTCAGCCTGGCCTGCACCCTCTCACAGTCCGGGACCCCTTGGGGGATGTCCCCAGGGAACTGGCCTTAGTTGGCAAGTGAACATCCCCCAACGGGTCCTGAGCACTGCCGCAGAGGCTGGAGAGGCTCCCATCACTGCTGCTGTGCTCACCAGTCCTGAGCCTGTCTTCTGGCTGAGCTGCGCTCCCCCTGTGGGAGCACACTGACCACCAGGGGGAAGCTCCTGCTTTGAGTGTCTTCCCCCTGGTGGTCAGTGTGCGTCATAGTGACTGGTCTTTTATTATATAGGATTGTGTCTCTTATAGCCCTAATCTGTGTGGGTATGTATTTGATGCTCACTATCAGTCTTTATGTCTCTCCATTCATTTTGCTTATTTAAGGCTCTAAAAGTTTTATCAGGAAGGATTAGTGGGACCAACATTCCCTAAAATACTTACACATTGATGGAGTCTGCTGCATTAATCATTGAAAATCATTTTAGCTAGATATAAAATTTATTGCTCATACATTCTTGCCGTAGGTATCTTAAATGTGTCATACATTTTCTTCTGGCATAAAATGTTGCCAAATTCTGCTGAAAGTATAATTTTTTTTCTGTATTAAAACACTTGGTGTTTTTTGTCTAGTTGTAAAAAGATTTTTTTCTTCAAAGTCCAATAATTTTACCAGAATTTAACTCGATGTTGTTGGTCATTTTGGGTTAATTTTTCAAGGTATATGGTGTTCCCTTTCAGTATGTAGTTTCAGATTTTTTTAAATTTCAGCAAAAATTTCTTCACTTATAGACTAATTATTTTGTTCCCTTGTTTTCTTTGCCCATCTTGGATATTTGCCACATCCTTTTAAATAACTTTTATCACCTCCCTTTCTTTTTTTTAAAAAAATCCTCACCCGAGAATAAATTTTATTTTATTTTATTTTATTTTAGAGAGAGAAACATTGATAAGTTGCCTCTCATATGCGCCCTGACCAGGTTCTCCTAGGTACCCCAACCGGGGACTGAACCCACAACCTAAGCATGTGTCCTGACAAGGAATCAAACCTACAACCTTCTGGTGTGTGGGATAATGCTCCAACCATCTGAGCCATCCTGTCCAGGGCACCTGCATTTCTTTTTTTTTATTAAAAAAATCCTCCTTTTCATTTTCTGTTTATTTTAAGATATTATCTATTGTGTTTATTTGCTCTTGTGTTCCTTCTACTGTAGTCCACATTTCTGAAATGATATTATTTTACTGTTCTTTCCTGCATTTTATCATGTCATGTTTGAGTTCTTACTCTGAATTTTTATATTCTTTCATATTATATACATTTTTTTCATATCATTTAATTTTTTCTTATTATGTTTTAGGTAGTTTTGAAACATTAGATTTTCATTATTTTGGGTGGATATATCTTTCTGACACGTTTTAATTCCATAAGGATATTATTCTATTGTTTATTTTTACATGAAATTAATTTCCCTGAAGTTTCAGGAGGCTTGATTTAGGACAGTGGTGTGTTTTTTTTTCTTCTTCCTTCTAATTGTATGGCAATAGAGTTCCATCTTTTATTGTTTTTTTAAAATATATTTTTAGTGATTTCAGAGAGGAAGGGAGAGGGAGAGAGATAGAAAGATCAGTGATCGAGCCTGCATATGCCTGACCAGGAATCAAATAATGACCTCCTGGTTCTTAGGTTGATGCTCAATCATTGATTGAGCCATGCTGTCTGAGCAATCTTCTATTATTTTTAAGAATTGTTCAAAATTATAGCTAATTCCTTTCTGCCTCTTCTACTTTTGTCTGGATTTTCTATTTTGTCCCTTTCCTGGCCAATGTAGTGTCTATTCCCACCAGTTTCTTCTCAGAATGGGACTTTGCTCCTAAAGGGGTTGTAGATGGCTTTGAAAGTTCAGAGGCCCAGGCAGCTTCCGGCTGTACCATGGACTCCTTGCACTCAGTCACTCTTTAAAGGTACATAGCCCTGTTAGTCTTAGTTGTTTATAAATTAGCTTGCTGAGGTTTAAGTGAGTTATTTCACAGTTCTCACATCTATCAGATGCCCTGCTGATTCTTGCTGCAGACTCTTCCATAACTGATAACATTTCTCTCTTGTAGCTATCTCTAATTTGTCCCCATCTACTCATATTTCAGGGTTCACGAGGGAATACTTTTCATCTCACTTTGTAGATTATGTCCATGGATTTTGGTTTCGCTTTCCTACTTAACTTTTTAACTTGTGGTTTTTATGGTGGCATTTAGAGATATTTAAAAAACCGTGCTGCCTGGCTGGAGTGACTCAGCAGTTGAGCAATGAATCATGAGCCAGGAGGTCATGGTTCAATTCCCAGTCAGTGCACATTCCCCAGGGTGGGACGTGCAGAAGGCAGTCGTTCAGTGATCCCCTCTCATCATTGATGTTTCTATCTTTCTCTCTCCTTCTCCCTTCCTGTATCTGAAATCAATGAAAACATTTAAAAAAAAAAAAAACAACCCACACACATCCTGCTGCCAACCACCACTTTTACACAAGGATTTCTCTCTAAATGATACACCACAGGCCAAAATGCTGCCTTCCAGTTATTTGTGTACTGTCTGTGAACTAAGAATGCTGATATACTTTTAAACATTTAAGAAAAAAAATCTAAAGAAGAACCCTATCATGACACTTGAAATGATATGAAATTGAAAATTTCAGTGTCTATGAATAAAGTTTTGTTGGAACACAGTCACGCCTATTCATTTCTATGTTATATCTATGACTACATTCATGCTATGACAGCAGAGTTGAGTTACTGGGACAGAGACTATATGGCCTTCAAATCTGAAAATATTTATTATCTGGTCACTTACAAAAAAGTTTGCCAACCCTGGTTCTATATCATATTCTTTAATGGCTAAATAGCATTCCATTGTGTAAACATATTATAATGTACTTAACCAAGTTCCCATTATTGGGCATTAAGGTGAATTCTAAATTTCGTTATTATAGGCATCATTTCACAGTTAATATTAACATATATTTTATTACTTTCTTGGAATATATTGTTACAAGTAAGATTGCTGGATCAAAGAAGATTATATGCCTTCAAACCCTTTGCTTGATATTGACAAATTGTCATCCAGAGAGGATATACAGGTTATCTTTTAAGGATACTGTTTAGGTGCATTATGGTGCATTCATGTAATGAAATATTATGCAGAGATTAAAGAAGATGAGGTGGATCTATTTTACTGATGTATAAAAATATAGAATATATGCTATTAGACACTCTGGTTACATATGTAGGGAGTGATTCCTTCATAGTAAAGAAATGAGAGAACTAGAATACACATATTTAAACTTTTCACAAGAAGTATAGGTTACAACTAGGCTGTACCAGTTTATATACCTACCAGTAGTATGTCTGAATGGTTGTTTTGCCATGCTTTTGCCTAAATATAATTTTTAAAGGTCTTGCCAATTGATATCTGAGGAAAGGGCATCTTGTTTTAATTTTACATATCCACTTTTATATTTTTTCATGCTCTTTAGCTTGAATTGATTCCTTTGTACAATTCTTGTTCATTATCCATTTTCCCTGAAATATTCATATTTTCTTTGGTGATTTGTAAAGCTTTTTTATATATCATATATCCTAATATATATATATCATAATCCTTTGGCCTGTCATTTGTATCTGCTTTTGTCATTAATGATGTACAAATTTTTTTCTTTGTTATGCAATCAAATCTTCCTTTATTTTTCATGTGCAGAAATGCATTTCCTACCTCAGATTTATATAATAGTTTTCCAATATATTTTTATATTACTTATTTTATTTTTATTTTTATATTTCAGTCTTGAATCCATAGGGAATTTATCCATGTAGGCTGTGAGGTAGGATTTCGTTTCATTTTTCAAATTCTTAGTCAGTTGTCTTAGTGCCATTTATTAAATAAGCCATTATTTCAAGGTTATATTAGATTTTTATTAGAAATCTGTGTATTTCTCATTTTAAAAAATCAGGTTTGTTGATGTGATTTGCATACAATAAAACTTACTTTTTTGAAGTTTATAGTTGGAAGATTTTTAGGAAATATATACAGTTTTATAATCACTACTATAATCAAGATATAAGACATTTCCATCATCCCCCCCCCCCAGAAGCTCCCTTTTGCCCCTTTGCAATCAATCCCTGACCCTATGCTCTTGCAATCACTAATCTGTTTTCTGCCCAAAAGTTTTACATTTTTCAGAATGTGATGTACATGGAATCATGCAGTACATAGTTTTCAAGTCTGCCTTTTTAATTAGCATAATGCATTTAAGAGACATCCACGTTGGCCGAAACTGGTTTGGCTCAGTGGTAGAGCGTCGGTCTGTGGACTGAAGGGTCCTGGGTTCGATTCCGGTCAAGGGCATGTACATTGGTTGCGGGCACATCCCCGGTAGGAGGTGTGCAAGAGGCAGCTGGTCGATGTTTCTCTCTCATCGATGTTTCTAGCTCTCTATCTCTCTCCCTTCCCCTCTGTAAAATATCAATAAAATATTTTTTTTAAAAGAGACATCCACGTTGTTATGTGTAGCAATAGTTTATTTCTTTTAAATTTTATTTTATTGTTTAAAGTATTACAAATCGTAGTACTCAGAAAGGATATATGCACCCCTATATTCATAGTTTTTTCTTTTTTATTATTGAATAGTATTCCATGATATCACAATTTATTTAACCATTCTCTTATTCAAGGACATTTGGGGTTGTCTTCAGTTTTTAGCTTTTGTTAATAAAGCTGCTATAAACATTTTTGTAAAGGTCTTTAGGTGGACATATTTCTCTTGGTTAGACACTAGGGGTTGGGATTTCTGAGTCACGTAATAAGCATATGTTTTGCTTTATAAGAAACATTCAGACTGTTTTTCATAGCGGCTGTACTATTTTACATTTCCACCAACAATGTATAAAAGATTCAGTTATCTTGGATCCTTGTCAGTACTTGGAATTGTCAGTATTTCTTATTTCAACCATTCTAGTAGGAGTATCAGGGATAAATAATTTGTTTAGACTAATTTGGATGTTTTCCAACTTATCCCTCCATAGGCTTTCTATGACTGGGTGGTTTATACTTGCTCAGTCCTTCCCCAGTTGCTCAACCTGAGGTAGCTAAATGGCCATTGTTACTATCGTTTCTGTTTTTCTTCTTTCCACTTCCTTTCTGAGGGTTGTAGAACCATAAAACATGAAATCAGAAAAGGAGCCTAGAAATAATCTAGGGTAATGGTTTGGCAAACTATTTCTTTCAAGGACCAGATAGTACAGTTGTCCTTGGAGGATTGGTTCCGGGGCCCCCACAGATACCAAAATCTGGGATGCACAAGTCCCTTATATAAGATAGCATAGAACAATTCATTGGCCCTCTACATGCATGGATTATCAACCTTGGGTTGAAATACTGTTTTTGAACCTGAATTGGTTAAATCTGTGGTGTGAAACCTGTGGATAAAGAGGGTTGAGTAAAAATATTTTGGGCTTAGCAAGCCATTTTGTCTCTGTCACAGCAACTCTACTCTGCTGTTGTAGCATGGAAGCAGACATAGACAATACAGAAGAAGTAGGTGTGGCTGTGTTCCAATAAAATTTAATAAAACAGGTGGCCTACTGGCTTTGGCTTTTAGAGCATAGTTTGCTGAGCTTTGGTTTAGTCTAACAACTTTGTTTTACAGATGAAGGGACTGAGCTTAGATTTTACCTTTTCCTTGATTTATATGTAAAGATGGCAAGGACCAGGATATTGGTTCTCACCATAGGAGACACACTTAAATTGAGTTCAAGATGAGCTTAACTTATGCATAATTCCCTGCTCTAGCAGATGGTGTTACATGGAACTGTTAATATAATAAGGTCTTTCAAAAATTTTAACTGCATTGAAACTTTTGGGACAATTAATATTGCCATTTACTTAAATACTAGTTGACTTTTGAACCTAATATGTCTCTGGAGCAATAGTCAAATTTAAATGGTAAGAAAATGAAGGTTAAAACATTTGAAGTAATGAAAGTATACAATCCTTTTATTCTTCTTTAAAAAACTTTGATTTTAATTTTGGATATGTCTAAATTTGTTTATCTTTTAAGATGGCCACTCAATATTACATAACAGCCCCATGCTTTTTTCTCTCTTTAAGGTTAATTCCTGATTGCTTTGTTTCATTAGTTGCTCAAATAGATGAAGATTCTTAGGTCAAAAAAGAAAAAACATCACATAACAGGAAACACACACTCATGATTCCATGCACGTAAAGCTAAAAATAAGCATTGGCTAAGAGTACTCAGGGAAAGAACATTATTTAGAAAAGTCATCGTGTCTGTGTTTTTTCCTTTCTTCCAGCACTGGAAGAAGTATGACATCTATGAGAAGCAAATCAAAGAAGAAACTGATTCTGTCGTGCTGATAGAAAACCTGAAGAGAACCTCTCAGTGATGGGGATCATTTATTTGAACATTCAATCTGAGAACTTGTTAAATGGAAACTGAAACTACTGGACCATTTAAAAACAGGCAGCTCATAAGAGCCATAGGCTTTTATGTTGAGTCACGCACCGAAAAACTAAAAATAATGGGCCCTTTGGAAAAGAGAGGGGAATTATTCTCGTTGAACTGTTAAAGCATGCATCTTTGTGAAGTTTTTAAAGTATGGGGCAAAGCAAAAATCGATGATGCCAATAGAGTTAATCTTATCAAGAGTTGAGACAACTTTCTGAGGGCTCTATGCCTGTTTTGTACTCATTTTGTCAAACGATACCAAGAAATTTTATTTGTGGGGTATTCATTTTTGGGTGCAAATGCTAATGCCAAACTTGAGTCACAGAGACCATGTAGCAAACAAAATTGAAAAAAATATCTGTTGTTTGGTATCCCATTAAGTAAGGTTTGTGGCTATCCGGAATCTTCATCCCTTCAGCAGCATTTTTCTCTACTTTGAAAGGCCCAGACATCAGTGCTCGCAAGGATGATGACAACTACAGAAAAATCAGTGTCAGCCGATTGCAGGCTTTTAAGGGCAGCAGAGACAGAAAGACTTACTGGGTATTAGTATTTGAACCACTGCTTTCTCCAATGATATACTGTTATTTTCTTCACCTAAAAGAAAGTTGTTAGACTAAATCAAGTATTTGCTATGTGTCCAGTTTGTGCTAGGCTCCCAGGTGTGAGGCACCTCTGTCTAAGGGTTGACAATCTGGTTGCCACTTTTCCGTTCTTACCACTTTCCTTTTCTCCACCAGTCATTTTTCAGACCTTTTAATTCCCCGTTCCCACACCTGATTTCCCCTTTTGTATTTTCCCTCATTGTAGTCTTTCACCTCTCATTGGATATTAGAATATAAATCTGCTCAGAATACCGAGAGGAGCAGGGGGTGATTTGTATCTCAGGTAAATTGTGAGTTGACTGAGAAACAATGACAAGTTCTTGCATATTTTGTAAGTTCCGTGTGGGTCTGCATTTATTTGAAGGCTTTCAGCATTACTATTTCTCTATATAGTTTCTAAACAGAAAGGAGATATAATCTTCACTTCGAACTTTGCTATTTGCTTGATAAAAAAGAATAGCTGTGTTTCCCTCTTTTCCCTTATTGTCAAAATAGCTATTAGGTTTTGTGTCTTGTACAGCTAGCCAGCATCCAAGGCTCCAATGTTTATATGCATTTTTTTGCATACGTTAGGGTTCCATTCTCACCCATCCCCACAACTTATATTCCCCATACCCCTAATTCCTCCAAATTTAAAGTATGGAAATTATATTGCTCTCCTAGTGTTTCTCTCCTTGAGTTAGATTACTAGTGGGAATTTGAGAAGTTTGTATCACCAATTCTCCAAACGTCCATCCATTTGTATTAACCAGATGGTGCTACTTGTAATTCCTGCTGTTAGGGGAAGGGAGATCAGAGATCACTGCTCTTCACAGGTTTTGGGGGAAAGTAGCAATCTGTTTGCACTGCAGAAGAGGAGCCCTGTGTCCCCAGCCTTCTGTGGAAATTGGGGTTCAGAGCAAGGGTAGATGCCAAGCTATTGCCTCCCTGCACTTTTATTTTTGAGGTCAGATTGAGCCTGGAAGACAGGCATGGATGTTCCACTTTGTTTTACTGTTTTCTAAAACAAACAAACAAACAAAAACAAACAAAAAAACAAAAAAACCCAACACCTTGGTTTTCCTTTGTAGAAATGAAATTATGTCCTAGCCAGGTCTTTTATAATTCTGCGAAGCAGAACACTGAAATGCATCACCCAGAGCCATTTTTCCTCTTACTCTATGTAGATGGCAATGCGGTGAGGGGGTGCTTTTATATCCTTATCACCCAAGGAGCTATTGATACTGATAGCTGTGCATCCTAGGAGTGGGGGAATTGTATTTTTCATTCTCCTTTGTTAGCAGTAAAATAGTATTTTGGGAGGGGAGCAAAATAGTTGAGGGAAAGGGGGACAGTGAGTTATGGGATTAGCTAGCTATAGCTGTTTTGTAATTGTTGAAGAGTGACCCCCAGGTCTTGGGAGCTTTTGGAGAAGTTAATACAGGGTGGGGCAAAAGTAGGTTTACAGTTGTTCATATGAAAATAATATAATAATAATACAAAAATAAACTATGTTTTGTGTACTCACAACTGTAAATGTACTTTTGCCCTATCCTGTACATCAGTGGGATTCTCATCACCTGTAGGAAACTAGTAGGTTCATTACCGTTTTATGTCTGACCTATATGGATCTCCCTCCCCCCTCCATACTTAAGTAAACCTACTGTAAGAATGTACATTCTTATTCTTTCATTCAGGTAAGTGTTTTCTTCATCTGGGCACTAAAGGGATATGTGAAACAATGTTAACATTTTTTGTAATGCCTTCAACTAGGGGTCATTGTGTTTAACTTCTTATAGGAAAGTTTGAATAAAATAAAGGTTGTCTTTTTATATGTCACTCAAATGTTTTCCTTTGGTATTATTTTGGGGAAAGTATTATGAATAGTGGGTGGCAGAAAAAAATGAGTTAAATGAATAAATGTGAAAATTTCTCAGCTATTTTATCTTACAATCATTTATCATAAGCTTCCCTGCTGTTCTCAGTATGGCTGTGTTTTCTGATAAGGCCATGCACTTAGTTTAATGTTAGTACAGCCTTTGCAAGCAGTACCTAAAGGGACATATTTGATAAATAGTGGTTGTGATAACTAAGGGAAATAGAAAACTGGTCCTTTCTAATATGAAGTTTAAAATAGAATACAATATACTTAAGGAAGTTGTCCCCTAGTTACAAATTAATCACATTAGCAGATTAGATTTGAGACTAAGAAAATCAGTTCTCAATAGCTGTGTTCTTAAGATATGGTGATGTAGTTTCATGTTTTCTATAAATATAGCAAAAATGGTTTGAATGTTACAGAGGATTTTTTTCTCATTTGTGTTGAGCTCTAGGGGTGGGTCTTGAGCCAGACCACAGTGTGTTAATTACACTGAATTTCTATAGAATCCCAACTCAAGGATGTGTGTAGGGGATACTGATCTTAGGTTAGTTCTGTTATCTAGGATGCTCCAAGAAGATTCTAGAAATCTACCTCCAGATTGGTATAGCTTTGTTTTTAACAGCAAACCTCCTTTTAATTCTTAGTATACCAAAACACGAGTACTATGATAGAAAACATTGAACTACAGATCCTTGTATATATGAGATCTATGGAAACAAATTCCTCTTGGCACAAACACAGTCACCTTATCTCAGGGGGAGAGGAGCCAAAATGAGCTAAGCACATTGATTTCCAAAGTCTCTTTCCTTTTATTACTTTATTTTTTAAAATATATTTTACTGCCAAAACCGGTTTGGCTCAATGGATAGAGTGTCAGCCTGCGGACTGAAAGGTCCCGGGTTCAATTCCGGTCAAGGGCATGTACCTTGGTTGCAGGCACATCCCCAGTAGGGGGTGTGCAGGAGGCAGCTGATCGATGTTTCTTTCTCATTGATGTTTCTAACTCTCTATCCCTCTCCCTAACTCTGTAAAAAAAATCAATAAAATATATTTTAAACTAAAAAAAATAGTTATTGAGTGGCTTCTGTATGCCAAGTTACATGTATTATTTTACTAAATCTTCATGTGAGTCCCATGAGATAGATTGCATTATTATCTTCATTTTATAGATGAAGAAGCAGACAAACTGATTGCTGTATGAGTGCAAGATCACACAGCTAGTAACTGATTGAAATGGAATTGGAAAATGTCAGCCCAGATTTTGAGCTTATACCATACGGTCCTATCTCTCATCATTGATATTTATTTTTCTCTCTTCCCTTCCTCTCTGAAATCAATAAAAATATCTATTTAAAATATTATGCAAATAAAAACATAACCTTCTTAATTAAAAAATGATTAATTTGTGCATTCATTCTTCTATGAGCCAGGCAATGCATTAGGTACTAGGAACTTAGTAAG
Source organism: Vespertilio murinus (assembly GCA_963924515.1). Classification (NCBI taxonomy): domain Eukaryota; kingdom Metazoa; phylum Chordata; class Mammalia; order Chiroptera; family Vespertilionidae; genus Vespertilio; species Vespertilio murinus. Next base: position 68,538,958 of record OZ004710.1, read on the forward strand.
ATTCACCTTAGTATCAGGTGGTTAGTCAGGAAGGGGCTACTTTATTCAGGGGAAATCTAGATTAGAATTTAGAAGTTCCAAATGACCTTGGACAGGTATTTCTTCCTGTCTGCATCTGCTTAAAATGCAGAGGCCATAAGTTGTGGAGCTCATTTAGAAGTAAGGATCTTTGCTGTACAATGTACAAATCCCAAAACCAGACAAAGACAATATAAAGAGCCAAAACCGGTTTGGCTCAGTGGATAGAGCATCGGCCTATGGAATGAAGGGTCCCAGGTTCGATTCCGGTCAATGGCATGTACCTTGGTTGAGGGCACATCCCAAGTAGGGAGTGTTCAAGAGGCAGCTGATCAATGATTCTCTCTCATCGATGTTTCTAATTCTCTATCCCTCTCTCTTCCTCTCTGTAAAAAATCAAATATATATATATATATATATATATATATATATATATGCACACAATATAAAGAAAGAGAATTACAAGCCAATGTCCCTCATGAATATAGAGGCCAAAATTATCAATAAAATTCTAGCAAATAGAATCCAGCATTACATTAGAAAGATCATACACCATGGCCAACTGGGATTTACCCCTGGGATGAAGGATGGTACAATATCCGCAAATCAATAAATGTGATACACCACATAAACAGACTAAAAAATAAAAAACATATAATCATATCAATTGATGCAGAAAAAGCATTTCACAAAATACAACACCCTTTCTTGGTGAAACCTCTCAGAAATGTGGGAGTACAAGGATCATACCTCAACATAATAAAAGCCATATATGACAAGCCCAAAGCCAACATCATATTCAATGGGGAAAACTGAAACCATTTTCCCTACGAACAGGAACAAGACGGGGTTTCCCACTCTCAGTACTCCTCTTCGACATGTTATAGACTGAAAAATTCCCAAGGCCAGCTCAGCAGCTGTGCACCAAGGCCAGCACTGCAGCCGCTGCATAGCTCGTTAAAACAAGCCCATTAAAAGCAGGATGTGCTGACTACTATCTGACACAAGAGGGGTAAGACCAGGTGGCGGGAGGAGGAAAGGAGAACTGACATGTTAAATGTAAAAAAATTAATTAGGAATTGCTGATGGCTAAAGGCAGATACCACTTCTGTACAAGTAGCTTGCTTGCTTGCTAAGGATAAGAAGCCTATATAAGCAAAAGGCTTCAAGAGCTTGGTGCTGCAGTCCGGTCCCGTCTTCCCTGCATGAGATGTCTGCAGACCCTGCACAGGAAATAAACGCGCTTTTCTAAACATTTTTGATCTGTGTCCGAGTGAGGTGTCTCCCCTGGGTTACAACATTTGGAGGCCCCAGCTGCGAGATAACCGCGAGGTCCCCTTTTCAGGTCGGTCTCCTCTCCCTCGGCCTCAAAGGATTTTCAATTGGCTCCAAGCGCCTGCAAATCGTCCTGGGACATCTATTGGTAAGAGAGATCTCTATTAGTTTTGGTTTGGTTTGGATCCTCGAGGTTTGGTGGGTGGAGGCAGGCGGGACGCCTCCCCTGTGGTTGGGAAGGGACGCCTCTCTGGCTGTTGTTTCAGATTTGGATTTGATGTGTGAGTGTGGCCACCCGTTTTCCCTTGTCTCTGTCTTTGTGTTATTTGTTTTGTGTGCTGGCTTCTTGCTTTCCCACAGGATGGGTCAAGGCGGATTGACACCCCGCACCCCACTTGAATGTCTCCTTTCTAGCTTCTCTGATTTCCTCAGGCACACTGAAATTATTGAAAAATAGGGCACTCCTACTGTGATGGTCTGTAAACATCTAAACAGCGCTGCTGAGTTACTTTTCTGAGTTGTTTGCTCTCTATCACAGTAGAGGGAATCAGCCCATTTAGCTAATAAAAAATGCTCTCTCTGTTTATATGTTTATATAAGTAAAGGTTTCGTTTGCTCTGATTTATAAATTTACTACATTAAATTGAAATTTTAAAGTCCTAAGGTTCATTTAAAGGTATAAATTTGTGACATTTCAAGAAAGAAAGAACTTTTATTTATGGCTTTATTACCCCTTTTGCTAATTGGAGACTTTCAGGGACTTACAGCTCCATAGGGTGGAGATTTACAGGCCCTGTCCCTGCCTGTGACATCATAGTCCAACGTGGAACTAAGGCTGGAGTTATTATTAACCATCTAAGGACCCCCAATTCTAATAGCATCTGTAAGTGAATTAAAGATCTTTTCTTTCAGGAGGCCATCCAGGCTTCCAGCTCCCTACACACCCTTATCTTCCTCCTCCCTATCTTTCCCGGCTGACTAAGAGTCATTTTTCCACAGGTCAAAACTCAGCCTTCGAAAGGGAGGACTGCTACAGCGGCAGTCTGTAGTTTTCTCTGAAATTCCCACTGTTTCTATTTCCCCCTCTGTAGAAATTGTCTTCCTCTGATTCACAATCGGAAAGAGAGACAAGCAACTGGACTGGGAGACGGGACAGGGTGGGGAGGGGGTGGTGGGAGAAATCAAGAGTGGTAAAGGAGGATTTAAGATCCTCTAAAAGTCTAGAGACTTAGAGTAAAAATCTGTTAAAACACACACACACACACACACACACACACACACACACACACACACAATGATTACAGATTTAAATGAGAAAAAGGTATCCTTAAATGTAAAAAGCCTGCTTATACAAGATCTCAGACCGCTTGTCTTATTTCCTCTGCTAAGGACAGAGTAAATGGTTAATGCAGAGACGGGGAGGCGGGTATCAGCAGTTGATTATAAAGCTGAATAGATAGGGTTTTGTTTATTTTTACTGGCTGCAGACTGTTCTGCTGGCCTTGGTGACTTATCAGAACTTATAGCTGCCCTGGTGATTTAAAACTGGTTACTAGGCAGACTCATCCCCCAAGAACCAGATGAAAAAAGGAGGTGGGGGGGCTCAATACCCAAGCCCCTGCCACAGAAGCGCTTTGCAATATGCAAAGCTGTTTCTAACTACGACTCTGGCTGTTTTGGACTGGCAGCTTAAAGTCAAAGAGCAAAGGAAAGGCACTCTCCCTGGACTGGGGAGCCTTCAGGACTTTGAGGATCTCCAAGAGAGGAGGAGCCTGACTGAGGGATGGCAGAGACCCTGTTGGGTTAGAAGGACCTAAGGCCACATGTTAAACTTATAAATTAAGGCTTTCTAGGCAGTTGTCCAAGCCCAATTATATAGGGTTAAGCGGCCTGTTTAAAGCAAAACAACTTTCTCCCGTGCACAAATAAATTTCAGGGAAATTAGACAGGCTGTGTTGTGGCTAGAAAGAACTGGCCACCATACACAACCCTAACAGTGCCCTACAGAAAACTGTATAATAGACTTAAATTGCAAAATCTTTAGAGGAAAAGAAAAATATTTTGAGGGCCGCTTGGTCCTTGTGTGTGTATGCCAACTCTTGTTATAATTTTAAAATCGGTAATATTAATAAAAACACACTCAAGCAGAGCAGAGGAGCTTTTCAGAAAGGTCAGGTAGTCTGATTACAGTATAGAGGTCACCGGTCCCCCGCCATGCCACTTTAGTCGGCAGGAGACAAGCCATTTTCCCAGCGGACCACCAGATGAAAACGCCCTAGTAGGAGCATCTCCATTACCACCTGGGACCCGCGCAGCGCTCCCCGCCTCCACCCACCCAGCGTTCATCCCCTCCAGGGGTTGTTTAGAGTAGCTGGGGGCGGCAGTGGGCTGTGGTGTGGAGAGAAATTCCTTTGTGAGCCCTTACACCCCAATAAGACCCAAGAACCCCCGGCGACTCCTTGGACACTTTTCACCGTGTTCGGTTAGGGGGCTTAAAGGCGCAGTTAGAAATTCTCCCATTCCTCTTTTCAGGCTTATCAGAATCTGAGATCCATATCTATAGGAAAAATAGAGCATTTTAAATTGTAAGCGGCTGGAAGCCTAGGAGCAGGGTACTAGACCTGCTCCCTCTTCCCCCTGCCTTTTCTGAATATTTTAAAATAATAAAAAAATTTGAGGCATGGTTATACATTTTTGAAGGACACAGAAAAAAAAAGGTTTGAAGGCTAATTTAAAATAGTAAAAGTTTTTGTAAAGGTTACACATATAATGAGAAGGGGAACAGAGAAAGGGTTAAAAGGAACAAAAGGCCAACAACAAATAAGAAGGAATAAGAAGCCCCCAGGGTAACCTATTAGTGGGGAGAAAACCTATTAGTTTCCTAGTGGACACTGGGGCAGCCTATTCAGTCTTGTCAGAGCCGATGGGACCCGTAATCTCTAAGACATCAGTCCAAGGAGCCACTGGACAAACTGCCTGTTTTCCTTGGATATCAAGAAGAACGATAGACCTCGGAAGGAACATGTACTGAGGGAATGCAATTGCTGAACTGGACCAAAGAGGAACAACAGGCTTTTGAGGAGCTAAAGAAGACTCTTTTCTCAGCACCTGCCCTAGCCTCACCAGATGTCACGAAGCCCTTCCACCTCCATGTGAGTGAGGTAAGGGGCATTGCCAAAGGGGTTCTCACTCAGACTCTAGGTCCCTGGAAGAGACCTGTTGCCTATCTGTCTAAGAGACTAGACCCTGTAGCAGCAAGGTGGCCAGTGTGCCTACGGGCAGTGGCCACCACAGCATTGCTGGTGAAGGAGGCAGATAAACAGACTCTGGGCCTGGAGCTAGCCCTGACAACACCCCCATGCCGTTGAGGCTCTTCTTCGAGTGCTCCAGAGAGATAGATGTCAAACACCAGAATCACCCAGTGCCAAGCTCTTCTCCTGGACCAGCCCTGTGTCCGGTTCCATAAGACTCTGGCCATCAACTCTGCCAGCCTGCTTCCAGATGATGATCCAGAGGAACCCATTCATGACTACACAGAGGTAACAGACGACAAGGTACTGTTCACGGATGGAAGCAGTTACGTTCAGGAAGGGATCTAATATGCCGGGGCAGCTGTAGTCACTCCGGACCACACCATTTGGCTTTTAATCCAGGCCCTTTGATGAGGACACTGTGCTATCTACAGGGAAAGAGGGCTACCAACTGCAGCCAGAAAGGACATTATGCCCAAAAACCAATAGGGCCTTTACAAGTCTTAGTAACCCTGCCGGACCCCGACCTACGATGGACCCCCTCCTACACCAAACAAGAGGAGGAATTGGCAGAACAGAAGCAAGCCATCAAAAGACCAGATGGTTGATGGACCCTACCAGATGACAGACTGTTGGTCCCAGAGGCTCTAGGTCGGATGTTAGCTGCTCGTACACCAGGTTACTCACTTAGGCATCACCAAGACTTCTGAACTTCTGCGAGGCAGATACTACCAAGCTTAGATATGGTAATTAAAAGCATAGTCACTAGAAGTACTGTCTATATACAGGTAAATGCTAAGCAAGGTAAGCGGGTCCCCCTGGGAATTCCTACTCCAGGGAAATTCCCCAGGAGAGCATTGGTAGGTAGATTTCAGAGATTAAGCCACCAGCATCAGGGTACAAGTGCATACTAGTTTTTATAAACACCTCAGATTAGGTTAAAGCAGCCGTGGGAAAACTACGGCCCGTTCTGCTGTTCTATCCGGCCAGCAGAGCTGAAAGAGCGAAGGGTTCTCTTGCTCTCCCCTCCACTCCTTCACCAGAAGCCCAAGTTCCAGCATGGTCAGGTTACTTTTGTTCCGGCCCTCTAGTCTAGACTAGACTTAATAAATGAATTCCACAATGTAGCAGGATACAAAATTAACACCCAGAAGCCTATGGTTTTTCTATACACCAATAATGAACTAACAGAAAGAGAAATTTAAAATGCAATCCCATTTACCATTGCAACAAAAAAAAATTAGGATATGTAGGAATAAATTTAACCAAGGAGACAAAGGATGTGTACTCATAAGATATCAGGATGCTAAGAGAGAGAGAGAGAGAGAGAGAGAGAGAGAGAGAGAGAGAGAGAGAGAGAGAGGAAGACATGAACAAATGGAAGAATATAGCATGTTCATGAATTGGTAGAATCAACATAATTAAAATGTTCATATTACCCAAAGCAATCTATATTAAATACCAAGGGCATACTTCAAAGACATAGAACAAATTCTCCAAAATTTCATCTGGAATAAAAAAAAGACCCTGAATAGCTGCAGCAAACTTGAGAAAGAAGAACAATGTTGGAGGGATCACAATACCAGATATCAAGCTATACTACAAAGCCACTGTTCTCAAAGCTGCCTGGTACTGGCACCAGAATGACATATAGACCAATGGAACAGAACAGAGGACCCAGAAATCAACACAAGCCAGTATGCTCAATTAATATTTGACAAAAGAGGCAAGGGCACACAATGGAGACAAGATAGTCTCTTCAATAAATGGTTTTGGGAAAACTAGACAGATACTTGCAAAAAAATATGAAACTAGACCACCAACTTACTCCATAGATAAAAATAAACTCAAAATGGATAAAGGACTTAAATGTAATATGGGAAACCATAAAAATCTTAGAAGAAAACATAGGCAACAAAATAGCAGACATATGTTGTAACAATATATTTACTAATACAGCTCATAGGACAATGGAGACTCAGGAGAAAATAAACAAATGGGACTACATCAAAATAAAACGCTTTTGCATAGCAAAAGAAACCATAGACAAAACAACAAAGCCCACTGCATGGGAGACCATATTTGCCAAAGTTATCTCTGATAAGGGTTTAATTTCCAACGTTTACAGGGAACTCATACAACTTAACAAAAGAAAAATAAACAATCCAATCAAATAATGGGTAAAGGACTTAAATGGATACTTTTTGAAAGAGGACATTAAGAAAGTCAAGAGACATATGAAAACATACTCAAAGTCACTAATTGTCTGAGAGATGCAAATCAAAATGACAATGTGGTACCATCTCACATCTATGAGAATGGCTATCATCAACAAATCAACAAATGACAAGTGCTGGTGAGGATGCGAAGAAAAAGGAACCCTCATGCACTGCTGGTGGGAATGCAGACTGGTGCAGCCACTGTGGAGAACAGTATGGTGTTTCCTCAAAAAATTAAAAGTGGAACTTTCATTTGACCCAGTGATCCCACTTCTAGGAATATATCCCAAGAAATTAGAAACATGAATCAGAACAGATATATGCACCCCTATGTTCATAGTAGCATACATCACCATAGCTAAGATTTGGAAACAGCCTAAGCACCTGTAAGCAGATAAATGGATTAGAAAACTGTGGTATAGAAGATGGCGGCATAGGTAAACACCTGTACTTGCTGCCTCTCACAATCACATCAAAACTACAACTAAGGATCTTATCTGAGACCTGAAAAAAACCACAACTCTGGAGACCGCTGAGCAGCTGTGGGGCCCCGGTTGGTGCAGACATGGAGATTCCACAGAAAGGTTGGATTTTGCCAGGGATAATGTGGGGTGTCTGGGTCCTGGCAGCGGAGGTGCCAGCTGCAGAGGCTGTAGCCGCAGAAGCTGTAGCCGCTGTGGTGGCAGAGACAAAATCCCGCTCACTGAGAGACCCAGAGGACTGTGGAAATCTGTGTCCACAAAAGCCCTCCTCTGTTGGGTCTGGCGTGATCCGTGAGAATGGATGGGGGTCCTCAAGGTTGTGAATAGTGGGGTTCTCTAGGGAGCAACCCATTCTGATCTGACACGGAGGGAGAACATGTGAGTTGGAAAGGTGTGCAGTCTGTTTGTAATTGTGTGCACCTGGCCTTGTTCCCCTGCAACCCTTTGCTTCTGATTACAAAGGAGAGACCACCCGGCCCTGAGAGAAGGCAGGGGGAAACTGCTTTTCAGGAAGCTGGGAAGCAGAGTGGAGAGAGACCATATGGAAACCAGCTCTGAGGCAGCCCATTTCCACAAACCAGAACTCATTACCATAGAGAAAGAAGGCTAGAGCAGCCAAAAAGACAGGGATATCAATCCAAAAACACTGTCACCAAGGGGCTGATGTACAAACTGACTGTTTTATTATTAGTTTTATTTTATCAAAAACTAAGAAATTGCCAACTTAAAATTAAGGACTAGCTTACAACACTGAAGTGCAGTGGAACGCAGGGAGTTGCAATACTGTCTAGACTGAGAAACAGGCTTGCCAAACAGAGTAACGGAGGAAGTGAATGGCCTTCACTACTGCACATTTTTATGCTATTTTTTCTATTTTTATTTTATTTTCATTTTTTGCATCTTTTACTTAAGAAACGAATTTTTTCCTTTTTTCCTCACTTGATTTTACCTTTTTAATTATTACATTTTTAGGTTCAATCAGCATTATTACTACTGCTATTTTAACTTTTTTTTTCTTTTTTTTCTTTTTTAAGTTCCATTTTATTTTCTCTTTATTTTACATTGGAATTAGTGTTCTTCATTCTATTTTCATTTCTCCTTTAGTATCATTTAACCCTATCTCAACACGACCTTTACACAATCACTATCTTCCTAACCTTTCCCCTTTTCCTGTCCTGTTTATCTTAACCCTTTCCTGTTTTAGATTTTCCCTACTCTTTCTGTATACTCCCTTCAAAAATTTTTACCCAACTTATATATCTAATTTCCATTCCCCTGTGCCAAGTGCATACACACCCCTCTCTTAGCTGTATTAACTAGCCAAAAAAACAAATTGTTTCCCTTTCTGTCCTTTTGATGCTGTTTGCGTGAATGTTGATTATATTGAATTTTTATGCTTTTTAGTGAGATTATTTTGCTTATTCTTTTGTTGTTGCTGTTGCTTGGTATGTTTTTGTTTGTTTTTTACTTCTGTTTTCCCTTGCTTTCCTAGATATTAGAGGGTATTGTAGTTTGTCTTAATCTCCAGGTACTAATGCCAGCATTTGCTGGGATTAGTGGTTGTTCTATTGAAATTTTCTCCCCATATATATATAGTTTGTTCACCTTTTCTCTCAGTCTCTTTCTTGTCTCTCTCTCTTTTTTCCTTCTGTTTCCCAATTTAATTTTGACATTCCTTTTTTCTTCTTTTTTCCCTTTTCTTTTTCTCTTTTTCCCTCCCTATTCTCCTTTTATTCTTCTTCTTTCTCTACTATCCCCTAATTTGTCTTTCCCTAGTGGTCTCCTTTATTGGAGGTTATTAATATCTCAAACACATTTCTGTTCAGTGCCTTGTGTGTTGTACATGGTTGTGTTGTATTTGGTGCCTTTAAATCAATGCAGGAGAGAGAGAACTACATAACCAGAAATTCTGAAAAGAAAGACCATGGGGAGACAAAGAAACAGCCCACATATGAAAGAAAAGCAGGCATCACCAGAAAAGGAAGTGAACGAGTAAGAGGCAAGCAAGCTATCAGATCAAGAATTCAGAGAAAGGATCATAAGATGGCTAAAAAGAATGGAAGACAAATTTGACAATATGAATAAGAACCAAGAGGAAATGAAGGTGACCCAAGAAGAAATGAAAAATGACATCGCTACTGTGAAGAACTCAATAGAAAGCATCAAGAGTAGCCTAGCCGAAACCGGTTTGGCTCAGTGGTAGAGCGTCGGCCTGCGGACTGAAGGGTCCTGGGTTTGATTCCGGTCAAGGGCATGTACCGTGGTTGCAGGCACATCCCCAGTGGGGAGTGTGCACGAGGCAGCTGGTTGATGTTTTTCTCTCATTGACGTTTCTAACTATCTATACCTCTCAATTCCTCTCTGTGTAAAATCAATAAAAATATATATTAAAAAAAAAGAGTAGCCTAGAAGAAGCATAGGACTACATCAGTGAGCTAGAATACAAGATGGAAAAACAATACCCAATTAGAGCAGCTTCTAGAAAGAAAAATTAAAAAGCAGGAGGAGAACCTAAAGGAACTTTGGGACAATACAACACAAAATGATATTCACATAATAGGGGTTCCAGAAGGAAAGGAAATGGAGGAAGACATGGAAAACATATTTCAAGAAATAATGACAGAAAACTTTCCTGAGATAGAGAAGAAAAAAAACCCACACAAATATAAGATGCTTGCAGAGTCCCAAGTAAAATGAATCCCAAAAGACTGACACCAAGGCACATTATAACTAAAATGGCAAATACCAATGACAAAGTAAGAAATTAAAAGCAGCCAGAGAGAGACAGAAAGTTACATATAAAGGAACCCCCATCAGACTAGCAACTGATTTCTCAACAGAAACTCATCAGGCCAGAAGGGAATGGGATTAAATATAAAAAGTCATGCAAAGGAAGGGTCTGAATCCAAGAATACTGTACCTAGAAAGGGTATCAATCAAAATTGAAGTTTTAATCAGGAACTTCACAGACAAAAAAAGTCTAAGGGAATTTATTACCACCAAAACAGCAATGCAAGAAATGCTAAAGGGTCTGCTGTAAAAATAAAAAAGAAATAGGAAACGAAGAAGGAACACAGGGGTATAGAATAAAAATGGCGACAAATAAGTACCTATCAATAATAACTTTAAATGTAAATGGATTAAATGCCCAAATCAAAAGACATAGATAGGTAATGGATTGACTAAGAAAACAAGACCCATATATCTGTTGTCTATAAGAAACCTACTTCAGAAAAAAATATGCACACAGACTGAGGGTGAAGGGATGGAAAAAGGTTTTCCAGGCTAATGGAAATGAAAAATAAAAAAGCTGGGGTAGCAATACTTATATATGACAAATTAGGTATCAAAGTGAAAGACATAACAAGAGATAATGAAGGCCACTTCATAATACTAAAGGAAGCAATCCAACAAGAAGAAATAACCCTGGTAAACATATATGCACCCAACACGGGAGCACCCAAATATATAAAGAGAACAAACAAACAAACAAAAAAAAAACTGTTGGAGGACATTAAGGGAGACACTAATAGCAATAACAATCATAGTAGGAGATTTTAATACCCCACTATCACCTTTGGACAAATCATCTAAACAAAAAATCAGCAAAGATATATCAATCCTAAATTACTCACTAGACTAGATGGAATTAATCAAATTATTCAGATCACTACACCCCAAAGCCACAGAATATACATTCTTCTCAAGTGCACATGGGTCATTTTCAAAGATATACAAAATGTTGGGACATAGGGAATGTCTTTTCAAATTCAAGAAGATAGAAATCACATCAAGCATCTTCTCAGATCATAGTGGCATAAAACTGAAAATCAACTACAATAAAAATAATCTAAAGAAATCAAACACATGGAGACTGAACAGCATGCTTTTAAATATATATTTTATTGATTTTTTACAGAGAGGAAAAGAGAGGGCTAGAGAGATAGAAACATCAATGAGAGAGAATCATCGAACAGCTGCCTCCTGCACACCCCCCTACTGGGGATGTGTCCACAACCAAGGTACGTGCCCTTGACCGGAATTGAACCCAGGACCATTCAGTCTGCAGGCTGACACTCTATCCACTGAGCCAAACTGGTTTCAGCAGAACAGCATGCTTTTAAACAATGATTGGGTTACCAGAGAAATCAAGGAAGAAATTAAAAACATCCTGACAACAAATGACAATGAAAACAATAATCCAAAATCTATGGGACACAGCAAAAGCAGTTTTGAGAGGGAAGTTCATAGCTCTACAAGCCTACTGGAAAAAAAAAAAAAAGTAACAAATTATCTAACTCTACAACTCAAAGAGTTAGAAAAAGAGCAACAAGAAAAGCCCAGAGTAAGCAGAAGGAATGAAATAATAAAAATCAGAGGGGAGATAAACAACATAGAGACCAAAGAAACCATACATAAGATCAACAAAACCACTGGTTCTTTGAAAGGATAAACAAGATTGATGAACCTCTAGCCAGGCTCACTAAGGAACAAAGAGACAGGACCCAAATAAACAAAATCAGAACCGAAAGAAGTGAAATAACAATAGACACCGCCGAAATACAAAGGATTGTTACAAAATACTACGAATAACTCTATTTCAACAAACTGGGCAACCTGGAGTAAATGGACATATTCCTAGAAAAATATAACCTTTCAAAACTCAATCAGGGAGAATCTAAAAATCTCAATGGACCAGTGACTTTGGAAGAAATTGAAGCATCAAAAAGCTTCCAGCAAACAAAAGCCCAGGGCGAGATGGCTATACATTCAAGAAGAACTAAAACCTCTCCTCTTAAGTCTATTCCAAAAAATTCAAGAGGAAGGAACACTTCCAAACTCCTTCTATGAAGCCAGCATCACCCTAGTACCAAAACCAGATAAAGAAAACACTATTAAAGAGAATTACAGGTCAATGTCCCTCATGAACATAGATGCCAAAATCCTCAACAAAATTCTAGCAAATCAGCTCCAGCAGCACATCAGAAAGATCATACACCATGACCAAGTAGGGTTTATTCTGGGAATGCAAGTATGGTACAGTATCCACAAATCAATAAATGTAATACATCACATAAATAAATTGAGAGATAAAAATCACATAGTCATATGAATTGATGCAGAAAAAGCATTTGATAAAATCCAACACCCTTTCCTGATAAAAACTCTCAACAAGGTGGGAGTACAAGGATCATACTCCAACATAATAAAAGCTATATATGATAAACCCACAGCCAATATCATACTCAATGGGAAAAACTAAAACCATTCCCTCTAAGAACAGGAATAAGACAGAGATGCCCACTCTCACCACTCCTGTTTGACATAGTACTGGAAGTACTAGCCATTGCAATTAGATAGGAAGAAGAAAAAGAAGGCATCCAAATTGGAAAAGAAGAAGTCAAGTTGTCCTTATTTGCAGATGACATGACACAGTACATAGAAAACCCTAAAGACTCCATCAAAAAAAAATAATAATAGACTTAATAAATGAATTTGGCAATGTAGCAAGATACAAAATTAACGTCAAGAAATATATGGCAATTCTATACACCAATAATGAACTTATAGAAACAGAGACTAAAAAAGAATTTACCATAACACACACACAAAAAATTAAGATACCTAGGAATAAACTTAACTAATGAGGTAAAAGACCTATAAACGGAAAACTACACGACACTGAAAAAAAAAAAGATATAGGAAGATGTAAACAGATGGAAGAACATACCGTGTTCATGGATTGGTAGAATCAACATCATCAAAATGTCCATACTTCCCAAAGCAATTTATAGGTTCAATGCACTCCCCATTAAAATACCCATGGCATATTTCACAGACCTGGAAAGAACTCTCCAAAAATTCATCTGGAACAAAAAGAAGACCCCAAATAGCCACAGCAATCCTGAGAAAGAAGAGTAAATTAAGAGGTATCTTAATACCAGATTTCAAACTGTATTATAAAGCCACTGTTCTCAAAACAGCCTGGTACTGGCACAAGAACAGACATATCGATCAGTGGAATAGAATAGAGAATCTAGTTACCAACCCAAATCACTATGCTCAATTAATATTTGACAAAGGAGGCACAAACCTACAATTGAGTTAAGACAGTCTCTTCAATAAATAGTGTTAGGAAAATTGGACAGATACATGCAAAAGAATGAAACTAGATCACCAACTTACACCATACACGAAAATAAACTCAAAATGGATACAGGACTTAAACATAAGATGGGAAACCATAAAAATACTAGAGGCATCCACAGGCAGCAAAATCTCAGACATATGCCAAAAGAACTTCTTCACTGATACTGCCCCTAGGGCAATGGAAGCTAAAGAAAAAAATGAACAAATGGGACTACATCAAAATAAAAAGCTTTTTTACAGCAAAAGAAACCATCAACAAAACAATAAGAAATCCCACTGTTTGGGAGAACATATTTTCAAATGTTATCACTGATAAATGTTTAATCTCCAACATCTACAGACAGCTTATACAACTTAATAAAAGGAAGATAAATGAGCCAATTAAAAAATGGACAATGGACCTAAATAGAATCTTTTCAAAAAAGGACAGAAGGAAAGCCAAGAAGCACATGAAAACATGCTCCAAGTCACTAATTATCCGAGAGATGCAAATCAAAGCGACAATGTGGTACCATCTCACACCTGTCAGAATGGCCAACATCAACAAATCAACAAACGACAAATGTTGGCGAGGTTGTGGAGAAAAAGGAACCCTCGTGCACTGCTGATGGGAATGCAGACTGTTACAACCACTGTGGAAACCAGTATGGTGCTTCCTCAAAAAACTGAAAATGGAATTCCCATTTGACCCAGTAATCCCACTTTTAGAAATATATCTCAAGAAACTAGAAACACCAATTAGAAAGGATATATACACCCTTATGTTCAAAGCAGCACAATTTATAATAGCTAGGATTTGGAAACAGCCTAGGTGCCTGTCAGCAGATGATTGGATCAGAAAACTATGGTATATCTACACAATGGAATAGTATGCTGCCATAAAAAAGAAGGAATTCCTGTCATTTGCAGCAACCTGGATGGAATTGGATAACATCATGCTGAGTGAAATAAGCCAGTCAATGAAAGAGAAACACCACATGACCTCATTCATTTATGGATAATAAAGAACATTATAAACTGATGAACCAAAAGATAGATATAGAGACAGTAAAGCAATAAGCAAACTGTCAAGTTACACTGGGGAGTGTTAGGGAGATATGGGGGAGTTATGAGATCAACCGAAGGACTTGTATGCATGCATGTAAGTATAACAATGGACACAAAACTCTGGGGAGGGAGGGCATGTATGGGAGTGAGGGGGCAATGGTAAGATATGTACACGTATAATAATTTAATAAAAAATAAAAATTAAAATTAAAAAATTGTTCATACTAAAATTCTATTTGTTTTGGAGACCCTTTGAAAGGATATTGTATAAAAGGGAATGCTTCTGTATTTTGAAACTAAAATATCAGTTAAAATTAATATATAAATCAACCCAAATTATAATACTCTATTCTAGAAGTCTGCAGATGAGGTTGTACTATCACACTAACTTTAACCTTTATTGATTTGACAAAATCCATATAAATATTTTACCATGAAATTGATTAAAAATTCAATCATAAAGAAGAAAGAAAACTGTGGTACATCTACACATGGAATGCTACTCTGCTGTAAAAAAAGACAGAATTCTTACCATTTGAAACAGTGTGGATGGATATGGAGAGCATTATGCTAAGTGAAATAAGCCAGTCAGTGAGAGATAAATACCACATGATCTCACTCATTTATGGATAATAAAGAACATTATAACCGATGAATATAAAGATAGATACAGAAGCAGTAAAGCATTGAAGAGACTGTCAAATTACAGAGGGAAGGTTGGGGAAAGTTGGGGATGGGGGGAATGAAATCAACCGAAGGACTTGTATGAATGCATATAATCACAACCAATGGACACAGACACTGCGGGGCATGGGGGAGGATCAGAATGAGATGTGACAGGGGCTAGGGCAGGCTGGGGGAAGGTCAATGGGGGGGGGGGAGGAGATATATGTACTACTATATGTAATACTTTAAACAATAAAAAGTGAAAAAAAGAACATTACAAACTCTTGAAAAAAAATAGAAGCAAAGAAGCATGGAACAGACTGTCAAACTACAGCAGGAAGGTAGAGGAGGGTTGCTGGGGAGTAAGAGATCAACTGAAAGACTTGTGTGCATTCATATAAGCACAACCAACAGACTCAAGACACTAGGGGCAGGGGGATGAGGGCAAGTGCCATTGGGGGCGAGCAGGGGAGGCCAGGGGGAGGTCAGTGGGGGAAAAAAGAGACATATGTATTACTATTTGTAATACCTTAAACAATAAAATTTTAAAAATTAAACCTGAAAAAAAAAACTCATTGGTGATGGAAGGAGACTTGCCTTGGGGTGAAGAACACACAATACAAAGTACAGATGATGTGTTTTAGAATTGTGGACCTTAAACCTGTGTAATTTCATGAATCACTGTCAACCCAATACATTCAATAAAAAGGGGGGAGGGGAATAAGAGTTTGGAAAGAACTCAATGTGCTGTTGTTGGCTTGAGGATTAAAGAGGCCACGTAGAAAATAAGAGAGACATATGTAATACTTTAAACAATAAATGATTTTTTAAAACTTAAAAAAAATGTTAAGAGGAATCAGATCCTGCCAATAACCAGAATGAGCCTGGATGCAGAGTCTGTCCCAGTGCCTCCAGTAGGAGTCCAGGCTTGTCAACTCCCAGGGTTTGCAGAAAATTCAGTCATTTATTTTTTTCTTAATTGAATTTTTATTGGCAAGATTGAGAAGATAAAATCTATTTGAAAAAAATGCATGTAAAATATAATATTATGTGCACAAACTAATAGTCTTCTAAATTTTTTGCATTGACTGCATTAGTATATATATAAATACATTTTATATATTTTTTTTTATTGATTTCAGAGAGAAAGGTTGAGAGCGAGAGAGACAGAAACATCAATGATGAGAGAGAATCATGGATTGGCTGTCTCCTACACACCCAATTCTGGGGATCAGGCCAGCAACCCTGGGCATGAACTGTGACTTCCTGGTTCATACATTCATCCACTGAGCAGCACCGGCTGGGCTGCAATTGTATATATTTAGTATCTGAGCAAAGAAGCAGTATTTGGTATGGTTTTGTAAAGTGAAAATAGCATTTGATTTGACCACATCTCTGCTAGGTAAGAAATGTGAAAGAGTGAGAAATGAATAATCTATTTATAAAAGCATCTTTATTAGCGTGGAAAGAAATGTAATTTGGATTGGGCTGGACTTCTGACAGTACAGAAGTGTGAGATAATACATTTGTGTTATTTTAAACTACTTTTAAACATTTTTAGCTGCTCTCTTTAGTATATTACTCTTTACTTCTCAATAGCACCCTTATACTTAATGATATTTTTATTTAGGATTAGAAATTATCTATTTATAAATTTCTGCTATGAAAGATGAGGAACTAGCTTTCTTATCCACCCCCCCCACACACACACACTACATGAACTCACACTTCTCTTCCACAAACACAAAAGTCTTGGTTAAAATTTTCAATATTTGCATTATACCATATAATTATTGCTCACAGTTGATTCTGTAGAGGGCCATTAATTATATTTATTTTCCCCAAATTGTCTCTTTTTTGGTTTGATTTGTTCTTCTATGTACTTGTCATGAGTTCAGTCCCAAACTTTCTGACAGAATCATAAAACTCCACTCAGTATGGTCAAATATATTAGGTAATCTAGAGTTCCATTTCTTTGAGGCAAACCTCACCCTCCTGATTCATTCTGGAATGTTTGCCCTTTAGACTTGCCATCCGGTTGTCACCCTGGGAATTCCCCTTTGCTCCTCTTATGTGTTCTATTCTCTTCCCCTGATCTCAGGTTGTCTTCTTTTTTGTTTTAATGTATTAGTTTTGCTGGACGATATTCTGAACCAATTTCCTCAGAAAAATTGCATGAAAAGTAATTTTAATAAAATCCTCTGAACGCATATATTTTCACATGTGGTTAACATTTTCACTAGGTGAAGAATTCCTAATTAGAAACAATTTCCTTTCAGAATTTTGAAAACATTATTCCAATATGTTCTTGCTTCCAGTGTTGCTTTTTGAGAAGGATGATTCCCTATTGATTTCTATTTTTCTGTGTGTAACTCTTTTTTTCTGCAATATTCAAAGGTTTTCTTTTGGTCTATAGTGTTTTAAAATCTAAAAATGATATGCCTTCTTGTGCATCTTCTTTAATTTACTGTGTTGAGCTTGTGAGCCCTTTTAATCTAAAAACTTTATTTTTGAGACATTAACTTATATTATCCTATCTAATAAAGAGGGAATATACAAATAGATCATCACTCCATCACAAAGATGTCTGTACCCACAGCTGAGGCTAAGTTCCCATAAGGAGCCTTAATGAGCAATCAGCAGGGACCTGAAACTATGCCCTCCCCCACCCCCATGGGGCTTGACAGGGGACCTCAAGGTACACGCCCAGTGCTGGGTCAGGGGAACTCAGGCTGCATCCCCACCCAGCTGGGCTTGACAGGGGATCTCAGGCCATGTCCCCCATCTAGTGGGGCTTGATGGAGGACCTCAAGGCAGAGCCCCCCATCCAGGTCTTGGCTGAGGGACCTCAGGGTATGCCCGCTTTCCTGGAACTGGGCCAGAGGACCTGAGGCTATGCCCCCTGCCCAGCAGGGCTTGACAAGGGCCTGGTCTGGATCTAGCCCAATGAGAAGGGGCTGGTCAGGTCTGGGTCTCAAGTGATTTTGAGGTGCATGTGGGCGGGAGGGGACTTGACTCTGGGTCCTGCGACTTGCCCCAGACTCTGAAATGAGGGAGATTTTCATATACATTTTACTAATTTTCTTTAATTTCTGACACTTCCATTATAGAGAAAGGGAAAATAGCAATAGTAAATTATTTCCTCTAATTAATCCCCTTTTAATGTGCACAAATTTTGTGCACCATGTCATTAGTTTCTTACATAACATTAGCCTTTCTCTTTTCTCTCATTTTCAAATTCCTATTAGCTGGATGTTGGATGTTCTGGACTGATTCTCTAATTTTCATATCTTTCTCTTATGTTCCATTTAATCGTCTTTTGATTCTACTTTTTGGGAGGGTTCCTTTCCTTAATCTTAACTTTCCTTAATTTGAGCCTCAGTTCTCATCTGTAAAATGGTGATAAAAGGACCTTCCTCATAAGGTTATTGCATGATATCGTTGAAATAAATCATGTAAAGTGAATGTAAAGTAATGTAAAGTAAATGGTAGCTGTGATTGCACACTGTTATTTTAGCACCAATTCCTTCTTCTTTCTTCTGTGAAAATGACAATCTTTGTGGCAGCAATATATTTACCTTTTACTATATTATACTATTAACCTTCTTTGTACTGACTTTGTAATGAAACAGTATTTTCCAATTGAACTGTTTTTAGGAGGCAAATTTTATTGTATAAATCCAGTTAGCAGTATTAGAATGTTAGAATTTGAATCTCAACTTTTATTTATGCGTCTAAAAACTTAAAATAAAAAACTGAAAGTAGTTTTTCCACCTTCTATTTTTAAAAATTTGTCAGGGAATAAAAAGATTCATTCTTTCCTCCCACTCTCCGGTAGATAAAAACTGGAAAAATAATGTTAGGAAGCTGCTCTTGACAGTACCAGTAAAATAGCTATTTTGAAGCCCAAACTAACCATTTTCTCTGGATGGGAGAGCAGTGCACACCTTTAATGTATGAGGATTAATGTACATTCTGCCATGTTTCCCAAAATAAGGCTGAGCAGTACTTAGGGCCACTGAGGAGGCTAACAGCCCAATTGATAAATCTCAGTCCCAAGAGGAGGCCTGGATTAGCTGTGAACTTCACAGCCAAGAGCTGCTATGCCTGCACATAGGGCCCCATGGAAACCAGAACTAAAATTGTAGAGGAAGAAGGTTTCTATTTATTTGTTTGTTCATATTTTAGTATATCTGCTGCCCAAATGAGCACTATTTGTTAATTTTTTTCCAACCAGGGCTGATATTAAAAGTATACAACATGGGTGTCAACCAATCAGATATGATGTTAGCTGTAATTTCTTGATGAAGATCATACTAGTATGTATCAATCCAAGATTCAACAGGTAGTTTTTAAGTGCCTACCCTGTGCCTTCACTGTACAATGCTGGGTGAGTCCACTTCTTTCTCTTAGTTTTAGTTTTTTCACTTGTGGAAAAAGGAGTACATGCTCTACAGGGACCCCTTCAGGTTTAACATTCATGATTAGTAAAATAGTAACTTTTTTGTTTTTAGAAAGATAATTGAAGTAGATATAGAAAAAGAGCTGCTGACACAAAACTTGTAGATTTGAAAATATCGGGGGGGAAGGGGCGGGCGGTAATGATTTATGAATTATAGTTTGATTTGAGAATTGGGATAAAAATACTATCTAATAAAAGAATAATATGCAAATTAACCATCATTCTGCTATACCCACAAGCCACACCCACAAAGCCAATCAGGAGCATGTATGCAAATTAACTCAAGATGGCTGCTGCCACGGAGAATGCAGGAGTAAGCCAAGCTTTCCGCACACCCTGACTGGCCTAGGCTTCTGCTTAAGGCTACAAAGTTTCAATTGTAGAAAATAAATAAATCCCAGATACCAGAGCCTCCACTTGGGTCGCCAGGGGGTGTGTCTGGCCTGCAAACCACTACAGGCCTCTTTCCCAGGCCACCCCATACCCCAAAGGAACCCCTACCCTGATCCAGGACACCCTCCAGGGCAAACCAGCTGGCCCCCACCCATGCACAAGGCCTCTGTCCTACTAATAAAAGAGTAATATGCAGGTTAACCATCACTCCAACACACAACAAGATGGCTGCCCCCATGTGGTCAAAGATCCTGCCCCCATGTGGACACAAAATGGCCACCACAAGATGGCCAGCAGGGGAGGGCAGTTGGGAGGGACCAGGTCTTCAAGGGAGGGTAGTTGGGGGCAATCAAGCCTGCAGGGGAAGGCAGTTAGGGGTGACCATGTCAGCAGAGGAGGGAAGTTGGGGGTGACGGGGCCTGCAGGGGAGAGTAGTTTGGGGTGACCAGGCCAGCAGGGGAGAGCAGTTAGGGGCAAACAGGTTAGCAGAGGAACAGTTAGGCATCAATCAGGCTGTCAGGGGAGTGGTTAGGAGGTGGTCAGGCTGGCAGGCAGAAGCGGTTAGGGGCAATCAGGAAGGCAGGCAGGTGAGCAGTTGGGAGCCAGCAGTCCTGGATTGTGAGAGGGATGTCCAACTGCCCGAAACAGACAGTTAGACATCCTTCAAGGGGTCCCAGATTGGAGAGGGTGCATGCTGGGCTGAGGGACACCCCCTTCGCATGCATGAATTTCATGTACTGGGCCTCTAGTGAATTATAAATATCTTCTCTCCTTGATGTTTTACAGCTTTGTTATTCAAACTGCACCCCAGTAACTCCACCAACATGCATACAAAAGATGCCTTCCCCTTTCCTGATCTACTACTATCTTTTAGCAGCTACTTTAAGTGCCTTGTCCATTCTGGCAAGAGTCCATGTTCTAGGACTTTCTGAACTTCCTCTCTTCTCAGTCTTGTTCTGACTCATCTCTTCTTCCTTTTTGCCTCTGCTTTCTTATAATACATTTTGTCAATTCATCCTTGCTAATGTAGTCTAGGAAGGCTAATCTGTTTGTGGATTATTATTCCTGGATAAGGTTCATATTACAAGGAGCCTCCCCAAACCATGCTACCAGTTTCATGATAGGTTTTGGAAAAATCTTTTATTATGGAGCAGTTCAAACATAAAAGTAGAGAGACTATTACAGTGAATAACCACTTATCCATCTTCTAGCTTCAACAATTATCAGTATGTTCAATCTTGTTTGATTTATATTTCCACCCATTTTTTTACCTTCCAATAAATGATTTTGAAGCAAATCCCAGACATCATTTCATCTGTAAATATGTCAATAAATCTTTGTAGAAACTAAGGACCCTCTTTTATTAAAAAACTAGAGGCCCAGTGCATGAAATTCGTACATAGATAGGGTCCCTAGGCCTGGTCAATGATCAGGGCTGATCAGGGTCTTCCAGCTGCTGGCCAGAGCCTTCCTTTGTTCTGCACTGCCTCCTGATGGTCAGCATATGTCATAGTGACTATTGAACTCCCAGTGTCCTGGTCAAACTCCTGAGGGGACAATTTGCATACTAGGCTTTTATATATATAGATAATTGCAATACCTTATCACACTTTAAAAAAAATCTTGCCTTATCCTGTTTGGCTCAGTGGATAGCCATTGGGTCCCAGGTTCGATTCCTGGTCAAGGGCACAAATCTCATACATTGGTTGCAAACTCAATCCCAGCACTTGGTTGGGGCATGTGTGAGAAGCAACCAATAGATGTATTTCTCTCACATCAATGTTTCTCTCTCTGTCTGTTCCCCTACCGTCCATTTTCTCTAAAAATCAATGAGAAAATATCCCCAGCTAAGGATTAACAAAAATATTCATTGTTTTATGTTTCTAATCTTTATTGTTGAAAGTATTACATATGTCCCCTTTCCTCCCATTGTCCTCTTCTAGCCCGCCTTTACCCTTCACCTCCTCCCCCACCCCAGGCCTTCATCACCTATTGTCTGTGTCCATGGGTCATACATATATGCATACAAGTTCTTTGGTTGATCTCTTCTGACCCCCCACCTTCCCCACCTCCCCTCTGAAATTTGACAGTATGTTTCATCCTTCTATGTCTCTGGGTCTATTTTGTTCATCAGTTTATGTTGTTCAGTAGATTCCACATATGTTCAGTAGATCACGTCATGCTTGCCTTTCTCTGACTGGCTTATTCACTTAGCATAATACTCTTTTTTAATGAGAATGCAATGTTGGTTTTTTTTTTTAATATATTCTATTGATTTTTTTTAACAGAGAGGAAGGGAAAAGGATAGAGAGTCAGAAACATCAATGAGAGGGAAATATCAATCAGCTGCTTCCTACACACGGCCGACCGGGGACACGCCTGCAACAAAGGTCCATGCCCTTGACCGGAATCGAAGCCAGGACCCCTCAGTCCGCTGGCAGATGCTCTATCCACTGAGCCAAACCAGTCAGGACAGCGTAATACTCTTTTAAAAATTCACAGTAATTGCTTAATATTATAAAACTAGTGACCCAATGCATGAAATTCATGCACATTAAAAGGGGATTAACTAGAGGAAATAATTTAATATTGATATTTGCCCTTTCTCTATAAGAGAAGCGTCAGAGATTAAAGAAAATTAGTAAAATGTATAGGAAAACCTACCTCCTGTCAGAGTCTGGGGCTCACCATGGGACCCAGAGTCAAGTCCCTGCCCACCCGCATGCACCTCAAAATCGCATTAGACCCAGATCTGGCGGACTCCCACCTCATTGGGCTAGAATTCAGACCCAGCCAGTGCCACCCTTATCAAGCTTCACCAGGCAGGGGACCTAACCTCAGGTCCCTGGCCTGGCTCCAGGAAGGGGGAGTGGCCTGAGGTCCCCAGTCCAGACTGGGGTGAGGGGCATACCTTAAGGTCCTCCATCAAACCCCGCCAGGTGGGGGACACAGCCTGAGGTCTCCCATCAAGACCCACCAGGCAGAGGAGAGGGGTGTAGCCTCAGGTCTCCTGGCCCAGCACTGGGAGGGGGGTGCAGCCTCAGGACCCCTAACATTTGTACATTGGAAATGTGATATTGAAAGAGCACTTCAGCATAGGTTAAGACCAAAATGTTGCAAATTCTTTATGACATTTTTAAATACATTGAAAATTGGAAAGCAGGATGGAAAAGCATGCTTATGACTGAATGTTAGATTGAGAAAAATTATGGGTGGTTAGACATGTGCCCTTTAAACCTACTGAATGTACACTTAGTCATGCAGCTTTTGGTAAGTTGCTGCCTTGAATGCCATTGGCAAATATCGATGTACACCATGTATCACCAACCAGATATAGTGGATATATTGGAGCCAGTAGCAGCATTCCTGCTTGAGGGTCTGACTTATTCTACTTTACTTTTTAATTTATTCATTCAAGAAGCCTTTAAATGAGTATAGATTATGTGCAAGATGCTGTGATGCATTCAAAGAAGACTAAGACATGTTTTTTGACTTATTGTTTCTTATAGTCCATGGCAGGGATGAAAATTTTGTTTCATCTTGTGGATCAGGTCTGCCTGGAGTACTGTTTTGAGAATGATCTTGAGATTGAGTTTGTGTTTAATAGGAAGACAGCTAAGATTTATTACCCTGTTTCCCTGAAAATAAGACAGTGTCATATATTAATTTTTGCTCCCAAAGATGCGCTAAGTCTTATTTTCAGGGGATGTTTTATTTTTCCATGAAGAAGAATACGGTACACATTTATTGTTAAATGAAAATTAAGGAAATTTATTACCTGTATAAGGTACGGTAGTACGGCAGTTGTCAACACAAACCATACAAACTGTGAATCCTGCAGTATTAAGAATTTACTCATTTATTCAATGACAATCATGTCATCATCTTCTGGAACATCATTATAACAATCCAATTCCTGAATTTCCTGGTGAATTTCTTGTGCCTCTATTTCTTTCAGAATCAGTGGACCAAACCTCTCATGTTTAGCAATAGCACTGTCTTTAAATGAGTACTTCTTGTCAAGGTAGCCTGCTCGCAGTGCATTGGCAATGCAACTGTCAGTGATTTTCTCCCATGAATTCTTCACCCAAGTCACACCTTCTTGCAGTTTAGGTTTCACAAAGTTTCCATGCTGATTGCTGTCCATTCTATTTTCAATGTAGTCATTAATTTCCATGCACAAATTGTCTTTGAATGGCTTCTTTATTGCAATATCAAGAGTCTGGAGATAGGCCGTCATTCCTGTGGGAATCATCATCTGATCTATTTTTCTTTCGTGAAGAAATGTCTTTAGCGCAGTGAGTGCTGGCTGCATCCCAGACTAGCAGACCTCTTTGGCTCCCTCGCATAACAAGCGGCAGCATTAAATTGACCCACTTCCTTATAACTGCTTGTGTGGCCCAGGCCTTCTCAGTTTCAAGAATAAAAACACCCCAAACCCTTTCAATCTTTTCCTTCTTGCCCTTAGAAATGATTAAAGGTGGGATTTTAGTGCCATCCAGACAAATTGCCAAAATACAGGAAACACGTGCACTTTCATAAGCAGTGGAGGGAATGTACACTAAGAAGGCACCCCGCTGTTCAATTGTTGTTTGAGATGATTGGCCCATAAACACTGAAGTTTCATCCATAGCAATCATGTTGGAAAGATTGTATTTAGAGAAGCCAGCATCATCAATAAAGGACTTGAATGCAAGTGCTCTCTTAATAATTTGAGTATCTTACAACCTAAACAATGCTGTAGATCTTCTTAAAGACAGTTCACTTCGCCGAAGGAAATTATCCAGCCAGTGTTGTGATGCTTTGAAGTCTTCGGGGGCTATGTTAAACTGTGGTGCCATTGCAAGGGCAACAAATTCTTGAATCTGAGCCCTATTCACAACCAAAGCCTTTGCTCTCCTGTCAACAACGCATTCACAGATCAGGTCTTCCAGCTTGTAAAATAATGGTTGCAGACCTGATCCACACTTGCACTTTTTAGCATTTCCCTTGTCCACTTGTTCAATGAGGTTACCATACTCTGCTCCCCATTTTCGTAACAATAGGATACTCAACATCTTCTCTTTGCAGAAAGCAGTAAGATTTTGGCCCCAAGAGTCTTCCACGATTCCTTTCTTGTACTCCACGGACTAGCTTTTTCTTTTTGCGCTCATTTGTAGGGGTAAAAAAAGGAATTGGGTATCAAGGTGGGGGGAAGGGATCACTTAAAATGACACAGAGGGGATCAGAGGGGGGAATCAAAATGACACAGGAGAATCAGAGGGGGGGAGAAGCAGAGGGGGGATTGTCATTTTAGTAACCCCTTTTGATCCTCCTGTGTCATTTTGATTGTCCCCTCTGATCCTCCTGTGTCATTTTAAGTGAACCCCCTCCCCCCACCCCTGTGCCACTGAAAACCTTCACCAGACATCCCCCCTACCCTTTTATCAGACATTTACTCCCTGGGGCCTGCCTGGGGACTGTCACTGGGCTTGCTGGGGCCTGGATCTGGGCTGGAGCAGGGTCTGCCACTGACTGAGAACCTTCAGTCATCATGAAGGCAGCAGCGAGCATCAGGTAGTGTCACCAGAGACAGACCAGCACTCACCACCTTCGCCGTGTCCCATCCGTTCTAATCCTACTGTTCTTCTACATGCATCTGCGAACCTCTCCTCCTCTCTCCCGCCCTGTGCTCACTGCTCACTCCGACCTCCGCTCCGCCACCACACAGCAGTGACGTCAGGACTCCGCATAATGTCACTGATTGCTAGATGCCAGTCGGGGCGGCCCAAGTGACCAGTTTACGGCAAATTGATTTTCATTCTGAGACAGAGCCTGGGGGCCTTATTTTCGGGGGGATGCCTTATATTTCACTCAGAAGGAAACCTGTAAGTAGGTAGGTCTTATTTTCGGAGGATGTTTTATTTTTGGGGAAACACGGTAGTGATGTCTCTTATTGGGTGCTTATAGGGGAATGACTTGAAGCATTTGTTCCACATGTTGCCATCCTCGGCTAAGGAATGGAGGGAGATATTCATGCATACAAATAATTATCTGCAAGGCAGAATGTTAAAAATTGGAGCTGTGCCCTAGCTGGGTTGGGTCAGTGGATATAGCATCAGCCTGTGGACTAATGAATCCAGGTTTGATTCTGCTCAAGGACACATCCCCAGTTTTGGGCTCGATCCCCAGCAGGAGGCAGCTGATCAGTGACTCTCATGGATGTTTCTATCTTTCTCTCCCTTCCTCTCTGAAATATATATATATATATATATATATATATATATATATATATAGCTATAAAAGGAGGTCCAAATAAAGTGCTGTAGACAGGCAGTAGAAAGAATGATGGAGGCTGTCAAGCCTGGGAGGAGACCATAAAAAATTCTTGAAGGTGCTAGTTGATCTGTTCCTTGAATTATAAATAAAATCTGACTAGATTTACAAAAGGAGACATTCTTAGCATTGGAGGAGTTTGAGTAAAAACATAGATTGTGGTGGCAAGATGGATTATGAGAGAAAGATGATGGAGATAAGCAAATGAGTTAGGAGCTTTGTCAGGAACTGGGGAGGATCTGCTGTACCAGACAAATTGGAGAGAAGGGTGTAGATCTGGAATATTTTAGACTTGGCTTCACCATGTATAAGATGAATGGATAGGAAATGTTCAAGATGATGTTGAGAAGCAAAGGCTTGAGGGGGGTGAGGATGAGGTAGATGAGAAATATGAATTCTGTTTTGGAGATGTTGACTATGGATTGTTGGAGGGGACTATTGGGTCATGATTTCCAACAGGGTTGGGAGGTACTCCCAATGACAGGAGAGCAACTGTAGAGGGCCAAATGGGAAGATACCTGGACATTGTTTAGATCGTTGCTGACGGGGCCCGGGATATTGGCAGAATCATGTCAGTTGCACTCCCACCCTGGGAGTGGGAGATGTTCTTAGTTCCTGGCTTGTGTTTGTCAGGCAGGAAGGAGTGGGTGGGATCTGGCCCCTCCTAGGCTTCTTGTTTTTTCCTGTGAAAACACCACCTTTTGTGTATTTGAGAATAAATAGAGGTGCTGTATGGCTCAGGAGGTCGTCAGTCTGCCTCTCCAGCAGGGGAGGTCAGCGGCCCTCCCAGCTCCCAGCTTAAAATCTTTCTCTGTGTCTTCTCTCTTTATTTCTAATATTTCTCAATCCCTGGCCGCCTCCCCTTAGAACCGGTTCGTTCATCTCTCTTTCCGTGCGGGACACGGAGAAGGGAGATCCCGCCACATCAGGCCCCCGCAAGCAACTATAAGAGTCAGCTACCAGGAAAGACATATGAAATCACTCCCAGAAGAAGACATTACAAAGGCTTCTCAGAACAGAATGAAGAAAACTCAAATCCAAGCCTGCTATGGGGCAGTTATTTGATGGCAAGAAAGACATTGTCAGGTTAGAGCACTTATTAGGAACTTGCAGCTCAAGAGTAACACACTGCTGCCACCTAGGGGCTTCATGTAAAAATGCAACGGCAGCATTTTGAAATCCATTTAGAGGGAACATTATTCTGGAGCCAGCAAAACCCCTTCTCTCAAAAGCCTTTTATAATTTTCCCTTGAACTCTTTTTAGCCTAGCTCTATTTTCCTGTCCCCAGTGAAACCATAGAGGCATGTGTTCTGTAGTATTCTTTCTTTGTAGAAGGATTTAAACCTTAACACCAGACTACTTCCGCTCAGCTATGCATGGTAACACTGAATTGAGATCTTTCATGCTGCTCCTACTGCCCTTCAGCTACTGAGCAAGGGACTGACCTGGAGCACAACTCCATGCTGGATGCACCTAATCCCTGGTTTTGACTTCACTGGCTGGCTCTGACTTTTGATACTAGAATATCCCACTTTTTGCCTTTGGAGGCACCACTTATTGATGTTTTCTTGGTCAACTTCCTTTTCTGGAGTGGAACTGAATATTCATACTTTTGTTTAGTCATTCAACAAACATTTCTTGTGTGTGCTAAGTACTGAGCAAAAACAAGGGTAGCAAAAACTTCTGAGAATGTGACGTTTAAATTGAAATTTGAAGGGTTCGTAGGAATTCGCTAGGAATGAACTTCTAAATCAAGCATGCAATCCACAAGGCCAGGAAAAGAAGAAGCCACCCTTCAGGTGTCTCTGTTTTCTAGGCTGATAGTGCAGTATAGAATTTCAACTGTTTACACAGACAGTCTGTAGGAGAACCCTTGTTTTTTTTAAAAAAAAAACTTTTAAAATGTATTGATTTTTTTAGAGGGAGAGAGAGAAAGAGAGAAACATCAATTTGTTGTTCACTTATTTATGCATTCAATCTTGGTGTATCAGCACAATGCTCTAACCAACTGAGCTATCTGGTCAGGGTCAGGCGAATCCTTAATCCTGAGATGGAATGTCAGGATTGAAGGATGGAAGTGAAAGGTGTGTGTGTGTTAAATAATAATAATAATTACAACAACAACAATAAAAAGTCAGGATACATAGAAATAAAGAACCAAAAAAAAAAACACCCCCAAATAACTCCAAATTAGACTGCCCCTTTTGGAAAGGAATAAATATTAATAGATGGAAATACTAGTTTTCTTGAAGTCTTGAAATCTGTGTTTTGGTTTCTTTCTTTTTTTCTTTTTCTTTCTAAGAATTGAATCAGTTTTTAAAATCTTCATATACATTCATTTCATCTGGAACGTAATGTTTTAAATATCCTAACAAGTTGAACTTGAACCAAATTAACATAAAAATCTACCTGAACTTCAGATTCCTCATTGAAAAAATATATCCTGGGGTTTTTGGAGACATAATGAGTTAACACTTGCAAAGCACTTAAACCAGTTCCTGGTCCATAATAAGCACATCATATTATTATTTCAGGGCTGATCTGATAATAAAACATGTCAGGGCAAATACAGGCTTATGGAGCATCTTCAATGCCATGGAAAAGGCTGGTTACTCCAACTACACAAAGGACAAACCCTTACACTAGAAATGGTAAGTGATAAAAAAGAAACCCAGTACACTGCATGTAAGTTACCTGGTTTGCAGAAGTACACAAAGGGAGAAGCTTCTTATATAGCTCATGTTCATAAGGGACCTCCTCTTCCTTCACTCCTAACAGGTAATCTAGTCTCTACTCAAATACTTCCGAAACAGAGAGTTTCCTATTTTTGGAGAAAGGTAATTTCATTTATTGGTAGATAATTCTAATTTCCAGATCAATCTTTACATTGGATAGTCCAAAATCATTTTCCTCATATGTTCACCTGTTAATCTCCTTCTGCCCTGAGGAACCAAACAGAACCAAAAATCTTCCCTCACAACTGGCAAAATTGGAATAAGGACTATAGGCTGCACTAGTGTATCACTGTCAAACTTTCTAAATTTGATAACTGTACTGTGGTTATCCATGAGAATGTCTTTGTCCTGAGAAATTATGCTGTGAATATTAAGGAGAAAAGTGCCATGATGTATGCAATATACCTTCAAATAGTTCAGGAAAAAAGAGAACATTAATGTATAAGTAGTGACAGAGAGAGTGATAGAACTAGAGAACCAAAAAACAACTTGTAGATAAGACAAATGACACAATATTTAAAATTGGTGGGATCTGGATAGATGGTATATGAAAATTATTTGTAGTATTCTCTCTCTTTCTTTCTTTGTAGTGTTTTCGCAACTATTCTATAACTGATATTTTTTCAAAATAAAAAGTTAATCTAAAAATCCCCCCTCTTTCATAAGACAATTCTCCAAAAGCTTGAAAAAACAATTACCAATTTTTATTCTATTTTTCTTTTTCCCTCCCTCCCTCCCTCCCTCCCTCCCTCCCTCCCTCCCTTCCTTCCTTCCTTCCTTCCTTCCTTCCTTCCTTCCTTCCTTCCTTCCTTCCTTCCTTTCGTCCTTGTCCTTTCTTCCTCAACAAACATTGACTGAGCATCTGCTTTGTGCCATCTGTTTTTGTGGAAATTAGGGGCACTTAGGGAAGACCAAATGTAATCAAATTATTACACAAATAGTTCTATTCTTTCTTTGATAGAATTACAATGGAAGAACAGGGTGAGTAGTATGAGAAGGCCTAC
Organism: Vespertilio murinus; assembly: GCA_963924515.1. Taxonomy (NCBI): domain Eukaryota; kingdom Metazoa; phylum Chordata; class Mammalia; order Chiroptera; family Vespertilionidae; genus Vespertilio; species Vespertilio murinus. The sequence continues at coordinate 68,568,976 of OZ004710.1, forward strand.
CATAAGGTTCTAAATCTAACAATTGGCCATAGCCTAAGGTTGTAAGGATGCAAAGGGGAGTAAGCCAGACAGATTAGCACTCCTTTATGAAAATCTGTTGGCTGAGGGGAAGGATTTGTGGGCCTAGGTGAGCAGCTTCGGACAAGCAGTTGACAAGTTGTTCCATCTGCTCTCTTAAAAGTCACAGAGTGTTGAAAAGAGATTACCTGGATTTGAATGACAGCTGCTGTGTCCCAGCGATGTAATTGTGAAAAAAATAGAAGAGCTTCAGTGCCTGGTGCAGTTTGAAATCCACCAAGGGTAGGAATCCTTAGCTGACCTTTCAGAATGTTTTGAATTTCCTTAGGAACCAGACCCCATGTTCTCCTCTGCCAGTGCTCCTGCCCCCATCAATCACAGCCATGCCTGATAGCACAGCTATGGCAGCTGGGCCCCTTGGCACAAATTTCAAACTTGGGTTTGTGTTGGGCTAGCAGAGTCCCAGGGACAAAAATTCTAACAGGAGCCATGCCAGTTTCTGAATCACTGTTTGTCTTACAGCCTAGATGAGAAAAATACAGAGCCATCAACATGTACTTTTTTCTGAGAAAAATAGCCATTAAATATTTGAAGAGCAAGCTGAGGGAGTGCATGTAAAGCCAAGTGCTGAGAATATAAGCCCTTAATGAACAGCAGTTATCCTTCTTGTCATGATTGGTGCCAAATGGGCCAGGTAAGGGAAAATGGTAGCATGAAGACGTTGGATATTTAATGCCTACAGGGCAACTCTCTGTCAAAGGACAAAGGGAAGGGCTCCAGGTGGAAAGATACAATTTACTTTTGCCTGTTTCATAGTTTTGCACCTAGTATTCTAAAAGTCAACACTCAAAATCTAGTACACAGTTTATTCACTCATTCATTCAATGAATGAATTGAGTACTTGCTATGTACCAGACACTATCCCAGATGCCAGGGATATTCACATAAAGGAAATAAGTAAACACAAACCTCACATTTCTATAAACCATGAGAGATTTCACAGTGCTTTCATATACATGATTTAATTTGATTCTCATGACAATCAAATGAGATACACTATTGTGATTTATCTCCATTTTATAGATGAGGAAATTAACATACTCAGAGATTAATAAATTGTTCCAAGACTGGCAGAGCTGACGTTTGAGCCCAGGCCTCCAGGCTGCATGCTAGTGCTTCCTTCATTGCACAGGTAGCCACCAACCTTATTGAAAGGTTGTAAGGTCTCCTCATACCTATCAACTCTCCCTGCAACACCCCCATCCTCCCAGTTAGATGGGACCTACCGGCTGGTGCAGGACCTCCGATTAATCAATGAAGTAGTGGTCCCCATCCACCCAGTGGTCCCCAATCCTTACACTCTCCTTTCTCGTGTACCACCCACTTTTCCGTCCTTGACCTCAAGGATGCCTTCTTTACCATCCCTCTGGATCCAGACTCTTACCATCTGTTTGCATTCACTTGGGAGGACCCAGATGAGCAGGTATCCCGCCAACTCACCTGGACAGTTCTGCCCCAGGGATTCAGAGACAGTCCTCATCTGTTTGGCCAGGCCTTAGCCAGAGACCTCCAACAATGCTCATTAGAACCCAGCACTCTTCTCCAGTATGTAGATGATCTCCTTCTCTGCAGCCCCTCTTTAGACATTTCTCGGAGGCAGACAGCTGGCCTCCTCAACTTTCTAGGGGACAAAGGATACTGTGTGTCTCCTGCCAAGGTGCAGCTGTCAGCCCCTACTGTCACTTACTTGGGGACCTGTCTGACCCCCAACTCCCGAGGACTGACAGTTGACAGAGCACAGGCAATACGAGACCTACAGCCTCCCACTTCTGCGGAACAGATCTTGTCCTTTCTAGGGCTGGTAGGATTCTTCCGCCATTGGGTCCCGAATTTTGCTCTCCTAGCTAAGCCTCTGTACCAGGCCGCTAAGGAAACACCAATAGGCCCCCTCTCTTCACCCTCCCTCATTCGCCAGGCCTTTACTAAGCTCGGGGATGCCCTTCTGGCATCCCCCCCCTCTCTCTCCAGGACATCTCTAAGCCTTTTCAACTATTTACTGATGAGAAACAGGGAACAGCCATGGAGGTCCTCACCCAGCCCCTAGGGCCAGCCTTCACCCCAGTAGCCTACCTGTCCAGACAGCTTGATCCCACAGTTCGGGGATGGCAGCCCTGCCTCCGGGCTCTGGCTGCAGCCGCTGCTCTCACCAAGGAGGTCCTGATGGAGAGGTTTGTAAGATCCCAGCTGAGAGGTAGGCGGAGCAGAAGCAAGACACGGAATCCAGGCGATTAAGAAGGGGGTTTTAATCTGCACTCCCGGGTGAAGCTCTCTGGTCTGAGAGTGGGCCAGGGAAGTTCGCGCCCAAAAGCGGCATAGGTATTTCTTTTATACAGCTGTTTAGGGAGGGGAGGGCGGAGGGCATGAGAGGTGTGGAATTCCTGCCTCGGGCCAGGGGTCTAGGAAGGCCCTAGGAAGGCGCCAGCTAGCCAGCTATCTTTGTCACCATCCATCCTGCAGATGCTTGCATCTGCTCTGGGCTTCCCCTCCCCCCCCCCCCCCCCCCCCGCCCCTGCCTCGACCTAACACTTATCTACTCTCCAGTCTGCCTTTTCCAGTTGAGCACCCAGGGTTTTCCAGCTTGCCTTCTGCCTCTGCACTCCACCATCCTCCTTCTCATGCTCTAGATCTGGTTTATGCTGCAGCAATCCAGTCCATCAGTCAGTCAGCAAGGATTTTTTTCAAGTACTCCGCACTGTTACTTCACAATAAATAGATACCAAAGGACCACTTGGGCCTCAATAACACTCAGAGTATCCAGACTAGCAGGGAGGGGCTAGTCTCTCTTTCCTGAGGCACAGCAATTGTGCAGATGTGGTTGGACATTTAGCTGGGTCCCTCTGTGGTGGTGGTCTGGGGGGGCACTCTCCTATGTTCAGAGACCTGGGGCAGAGAGAGAACTTGTCAAATAACAGTTTTGGATGCCAAGGCCCTCATCAGAAGTTTGGCACTGGGCTCCCTCAGATTTGGTGGCCTGTGATCTCCTATAATTAAAACACCCCATCCCTGGAAATCCTACCACTGTATTTCGGGTTTTAGCCAGATTACTAGATTGTTGCAATTAAAGCAACTTCTAGGGACACCTATTTTGCAGAGCACAAGAGATTTAGGTCTGCTCTGAAATGATACACTTGCACTGTATGAACTCCAGAATACAAAGCACTCAGGCTTTGGACAGGTTTTTTCTTCAATTTAAGATATATAAATAACAACTCAACAAAGCAGCATTTGTTTTCAAAATTATTTGAATCCCTTGTAGATTAATGGTTCTTGTCAACTCCATGCCAACACAGTGCTGTAGGAAGTGCAAGGGCTTGTAGTAGATGGACCTTTTTCCAAACAATGACCTCACCTTTTCCAAGCTGTGCAACTTAAGGCTTCTTACTTAACCTCTTTGAGTCTCAATTTCTATTAAATGTAGCAATTCACAGGATAGGTTTGAGAATGGAGGGAGTTGGCATATGTAAAACACCTAACACAATACCTAGCACATTGACATATTAAATAAATATTTATTCCTTTCAACCTCTTTTTGGGCTAATTGAAGAGGCAGAACCAGTCTGAAAGAATGAGAAGTAAAAAATGTAGTTGTTTAAAAATGCAATTTTAATATTTTAATGTATCTACACAAATAGAAAATAGAACAATAGCAGACATAAAAGAGGGACTCAGAATTAATTTAATATACCTTATAAAGACCTGTAGAAAGAAGTAATAACATGATAGTTATTAAGCAATTATTGTTGAAAATAGAACATATGTGCATAAAGCATGCATGTACATTTTGACCAAAGTTGAAAACACACCCATGTAACCATTAATCAAGATCAGAAATAAAACATTGGGGCACCACAAAAGCCCTGTGAAGGTCTCCTTTCAATCAAAACTCCTCCCTCACCAGCTGGGTTACCACTCTCCTGACTTTATGGTAATAATTTCTTGCTTTATTTTAGCTTTATCATCTCTGTATGCATGTCTGAACAATGTAGTTTAGTCTCACCTGTATTTGAGCTTTATATAAATGGATCCATATCAGAAGTATTTTTTTATAAAACAGCTTTATTGTGATACTAGAGGCCCGATGCATGAAATTTGTGCAAGGGGCTCAGTCCTCACAGCCCTGGCTACCTTGGCCAATCCTCACAGCCTCAGCCGGCCCTCACAGTCCCTCGCAGCCTCTGCAGCTTGCCTTGGCCTCACAGCCCCATCTTTGTCCAGAGGTCATCCAGAACGATGTCTGGAAGGTTGTTCAGCTCTCTGGTCTAATTAGCATATTATGCTTTTATTATTATTGATAGGGCACTTCCAGAAAATTCATCCTTTTTTTTTTTACATATAAACATTTATTTTGGAAAAGTTTTACTTTGTTTCTTTTTATTTTATTTTTTAATTATAGTTTACACTCAATATTATTTTAGATTAGTTGTAGGTGTATAACATAGTGATTAGACAATTATATAATTTACAAAGAGATCCCCCTGATAATTTAGGTATGCACCTGGCACCATACATAGTTATTATTTTACATCCGATGACTATTTTGTAGCTATGCAATTGTACTTTTTCCTTAAATTTTTATTTTTTTGTTGAAGTTATTGGGGTGACATTGGCTAATAAAACCATACATGTTTCAAATGCACAACTCTATAACACATTATCTGCTTACTGCATTGTGTGTTCATTATCCACAGTCAAGTCTCTTTCTGCCACCATTCATCCCCCCTTTGCCCTCTTCCCTTCTGGCAATCTGTGTCTTTCTTTCTTTCTTTCTTTCTTTTTTTTCCTTCTTAGTCTCTTTACCTTGACTCTTAGATACTGAGAACAAACTGACAGTATCTAGGGGAAGGGTTGGGGGTTTGGGTAAGACAGGTGAAGGGATTTTGGAATAGTTTTAGATTTACAGGAACATTGTAACAGAAGTACAGAGAAATTTTTGATGTAGGAGTCTTGCATTTCTTTTTAGAATTTTATTCATAAATATTTTATTTTTTATGCTTTTATAAAGTGGAATTGTTTTTTAAATTTCATTTTTGGATTGTTCATTGCTAGTGTATAGAAATACAACTGAATTTTTATATATTAATCTTGTATCTTATAATCATGCTGAACTAATTTATTCATTCCAAGTTTTTTTTAGTGATTTCCTTACGAATTTCTACAGATAAAATCATATCATCTACAGGGAAAATCTTACCTTTTCTTTCCAATCTGGATGCCATTTACTTATTTTTCATGTCTAATTTCTGTCTAATGTTTAATAGAAATGTCAAAAAGGGAAAATTCTTAACTTATTTTTCATTGCTCTCTATGTCATTTCTGTTCCTACCTTTATGATTTGTTTTCCTAATTTTTTGTGCTTATCTTGTTTTCTTATATCTTGAGGTAAATACTAAATTCACAAAATTTTGGCCTTTCATCATTGATAAGAGATACTTTTTCCTTTTAAGCACTGCTTTAGCTGCATTCCCAAGTGTTAATACGATTATTTTCATTATTGTTCTGCCACAAATATTTTCAATTCCACTATTGTTTTTCTTTGACACCTCAGTTCCTTCAGAGTGTCTTAATTTTGAGATATACAGATATTATCCAGTTATTTTTAGTTATTGATTTATAAATTATTTGAATTTTTTATTTCAATTCATTTACTCATTTATTTTAAATATATATATTTTTTATTTCATTGAAGAATGGAGATGGAGATAGAAATACCATCAATGATGAGAATCATTGATCGGCTGCCTCCTGCACGCTCCACACTAGGGATTGAGCCTGCAACCTGGACATATGCCCTGACTGGGAATTGAATTGTGACCTCCTGGTTCATAGGTAGACACTCAACTACTGAACCATGCCAGCCAAGCCATATTTAATTTTTTTAAAATGTGTTGAAACTTGCTATTTGGCATAGTACATGGTCAAATTTTATAAGCATTTGTATATGTATTCCATAGTTGGTTAGTTCAAGTTATTAATCATATTGTTCAAAAATTTTATAACTTTAGAGACTTTTTTGCCTCCTTAATCAGCTACTGAGAGAAGTATGGTAAGACCTCTATATAATGAAATATATACTCTGATTACATATTTATTTCTTCTTTTAGTAAGTTGATTTTTAATTTATGTATTTATAAGTATAAGGTCATTCCTGGTGAATTGAACCATTTATCATCTATACTGATAAAAGAGAAAGATACTAATTGACTCTACCTTCACGATGCCCACCAGCCAATCAGGAGTGAGTATGCAAATCAACCCAACAAAGATGGAAGGTTAATTTGCATATGCAGGCGCTGAGCTGCTGGGGCCGGGAGAGATGCAATTCATGGCAATGATGCAGGTGTTCCACACCACCCCAACAGCTCCAGGCCTCTGGGCAGCATGGGAAGGTGGAAAGGTGGCTCTGGGCTGGAGCAAAGGCAGAAAGGCAGCTCCTGGCCAGAGGGAAGGCGGTGCCAAAAGTCAAGGGAAGGAAGGCCCATTCTTGCACAAATCCTCATGCATCAGGCCTCTACTTGTGAAATAACCTTCTATGTCTCTAATAATGCTTTGCTTTTAAGTGTATTTTGTCTGATATGAATACAGCTATACAAGTTTTCTGTCACATATATTATTTGTGTGATTTATCAACCTATCTGTATTCTTATATTTTGGATTTGCCTCTCTTAAATAGGGGTGCATTTATTAATCCCACTAGATGTACCTCATAAACATCTAATAAAATTATTTATATATTTGAGACTCAAGCTATAATTTTTTGGTGCTTTTATTGGTCCAACCTCTATTTCTTTCACCTCTTCTTGAATTTTTAAAAAATATATTTTATTGATATTTTACAGAGAGAAAGGGAGAGAGATAGAGAGCTAGAAACATCGATGAGAAAGAAACATCGACCAGCTGCCTCTTGCACACCCCCCACTGGGGATGTGCCCGCAACCAATGTACATGCCCTTGACTGGAATCGAACCCGGGACCCTTCAGTCCACAGACCGATGCTCTATCACTGAGCCAGACCGGTTTCGGCTTGAATATTTTTTTAATTGAGAATTTTTTTTAAAATTTCAATTATTTTCCCTCTCTACTAGTTTAGAAATTTATACCCTGTTACTATTATTTTAATAGTTACATACTATTAATTCCTACATACAGAATTACCTTATCAAAGTGTACATTTAATAAGTACCCAAATCATTTACGTTATGATACAAGGCCCTTAGAAAAGTTCAAGTCCATTTATGTCCTTCCTAAATCTTTTCTTATTGTACAATACTTCATTTATTTTTTAAGAACATAATAAACTATGGCAGGTTTGACTAGGTGGATAGAGCATTGGCCTGGGGTCCAAAGAGTGCCAGGTTCAATTCTGATCAAGGGCACGTACCTTGCTTGTAGGCCTCTCCTTGGCCAGGGCCATGGTTGGAGTTCGTGAGGGAGGCAACCAGTTGATGTGTTTCCCTCACATTGATACTTCTCTTTCTTTCCCTCTCTCTTCCACTCTCTCTAAAAATCAATGGAAAAATATCCTCAGGTGAGGATTAAAAAATAATAATAAAGAAAAAGTTACTAAAAACAAAACAAAAAACCCAGAATAGATGTTTTTATAAATCCTTCTTCAGTCAACATTCACTTACATTGTCCAGCATTATTACTTTCCTTGTTCTTTATTCCTTCTATGTAGAGGGCCAAATGGGAAGACATCTGGACATTCTTTAGATTGTTGCTGACTGGGCCCGGGATATTGGCAGAATCATGTCCATTGCACTCCTGCCCTGGGAGTGCGGAGATGTTCTGGAGGAAGGAGTGGGTGGGACCTGGGCCTTCCCAGGCTCCTTTGTTTTCCTGTGAAACCCCCTTGGTGGATTGAAGAATAAATAGATGTGCTGTGTGAAGGTCGTCAGTTTGCCTCTCCAGCAGAGGAGTTCGGAGGCCCTCCCAGCTCCCAGCTTAAAATCTGTCTCTGTGTCTTCTCTCTTTATTTCTAATATTTCTCAATCCCTGGCCGCCTCCACTTAGAATCGGTTCGTTCATCTCTCTTTCCGTGCGGGACGCGGAAAAGGGAAATCCCGCCACATCAGGCCCCCAGACTTCTAGGTTTTCATTCTTCTAAGACCATTTTCCTCCTGAAGTACATCCTTTAGAATTTCCATTAGTTCAGTCTATTGGTGACAAACCCTCTTAGATTTGTCTAAAATTATATTTATAATGAACAACATAAACTGATGAACAAAAACAGAATCAGAGATAGAGAAGCATCAATCAGACCATCAAACCTCAGAGGGAAGGCAAGGAAGAGTGGGAGGGAAAGGGATAAATCAACCAAAGGACTTGTATGCATGCATATAAGCCTAACCAATCAACACAGACACTAGGGGTGAAGGCACAAGTGGGAGGGGCAATAGGGGGGATAAGGACACATGTGTTATTCCTTAATGAAGTGGATGGCAAACTGTGGCTCGCGAGCAATTCTGCATAGTGTTTTCATGGAGTTATTCCTTTTCTGGGTCTATTAATGCCAAGTCCAGCACAGGCAAAGTCTTTTCAAGAGCTCAATGAATAACCTAGAAACTTATCCTTGAACCAGGAAATAGAAGAGCTATCTTATGGCAGAAAACTGTGGTTCAGAGCTCTAGTAAAAGTGTGATTTCTCAAACTCTTTCCTTAAGTACAAATTGAAGGAGAAATATACTGATGAAGAAATATCGCAGGGGAGTGGTTTTTTAACAATTACTGAGCCACTGACCCATTTTAAAATTGACAAAGCTATGGATTCAGACAAATACAATTTACATTAGTTTCCTTTTGCTGCACTGACAAATTACCACAAACTTGGTGTCTGGAAAGAAGATACATTTGTTTTTTCATAGTTCTGGAGACCAGAAGTTTAATATCAGTTCCTCTGGACTGAATTGAAGGTGTGGGCAGAATTGTACTTTGCTCCTTGCCTCTTCTGGTTTCTGGTGGTTGCCAGCATTCCTTTGCTTGTGGACACATCACTCCATTCTCTGCTTCCGACTTCACATCCCTTTCTCCTTTTCTGTGTGTCAGCTCTCTTGTACTCCTTATAACGACACCTGTGATTGCATTTAGGGCCCATTCAGATAATCCAGGACAATCTCTCCATGTCAAAATCCTCAGTCACATCTGTCAAGGCTCTTTTACTTTATAAGGTGACATTTACAGGTTCCAGGGATTAGAACTTGATATATTTGGGTGGCCATTATTCAGCCTCCTACAGATTCCAAACTCTTCCCATACAATGTCAGGAAGATCATGGACACAGGTAAGAACATATATTCTAGAGATGCATTTCACTACAGATATACTATGAACAGATACATTGGAGACAGGTGCATTTACTTACTATCTTCTCTACACCTCAGGATCAACCTCAGTGGTGGTTTAAAAACTAAAATCTAAAATCATACCCCGTCTCTTTGCATCCCCTCATCTCATCAGAATCCCCCAGAAGCCAGATCCAGTAATCTACATTTCTAACAAGCTCCCCCAAATGATTCTGTTGCAGTCAGTCTTGTACCCATAGTTTAGTGATTAATTGGTTAACAGCCTGGGTGCCTAAGTCTTCTCGCTGTTAACTGGACATATTGCCACATCCTTAACAGTAAAAGATGTCTGTGCAAGCCTATTTGCACTAAGAAAACTCTAGTGTTCTTACCACTACCCCCCTTCCCACCACACAAAGGTGAAGTCCTTCTATTATTTATTTGTTTTAGATCCCACCTTGTGTTTAATGCACTTGACTTAATTTAATTCCTTGAGGCACGGAATTTAGTCAAGGGAGAAAAAGGGAGAAAGGAAGAGTAGCAAATTTGCAGTCCATGCAACCAAACTGCACTTGAAGCCCAGCAGACCATCGGCCCAGTGCCTTGTCCCCACCCCTACCCCCATCCTCATCACCTGCTCCGGTATAATTTGCCTAGAATGGAGGTTGTGCTGGGAGTCGTACGCCCCCACCAACACACACACACACACACACACACACACACACACACACACACACAGAGGCTTCTTTGATTGGCAGTGCCAGCCAGAGCGTCATGCTCTTTTGTCTCAGAGGACTGAGGATAAAAGCAGCTGCTGCTGCCCTGGGAAGCGTGCTGACCGAAATCTACTCTCCCTAGCCGGGCGGCAGTGCAGAGCAGTTCAGTTCCAGCAGCCCCGAGTAGCTTAGCGGCCCAAGAAGCGTCCATCCTTTCCCACTGCAGGGCCGCAGAGGCCAAAACCTACATCCAGAGCTGTCTCCCCGCTGCCCACCCAAGGAACACAGGTAAATAAAGGGGGCGTGATTGCCGATTGCCTGGAGGGGAAAGAGGAGGGAAAGTCACACTGGGAATGGGCGGCTCCCTGCTTGGAAAATCTAGAACTAGGAGGCCGGGCAAGGAGCACTCAATATGGCTTAGCTGCGCTGAGGGAGGTGGGGTGCCACGGGATGCTATCTAGTGGGTAGGGTTTGCCTGGATTGAGGGCGGCGGGGGGGGGGGGGGGGGAGGGAGAGGGGAGTTTTCAGAGAGGTTGGGAGGCAAGGGAAGAGAATCGCAAGCGGTCTATCTTGACATCCCTTTGCATTCCCTCATCTCTTCCTGGTGAGGGATATATGGGTGTGCCTGTGCGTGTCCAACTCCTTATCCCTTTCTCGGTGGCAGGCCATCTAAGACGAATCCGGACTTGAATTCTGTGCGGCTGATTGCAGAGCTGGTAGGCTGAAGACTTACAAGGGGAAGTGTAATGGGGCGGGGCGGGGGTCGCTTTGGCTTGTATTCAAATAGTCAGCTTGGCTACAGTGGAGGGAGCAAAGGGGTGTGGGGTGAGAAGGGGGGGAGCGGGATGAGGGATGGGGTTGTTTCTGACACTTCCTTTCCCTGCCCTTCCTGAGGAAGGCTCAATCTTGACTCCCAGAAGTCCGGGATCAGGGACCCCCAGTGGACAAAGATCGACTGTACCTGGCTACAAACTTTCTCATGGAGGCCACCAGTTGCAGAGGCTGACAGTGAAATAAAGGCGCACGCTTGTTCCTGAGCTCCTGTAAGAATCTGAGAGCTAAAGGGTGGGGGGAGAGGTACTTTGAGAGGGAATGTAGTTGAGACCTGAGACCACAAGGTTAATGAGATCTGACCACTGTGCTCTATTTTGAGAGCCCAACATCAGCTCCATACACTATTACACTTAGAATTAGAAGCAACAGTTGCTGTTGCTCTTGAAAGACTGGAGGAATGGATGTGGCTGTCCAAAGCTCCCCGCTAACAGGGAGACACCGGCTGTCTCCGTGAGCTTGTAACTGCCAGTCTCCTGGAGGATATTTTTAGGACAGCAGGCAGATAGAAAATGTACTGCAGGATATTCAGGAAGGGAGAGAAAACAGCTGCAGCCCTATTAATCTCCTCTTACACACCCCTCCCTTTTTTGTGTGTGTGTGTGTGGTTTTTTTTTTACAGGAGGAAGGCAGAGGCTCCCTGCAGATTTGTGTCTTCCAAAAAGCCCCAACATCTTGATAATATTCAGATACCCGATCATCATCTGTCATGGCTAGCATCATTGCACACATGGGTAACAGCCGGCGGCAGAACACGCGCTTGCCGCCTTGGGCCCATTCTATGCTGAGGTCCCTGGGTAGGAGTCTTGGTCCTTTAATGGCCAACTTGGCAGAGAGAAACATGAAGTTGTTCTCAGGGAGGGGGGTGCCAGCCCAGGGGGAAGAAACCTTTGAAAACTGGCTAATCCAAGTCAACGGGGTCCTGCCAGACTGGAATATGTCTGAAGAAGAAAAGCTCAAGCGCCTGATGAAAACCCTTAGGGGCCCTGCCCGGGAGGTCATGCATTTGCTCCAGGCAGCCAACCCCAACCTAAGTGTGGCAGATTTCTTGCACGCAATGAAATTGGTGTTTGGGGAGTCTGAAAGCAATATCACTGCCCATGGTAAATTTTTTAACACCCTGCAGGAACAAGGGGAGAAAGCCTCCCTTTATGTGATCCGTTTAGAGGTGCAGCTCCAGAATGCTATTCAGGCAGGGATCATAGCTGCGAAAGATGCAAACCAGACTCGCCTGCACCAGCTCCTTTTAGGGGCTGAGCTGAGTGGGGACCTGCGCTACAGGCTGAAGCATCTTCTCAGGATGTATGCAAATGAGCAGGAGCGTCTTCCCAATTTTCTGGAGTTAATTAAGATGATCAGGGAGGAAGAGGATTGGGATGACACTTTTATTAGTCGGAAGCGGGCCAGGAGATCTGAGTCAATGGTGGAGAGGGCAACCAGTCCAGTGGCATTTCAGGGTTCCCTACAGATAGTAATTGGCAGTGCGGACTGCAACGTGATAGAGATAGATGACACCTTGGATGACTCAGATGAAGATGTGATCCTGGTGGAATCTCAGGACCCTCCACTTTCATCCTCTGGTTCTCCTCCCCCCAAAAGCAGAACCAGACCTCAGGATCAAGTGGTAGTCATTGATTCCCCCAATAGTTCCCAGGCTCAATCTCCTTCCACCAGTGGGGGTTCGGGAGATAAAAATGATGGTCCTGGGGATATTTGTAGAGCCAGGAAGCGGAAATACACAACCCATTCTTCATATTGTGGCAAGGAGTACCACTTGAAGGAAACCTGTGACAAGAACAACAAGGCTGAGATGTTTGAAAATCTGGTCATGACCCTGCAGGAGCTGACACACACAAAAGAGGAGGGGTCAAGAGAGGCTCCTGACCAATCTGATGACCTTTCTGAGCTACAGTGAGGTGCTAGCCTTCAGCCTTAAATGAACCCTTGAGCTATATTCAGAGCCTAGTGATGGGAAAACTGAGGGGGGGGCTTCTAATTGCATGAATTAATCCACATAGCAGCCTTTTTTAGGGTTCAGGAGAAAGGGTCTTGGATACAAGCACAGTGGAGAAAGATGGCCTGTCCTCTGTCCTTGCTTCCCATCCCCACCTCTGCTGCCTAAGGGTCTATTTTCTGTGTGTGCTCATTTCCTTGATGGTTTTATTCTCTTTGTGAAAGTGGTATAATTCTCTGTTAAATCTTCAAACAACAAAAAAGTGCAAAAATTCAAGTACAAATTAGTCCAAATTTTCTACCCTTATATAACCATTGTCAACCCTTTGATGACTATCCTTCTAGATATTTCCCTATACCTACTAGCATGTATTCAGATAGATATATGTACAGATAAAAGTGTCAAATATTAATGCTGTTCTATAGTCTGTATTTTTTCACCAAACAATTTGTTGTGGGCTTCTTTCTATGTCAATAAATATATACCAGCATCTATTTTAATGTCTCTGTGGTATTATTTTAAGAAGTAAAGGAAAAGGAAATAAGAGAAATATGGTAAAAAGCTATAAAGGGGTGGGGTTTTTAGCAATCTCATTTTGCAGGCGCGGCAAAGGGAAGAAGAAATAAGCTGAAGTATTCACCAAGGTAAATAGAGTCTCTTTCTACAATTGACTTGTCCCTTAGATCACAGAGCCAAACTATGGCACCCACTAGTTGACAATGCTTCAGTGATTTCTATAATGTATCCAGAGGAGTCTTATGGCCAGGGAGTCTGGTGCTGTGAATATAACCCCAAATGGGAAATCTAGAGGCTTCGATCCTTGTCCCTTTGGGGAGGGGCAGCTCTTCTTCTTTTTGGGTGGATTTCTTAGATTACTGCTGCCATTCCTAGCTAACATCATAGTCACAACCAGCAATCTCTCCTGTGAGCTGAAACCGGCCTCTTCCCAAACCCCAGTTAAAGAAAGGAGAGAGCAGCTACTAACGGGAGACCAGCACCAGAGGTTCAGCTGATAGCACTGGACTGAGCCTCACCTCCTAAGCCCTGAGGCTAAATGCCAGAAGACACAGGCAGCTCAGGACTCCAAGCCAACCCCACACCAATCTGAGAATTGAGAATAGCTGGGGAGGGATGGAAAGCAATCTAGTGGCTATGACCCATGAGAGAACATGGGGATCAGAAAGCCAAGCCATTTTAGGAGAGTGAAGAGCATTCATGGGGCAGGGAGGAATGAGGGACCTTCTGAGGAACCTGGCTTGTCCTCTCTCCTGATCTCATATTGGAGTGTGATTTAAAAAAGAAAAAAGAACAGGACATGTGTGACCTCAGGCCCCAAGGGTCCTTATGTCTCTTGTAGGTGCATATGTCCCTACTTTGTGAGCAGGACAAGGCTGGTTGTGTGAGAATGATTGCATTTAAGGCAGGGGGTGGGGAGTGAATTGAATGCACAAACTCAAGGACTTGAAAGAGTTTGTCATGCAAGAAATTAGTGCTCTACAGAGCTGAGAGGACAGAATGTGCAGCAGTGGGAGATGATGCCTCAGGAGAGAAGCACATATCTGTGTGGGTCAGGAGAAAGTGTTTGAGGTTACATGGAGGTTGACAGTGACAGGAAGCCTGTTAGGAAACATAGATTCCAGGTTTTCATACAGAACTCTGGGCTATGTTGTTTCAGAAACTGCACAGGTTGAAGAGCCCAGGAAGAGGTATTGGGGTTCTAATTATACTAGCAGTTGCTGGGCCACTCAGAGGGATAAAGGGACCTTGAAGGGTTAGGAGCTGAAGCCAGGCACTGTAGAAAGTCAGTGCAGGCCTGTCTGGGCTGCCATGACAAGAACCTGCCTTGAAGTATTTCTCTTTCCAGAAATAGCTCCTTAGGTCCTCCATGTGTTCTTGCTCCTGCTCCATCAATGACCCCACAATCTGAACTTAGGACTCCCGATACCCAGCCATACTCATCTCTTGGTAGAGGGTGGTGGAGGTCCTGCTTCTGGCACTGCCATTACCCTCCCCACCACACACTCCATGTTTTCCTTAAGATTCAGCATTCTCATCCTGGCTGGCTTGGCTCAGTGAGTAGAGCATTAGCCTTCAGACTGAATGTTCCTGGTTTGATTCCAGAAACATCAATGAGAGAGAAACATAATATATCACTGCCTACTCCATGTTCCGTAGTGGGGATTGAGTCCGAAACCTGGGCATTTGCCCTGACTGGGAATCAAACAGAGACCTTCAGGTGCATGATTGATGCTCAACCATTGAGCAACACTATTGGGGCAAGGACTCATTTCTTTTATTGAACAAATATAAAAATGATCAGTTTAAGAAACTTTCTTCTCAGAGCCTGAAACCGTCTTCTTCTGATATTTGTTCTTATATGCAATTTCTGAGGTAAGATACTAAAAGTAACAAACTGCTGATAAGGATATGGGCAGAGTCTCTCTCCCACAGCGCTGGTAGGACTGAGAATTGACACATTATTTCTGGAAGGTCAACTATGCAATGTATCAAATGTTGAGATATGAAACCCCAGTTTAAATTTCTGAAATTGATGTCAAGAAAATAACTGGACATACAGATGATACATTATAGAATTGTACACCTGAAACCTATTACTTTTATTAACCAATGTCACTTTAATAAATTAAATACAAAAGTTTAAAAAAGGAAATAACTAAACAGGTGTAACATTTTTTTTTTATCAACAAAAGATGCTTACTCTAGTTTTTTCTTCTTCTTCTTCTTCTTCTTCTTCTTCTTCTTCTTTTTTTTTTTTTTTTTTTTTTTTTTTGGTAATAGTGGAAAACTGAAAACAACTTGATAGACTTTGAGTAAAGTTTGGCCGAAAAAAGTAGGCTCCACATTAGGAATGGAATGCCACACATTTAAAATGCTGGGTGTGCCTTCAGATCATTGGGCCTAACCAGACAAATTAAATGTGGCCCCTCTAGAAAAAGAACTTAAAAGACCACCAGTCCACCAGGTCATCTATGTTATGTTTGATTCCCAACATCTCAGTCCTCCACTTTATCAGGCAAAATCCTTGCCAAACTTTTAGTATCATCTCCCTTAGTACACCCTCAGGCCAGCATTCTATGATTCTCACTAGAGGTCATCACTAGATTCTCACTAGATCTTAAGTCATTTTGTTGTAACTGCTTGTATAATTATCTCTCTTCCCCATTAGGCTTATATCTCTGGTGCCTAGCACAATGTTGTTTGGATGTCTTGGTACAGAATTCAGGCACATTTCCATCTCACATGTTTTCACAGGCTGTTGTTAACGTTCTCCCAGATGTTCCTTGGCCTTGATCTCTCAACACATTAATCAAGTATTTGCTCAAATATCACCTTCTCAGTAAGACTGACCTTGCACAGCCCATTTAAAACTGCATACTTAGCCCTGGATGGTTTGGTCCAGTGGATATAGTGTCAACTTGGGGATTGAAGGATCCCAGGTTTGATTCCCATCAAGGGCACATGCCTGGGTTGCCGGCTCGGTCCCCAGTAGGGTACATGCAGGAGGCAGGCGAGCAATGATGGTTTCAGGCTCTGTTTCTCTCTTCCTTCCTCTCTGAAATCAATAAAAAAATCTTTAAAAATAAGAATAAAACTGTATACCTAGCCACTAGCATTCCCATTCCTCCTTCCCTGCTCTATTTTTCCATCATGTCTTTCTTCTATTATACTACACTAGAGGCCCAGTGCATGAAATTTATGCACTCAGGGGGTCCCCCAGTCTGGCCTGTACCCTCTTGCAGTCCAGGGGGAGCAGGCCTAAGCCAGCAGTCAGACAGCCCTAGCACTGCCACGGAGTCAGGAGAGGTTTCTGCTACTGCCTCTGTGCTTGCCAGCTGTGATCCTGGCTTCTGGCTGAGTGGCACTCCCCTTTGAGATTGGGCTGAAACCTTCCCTTTGGGATTGGAGGTCCCAGATTGGGATAGGGTTCAGGCCAGGCCAAGGGACCCAATTGGTGCACAATTAGGGCCTGGGAGAAACACAGGAGGTTGGCCAGTGAGGGAGAGACAGCACGAGGACTCCATGGCATGTCCTCTAGCTCAGTTCCAATTGGCTGGACCCCAGCAGCAAGTAAACCTCTGACCCTTGGTGGTCAGTGCATGTCATAGCCAAGTGGTTGAGCAGGCTTAGCATATCATTAGCATATTACACTTTGATTGGTTGAACGGCCAAACAGTTGACCAGACACTTAGCATATTAGGCTTTTATTATATAGAAGTAGGGGCCCAGTGCACAAATTCGTGCACCTTGAAAGGAACTGTGGGCTGCGAGGTTGCAATGGGCACAGGGGTTGGTCTTGGCCCATCCTCTGCACCCTGCCTGGCCCTGCTCATGGTGGTCTCTGGTCCCCTGTCTGCCAGCAGCCCTGCTCTGGTTGTTGCTCCCATGTGCTGACAGCACTGGCCCCGCTTGCACACATTAATGGTGTGTCACAATTGGGGCCAGCACCAGCAGCAGGTGTGAGCACTTGCTACTTCCCTGATTGTCACTCAGGAGCAGGGGGAGGTGGAGAAGCCCTTAGGGGCAATTGGGACCAGCAGCCACTGATTGCATCTGCTGATGGCACCAAGTGATTGGGACCGGTGCCAGGAGCCTGCAGCAAGTGCGAGGAGGGCCAGCACCAGCAGTGGGTGTGAGAGGTGTCTGCTAGCCCCAATTGCCCCTCAGAAGTAGGGGGAGGTGGAGAAGCCCTGAGGGGTGATTGGGGCAAGCAGCTCCTTCTGACACCCACTGACAGTGCCAAGTGATTGGGGCCAGCAGGTACAAGTGGGGCCTGTGCTGGCAGCAGGTGCAAGTGCCCAGTGGGACTATGGCATGCGGGAGCAAATAATTTTCAGTAACCACTGGAGGCTCACCCAGATGACAGCAACTGGCACCCTGCCTTGGTCTGGTGTCCCTGCTCACCTGCTCCACCATCCCACCATGGCCGATGCCCACCATGTTCCATGTATGCTTCCTGGTGGTCACACACATCATAGTGACTGGTTGTTCCATCTGCCATTTGGTCTATTTGCATATTAGGATTTTATATATATAGATAATTTATTGATTTATTATATTGTTTGTATCGCTCCCTACTAGAACACAATCTCAATAGGGACAACATTTTAGTCTGCCTAGTTCCCCATTGGATCCCCAGCTTCTAGAACACTGTATAGAACATAAGCTGGCTCTTAATAAATGTTTGTGGCTGGAATGAATGAAGTGCCTGGTGCACAGTAGGCAAATGGCAGCTTTCATTATTGCTGCTCTCCTGGAATAGGAGCAGCTAGAGAGGAAATAGTTAATGAGAAAACAGTTCACAATGCTGAATCACCGTCCACCTAGCTGATGAGATCAGAAATCTATATGGGAGACATTATAGATAATCTAGAGGCCTGGTGCATGAAATTCTTGCACAGAGGTGTGTGTACCTCAGCCTAGCCTATACCCTCTCCAATCTGGGACTCCTGGCACAATCCAGGACTGCTGGCTCCCAACTGCTTGCCTGTCTGGCTGCCTGATTTCCCCTAACCACTTCTTCCTGCCAGCCTGATCACCCCCTAACTATTCTCCTGCCAGCCTAATCAATGCCTAACTGCTCCCCTGCCAGCCTTATTGCCCCTAACTGCCTTCCCCTGCCAGCCTGGTCGCCCCCAACTGTCCTCCCCTATTGGTCTGATTTCCCACAAATGCCTTCCCTTGTTGGCCATCTTGTGTTTTGGAGTGATGGTCAATTTGCATATTGCCTATTTATTATATAAGATTGCTTGCTTCTTGCTCTCCTGGGCTGTCACATTATCTGGACCATTCACTCCTAGCATGGCAGAAAATGAGAGATTGGCTTCTCTGTAGCTTTGACCATGTCATATCATTAAAACTTAGATTTAGGTATTTCAAACTCCCAGTCACTTCACATTTGTAAATATTAAAAAAAAAAAACTGCCCTATAAAATAGGAAGGTATCAGTTACTGTTTTCTCTTTTCCATCTATTAAAGAATAATTGAGAGTAATGATAATGAATATTTTCAATTCCCATGAATTGAACATATAAAAAATATAATAACAATTATTAACCTAATTTTAGAGGACATAAGTGAGTCTCAGTAAGGGATAGCAACAGGACTAAGATTATATAACCAGAAAACAGGTGTTAAGTCTAACACCAAAGTCTGTGAACTTTCCATTATATATTTCAAGTAAAAGTATTGACATTCCTGAGAAAACCTATATTACATGGAAGATCAATTATTAGGAAAAGGGTAATTGAGGAAGGGGTAATAGGCAGATATGAATGTTTGATAGTTTCCTGTTTGTCAAATATATGTTAAAGTTGTTTGAACTTTTGTAAGTAAAATAACTAATTTTACTTGAAGGAACATGATAGAGGTTGATTTTAAATATTCTGGCTGGACCAAGACCTAATTTAGCTCAGGAAAACAACTGCAAATAAAAGTAGAGTACTTAGAATATCACAAATATATGTAGAAGATTTATATGGTTAACATTTAAATAGCCATAAAAATATACAGAACAAAAAATAAACTGTAGTTAAACACTAAACATTTTGGCATATTCTTCTTAAATCTTTTTTCTAATTCTGTATATATATATATATATATATATATATATATATAAAATTTACTTTAATGAGGTTAACTTGCTATTATTTTATATTATATTTTATTGTTAAAAATGTATTTTGTTGATTTTTTTTTACAGAGAGGAAAGTAGAGGGAGAGTTAGAAACATTGATGAGAGAGAAACCTCAATCAACTGCTTCCTGCACATTCCCTGCTGGGGATGTGTCCACAACCAAGGTACATGCCCTTGACCGGAATCGAACCTGGGACCCTTGAGTTTGCAGGCCAATGCTCTATCCACTGAGCCAAACCAGTTAGAGCTATTATTTT
This sequence comes from Vespertilio murinus, assembly GCA_963924515.1. Lineage (NCBI taxonomy): Eukaryota > Metazoa > Chordata > Mammalia > Chiroptera > Vespertilionidae > Vespertilio > Vespertilio murinus. The sequence goes on from OZ004710.1 coordinate 68,588,745, forward strand.
ATATTTTACATGGTTATGAAATTTTTGTTCTTTTTCTATTAATACATGTAATAATTTAAAGAGCAGAAAATAAAAGTTGTGTGGAGAAAGATTAAGGGGGGGATAAAGTCTGAGCAAATATAAAAACATATCCCCCCAAAAGGACTACAAGAAATAAACACTATGTTGTTACTGGCTGATAAATACTGACCATTAATTGTGGTAACTGTGATTATTTTCATAAGCAAAAGAATTGGTAGAAACATATCTGAAAATAAAATAATGAGGGACATTAATATAAAATCTGAAATACCTTGGAAGAGAAAATGATAAAACTCTCTTTAGTGTACTATTAGATTTGAATAAAAGGAGTGACCTCAATGTTAGCTACAGGATGGTGGGTATGATAGCTGAGGTGGAGAGGAAGACATCACCATAAAACCACCCAGGTCCCAGCCAAATCACAGGTTGACCTCATAATTACAATGCAGGGACCATTTGTCACACTAGGCTTAAAACCATATGCAGTAGCTCAATGGGAATAAAACAAGTGTGGTGACAGCCATGACAGGGTTGAGACAGGGGACATTTGGAACATAGAGATCCTTATAATCCAGCTGATCAAGAATGGCTTCTTATAGGGGGTGATGAATGGCCCATAGGACTAGTATCCTTAGCAAATGGGAGCTCAAGTCATGAGTTCAGAGCTTCAACTAATGTGAAACCTATGTACCTCACCATTGCTATCTGAGAGCCGCAATCAAGGTACATAGGTTCAAGGGGCTTCAGAGGAGCATACTATTTCCAAGTTAAAGATCTTTAGATGTGGTAGTGAGGTTTTAGCCTGCCCTGAATCTCTGTAAGGCCTTCAAAATTGTCAAATGCTGGCTTCTGAATATCACTCACACACCTACTGTGTGACAAAATGGAATTTACTGCTTATCACAGTAAAGGAGACCCCCCTTCTCAAAGTTATGGCAATGTTTCATGGAGGATTAGAAAGGTCAGAATTTACTGTTTGATTTAAGGCAGAGAGTCTGTCAACATGGGAACTTGGTTAGAATTGGGTAAGGATCATGATATGAACAGCTTAGGTTCGTGGAAGCAGCAAGGGCAGGATTTGGAGGAGAGGGATTTAAGTAATTTTAGGTACAAGCTGTTAATGCTTTCCCTTGAAGAGTTGATGGGTCTTTTGGGGAAATTTCTGTAACGAAGAAACTATTTACCTGGACAAAGGAATCCCGGAAAATGCCAGTAATGACAGTTGACTAGTAAAGTAATATTTATGTAGATAGTAAGGGGTGGTAATGTCTCTGTGTCCAGGCTGAGTGTGGGGAGACTGTTTCAATTCTCATACATTTTAATGAATATTTAACATTAGGTATGTGTTTATTTTGTGGTGTCAAAATCCTTTAGTTTCCCTGAATCCCAAGGAAGATGACACCTACATTAGGGGTGTGCTAAACTCTGGGAAACAAATTAAATCACTCGCTTTCTCCAGTCTGGTCAACCCTTTAGGTAGATTATTTTCTTTAATATTTACCAACACCTTATGAAGTAGGCACCATTATTATTCCTATTTTATAGAGGGGGAAACTGAGGCTCAGGGAGGTAATACCTACCTTACTTTCACGAAGCTACAAATACTTTTTTTTTCTTTCAGGAACTCCAAGAAAAACCACCATCAACAAAACTGCCTTATTCTGTTCCAGTTTTTGCAGAAGGGAGCTGGGATCCAGGTTCATGATAATTTGGCAATTTTGTCCTCTTCGGGGCCTTTTCCCTGGGGAAAAAGGGAGGAAAAGGTGGAAGCCTGAACGCTTCAGTTTGGGCTCTCCTCTGCCTCAATAGGCCACCTGGGTCCCAGGGGTACGGCCATTTCCGCCACAGGGACCTTGGCCAGGTCAGTGTTACCCTACAGAACAGAAGCCGCTGGCCTCCCGCCAACCAGTCTGCGCATGCTCAGACCAACTGGTGCCGGAGCGGTGTGGGCTTTGCTTCCTTCCGGTTACAGGGCGTGGGCACGTGATTTAGAGGTCCCGCGCTGGGTCATGGGGTTATCGCTCGCTGGAGTCCTGCACAGCGAGGAGCCAGCTCAGACTGCTTTGCTGATTCCACCACCTTCTTCTTCCCCAAAAGGTGGGGCTGCAGCAGCAAACAAGAAAATGAGACAAGCCCGGCGACTCTGACAGTAGCAGCGTGAGTTTCGGACAAGAGATGGGCCGGGGAGCTGACATCTGACCCCTACTTTATGGCAGTTTTTGCCCTTCCCGCGACGCAGAGAAGGAGGGACTGGTTCTGGCCTTTTGCCTAGCTCGAAAAGGTTCCCTTACAGCCTCCTGCACCTTCCCACCGCCCTTGGAAAGGTGTGCTTTCCCCTGGGGTACCACCCGGGAGCTGGCCTAGGGGGCGGGGTTTGTACCGCTTATTCTGGCAGGACACCTTTGCCTAACATGCACTGACCAAGTTTCCCTCCCACCCAACATTTTCACGGATATGCCTTGATAGAAAAATTCACCTGGTTATGCATAGGGCTCGAGAGTTGCAAGTAGTAAATTTGTTACCTGACTAGTTTATTACTTGGAGTAGGGGCCCTAGGCATGTTCACACCTAAACTGACAGAGACATATGGATTATCCAGATTATACACAAGGGCCACCTAACCTGAAACACATTAACACATCAAGACATCTTACAGCTTCACAGAGAGATGCTGACTTTGATTTCCATCAGCACAACCCCAAGCTCCAACTGGCAAAAATGCTTCAGAAACTTTCACAATTCTTACCATGTCTTGTAAGGGGGTTAGTCCAACTGGGAGGGGGGCGGGTGTTGAGAAAGTAAATAATGTAATTGATTAAGGGATATTTTTAGAGCCTTATATTTTGCATACCATAAAACGAACTCATTTAAAATGTACAGTTGATTTTAGTAAATTCACAGTTGTGCAGCCATCACCACAATCCAGTTTTAGAACATTTCCATCACCCCCCCAAATTCTCTAAACCTGTTTACAGCTAATCTCTCCTCCTATCTCTAGCCCTAACAATCACTCATCTGCCTTGTGACTCTATGTAGTTGCTCTTTCTGCTCAATTAATATGAATGGAATCATACAATATGTCATCTTTCATGACTGGTTTCTTTCACTTAGCATGATGTTTTCCAGGTCCATCCAAGTTGTACCATGTATTAGTACTTCATTCCTTTTTATGGCCAAATACCGGTAATATTTCCTGGTACGGAAATTTATTAGTTGGACATTTGAGTTGTTGCTACTTTTGGTTATTATGAGTAATCCTATTGTCAACATTTGTGTAGACATGTTTTCAATTCTCTTTTTAAAAAATATATTTTATTGATTTTTTACAGAGAGGAAGAGAGAGGGATAGAGAGTTAGAAACATCGATGAGAGAGAATCATCCATCAGCTGCCTCTTGCACACCCCTACTGGGGATATGCCCGCAACCAAGGTACATGCCCTTGACTGGAATCGAACCCAGGACCTTTCAGTCCGAAGGCTGACGCTCTATCCACTGAGCCAAACTGGTCTTGGCTATTTTCAATTCTCTTGATTTCACTGACCTTCGTGGGTCCTCCCCTACTATCCTTAGCAGATCTATATCATAACACTTAGTACATTGACTTGTGAACTTGGATTCATTCTCTGTCTTTCCACTAGAGAGGGCAAGAAACATGTTCGCTGATATAGGAGTGGGATTCCTGGGTCATATGATAACTATATGTTTAACTTTTTTAGGAACTTCCAGGCTGTTTTCCAAAGTGGCTGCACCATTTAAAATTCCCATTGGTAAATGTATGAAGGTTCCAATTTCTCCACATCCTCACCAACACTTATTTTATCTGCTATATCATTGTGATGTTTAATTTGCCTAGACCGAATGGTATTTGGTTTAGTTTCACTTCTCTTTAATGAATACCTTTTTAAATATTTGAGTCTAGGATCTGAAATGAATAATAAATGGTTCCTCCTTGCAAGGAGCTCATGGTTCCTTCAGAGAAACATATAGGGAAACAGATAATATAGTACAGTGTGTTAAGTGCCCTGATGGAGCAGAGTACAGACAATATGAGGAACAGGGAAAAGGGACACCTAACCTAGGTTGAGGGAAGAATGGAAGAAAGTATTAAATAACACTTTTGTAGAAATTTTAATGTGCTTCTGTTAAACGAGGTCAAAGCATTGGATCCTAATCCAGTATGACCAGTGTTCATATAATAAAAGGAAGGGTTATATGAGAGCACAGTGAGAAGTTGGCCATCTGCAAGACAAGAAGAGAGGCCTCAGGAGAAACTAAATCCATTGACACATTGGTCTTGAACTTCAAGTTTCCAGAATTGTGAGAAATACATTTCTATTTTTCAAGCCATCCATCTGGTGTTTAGTTATGTTAATCTGAAGAGACTAATGTAATAATTAACTTTGGAAAATAATGTTTTGACTATATATTCCAAGGTGGTGGTTCTCAAACTTTAGCATGCATCAGAGTCACCTGGTTGCTGGACCCGACCTCCAGAATTTCTGATCGAATAGGTCTAAGGTGGAGCTTAAGAATTTGCATTTTTAACAAGTTCCCAGGTGATGCTGATGCTGCTAGTCCAGGAACTACCCTTTGAGAACCACTGTTCTAAGGCTAAAGAGAAGATAAAATTGTATACAGGTACTATACTCTTAGTAGGTTTGTTTTCTACAGAGGTATAAATTAGCAATTCTGAATCTAATTTATGTATATTCTACTGTTGAGCAAATAAGTAAATATATTGTGAATAATGAATGCCAGATTTTACTCTGTCAGTAGTTACACATAAGGGAAGACGGAAGACTGATGGTAATCAGAAGTATACCACAACCCCCTACATTCCCACAGAGAAAGTTATAGATATAATTGTTTGTGTGTAAACAAATATTTCCTATCTCTGTCTGCTGAGAAAGCCTAGAAGCAATGACACCAGTTCTCAGATCTTAGTTTTTGAAATGCTATTCCCCAAATAAAAGGAACCAGGACTCTTGGAGAAATAGCTGATTCCATGGCTGGGGAAAGGAGAGTTATGAGTTTGGAATGTTTTCTTCCAGAAAGTAAGAAATTACTCATGGGATAATGAGGACATGTCAAAAGGATGCAGGATACAATTTGAAGGAATTCCCAATGGCAAAATCTGGGATAATTTAAGCAAGAAAATAATTAATGATAGTAATGGATTATAACTCATAGAATAAAATAAGAATTCATGAGTCCATACTAAAATAAATAACTGAAAAATAAGTGAATAAAGGAGAAAAGAAAGTACTTGTTTACAGTATAATTCTAATTCATAAATATAGAAAGAATAATGGAAATAGAAACTTATCATTTGGAAAGCACCATAGTAAATGTTTCAGGCAAGAATCATTAATAGATACTAAATTGAACAGACAAAAGTATAATGAAAAGCAGTACATTTATATAATCTAAAAATTTCTCACCACAAAATGCTTACTTATTACAATGGGCAAAGTTGTAACGTGGGAGAAATCAGGTAGACACCACCTTAACCAAGTGATCAAAGTTAAAATGGCTAGTAATGAAACAAACTGATACCACATTCCTCTTGATAGCAAACACTGAGGACACGACATGACATCTGTAGTATTCATGCCAAAATATGTAACCTAAACTGAGTCATGGTGCACCATCAGACAAGCCCCAAACTGAAACAGGTCATTGTTAGCCCTCACTGGGAGTTCAGTTGGTTAGAGCATCGTCCTGATATCCCAAGGTTGCAGGGTCAGGGCACATCCAAAAATCAACCAATAAAAGCATAACTAAGTGGAAAAACAACTCCATGTTCTTCTCTCTCTCAAAACTAATAAATTAAAACAAAGAAATAAGCATGTCATTGTTTTTCAAAAGTGTCATGGTAATGAAAGACAACAACAACAACAAAAAGTCTGAGGAACTCTTCCAGATTAAAGGAGTCAAAGGAGACATGTATAAACCTGGACCAGAAAAAGGACAATTGGTGGGGCAATTGGAGAAAATCAAATATGGTCTATTGATTATAGTATTGCATGAATGTTTATTTTTTATGAATGTTTATTTTTATTAATAATAATGCTGTGCTGTGGTTATATAAGATGCTATATTTGGAAAATCTTGATGAAAGGAATATGGAGATTTCTTTGTACTATTTTTGTAACTTCTTTTGGTAAGTCTGTAATCATTTCAAAATGAAAAGTTGAAAATTAAATGAATTATCTACCCCCCCCCAAATATTCCTGGGTGATCTGACTGCTGTGTGCAGTGTGGTTTATAGAGGGGCTAGATTAGAAGTGGGCAGAGCAGTTAAGAGGCTGTTGCACATGACCAGCCGAGAGATGGTGGTGGCTCAGACTGGGATGAGAGTGGAGATGGAGAGGGGTGGTTGGATTCAAGATGCATTTTGACATCTTCATGAAAAAGGATATTACATAGAAGAGAATGGAGGGCAGAGCAACATCATTTGAAAAACAGGTTCTCCAGGGATTACCTTCAGATGCAATTTAGAATAGACCCTGCATGCCTGTAAGTACTTTCATTAGATGTAGATTCAGAATCATTTAGTATATAAGCTAGACTATTTATCATAGAGTTTGCATTATATCTTTCCCTCCCCTCCTAATTTTTAGTAGTATTCCTCTCATACAGAGAACACTTGGAAAACAAGGAAAGGGACTTTCTTTGATTCCCTCCTGTGTTTACCCCTGCCAAGGACTTTTCTCTTGAAGATCCCTCTCTACTCTTTTCAAGGAGGGGTTTAATTCTGTTGTCAACTAATTGTGACCTTTACAGAGCTCAGTTGGCCAACGTGGGTTGCTACTCGATGTGCCCTTTCCTATATTTTTACTATCTTATTAATTTTTTCTCTATTTTTTAAGGTTCTCCTCAAGAACTACCCCTTCCAAGTTGTCTTCCTGAATTTACTCAGCCCAAGGTAATCCTTCACTTTCCTGGGTGAATCATAGCTCTTAGATTATTCCTCTTATTTTGCCCAAATTTACTCATTCATAGTCATACTCATTGCTTTGTACTTATTTGGATTCATGACTTACATAATCTACCAAATTTTATTACACTTGATCTTAGCCAAAAGGCCGAGAAGCTACTGTCTCTACCAAACTTCTTTTTATTTAAATTCTGTATTGTTTAAGGTATTACATATATCTCATTTTTCCTCCCTTGACCTCTCCTTCTTCCCCACCCCCACACCCCAGCACATGCCCTCAATCTCCCTCCCCCCCCCGCCGCCCATTTGTATTCATTGGTTATGCTCGTATGCATGCATACAAGTCCTTTGGTTGATCTTTTACCCCTCACACACACACCCCCGTCTTCCCTCATAGGTTGGACACTCTGTTTGATGCTTCTATGATCTGTTTCTATCTTAATTCGTCAATTTATATTGTTCATTATATTCCACAAGTGAGTGAGATCATGTGATATTTATCTTTCTTAGACTGGCTTATTTTGCTTAGCATAATGCTCTCCAGTTCCATTTATGCTGTTGCAAATGGTAAGAATTCCTTCTTTTTAACAGCAGCATAGTATTCCATTGTACAGATATGTCACAGTTTTCTAATCCACTCATCTGCTGATGGGCACTTAGGCTGTTTCCAAATCTTAGCTATTGTAAATTGTGCTGCTATGAACATAGGGGTACATATATCCTTCTTGAATGGTGTTTCTGTTTTCTTGGGATATATTCCTAGAAGTGGGATCACTGGGTCAAATGGGAGTTCCATTTTTTTTTAATATTTTATTGATTTTACACAGAGAGAATTGAGAGGGATAGAGAGTTAGAAATGTTGATGAGAGAGATACATCAACCAGCTGTCTCTTGCACACTCCCCACCGGGGATGTGCCTGCAACCAAGGTATGTGCCCTTGACTGGAATCGAACCCGGGACCCTTCAGTTCACAGGCCGACACTCTATCCACTGAGCCAAACCGGTCTTGGCATGGGAGTTCCATTTTTAACTTTATGAGGAAACTCCATACTATTATCCATAGTGGCTGCACCAGTCTGCATTCCTACCAGCAGTGCAAAAAGGTTCCTTTATCTCCACATCCTTTCTAGCATTTGTCATTTGTTGATTTGTTGACGATAGCCATTCTGACAGGTGCGAGATGGTACCACATTGTTGTTTTGACTTGCATCTCTCAGATGATTAGTGACTTTGAGCATGTTTTCATATGTCTCTCGGCCTTCTGTATGTCCTCTTTCAAAAAATATCTATTTTGCCGAGACTGGTTTGGCTCAGTGGATAGAGCGTCGGCCTGCGGACTGAAAGGTCCCGGGTTTGATTCCGGTCGGGGGCATGTACCTTGGTTGCGGGCATATCCCCGGTGGGGAGTGTGCAAGAGGCAGCTGGTCGATGTTTCTTTCTCATCGACGTTTCTAACTATCTATCCCTCTCAATTCCTCTCTGTGTAAAATCAATAAAATATATTTTTTAAAAATATCTATTTAGATCCTTTGCCCATTTTTAAATTGGATTGTTTATCTTCTTTTGTTAAGTTGTATGAGTTCCCTGTAAATGCTGGAAATTAAACCCTTATCAGAGATAACACTGGCAAATATGGCAGTGGGCTTTCTTGTTGTTTTGTTGATGGTTTCTTTTGATGTGCAGAAGCTTTTTATTTTGATATAGTCCCATTTGTTTATTTTCTCATGTGTCTCCATTGTGTAGGAGCTGTGTCAGTAAAGATATTACTATGACATATGTCTGCTATTTTGCTGCCTATGGATTCTCCTAAGGTTTTTATGGTTTCCTGTCTTACATTTAAGTCCTTTAGCCATTTTGAGCTTGTTTTGTGTATGGTTTACGTCAGTGATCTAGTTTCATTTTTTTTTTTTTGCATGTATCTGACCAAATTTCCCAACACCATTTATTGAAAAGACTGTCTTGCTTCATTGTGTAAGCTCTTGCCTCTTCTGTCAAATATTAATTGAGCATACTGGCTTATGTTGATCTCTGGGTTCTCTGTTCTGTTCCACTGCTTTATATGTCTGTTCTTGTGCCAGTACCAGGCAGTTTTGAGAACAGTGGCTTTGTAATATAACTTGATATCTGGATTGTGATGGCTCCAACTTTGTTCTTCTTTCTCAAGATTAATGCAGCTATTCAGTGGTTTGTTTTTATATATAAATATATATATATATATATATATATATAAATTTTATATATATATATAAATTTTATATATAAATATTATATATAAATATAACCTCCTTGGTTATATTTATTCCTAGGTATCTTAATTTTTTTGTTGCAATGGTAAATGAAATTGTTTTTTCAGTTTCTCTTCATGTGAGTTCATTATTGGTGTATAAAAAAGCCATAGATTTCTGGGTGCTAATTTTGTATCCTGCTACATTGCCAAATTCATTTATTAATTCTAATAGTTTTTTCATGGAGTCTTTAGGTTTTTCTATGTACAATATCATGTCATCTGTGAATGATGAAAATTTTACTTCTTTTCCAATTTGGATGACTTTTATTTCTTCTTCTTGCCTGATCGCTATGGCTAGCACTTCCAGCTCTGTGTTGAACGGGAGTGGTGAAAGTGGGCATCATTGTCTTGTTCTTGTTGTAAGCAGAAATGGTTTCAGATTTTGCCAATTGAGTATGATTTTGGCTGTAGGTTTGTCATATAAGACTTTTATTATGTTGAGGTATGAACCCTCCATTTTCACTTTGTTGAGAGTTTTTCTCAGGAAAGGGTGTTGGATTCTATCAAATGCCTTTTCTACATCAATTGATACGATTATGTGATTTTTGTCTCTCAATTTGTTTATGTGATGTATCATGTTTACTCATTTGCAGATATTTTACCAGCCTTGCATCCTTGGAATAAACCCCACTTGGTCATGCTGTATGAGCTTTCTAATGTAATGTTGGATCCAATTTGCTAGAATTTTGTTGAGGATTTTAGCACCTATGTTTGTCAGGGATATTGGCCTGTAGTTCTTTCTTTGTAGCGTCTATCTGATTTTGGGATTGGGGTGATGCTGGATTCATAGAAAGAGCTTGAAAGTGTTCCTTCCTCTTGAATTTTTTGGAATTGTCTGAGGAGGATAGGTTTTATTTCTTGGAATGATTGATATAACTCTCCTGTGAATCTGTCTGTCCCCGGGCTTTTGTTTGCTAGAAATTTTTTGATGACTGCTTCCATTTACTCCTTACTTATCAGCCTGTTGAGATTTTTTTTATTCTCCTTGGTTGAGTTTTGGGAGGTCGTATTTCTCAAGAATATGTCCATTTCCTCCACATTATCTAGTTTGTTAGAATAGAGTTGTTCATAGTATTTTTTTTTTTAACAATCCTTTGTATTTCTTTGGGGTCTGTTGTTATTTCACCTTTTTCATTTCTGATTTTGTTTATTTGGGTCCTCTCTTTGCTTCTTGGTGAACCTGGCTAGAGATTCACCAATCTTGGTTATCCTTTCAAAGAACCAGCTCTTCGTTTCATTGTTCTTTTGTATTTTTTTTTGTTCTCTATGTCATTTATTTCTTCTCTGATCTTTATTATGTACTTCCTTCTGCTCAATCTGGACTTTTCTTGTTGCTCTCTAATTCTTTAAATTCTAGAGTTAGATAATTTATTACCACTTTTTCTTGTTGTTTTGTTTTGTTTTGTTTTGTTTTTTAGGTAGGCCTGTAGAGCTATAAACTTCCCTCTCAGGACTGCTTTCACTGTGTCCCATAGGTTTTGGATTGTTGTGTTTTCATTGTCATTCATTTCCAGGATGTTTTTAACTTCTTTGATTTCTTTGGTAATCTAGTCATTGTTTAATCGCATGTCATCGAGCCTCCAATTGTTTGAATTTTTAAATTTTTTAATTGTAGTTTATTTCTAATATTATGCCATTGTGGTATGAGAAGATACTTGATATGATTTCAATGTTTTTGAATTTTGAGAGACTGTGCCCCAATATATGGTCTATCTTTGAAAACGTCCCATGTGCACTTGAAAAGAATGTATATTCTGTAGCTTTGGGGTAAAATGTTCTGCAGATGTCAGTTAAGTAATTCTGATCTAGTCATTTAGGATTGCTGTTTCTATGCTGATTTTTTTTTTGTCTAGAGGATTTATCCAGTGAGTCAGTGGAGTATTAAAGTCCCCTACTATGATTGGATTGCTATCAATCTCTTCCTTGATTTCTTCCAGAAGTTTCTTTTTAAATATATATTTTATTGATTTTTCACAGAGAGGAAGAAAGAGAGATAAAGAGCTAGAAATATTGATGACAGAGAAACACTGACTAGCTGCCTCCTGCACACCCCTTACTGGGAATGTGCCCGCAACCAATGTGTGTGCCCTTAACTGGAATCGAACCTGGGACCTTCCAGTCCGCAGACCAATGCTCTATCCACTGGGCCAGACTGGTTTCGGCTCTTCCAGAAGTTTTAAAAGCATATTTGAGTCCTCCTGCATTGAGTGTGTATATGTTTACCAGAGTTATATCCTCTGGTTGTATCTTTCCCTTTAGTATTATGAAGTGGCCTTCCTTATCTCTTATTACATCCTTCACTTTGAGGTCTATTTTGTCATATAAAGTATTGCTACCCCAGCTTTTTTTTTTTTTCATTTCCATGTCTCTACCAAATTTTAAATTACTTGAGGAAAGGTACTTACATTGTTCAACTTTAAATGAATTCTTTTTCTCATAATCAGATGCAAAAGAGGATCAACAGTATAATAAACTGATAAGCTCCCTCATGGACTTTGAATCCAATCGTGAGCTTCCCTTGAGGACTTTAACTTGTGAAATGTTGAGAGTCACTTCCTTCCAGATCTTTGTAATTTAAACCTGTTCTGATTTTCTTTTCTATTGCTTTGAAGGAATTCTTCCACTAGGGGGCGCTCCTTACTATATGTAAGTCAATTTCTTTTTCGTTTGGAGGCAAAAGAAAGGAGACTTCATCAGGTAAAATATGAAAACAATGGAGAAACAAACAGTAGGAAGTAGGAACTGAACATTTCCTGTCACTTAACTTGGTCTCAGAGTAGCTGACTCACATGCCATTTCACTTGTTATATTATGTGTTGGTATGATTCTGGCCCATGTGTAAAAATTTCCCTCTTCCCAATATATTTCATTTATTACATCTACAAATATATATTGAGTGTATGCTTTGTGTCAGCTATTGTTGTTGACACTGAGGTTTCATTTGTGGAGAAAATAGACCAAGTCCCTGACTCTATGGAGCTTATTTCATGTGTGAGCAACAGACAATAAGTGAGATAAATAGATTAAATAGGGGACCTGGCTGAGGGTTGTAAGCCCCCAGGACCTGGGAGTGAACCTTGGACCTGAGAATCAACCTTGGAACCATTCTCATTAAAGAACTGCCTATTATCATGGAAGGATTAACAACCTTGTTGCCCAAACAGTGGAGTCCCGCACTAGCCTCTTGCTTCCCCATGCCTGTAATCCCTTCTTTCTCATGTAATCCCTGCCCCATCCTATATAAGCAGCTAGTTTATGGGGAGCTACAGAGCAGATTTTTGTGGATGACCTGCTTCTCTCCCATACTGCCAGCAGTATTGGAATAAACGCTTATGTATGATTCAAATAAGATAGATTAAATAGGGATAAATGCCAATGGGGAAAAACAATGCAGGGTCTGTAGGCCATTGAACAAACTTTGACTTTTACTCTAAAAGAGATGGAAAGCATTGGGGACATTTGAGTAGAGGAGTGATATGATCTGACATATTTTAAAAGGATCACTCAGTTTTTGTGGATTTTTTTTTAATGGATAATAAACGGGCATGGGTCCAACTTGTAATGGTGGAATTTGGGAGAAGTTGTTGGAATTTTGGATATATTTTCAAGTTAGAACAATTGCATTTTCAAAAGAGCAGGATGTGAGAAAAAGAGAATAAAGGAGAACAAGGTTACCACGTTGCATAACACAAATAGCATTGAATAAAATGTGGTTGCTGCCCTCTGGAGTTGTATAACACCGCATTTCTGTTCAAGAGATGCCAAGGTTTTCTTTTTGAGCAGCTGGAAGGATGGAGTTGCCACTAACTGCAATGGTAAAGACTGTGAGAAGAACAGCGTTGAGAGTATATCAATAGATCAATTTTGGATATGTTGAATTTGAGATGCCAATTAGATATTTAAATGGATATGGTGAGTAAGCTGTGGGATGAGACTGGCATTCATAGGCGTGGTTGGGGCTGGAAATAAATATTTTTGAGTCAGAGGCATCTAGGTAGTATTTAGAGCCAAGAGATGGATGACATCATTAAGAAAGTGGGAGTAGTTAGAGAAGAGATGGGGATAAGGATCCATCCCTGAAGCACTCCCACATTGAAATGTTAGAAACACAATGAAGAATGAGCAAAGTAAATGGACAATATGTGGCCAGTAAGGTAGAAGGGAACCCAGAAGAGAACAAATGGTATCCTGGAAGCCACAGAAGAAGTTCAAAGAAGAGGGAATGATCAGTTGTGAAACATATTTCTGGTTGGCAAGCAAGAATTCTCAAATAGACTTTAGCAATATAGAAATTACTAGTGGCCTGGATAAAGGCTGTTTCAGTGGACAGAAGATTCATTGGAGTGGGTGTTAGAGGAAAAGGAGGTGAAAAAATGGTATATGGGGAATATAGAAAAATCTTTTGAAGTTTTACTGCAAACGAGCAGAGAGATGAGACAGTAGCTGGAATGGTATATGGGGTCAAGAGAAGGTATTTAGGATGGAAGAGTGATCACAAGTTTGCTCTCAAAGTACACACTGGTTGCTGGAGTCCACTTGTCCTGATTCCCACGTGTTTCTTGGCATAATAGCCAGTAACTCTCATGCTGTATATTGAGAGAGGGGAAGTTGCCAGCAGGTTTAGTGGAACAAACTCCAAGGAATCACACAGACAGCCTTTAATAAAACTGGACTTAGAACCTCTGCAGGTAGCAAAAGGAGAGCATATCCATGTGTGGAAAAAATTGGGGCCATGATATCTAGCTGTCTCCCTTCCCCATGAGGTGATTCCTGCCCCCTTTGCCAACCTTGGAGGATTTGTCCTCAGTTACACTGAAAAGCCCATGGTCCCCTTCCAAAAACATTTATTGTACAGCAGGGTGAGGAAAAGAAATTCTTATAGATACCGAAAGGATGACTAAACCCCAGGTAGTGTTTGAACCAAGTGGGAAAACTGACATAAAAATCCAGGCCACAGTTGCACTACTTATTTTCCTGTTCCTTGGTGAGAAGTGGCCTCAACAGCAGAAAATAGTGTAGAGCTGGGCTTGCTTCTTAGCTCTGTGCTTTAGCAGTGATGGCTTTGAAAAAACATATGGCCGAAACCGGGTTGGCTCAGTGGTAGAGCATCAGTCTGGGAACTGAAAGGTCCCAGGTTCAATTCCGGGCAAGGGCATGTACCTTGGTTGCGGGCATATCCCCAGTAGGGGTGTGCAAGAGGCAGCTGGTCGATGTTTCTCTCTCATCGACGTTTCTAGCTCTCTACCTCTCTCACTTCCTCTCTGTAAAAAAAATCAATAAAAGATATTTAAAAAAGAAAATAAAATAAAAAACATATGAGTTTGATTGGTTTCCATATACTGTTTGTATTTAAATTTCTTTCCTATTTCTGTCTTCAAGGCCCAGTTCAAGTGTCACCTGTTTTGCAGAACATTCTTCGAGTCTCCTCTTGGGCAAAATTAATCATTTCCTTCTCTGCATTTCATAGCACTTTTTCTCTTTCTCTCTTCTAGCACATACTACATTATATTAGAGTGTGTATGGTTGCAAATGGAAGAGACAGTAGAAAGTGAGAATAGTTAAGAGAAGAGAGGGGGATAAGGACCCAGCCCTGAGGCTGGAATAAGGCAGTGAATAAGAGCATGGGCTCTGGACCTAGGCTGCTTGAGTTGAAATTGTGGTTCTTGCAAGTTGCTTCCTCTACTTGTGGTTCAATTTCTCATCTGTCTCATCTTAATTTAATAGTAGTAGTAGTAGTAGTAGTAGTAGTAGTAGTAGTAGTGGTTTTATAAAGACGTTAACACATATAAAGTACTTACAACAATGTTTACCACATAGTAAGCACTCAATAAGCTTTTGCTATTTATCTCTCTTCTCCTTGAGGAGTAAGACCATACCTTTATCTTTGTGCCACTAATTATTAGCACTGGTCTTGACACAGAATACTAGGTTCTTAATACATTTTTTGTGTAAATAAACCAGGTATCTAAATCAAATCAAGTTCCTGTTTAATAGTTTCATATACATATAGCCCTTTTATCAGCTCGCTTATTTATACCTGTGTACCATTCCTTGCAGTGCTTAAGAATTAAGGATCTAGCCAAAACCGGTTTGGCTCAGTGGTAGAGCGTCGGTCTGGGGACCAAAAGGTCCCAGGTTCGATTCCGGTCAAGGGCATGTACATTGGTTGCAGGCACATCCCCAGTAGGGGGCGTGCAAGAGGCAGCTGGTCGATGTTTCTCTCATTGACGTTTCTAGCTCTCTATCCCTCTTCCTTCCTCTCTGTAAAATATCAATAAAATATATTTAAAAAAAAAAAAGAATTAAGGATCTAGAGCCTAATTGCTTAGTTTGTATCATTGCTGTGCCATTAATTAGCTTATTAACCATTCAGTGCCTCAGCTTCCTCATCTAGAAAATGTGAAAAAATATAGGAAGTTAAACATAGTTACTGAACATTCAAATGTTAATTATAGTACCGTATTTGCCGGCGTATAAGACGACTTTTTGGCCCTGAAAAATATGCCTCCAAGTGGGGGGTAGTCTTATACGGCGAGTATATAACAAACTCTGTATTTTGAGTGGAAATTTTAATGAGTCGTCTTATACGCCCAGTCGTCTTATACACCGGCAAATACGTATTTTTCAGGGCCAAAAAATCGTCTTATACGCCAGCAAAATTAACTTTATTCTTTTTTAAAAAAATCTTTATTGTTCAGATTATTACAGATGTTCTTTTTCTCCCCATAGCTCCCCTCCACCCAGTTCCCACCCCACTCTAAGCCTTCCCCCTCAACATTGACCTTGTCCACTGTGCAAGATCTTTGTCCAATATCTTCCCACACCCCACAGCCCCTTCCCTCTGAGAATTGTAATTCCATGTCCCTGATTCTATTACATTCACCAGACTGTTTTGTTCATCAGGTTTTTATTCATTTGCTTTTTAGGTTCACTTGTTGATAGATATGTATTTGTTGTCACTTTGTTGTTCATAATTTTTTATCTTTACCTTTTTCTTCTTCTTCCTCTTCTTAGAGAATACCATTCAGCATTTAATATAATATTGGTTTGGTGGTGATGAACTCCTTAAATTTTTCTTGTCTGTGAAGCTCTTTATCTCACCTATAATTCTTAAATGATAGCTTTGCTGGTATAGTAATCTTGGTTGTAGATTCTTGCTATTCATCACTTTGTATATTTCTTGCCACTTCCTTCTGCCCTGCATAGTCTGTTGAGAAATCAGCTGACAGTTGTACGGGTGCTCCCTTGTAGGTAATTAACTGTTTTTCTCTTGCTGCTTGTAAGATTCTCTCTTTGTCTTTTTCTCTTGGCATTTTAATTATGATTTGTCTTGGTGTGATCCTCTTTGGATTCCTCTTGTTTGGGGTTCTCTGAACTTCCTAGACTTGTAAGTCTATTTCTTTCACCAGGTGGGGAACTTTTCTGTCATTATTTCTTCAAATAGGTTTTCAATATCTTGCTCTTTCTTCTTCTGGAACCCCCATAATTTGGATGTTGGTACAATTGAAGTTGTTCCAGAGGCTCCTTACACTATCTTCATATTTTTGGATTATTTTTTCTTTTTTATTTTCTGGGTTTTTTTTGTTTGTTTTTTTTTGCTTCTTCGTATTTCAAATCTTTTTACTTGATTCTTGGGATCCTCTAGTCTGCTGTAGAATATCTGTATATTATTCATTATTTCAATCAGTGTATACTTAATTTCTGATTGGCTCTTTTTCATATACTTTAGGGTCTCACTAAATTTCGCAGAGGTTTCTAGAAGATTCGTGAGTAACCTTATAACCGTGATTTTGAACTCTATAATCAATATTTTGCTTTCACCCATTTATTTCATCTGTGATCTCTTTGTCTCCTTATTTTGGCTGATTCCCTGTGTTTGTTTCTATGTACTGAGTAGCTGCTAAGTCTCCTTGAGTTGATAGAGTGGCCTTGTGTGGTAGTGTCTATAGGGCCCAGTGACTCAGCTTCACCAGTCATCTGAGGTGGATGCTCTTGGTGCACCCCTTTGTGGGCTGTGTGCACAGTGTTGTTGTAGTTAACCCTTGTTTGCTGTTGGTATCACTGGGAGGAATTGACCTCCAGGCCAATTGGCTGTGTCTACACTGGAAGATCTGTTGCACAGGAGACACCCTTTTGAGGCAGGACTTGCTTCAGTGGGGCTTTGGTGCTCACTGAGTCTGTCCCTTGAGGATGAGTCTTATAGATGTGAAGAGTTGTAATCTGGTGGATTCACTCTGACCAGTGGGTACACTGGCTTTTGGGTTTTGAAGGAGGTGCAAGGTCAGCCACTGTCTGGGGCCTCCCAGCAGGAGCTACAGAGACATCTGCAGATTCTTCCTCTTTGTATGGGATTGGGAAGTGGGCAGATGAGGCCCAGTTGTGAATCAAAGCAGGCTGCTGCTGCCAGGCCTTGGGCCTTCTTTTTAAAAATTTTGATTGATTTATTTATTTTTATAAATCTTTATTGTTCGGATTATTACAGTTGCCCCCCGCCGCATAGCTCCCCTCCATCTGGTTCCCACCCCACCCTCTACCCTTTCCTCCCCCCATCCATAGGTGTACAATTTTTGTCCAGTCTCTTCCCGCACCCCCCACACCTCTTTTCCCCACTGAGAACTGTCAGTCTACTCCCTTTCTATGCCCTGATTCTATTATATTCACCAGATTCTGTTCATCAGATTTTTTATTCATTGGATTTTTAGATTTTATTCATTGGATTTTTAGATTCACTTGTTGATAGACATTTATTTGTTGTTCATAATTTTTATCTTTACTTTTTTCTTCTTCTTCCCCTTCTTAAAAATATCTTTCAGCATTTCATACAATACTGGTTTGGTGGTGATGAACTCCTTTAGCTTTTTACATATCTGTGATGCTCTTATCTGACCTTCAATTCTGAATGATAGCTTTGCTGGGTAGAGTAATCTTGGTTGTAGGTTCTTGCTATTCATCACTTTGAATATTTCTTGCCACTCCTATCTGGCCTGCATAGTTTCTGTTGAGAAATCAGCTGATAATCGTATGGATGCTCCCTTGTAGGTAATTAACTTTTTTTCTCTTGCTGCTTTTAATATTCTCTCTTTGTCTTTTTCTCTTGGCATTTTAATTAAGATTTGTCTTGGTGTGGTCCTCTTTGCACTTCTTTGGTTTGGGGTTCTGTGTGCTTCCTGGACTTGTAAATCTATTTCTTTCACCAAGTAGGGATATTTTTGGTCATTATTTCTTCAAATAGGGTTTCAGCATCTTTCTCTCTTTCTTCTTCTGGCAGCCCCATAATTCAGATGTTGGTACACTTGAGGTTGTCCCAGAGGCTCCTTACATTATCTTTAAATTTTTGGATTCTTTTTTCTTTTTGTTTTTCCTGTTGAGTGTTTTTTGCTTCTTCGTATTTCAAATCTTTGACTTTATTCTTGCGGTCCTCTAGTCTGCTGTTGTGTTTCTGTATAATATATATATTTTTTATTTCAGACAGTGTATGTTTAATTTCTGGTTGGTTCTATTTCATATCCTGGGGTCTGGCTAAATTTATTAGCCTTTTCTAGGAAATTCTTGAAAAACCTTATAACTGTGGTTTTGAACTCTCTATGCAGTTGTTTGCTTTCCTCCGTTTCTTTCATTTGTGATCTGTTTCTTTGTCTTTGCATTTTCACTGCTTTCCTGAGTTGGTAGAGTAGCTTTGTGTGGTAAGTGTTCTATAGGGCCCAGTGGCTCAGCTTCCCCAAGTTACCTGAGGTGGACACTTTTTGTCCACCCCTTTGTGGACGGTGTGCACAGCCTTTTTGCAGTTAAGTCTTTGTTGTTGTTGGTATCATTGGGAGGAATTGACCTCCAGGCCAATTGGCTGTGAGGATCAGCTGTGTCTACACTGGGAGAACTTCTGTGCTGGAGACACCTTTATGAGACAAGACTTGAAAATTGCAAAAGCCTCTGTGCTCAGCTTGGATGGGGTGGAGTCTCATGGCAGAGCAGACAGCCTTGGTTTCCTATTAGCACTGCCCTACGAGGCCCCTGGGTCTCAGTGTCCCTCGATAATCATTGTAAGCACCTCTGAAAGAAAGTTGCCCTCAAGTTTAGCCTGATGCCAGACAGTGCAGTTTCTCCTGGAGTGAGTCTGGGTTCCCAAAAACTCTCCTGGAACTGGATTTCGGCACAGTGGGGAGCTTCCATCTCCCTCCCACTTTAGAAAGCTGGCTGCATACTCAGCCGCCCATGCACTCAGCTGCCTGTCCACTTGCACGTCTCCATTCCTTGGCCTTTTGCTGCTCCTCTGATTCTCAATGTGCTTTCCTCTATCCTTCTATTGTAGAATTTCCACTCAGCCAGCTTTCCTGTGGTTCTGGATGGTGTCCATTTTGTCTTTTCGTTGTAGTTTTGCTATTGTTGTGTGAGGCAGCAGTTTAGGTATTTAACTATGCCGCCATCTTGGTTTCTCCTCCTTGGGCCTTCTTTTAGAAGCTCTGGGGCTCTCTGACCCAGCTGCAGTTTGAAAGGTTTTAGGTGGAGAAAGGACAGGCCATTCATATGCAAAAGCCAATGTTCACAGCTTGGGTGAGGTTGTAAATTGTGTGGGGAAGGGTCTCTGGGAATCACTAGGGTGGAGCAAACAACAATGGGTGCCAGTCAGCATGCACTGGAGAGATCCCCGGGTCCCCACATCCCGCACCTCCATGCAGAAACAATGATCGCTGCAAGCACCTCTGAGAGAAAGCTGCCTTCACATTCCTGTCCCGATGCCAGACAGTCCAGTTTCTCCCTGTATGTGTCTGGGCCCCCCAGAATCTCCCCCGGAACTGAAGTTCAGAACAAGTGGGAGCTTGTATTTTCCTCCTAATTAAAAGAGCAGCACATCCAGGTGCCAGCACTTTCCATGCCTCTGCACCTCTTACCAGTTTCAATGCTCTTTCTTCACCTCTCCAGTTGCTGAACTCCCACTCAGCCAGCTTTCCTGTGGTTCTGGATGGTAGTTGTTCTGCCATTTAGTTGTAATTTTCATGTGGTTGTGAGGCAGCAAGTATAGGTGTTTACCTATGCTTCCATCTTTGTTCTCCTTAATTTTATTATTAGTTAAATGATTTAAGGGACACCTACATGTTCCAGGAACTGTGCTAGACAATAAAGATGCAGAGATGAATAAGACTTAGTTCCTGTTCTAAGAAAACCCATAAGGGAGTGAAGGAAACAAGAATGAGCAAGTCAGTATGTATATAGGTAGTAAGGGATGTAGTGAGTTTTTATAGAGGAAGTACATTCTGAACTTTGCTTCTGTGGATTGAGGGTTCTAGGAAAATAATATCAAATAGATATAAAAATCCCTTTTGTGGTTCATCAGAAATTAGTTTAATAACAGATTTTCCCATTATATTTCCTTAGCAAGGGGCCTCATCCTGTATTCTGGGCCAAGGATCATGTATTGTCAGGCCTATCTGAGTGCACCAAACATTTTTGGTATAGTTTTCCTTGAGCAAAACACTTCTTTCCTTTGGAGTTAATTCAGAGAGCCCTTACAGACAGAAGACTGAATTTAGGGTACCTCTGTTTTGCCCTTTCTCTCCCTCCTAGTCCATTTTCTGAAAAGATTAACATTTATGTTCTTGTTTTCCTCACCCCAGCAATCAGGTCTAGGGAAAGTAGAGAGTGGCATGTTTTTATATATAAAAAAAGGCCAGTACCCCTTTCAAACTTACACTTTTAATAGAGATATCTTAGAGATGGTGGGACTGAAGCTATATTTAAATTTTTGAGATCAAGGGAAGAGTGTGGACAAATGAAAAACTTTATATCTTTCTTCTCTTAGAAAACCAATAAAACCAATGAAGCTTGTCTGTCTCCCCCAAGTAGTTAATGAGAACAATAGAATTTAAAGTTCCTGGTGTTCCTCTGGAGCTGATTTTGGCAGGTGATAAGCAGCTTGTAAAAGGGCTTATTATTTGAGTAGAGCTTTGGCTGCCTGACTTTTAAGGTTGATTATTTATTTTGCATGTTGTATAACAGGAGCATTGGGCAATGTTCAGAAGAGGCCTTCTGGGTTAGAGAATAAGCTTCTCTGAGCATCTCCTTCCAACAGAACCAGATTCCAGCTGCAAAATAAGAAGCAAGCTTGTATACAAGGCCCAGGCCATGCCTTTAATATAGCCCCTAACCACTAGGCAGGCCTTTTCATGAGGGGATAAATATGTCTAAACGTCCATCAAGTCCTAGCCCAAGAAAAATATTTGTGTGTGTGTGTGTGTGTGCACGTGTGTGTGTGTGTAATTTCTCAAACACACACTAATAAAGTGACCTGCTTTTGAAAAAAGTGTTTTTAAAGATATTTTTGGTCATTTGCAATAAGCAAATGTCATCTCAGTTATCTCAGGTGCCCTGAAAGGTGGGGTTTTCTGCTGACAACAGTGAGAAATAGCCAGAGATCTTCCCTGCTTTGTGAAGAGTGCCAAGCCAAAATTTTTCAGGCTTTAAAATATTGTGCCTCTTATCTTGTGCTGGTCTTGTTGGCTCACTGAGAGAGATCCAAACATTTTAGAGATAGTGAATAAGGTAACTTCCTCTTCTAAACTTACAAAAAAGTAATTGATTTTAGAGAAAGAGGAAGGGTAAGAGAAATAGAGGTAAAGAGATTTGTTGTTCTACTTATTGATGCATTCATTGGTTAATTCTTTTTTCTAACACACCATCGACATTTATTTGCGGGGGCCTGATGTGGCGGGATCTCCCTTTTCCGTGTCCCGCACGGAAAGAGAGATGAACGAACCGGTTCTAAGGGGAGGCGGCCAGGGATTGAGAAATATTAGAAATAAAGAAAGAAGACACAGAGATAGATTTTAAGCTGGGAGCTGGGAGGGCCACTGCCCTCCTCTGCTGGAGAGGCAGACTGACGACCCTGAGCCACGCAGCACATCTACGGTATTTATACTACAATCTAACAAGGGGGTTTCACAGAAAAACAATAAGCCTAGGAGGGGCCAGATCCCACCCACTCCTTCCTGCCTGACAAACACAAGCCAGGAACTAAGAACATCTCTGCACTTCTAGGGCGGGAGTGCAACTGACATGATTCTGCCAATATCCCGGGCCCAGTCAGCAACAATCTAAACAATGTCCAGGTATCTTCCCATTTGGCCCTCTACATTTATTGTTCAGTTCTCCCCAGTAGGCCGATGCTAGGGTTGAGGGGCTGGGACTCTATGAGTAGGTCTGGGGGCCCACTGTGTCTGGTGACCCCAAGGCTTGTTGGTCCTCCCACCAAAGCTTTCCAGGTCAAGAAGTCCTGTGGAGTCCCTGGCTATGTCAGACCCAGGAAAGCTGCCTTCATGGAAGAAAAGGACATGTCGGGGGAGAGCCACATGATGACTCAAACAGGAGCAGCAGGAGGACAGCAGCTAGTGGAGTTGGAAACAGCCTATGCTGGGGCAGGAAATATATGTGGAAGACATGCTGGTTGTCGATGAATGGCTGGCATCCAGGGTAGAACTCTGGTGAGCATTCCCCGCCTTGCCCAGCACCCCCAAGCCCAAACATCCACCTCCCCCATCTCAGGGGCTAACCCCACTTAAACCACTGGGATAGCATTTGCTTTTCTTTCAGATGATGGCCATTTGTGTGCCTTGGTTTGTTGCCTTCGTTCATTTAGTAGTTGTTTACTGGACACTTGCCCTAAGTTAGTGCCAGAGACCAAAAGAATCACCCAGGTGGTGTAGTAGGTGAAGATGATGAGGCTTATTGCCGAAACTGGTTTGGCTCAGTGGATAGAGCATCAGTCTGCGGACTGAAAGGTCCCAGGTTCAATTCTTGTCAAGGGCATGTACATTGGTTGCAGGCACATCCCCAGTAGGGGGTGTGCAAGAGGCAGCTGGTCAATGTTTCTCTCTCATCAATGTTTCTAGCTCTCTATCCCTCTCCCTTCCTCTCTGTAAAAAATCAATAAAAATATTTTTAAAAAAGAAGATGATGAGGCTTATGGCAATGAGGCTGAGTCTCACCACCTGTTCTGTCTCTATGGTCATTGCCCCATGCTCCACTCCAGAACACCAGCCCTCATTGGTTGATTCTTGTATGTACCCTGATCAGAGATCGAACCTGCAACTTCGGTGTATCAGGACAAGGCTCTAACCAACTGAGCTACCTGACTAAAGCTTCCTATTCTAAACTTTAAAAGTGAATTGAGCCAGGGCTTTGAAGAAATTGAGATGTTCTTGATAAAAATTAGTTGTGTCTTCTTTTTCATTTTTCTCTTCTTTGATTTTTATTGGAACCTAATTTATGAGGACATTTGTTTATAGAGACTATAAGCCATCATTTTTGTTAGTTATTGATATTAGTGAAATGGGAAGAAGTAGGAGGTGATAGGTGCCTAGGAAGATATTTTATGAGCTATTGAGTTAATTGTAGATGCTTTATGGTATTTTGAAGATATGGGTCGTGGGAGAAGTGGCTTTTACACCTGAAATTATAGTCTTAGGATGAACCATCCTCCTTCAGAGGTAACGTTTTATTTAAAAAAAATCTTGGGAAATGTGAAATCATCTTGGGAAATGTGAAATGTGATCATCCTCATGGAGTTTGTGAGTGTGACCAGGTTAATCTCTTGAACTAAAGTCTGTAGCATTATAGATAGACCATTGCTTTGGCTCCTGTATTAATCATAGGCAGTAACAAATTAATGCAGTGACAGATAAACAACAGAGTTTTACTTGTTGCTCACATAAACTTTGATGCAGGAAAGTTGGACTTCTTCTCTCTTGTACCAATGCCATCTTGAACACCTGACCTTCAAGGGCACCATGGCAGAGAAAATGACAGCTCAAAGCCACATGCCTAAATTGCCTCATCTTAGAAGTGACACACATAACTTCTGCATCACTTTGCCCTTATCTAACTTTAAGGGAGACTAGGATATGTAGAGGCATACCTGGAATATTTGGTGGCTACTTACAGTCTTTGATACATTCTTTGGTTAGTGACTTGACCATTAACTTCCCACCTCACTCTAGGGAATGTATGAGTGAAGCTGATTGCCTAATTCTGTAACAGGTTGGACTATGAACATCAACCTACCTCTTACAAATAGTGCCTGTTTTATCTAAGGAGAGGATACAGAACAGGCAGTTCTCACCTGCTTGTCAGTTACAGTCCTTTTCCTTTTTCCACCCTATTACTCACCATGAGACACATTCTCCCTTCTGCTTCTGGCCTAAGAGTCATAAACATAAAATTGCCCCTAGGTTAAACACCTCTGTCACTCTTCTCAGGCTCTAGGTATGACTGGAACTGTGGAGTATTTGATAAAAAAGTGAGAGAGTTGTTCTTTATGAGGTTGAGCTCAGAAGGTCAGGACAGGCTGTCCATGTCTGCAGTAGTCCTAGTTCCTCAGGGCTAGTTCACCATGTGGTGAACTCTCTGACAAGACTGAGTGAGCAGAATTTCCCGTTGTCCATGAGTATCACTGAAAGGGAACTTACTTCTCTACCAAAGCCAAGTTCTCAATAGTTAAGGTGGTCCTTCTTCTCCCAGGAGGAGTATGACCAGTGCGACCATTTCCAGATTCTCACTAGAAGTGAGGATCAAATTTATAGAAAAGACCTGAGGTAAAAAGTAGTTGGCTGCTCCTGACCTGACTCATAGCATAATAGTGTGTGTGTGTGTGTGTGTGTGTGTGTGTGTGTGTGTGTGTGAGAGAGAGAGAGAGAGAGAGAGAGAGAGAGAGAGAGAGAGAATCCTGTGACACTTAGTGACTGGTTGCCTGGCCCTTGCAACAATTTGCTTCTGTCATTGTTGTTTTCCCTTTGAATCTAAGGAAATAACTTACTCTTAACTTCCTTTAGTATCTTTTTTTTTCTTTGCAGATATTTTCTTCTTTTTAAAAAATCTTTATTGTTGAAAGTATTACATAGGTTATCCTTCCCCCCACCCCCTGCCATTAACTTCTTTCAGCCCGCTCCCATCTGCCTTCTCCCTCCCAGATCCTTACCATCTCATTGTTTGTGTCCATGGGTTATGCATATATGCATACAAATTCATTGATTGATCTCTTCCCACCCACCCTCTCCTGCCTTCTCTCTGAGGTTTAACAGTCTGTTCAGGCTTCTATGTCCCTGAGTACATTTTTGATCACCAGTTTATTTGGTTCATTAAATTCCACATATGAATGAGATCACGTGATATTCATCTTTCTCTGACTGGCTTATTTCGCTCAGCATAATACTCTTTAGGTCCATCCATGCTATTGCAAATGGTGTTTTCTTTTTTATTACTGCATAGTATTCCGTTGTATAAACGTACCACTGTTTATTTTACCCACTCATCTGCTGGATAAAGGTTGTTTCTAAATCTTAGCTATTGTAAATTACACTACTATGAATATAGTAATGCATAGATTCTTTCTGATAAGTGTTTTTAGTTTCTTAGTGTCTTTCATAGGGAATAGTGTCTAGAGTCAGTGTAGTTCAACCCAAGGAGTATAAATCTGCCAGAATTTCAGCTCAGCCTTATTGCTTCTGACATACATACCTTACTGAAATGAAATCCCTAAACCAGATGTTAGTTAGCCACAGAGTAGCTTATTGGCCGATTAGTTGGTTGGCTTAGAAAAATGGGAGGGGTGGATATAAATGTAAGGGGTTAGGAAGGGTTGTATTTGAAAGAGGGTCATGATGATTAGTTTTCACGTTGCCTCCTTTGTCTTTATTGCTATACTCTGTGTGGGTCTTGTTATCTTAATTCTAGTTGAGACTCACCCAAACAATCAGTTCTTAAATATAAATCACATCTCCTTATAGAATCACTGCAAGACTCATCATGGAGAAAATATTTCTAAGAGCCAGATACAGCATTCACTTTGGTTGGAGTTTACCATTTAAATTTATTTCACACATGTATTATGGCCTTTACAATGTGTTCTTTTTTTCTCCTTTATCTTTTGTTTTTTAAATTTATTTCTAACTATAGTTGGCATATTGTAATATGCAATATTATATTAGTTTCAGGTACACAATATAGTGATTCAACATTTGTATACCTTATGAAGCAATCACCATAAGTCTAATACCCATTTGTCACTGTACATAGTTATTATAGTACTAGAGGCCTGGTGCATGAATTTGTGCATGGGTGGGGTCCAGCCGGCCTGCCCTGATCAGGCTGATTGGGCTGGGCTGACCAGGGGGAGGGAACATGGGAGGGTAGCTGTCTGGCCCCATCCCCTAGTTGAACTCCCAGTCAATTCAAACCCCCCCCCCTCAGGGGACAATTTGCATATTAGCCTTTTATTATATAGGATTTGTACTTCTTAATCCCCTTCTTTTTCCACCTATCCCCAATCCCCTCTGCTCTGGCAACCATCAGTTTGCTCTGTGTCTATGAGTGTTTGTTTTGTTTTTTAGAGTCCCCAAAAAGTGAAATCATGTGGCATTTGTCTTTCTCTGTCTAACGTATTTTACTTAACATAATACTGTCTAGATCCATGCATATAATGTGTCCTTAGTTGTCCCTCAGTTATTATAGATTTAATATTTTAAAAGTTTCTTCACAGCTCTAGCCAGTTTGGAACAGTGGAGAGAATGTTGACCTGTGGACAGAAAGGTCCCAAGTTTGATTCAAGGGCAAGTGCCTTGGTTGTGGGCTGGGTCCCGAGTGTGGGGCATGCAGGAGGTGGCCAATCAATGATTCTCTCTCATTATTGATGTTTTTCTCTTTCTCTTTCCCTCTCCATTCCTCTCTGAAATCAATAAAAATATATTTTAAAGAAGTTTCTTCACATAATCTTTTAAAAAGGGAGAGAACTTATGGACATGACATCAGTGTGGTGATTGTGGGAGGGAGGGAGGTGGGTGGAAGTGGGAGAGAATATAGGGGGATAAATAATGATAGGGAAAAATAAAATAAAGATAAAAAAATCTTTAATTCTAGTCGGTAACCCATCATTTGATGATTGCTGTTTACATTTTCTCTTTCCCGATAACAAAATTTTGATTCTTCAATTTAACATTTTCATATCCTTGCTCTTGATTGCCACTTTCCTCACTAAGTTTTTTCCCCCTTCCCAATATCAAATACTAAGTTTCCCCCTCCTTCCATATCTTTGATTTGAGGTGTTATGTATAATTTCTAGTAAAAATTTTAAATGACAGAAGATAAGTAACATTTAGCCAGTTAGAATCTTATGTGATCTTTCCAAGGTCTTCAAAGTAATTCATCTTAAAAACTAATACTCCATGTAGTATTTTGTTTATCATCTCCAAATAGCTGGAAACTAGGTAGGGGCTGATTTTACTCCTATTTTAAGAATGGTCAAATCAAAGTTCAGTCGTAATAAAGAACTTTTGCATTATCATCATCCTCTTGCTTATTTCATGTGCAGACCAAAGTAATGAAATGACGGCCTGTGGGCTCCACATTAGTACCCTCATCCAGGGATAAAAATGATACTGGAATGGACTGAGGGAGACCGCTCTGTGTTATGTAGGGGTCAATGGTCTGGCAGAGGCAGAACTCTGGGGCTAGAGGTCCCCAGAAGACAGCGACCCCAGCATTTATACAATCTCTCTTTTATATCCTGTGAATAGCTGAGCCTATGGGGTTTGTCTCAGCTCTCCCAGTAGTAGTCTCTGTCTATCGAGGATGTGAACACTGGGGATTTAGCAAGCAATAACATTATGAACAACAGAAATTTTCAAGTGTTGCTTTTTTTAATGACAGATTTTATCTTATAACATCTAAATGTTTTAAAATTGATTTTAGAGAGAGGAAGGGAGAGGGCTAGAAAGATAGGAACACTGATAAGAGAGAAACATCACTGATTGGCTGCCTCCTGCACCCCCCTCTCTGGGGATCAAGCCCAAACCCGGACATGTGCCCCTGCTGAGAATCTCTTGTTTCCTGGGTTGATGCTTTACTACTGAGCCACACTGGCTAGGCAAGTATTGCTTCTTAAAGTATGAAGTGATGAATGGTTTTCTCTGCAGATTATCAAATTAAGCAGTAACCATAAAAGTGGTTTCTAAATTGTAAAAATATGGAACATGTGGCTATTGCTATTACATTATAAATTGCATGGGTTGTTTTTCTCCCAAGATTTTTAAGAAAGACCTCAAAAATCTCAAATATTACTACAGCTAAGAAACTTCAAAGTTTATTTAGCTTACTTCTGATTAGTGCATATTTTTTTTTTGCTTAAAATAGCGCTTGTGGCTTATTTATCATCTTTTACCAGCGTCATTGAGTTATCATTGGTATACAAAAAAAAAACAAAACCCTGCAAATAATTTATATATGTGATTTTGTGAGTTTGGACACATGAATGGACATACACAACCTTATGCTAAAGTAAAATAAGTCATTTACTGAAGGACGAAGTCTACATGATTCCTCTTATATGAGACATGTAAAATAGTCAAAAATAGAAGTAGGCAATAGGATGGTGGTTACTAGGGGATGGGGAATGGGAGATGGGGTATTATTGTTCAATGGATGTAAGGTTAGTTATACACTGAGTGGCCAGATTATTATGATCTGGCCACTCAGTGCATATCCTATATAATAAAAGGCATAATAATCTGGCCACTCAGTATATATCCTATATAATAAAAGGCTAATATGCAAATTGTCCCCTATACCAGGAGTTTGACCAGCAGGTAGGCTGGCCAACCACCCATGTCCCCTCCCCTGGCCAGGATGGCTGGACCCCACCCATGCCAGAATTCATGCACCAGGCCTAGAGAGAGAGAGAGACCAGAAATCATAATAATCTGACCACTCAGTGTATAAAGATCAGTAAGCTCCAGAGATCTGCTGTATGACATAGTATCTGTAGTTAACAGTAAGGTATTGTGTACTTAAAAATTTGACTAGTGCAATTATATGTCATTGGGTTTCTCTAAAGTTCTGCCTAAGTGGGAGAAATCTCCTTTTTAATTTCCTCCATGCCTTATAGTTCTGGGACAATGCAGAGATGCTCCTCTGTTGGAAGTTAGAGCAAATTCCCTAGGTCAGTGTTGCCCCTGCTTTGTCAGCATGGCCTCATATTTATTATTAGTTATTCTTCCAAGTTTTCTGTCACTCAAAGCTGTCTGAGTCAGGGAGTTGGTATGGGGACAGGGGATTTTGAGACCTGGCCTGATGCCAAGCAGATATTTAGTAGAACAGCATTTAACCCCAGGCCAGGCTTCTGGAACCTTCTGTTCTCTGGAAATTTGCCCCAAACCTGGGAGGAATAGTTGCAAACTCCCTCAAATACGCAAGATAGAGCACTAAAGCCACAAACTTTATTCTTCAGGCCTTTTCTAGCACCTTGTTTATAACCTAGCTCTAAAGAGTTTTGTAATCTGCTGTTCTAGCCATACAGATTAGAAACAACAGGAAGAGGTATTGGAGTGGGGGTAGGGGTGAGGGTAGGGCAGAGAAGCTCAGAGAAATTGTCAGGGGAAGTACCTGCTGAAGGCCTGATATCCTGAAAGGAGACAGAAAAACAAAGTAGCATAACACAATTAAAGGTGTTGATTCTGATTACCCTGAGTTAGCCTATGGACTATGCTAAAAAATCTGGGAAGCATGTAGTATACACATGAATATTTCATGTCATCAAAAATATTGTTTAAAGTTTTGGATTTAAAAGATAATATTTCCCTATCTATACAAATCCAATTATACCTAACTCTGCCATACCTCATTTAAACCAGAATTATGAGGTATTCCCTCAAATGACAATTCAATGCTTTTTTATAGTAAGGATTTGAAGTCCTGAGAGGGGCCGAAACTAACACTCATTTTGTGAGAGTGATTCAAGCATTGAATAATAATGTGATTTGCATGCTTGCTTCATTCATTCTCTGATTTGCTCCTCCTAGAGGTGTCACATTCCAAATTTCATCCCAGGCTCCCTCAACTGCCCATAGTTTTTTCCCCCATCACATTTCTTCCAGTGGCCCAGAAGCTGCCTGAGATCCTCCCTAGGAGCCTAAACTGTGTGGGCTTGCAGTTTAAGGTTTGGGGTCCCAGACAGGAATTAACCTCAATCCTCAGAGAAGTCACTGCTGGCTTGTTGCCTGGGTTCACTGTGCTGATGAACCAGCCCAGCCAGTCACCAACTCTGACTCAAGAGTTCTGGGCAGGGCACAGAGGCTGGTCTGCAGATTCCACTCTGGCAGCCTATCCTGTTTGCATGACTATGAGCTTTCTGATGCTGCTGTGCACTGGCAGGCCTTGGTTGGGAGGTGATTTTGGTTGGGCCAGGGCTTTCTGCTGCTGTCATATGCATCTTCATTTTGGCTGATTAATAGGCTGGTCATGCACCTCTGCCAACGGAAAGGTCTGTTTTGTTCACTCCGCCTCCTGACCTGACACCCCATGACAGAGTATGATTGGCTTGGCTCAAAGCAAAGAAGCATTGAGGCTGTCGAACTCATAAAGCAGTCAGAAACATGCTTCATTCAGCCTGTGTAATTGTAATGCCTTAGCTTTGCCTTTCCCATCCCTTCCCTGTGTTGGCCTTTAACATGCTTCACTAGGGGGTGGTTTCTAATTGGGAAAGTTACTGTTTCTGCCTTCTTTGGGGATAATTCTTATTTAGTAGAATTACTAAACAAGGCACTAAAATGTGGGATAGCACTGGATCAGGAGTCAGGAAAACCGGGTTCTGGTCCTGGATCAACTGTGGTCTGCTGTGGGATCTTAGACAAATCTCTTATTCATCTGCCAGACGAGAGGGAATTATGGTTGCATTAGATGATCTCTAAGGTCTAATATAGGGGTGGGGAACGTTTTTTTCCTCCAAGGACCAATTAGATATTTATAACATCACTCTCAGGCCATACAAAATTATCAACTTAAAAATTAGGCTGCTATATTTGACCAACCATTTAATTAACTCACCCCTAAAGCCTTGGCAGGGCTAGACCAAATGATTTCTCAGGCCTTATATAGCCCACAGGCCAGACGATCTCCAACCCTGGTCTAAGATCCAAACCTTCCATTCACTTTCCTGTTCATCAGACAGAAATATTTTGGTCCATTTCTAAGAATATCTTCTCTTTTCCTTGGTATCCATGTATCTCTTCACCTGAACTTCTCTTTTGATGAAGTAGTTATTAATCCATTTCTTTTGAAAACTGCCTTGGGAATAAGAAAAGACTGTATTAGAGATGCATATGTCCTGGGAGTTTTGATTTTGGAACTGCCATATGGAATTCAGGATTAATAGAGTTCTAATCACCAAATTACAGAAAGATTAGCCCATTCATCTGTGACACAGAGAGATTTGGAACTAGACATCTCAGCCTCAGTTTACTCTCTTGCAATCAACTTGAGTGAATGCAGAAGGAATATGCTCTGCCATCACCTCCTCGCTCATCCTTAGCACTGCCCAGAAAAATCAGGGAAATGGCTAACAAGGGTGTGGCAGCAAAGTTGGACATGGATACCAGATAAGTGGAAGACTTTGTTAAATGCCCACTGTTTTGTGACTGGGCCAGGCATTGTGGAGCAGAAAGACTAAGAGGACAGACAGATTTCTACAAACAAACACTGTCTGTTCTTGCTTTTGGGCCTTCATCAAGTTTTTTTCTCCAATTGGCATGCCCTCCTTCTTCTCTTAGCTTATTCAAAATCCTACCCAACCAGCAAGTTCTACCTCTTCTGTTAATTTCAGCCGGTAGTTATTGAAGACCTCCCAGTTGCTGAGTCCTTTTTGAGGAATACAAAGATGAATGAAGATTTAGTACCTATTCCCGGACTGACTGTACTATTTTATCCTACTGGCATCAATGTTGCTTCATGGATGTTCCTTTCTCCTTTCCAGCTAAAACTTAAGCTCCTGAAAGCAAAGGCCATGTTTCAGGAGTCCCTCAACCATTCCAAGTTGGGTGACTCACTAGAAGGACAAGACATGCCAAAAGGTTTTACTAACAGCAAAGGTTTATTGTAACAGAGAAGGGCAGCGGGGGTGGGGTGATACATTCATTGATCAGATGTAGGCCTCCAAGTCCTTCCCTACACAGGGCCACACAGGAACAACTAGCAGTAAACTATAGGGACATCTGTGACATGGCTCTGCCCAAAGAAGTCCACTCAAAATCAGGGCATGGGGCTTTTATGGGATGAAACTTGGGAGTCCAATATTGAAACCAGGTATATCATGCATCTTGTTAAACAATCCTGAGAAATCCTTACAACAAACTCCATTTCCCTGGACATATATACAACACCATCAATCAGGGACATTAGGGCCCTATTCCCAGGATTAGGTCTAGTGTCAATTATGATTCCAGGCTCCCCTAGAGACATGAAAGGACTGATCAACTAGACTTTCTGTATGAAATCTTTCTGCCAAACCGTGTCTTACATATTTCATATATCCTTTTAGCATGGAAGAACACAATACCTGACCTCATCTCTGAGGTCAATTCATATATGTATATATATATATATATATATAGTCCCAAAAAATCTATACACACTTTGAATAATTATTAATCCCAATGGGTTAAATTTGGGGGAAAAAGAAATATCAACTGAGCTATCAGAAAATAGTATATATACATTTTTGGGGATACCCTGTATGTGTGTACACTTTGTTGCAATAAACCTTTATATTTCACTGTCTAGTTGCTATGTCCAGCCCCATAGATATTGGCACTTTAACAATAAGAATCTGAACTTGAATTCTGAAGTACCTTACACTGCTTTTCTCCATCTCAATAATTCTCAGCATCACTTACTCTTATTACTAAAGCCCCTTAATTCTGGGTGTTATAATTTAATCTCCTTTTTCCCTCACCTCCCACGTCCAATCATTAATTCCTACTGACTCTGACTCTTAAGTATATCCCAAAGGTACATATCATCACTTTAATCTATAAACCATTACCTTTCATCTGAATTACTTGCCTTCTATGCGTTTCATATGACCTGTTCTCCATTCACCACCCAGAGTGTTCCTTCAAAAGGTACACCAGATTATGTAACTCTGCTGTTCACAACCTCCAATGGCTTCTCAACATGCTTGCATTAAAATTCAAACATTTTTCTCCCCTGCTCACTCATCATGCTCTGGCCTCAGAACAAGTGAGTGGTTCTGTTCCCTCCTCACATGATATTCCTTCTTCCAAGACTGTTCTTCCCCTAACTCTTCAAATGCTTGGATCCTTCTTTTGTTTTTAATTTGTTAAGGTATTATATGTGTACATAGCTTACCATTGTCCCCCCCTCCTATTCATGCCCTCCCTCCCCAGAGTTTTGTGTCCATTAGTTGTACTTATATGCATGCATACCAGACCTTCGGTTGATCTCTTATCTCCCCCAGATCTCTCTAACCCCCCACTGTCATTTGACAGTCCGCTTGTTGTTTTACTGTCTCTATATCTATCTTTCTGTTCATTAGTTTATAATGTTCTTTAATATCCATAAATGGGTGAAGTCATGTGGTATTTCTCTTTCATTGACTGGCTTATTTCACTCAGCATGATGCTCTCCAATTCCATCCAGGTTACTGCAAATGATGAGAATTCCTTCCTTTTTATGGCAGCATAGTATTCCATTGTGTAGATGTACCATAGTTTTCTGATCCATTCAACTGCTGACGGGCATGTAGGCTGTTTTCAAATCCTAGCTATTGTAAATTGTGCTGCTATGAACATAGGGGTACATATATCCTTTCTGATTGGTGTTTCTAGCTTGGATCCTTTTTATCCTTTATGTTTTATTCCATAGTCAGCACCTCATGGGGACATCCTTTGACCATTCTAAGGTAGCTTTGCCCCTCCCCTCATCTAAAATCATGATTATGTATTTGTTTATATATTTTTTTTCACTCAAAAGTGACTAGAATGTATGTCCATGAGGGAAGAGCCTTATTTTTATCTTGTCCCCAGAGAGATCCCCAGTATCTAGCACTTTGCCAAATTCAGAGTAGGCATTCAAAAACACTTATTGATGAATATAGTAGACAATTAATAAATAATAATTATTTCATTACTTATACTGATGAACTTACCTCTGCCATTAAAGTTTACATTCTACTAGGGAATTGAGTAGAGAAAAAAGATCACACACCAAAATATACAGAAAGATCTTCTGTGCCTTCTGGTAGACAATATAGGACATATCAGTGTCCTGGATAGGAGAAATTAGCAAGTATCTGAGGGGTCACATCAAGTAGCTTGCATCTATCCAGCCCAGAGGTCTCTTTGATGGTCTTCTAGGGGCTATTTAAAGGGAGATCCCAGCAGTCTAAAAATTTCAAATGGAAGGCAAGGATCATGGGGAGCTTATATCACTTTAAAAATTTTAACATATCTTTATTGTTCACATTATTACAATTGTTTCTTCTCTCCCCATATCTCCTCTCCACATGGTTCCACCTCACCCTTTGCCCTTACCTCTCCCCTCCCACTGTCCTCATCCATAGGTGTACTATTTTTGTCCAGTCTCTTCCTGCACATCCCATGTCCCTTTTCCCCTGAGAATTATCAGTCCACTCCCTTTCTATGCCCCTGATTCTATTATATTCACCAGTTTATTTTGTTAATCAGATTTTTAATTCACTTGATTTTTAGGTTCACTTGTTGATAGATATGTATTTATTGTTCATAATTTTATCTTTACTTTTTTCTTCTTCCTCTTCTTAAAGAATACCTTTCAGCATTTCATATAATACTGGTTTGGTGGTGATGAACTCCTTTAGCTTTTTCTTATCTGAGAAGCTCTATCTACCCTTCAATTCTAAATGATAACTTTGCTGGGTAATCTTGGTTGTAGGTTCTTGCTATTCATCACTTGGAATATTTCTTGCCACTACCATCTGGCCTGCATAGTTTTGCTGCTTTTAATATTCTCTCTTTGTCTTTTGCTCTTGGCATTTTAATTATGATTTGTCTTGGTGTGGTCCTCTTTGCACTCCTTTGGTTTGGGGTTCTGCGTGCTTCTTGGACTTGTAAGTTTATTTCTTTCACCAGGTGGGGGAAGTTTTCAGTTATTATTTCTTCAAATAAGTTTTCAGTATCTTGCTCTCTCTCTTCTTCTGGCACCCCCTAATTCGGATATTGGTACCCTTGAGGTTGTCCCAGAGGCTCCTTACACTATTTTCAAATTTTTGGATTCTTTTTTCTTTTTGTTTTTCCTGTTGAGTGTTTTTTGCTTCTTTGTATTTCAAATCTTTTGACTTGATTCTTGTGTTTATCTAGTCTGCTGTTGTGTCTCTGTATATTTTTTATTTCAGTCAGTGTATGTTTAATTTCTAGTTGGCTCTTTTTCATATCCTTGAGGGTCTCGCTAAATTTATTAGCCTTTTCTAGGAAATTCTTGAAAAACTTTATAACTGTGGTTTTGAATTCTATATCCAGTAATTTGATTTCCTCCATTTCGTTTGTTTGTGATCTATTACTTCGTCTCTCCATTTTTGCTGCTTCCCTGAGTTAGTAGGGTAGCTTTGTATGCTAGGTTTCCTATATGGCCCAGTGGGTCAGCCTCCCCAGTTACCTGAGTGGACACTCTTGGTGCACCCCTTTGTGGTCTGTATGTACAGCCTTGTTGTAGTTAAGTCTTGATTTTTTTTGGTGTCACTGGAAGGAATTGACCTCCAGACCAATTGGCTATGTGTATCAGCTATGTCTACACAGGGAGTCCTGTGCTGGAGACAGCCTTATAGGGCCAGACTTGCAAAATTGCAAAAGCCTCTGTGCTAAGCTTGGATGGGGTGTAGTGTCAGGGCTGAGCAGACAGTCTTGGCTTCCCATCAGCCCTGCTCTTGCATTCGTGCCTCCAGACCTCTGCCTTCCTTGGCTCCCTTGAGTTTCTGCCTGACAGTCCAGATTCCCCCCATAAGAGCGTGGGTTCCCAGGGGCTCACCCAGAACTGGAGTTCAGTGCAGTTGGAACTGGGGTTCAGTGCAGTCAGGAGCTTCCAATTACCTTCCACTAGGGAGAGTTAGCAGCAACCTCCACAGTCTTCTCTGCACACACTCTCACACACCGGCCTCCAGACCCTTGCCCGCCGCTTCCCTGAGTCTCCAAGTCACTTTGTGACTTTCTATCTACCTTACAGTCCAGATTCCCCCTGTATGAGCCTGGGTCCATGGGGTTTCACCAGAACTGGGGTTCAGAGCAGTCAGAGGCTTCCTTCCCACTCCTGCCAGAGAAAGCCAGCCAGGCACTCAACCACCCTTCCTCTCTGCACGTGTGTCCTTGTACCTCAGCCCTTTGCAGCTCCTCTAATTCTCCATGAGCTTTTCTCTTTCCTTCTAGTTGTAGAAATTCCACTCATCCAGCTTTCCTGTGGTTCTGGATGATGTCCATTCTGTCTTTTAGCTGTAGTTTTGAAATTGTTGTACGAGGCAGCAGTTTAAATGCTTACCTATGCCGCCATCTTGGTTTCCTCAAAATCAGAGTTAATATCTTTTTCCAGGGTAGTGGAAGTTGTGTTTTTGCTAGGGTAGTACTCACTGTATGGTTGTACCATGTTCCTGGCTTTTTCAAAGCCTGGCTTTATGAGTATCAAGAGATCACGTGGACTATCTAGTCTTGTTTAATAAATTTTCTTTCTCCTTAAACTAGTCAGAGTAAGTATTGTAGTTTGCAACTAAAAAATCTGACCTATACAATGGGGTTTTAAAAGATTGAAAATCAGAATCCTGTCTTATAATTGACATTTAAGCTTGACTGGGAATCTTAAAATTATACTGACATTGGAGGAATTGCATTAAAACTGAACCAACATATATAGCCATGTCAAAGTGATATGCTAAGTTTAAGATAGAGTTATTTACTTATATACCTGGGGGAAATTGTGTATATATTTATGTGTTTATAATGCAACTTTTAAAAAATGAGCATCTTGAACATTTGCTTCTTTAAGTTATTTGCTATTACAATCCAGTATAATCTTTTTATTGCAATTATAATAGTTATTAATGCCGAGGTAGGTTTGGCTCAGTGGTAGAGCGTCGGTCTGCGGACTGAAAGGTCCCGGGTTCGATTCCGGCCAAGGGCATGTACCTTGGTTGCGGGCACGTCCCTGGTAGGGGGTGTGCAGGAGGCAGCTGGTTGATGTTCCTCTCTCATCGACGTTTCTGGCTCTCTATCTCTCTCCCTTCATCTCTGTAAAATATCAATAAAATATATTTTAAAAAAATAGTTATTAAGGAAAATACTGAAAATATTTGTAAAAGGCAAAACTAAACTATAGTGTTTAAGGCTTCAGCTTGGGTGATAAAGCTATAAGGGAAAGAAAGGGATTCCCATAAAAGTTGGCATGGGGGTTAATTTCAGAATTGGAATGAACATATGTTGGGCTTCTGAGTTAGCTGTCAAAGCCTCATTTCTTGACCTATATGATAATTAAGAAACATTTACTTTATAATACTTGATATACACTTTTCCATTTATGTTTTTCAGTTAATATGGTTAAAATATGTGTATCAATAAGTCAGATGTGAATTACTTTCTGCAAATGTCCTCTGTGTAGGACATTTTTTTTATTATCCCTGAAGGCTTCATTATGGATTTTGTCTCTGGAAACACATGAAGTCCTGCATAAGTTTAACAGAAAGTTAACTTAAATGTTAATCATCCCTTAAAATCAAAGTCATAAACACAAAACCAAATACCATCTCCCCGTATCAAATTGGCAAAAACTTCCAGGCGATGTCATTACTCAGTATTGGTGAAAGTATGAAAAGATGGGCCCTTACATGCCCTGCTGTTAGAAATGTAAATGAATACAACTTTTCTAGAAAGCCATTTTACAATCTGTATTAAGGGCCTAAAAATAGTCATAACCTTTCCCCCAGTAAACTCAATTCTAGGAAATTTATGTTAAGGAAATGACCAGAGATTTACAGAAAGATATATGTGCAACATTGCCACAGTTTTGTAATGGTGAAATTTTAACAGCAACATACATGTTTAATACTAGGGAGATAGTATAATCACAAGGGGAAATATTTTGCAGACACCAATGTGGATGATTTTTAATATAGGAACATGGAATAATGATGCTGATGGCCAATATTTATTGATTACTTACTATTTTCCAGGAACTGCTAATCCTCTTTACATGAATTCTCTCATTCTTACAACAACACTTGAAGGTGAGTACTATGGTTAGTCTCATTCCCCGCCCCCCAGCTTTCTTTAGTTTATTCATTCTATTATTATTTTGCACCACACTTATTACTATACAAATAAAATTATTTATTGATATCATCATAGTCACATATAGACTTAAAAATTACATAAAGGAGTCTCCAAGTTAAAGGATACCATAGCAATTTAAAAATACAGTTTTCAGCACCTCATATGGAAATTAGGATGAACTCTTTTATAATATTTTGTTTTATACAAATAGAATCATAATTGTTGCATATACTGCAAAATGTAAATTTATAGAGCAAAACCAACCTTATTATGAGCCAGGGTTATTCTCATTTTGCTGATAAGAAAACTGAGACTCAGAGAGGTTAAGTTACTTGACCAAGGTCACACTGTAAGTAAGCAGTAGAGCCAGGGATTGAATCCAGACCTGAGTACTCCAAATTAACATAAAAGCTGCTAACAATAGTAATCTTTAGGTGATGGGATTATAGTGATTTTTTTCTGCTTTATATTTCTTTTATGCTTTTAATTATATGAAATAATCACTTTAACTTTTATAGTCAGAAAAAAATAGTTGCCCCTCCCAGATATTCTTGACACATACAGATACACTGACTTCTGGTGGAAGTGTCAAGGAATGAGGGTAGGGCCAAGGGTCTTGAGGCAGGAAATACTAACAAGTTTACTTGGATTCAACTTCCCCTGTCCCATGACTAGTCCAGGTTGTTTCTAAGAACACTGATACCTAACTGCACACTGGAAAAACAGTTTCCTTGGTTTTGGTTTCTTGCTTGTGTAGAATTTTGCTGAGGAAGGGAATGGCATATGGACAATAACAAAGGACAGGAACTACTTGCTTTCTGAATTTCCTACTAAAATTGCCTACTTAAATCCCTGCATTTCACACTGCTTGCCTGCTAGCCATATGTTATACAGTAGGAACTCTGATTTGGCATCTCTTGTAGGCTTCTCTGCCACATCTACCTTCATACCAGGCATCAGGTATCCTCCTTCTGGCTCTGGTCAGGCAGCAACCTTGGTTAATCTAGGAGGACTCGTGGCTTTCAGTGGGTCATCATAGCTTCATACTGTTTCCGTAAGTATATAAACTACTCTACCTTCACAACTAGTCTCTCCCCAAAACTTGGATCTTTTGAAGGAAGATGAGACAAGAAAATGCAGCAGAGGCAGTGTAAACCCTTCTCTAGGTCTGGGAGAACTTATTCAACACTCCAACCTTACTACTAAGAACAAATTAGTATATGAATGTACGACACTCAGGGAGTTTGTCTCAAGGTTAACACAGAGACCTGGGAGTGAATCTTAGCTCTCCTGCTGCCTAGGCCTCCCTGTGCTGTCTATATTTAGCCAAGCTGCCCCAGCCTTGTCCACCTTGTCTGAAAGCCAAAGTAGGCCCACAGTTTGCTCATAAACATTCCTGTGCTTGCCAGCTCATGCCAGCCAACCATTCAGATGTGGTTTTAAAATGCAAGCTTCCCCTTGCACCCAGCTCCTAGGGCCTACAGGGAATATACACCAAGGGATCAACGGCCCAAGTTTTTTCCCAAAGCCAAGTGACCCCAGCCAAATGCCTTAAAATGAAAGGCGTGTCATTTACTGCTTCATCTTGGCAGGGCTAAGTGAATGATTCCCTCTCAGACCCACTGTTCCTGGTGATAGTTCTTTGAGGGTGTTGACCTACTTTATCCCCTTCAGAGAGAAGACAGAAACCAATAAATGTCTCTAGTGAGGACTCTTGCTTTCAGGAACATTGATTCTGTCTTTTGACCCCCCCCCCCAAGTCCTTTCCTTGCTCCATTATCACTCTGCTATAACCACGTCAAGCCTCACTGAACCAGAACCCTGAATGTTGCTTACTGTCCCCCTTATGCAACTGTTTCTGAGATAGAATGGCCCATACATCACATGATTGGGGCCAGAGCTCTCCCACTCTCCCTTTCCCTACTATAAGCTCATTTTAAAAATATATATATTTTATTGATTTTTTAAAGGAAGGAAAGTAGAGGGATAGAGAGCTAGAAACATCAATGAGAGAGAAACATCGACCAGCTGCCTTCTGCACACCCCCTACCAGGGATGTGCCCACAACCAATGTACATGCCCTTGATCAGAATCGAACCTGGGACCCTTCAGTACACAGACTGACGCTCTATCCACTGAGCCAAACCAGTTTCGGCTATAAGCTCATTGTTAAGTGGCACAAGCTCAACTGATGTTCTTACTGTATGATAATTTTTTTGGAATAAAAATTCTCTGATTTCCACCACCTTATACCATATGACTGGCAGTATTAGGGACTGAAAGACATCCAGCTTGAGAACACTGATTTGACTTAATACACCTGTGGTGTGGGTTTCCAGGAAGTTTCTTAGGTGATTGAACTCTTCATTTGCTTTGACAGGCAGAACATCTTTTTGGACAGTGTGTACAGGTGACTCACAAATTCTACATTGAGATTTTCTGTAGCGAATTGATCATTTCAAGCTGTCCTTACCCTTCCCTGTCTTCCTGCTATTGTGCATATATATTTATGTGACCCATCTATACCCTACCTCTAGCCATCAGCTGGAATGAGCTTGGAAAATATGTACTCATTTTAATATCAATCAGATAAAAGACAATTAGAGGGATATATCTGCTGGGGCTAGAGGTAGCATGTAGATGGGTCACATAAATGTATTCATAGTGCCTTTTGGATTATCTGCTGGATTTAATATCCTGCCATGTTTGTTCTCCATGACCATGGGTAATTGAGTGTATCTTATTTAGCTCTCCTACCCCTGGATGTGTGGTCTCCTTTCTCTCCCACTTCTCTCTCTGTACAGAGAAGATTAGAACCAGCCAGCATCCTATCAAATTTCATTTACATTGGATAACATGGTATTTTAAATATGTTCAAGGTCATGCCCAGCCAGCGTAGCTCAGTGGTTGAGCATCAACCTATGAATCAGGAGGTCCCGGTTCCATTCTTGGTCAGGACACATGCCTGGGTTGCAGGTTTTATCCCCAGTAGGGGGTGTATAGGAGACAGCAGATCAATGATTCTCTTTCATCATTAATGTTTCTATCTCTCTCTCCCTCTCCATTACTCTCTGAAATTAATAAATAAAAATTTTTAAAGTTTCCCGGTCCTTTTTTTACTAGCTCCAAAATCATATTGGAGTGAAAATGGCCAGAAGTGGCTGCACTTCAACTTCTCTCAGAATTGCTGGGCCAGAGTCAGGGTGAGCCCTCCCTCTGGTGAGCAGAGCAGGAAGCAGGTGGTAAGACAGGGTGTGATTGCAAACAGTAGTCAAGGATCTCTATTTCTAGGGGGAACTTTCATACCTGTGGTTGTGAAGTGTCTGACCCCTACCCATAATCTGGATTGGAGGTAGGATGAGGAGGAGTACTAAACAGGAGTTCTACATTCTGAGAACTGGTGAATGGGATGGGACATGAGGATGAATTACAGACTGTGGATAGAAAGAATGACACTGTTGAGAAGATGAATGATGGAAGGGACAATAATGAATGTTATTACCTTGATATATGCCTCCAAATTTCTCTGAGACTAAAGCAAGGGTGGGAAACCCTTTTTACACCAAGGGCCATTTGAGCTACTTATAATATCATTAGTGTGCATACAAAATTATCAATTTAAAAATTATCCTGATATATGGTATCAAACATTTAATGAACTCACCCCAAATGCCTTAGCTGGGCCAGACCAAATGATTTCTAGGGCCTTGGTATATGGCCCTTGGCCTGGACGTTCCCCACTCCTGCTCTAAAATGAGAAGAGCCAGACTGGCAGAGTAGAGAGAAGGGTGCAGCACTTGTGGAGTCTTCCCTGTCTTAGACAATACACTGTAGTGCACCATTGTACTATAAAACTTTCTGTGATGAGGGAGATATTCTTTGTCTGCGCTTTCTACTGTGGTAGTCATTAGCCACATGTAGCTTTTTAGCACTGGAAATTGCCTGGTGTGAGTGAAGAACTGAATTTAAAATTTTATTTTAATTAATTTGAATTTACAGAGCCACGTGTGGCTAGTGACTATCCCGTAAGGGCAGCAGACTCACAGTTGACAGGCAAGAGGAGGCAATCTACCACAGTGGTTTAAAGCAGTCTCTGCAGTCAGCAACCCTGGAATAGACCCTGAATTGCATGAGTTACCTAGCCTCTCTGAGCCCATTTTTCCATGTGTTAGATGAAGATTATAACAGTGCCTACATCACAGAGGGCTGTTGGAAATATTAAATGACGTAATCAATGTGAAAGTCCTAATATAGTGCCTGGCATCTCTAGAGTTCTCAGTAAATGGTTGCTGTTATGATGTTAAGATGTTATGATGTTTAGTCCTTATTTTCTTGTGCATTGGCTCTAGTCACTGAGCACCAATAAATCAACCTTGCTAGTGCCTAGAGGTGTGAGGATAATGACATTTGTCCTTATTGACTCCTTTGAGCTCTATAGCAAAGGATCTGGTGAGCAGAGCAGATTTGATTTTGCAACTTTATTGTGTTTGAGCTCTGAACGAAATGAGATTTTAAAATGAAAGTAAAGATGAAATAGTCAAGGTCAGAATAATAACATTTAAAAAATCCCATGCCTCGAATTCCCAAGTTTCCATTCATGGAAGAGGCATTTACTTAGTATTTACTGAGAGACTAGTGATTACAATCACAGACTCTAGAGCTAGACTGCCTGGGCTTGTATATACTACTTATTCGCTGTGATACCTTGGGCAACTTACTTACCATCTCTGTCTCTATTTCCTTATTTGTTAATTGGTCATAATGCTAGTGGCTACCTTATAGTGTTGTAAAGATTAAATTAGACAAAACATGTAAAACACAAAATTACTTG
Organism: Vespertilio murinus; assembly: GCA_963924515.1. Lineage (NCBI taxonomy): Eukaryota > Metazoa > Chordata > Mammalia > Chiroptera > Vespertilionidae > Vespertilio > Vespertilio murinus. Next base: position 68,631,943 of record OZ004710.1, read on the forward strand.
GCCCTGATAAACACTTTATAAATATTGGCTGATGTGATTACTGTATGCTAGACACTATATTAGGTGCCAGAAAAGCAAAAATATCTAAGTACCATCTCTTCCCTAATTAAGGTTATAGACTAGTATAGGGAGAAAGATACCTGAATATATAAATATAATAAGGTGTTACAGACAATAAAGATAGAAGCATGTACAGGATACTGAAAGGACTTTAAAAAAGAAGAGATCAAGTTGGGTTGGTTGGAAGGCAATATAGAAACTTTTCATAAAGCTGTAGAACAGATTGTGGTGAGGAGTATTTCAGGCACATGTTAAACAAGGATGATAAGTTCACAGGACTAAAAGCAGTGATAACATTGGTATGTCTAGGATGTAAGAAAGAGGGAGTAGGTGGAAGATAAGGTTGGAAAGGTCAGCAGGAAACAGATCCTGAAAGGCCTTTAAAAAATCCTCACCTGAGGATATATTTATTGATTTTAGAGAGAGAGGAGGGGAGAGAGAAACATCGATTGGTTGCCTCTAATAAGCACCCCAACCAGTATCAAAATTGTAACTTAGATCTGTACCTTTTTTTTCTTTTAAAAAAATATATTTTATTTATTTTTAACAGAGGAAGAGAGAGGGATAGAGAGTTAGAAACATCGATGAGAGAGAATCATCGATCAGCTGCTTCTTGCACACCCCCTACTGGGGATGTGCCCGCAACCAAGGTACAGGCCCTTGACCTGAATGGAATCTGGGACCTTTCAGTCCACAGGCCAATGCTCTATCCACTGAGCCAAACCGGTTTCGGCTTAGGTCTATACCTTGACCTGGAATCAAACCTGCAACCTTTTGGTATATGGCAGTGGTTCTTAGGCAACCCTGCTAGCAGTTCTCAACCTGTGGGTTGCAACCATCGGAAAAATACAGATATTTACATTATGATTCATAACAGTAGCAAAATCACAGTTATGAAGTAGCAACAAAAATTATTTTATGGTTGGAGGTCACCACAAAGTGAGGAACTGTATTGAAGGGTTGCAGCATGAGAACCACTAGTATGTGGGATGACGCTCCAACCAACTGAGCCACCTCACCAGGGCCTGAAAAGCCTTTTAAGAAATTGTACTTTATCTTGAACAATGGGAACCAATTCAAGGGTTTTTAAGTAGGTAGCTACCATGATCAAGTCATTTTAGAAGGACTCCTCTGGCAGTAGGGGGTGGAGGAGCGGAGACTAGAGGCAGAGATACCAGTGAAAGGGCTATTACAGTAATCTAGACATGAGTTACTAAAGGAACTATCACAGGGATGGAAAGGTGGGGAGCAGTACTGGAGATGTTAAACAAAGACATCCAGTCAACTGATGAATAATTGATAGTCAATACAGAAAGAGAACCAATTTTGGAGATTTCTATGGAGTCATTATGGAACATGTTGGCTTTATGTAAGGCAGTTTGATATATGGTTCTAAAACATGGGAGAAAGAGGTTAGGACTAGAGATACAATATCACTCCCTCTTTTCATTCTCCACTTTCTTCTTAAGTTATCTATTCCTAGGGCTATAAATACTCTCTTTATACTGATGAATTTTAATTTTCAAACTTTCATCTCTAGCCCTAACCACCTCACAAAGGTTTAGACTTCTATAACCAGCCATCCACTTAGGATGTCCAGTGGATGACTAATACACATCTCAAATTTAACATGTTCAAAACTCAGTTCTTGAACCGATCCCCACCCCATCTAGTCCTCCCAGGTATTACAGAATGGCATGCACCATCTAGCTAGTTGCTTAAGCCAAAATACTGGGGGTGATCTTTGATGTCTTTTTCTCCCTCATCTATACTCCATCTATCAGCAAATCTCACTGATCCTATCTCCAATAAACATATGCATATCTCTCTACTTCTCTTATTGTCCTTGGCCTCCATCATAGTCCACTCCAATGTTGTCTCTCTCTCAGATCAGTGCAGCAGTCTCCTCCCTACTCTCACTGCTTTCATAGGCCATTCTACACATAAGAGCCAGATCCAACCTTTAAATATGTAAATCAGATCATATCACTCTCCCTGCTTCAAAACCCTCCAAGGGCTTCCAATTATACTTTTTATCACGTATAAGCTCTTTGCTTTGAACTGGTAAGACATAGTCCTTTCCTGAATCTCTGATCGCATCCCATTCTGCTTTTCTTGTTTTCTATACTCCTGGCTATAATTTGGCAACTTTATTTGCCTCGTTCCTGCTGAGTTTCTAACATCCAGCACAGTACCTAGTATAGGAGCTTAATGAATATTGGTTGAATAGATGAGTTAAGATATGGATGAAGGTTGTTGAAATCATAGGAAATGTGTAAACTTAGGATCACTTAAAGGAGAGCCTGGAGAGTAAAATGAGATTCTAAAGGGATGAGCAGAGGAAGGAATGCCTACAAAAGCAACTTGGACAAGCAACAGAGTGGTAGGAGGGGAAACAGGAAAGTGTGATGTTACAGAAGGAAATCCTACTTCCTTCTCCAGGAGTAAGCAATACTAACAGATGGGTGGATATCTTTCCAAATAATTTTCTTTATATTTATATACATTCCCAAATGTTTATATTACACACATATGTAGTTTTGGTTTTTATATAAAATGAGCTCATAGTACATGCATTATTCTATCACTTGCTTTAAAAATAACAGCTTCATTTAGCTATAATTTGCATACCATACAATTCACACATTTACAGAGTACAATTTTATGGTTTTCAGCATACTTACACATATGTGAAACCACTGTAGTAAATTTTAAGAACACTTTCATCACCTCCCAAAGAAACTCTTATATCCTTTAACTATCACCCCATTTGTCTCCCCAAACCTAAGTAACCACTAATCTATTTTTTGTATGAACAAATTTACCTATTCTGGATATTTCATATAAATGGTAGTATATAATATGTGGTCTTTTGTAGCTGGCTTCTTTCACTTAGCACAATGTTTTCACTCTTTATTAATGTTGTAGCATGTCTCAATACTCTATTCTTTTTATTGCTGTACAGTAAGTATTCATAGTTTCTATAGACCACATTATGTTAATCCATTAGTCAGTTGAAATTGGGTCATTTTCATTTTTGGTTATTATGAATAATATTGTTGTGAATACTAAATTTTAAGTGTTTGTGTGGACAAATATTTTTATGTCTCTTGAGTATATACCTAGGAGTGGACTTGCTGTGTCAGATGGCAAATCTATGTTTGAAATTTTGAGGGACTGCCAGACAGTTTTTCAAAGTTGCTACACCATTTTACATCCCCTCCAGCAGCCTATGAAGGTTTCATCTTTTCCATATCTTCACCAATATGTGTTAGTGCTTATCTTTTTTAATTATAGCTACCAGAGGACCAGCACATGAAATTTGTGCTTGGGGTGGGGGGGTAGTTCCCTCAGCCCAACCTGCACCCTCTCCAATCTGGGACTCCTTGGGGGATGTCTGTCTGCCAGTTTAGGCCCCATCCCAGGGATCGGGCCTAAACCAGCAGTCGGACATCCCTCTCACAATCCTGGACCACTGGCTCCTAATTGCTCACCTGCCTGCTTGCCTGGTCACCCTTTACTGCCCCCCCTACTAGCCTGGTTGACCACAGTTGCCCCCATCTGCCGGCTTGGTTGCCCCTAGCTGCCCCTCACCAACCTAGTCACCCCTCACTGCCCCCCTGCCAGCCTAAACACCCCCAAAAGTCCCCCCTGCTGGCCTGGTTGCTCTCAACTGACTGCCCTTCCAGCCTGGTCACCTCTCATAGCCATCCCCCCGCCAGTCTGGTCACCCCACACAGCCTGCTGTTCAGTTGTTTGGCCATCCCTCACTAACACCTCTGCCAGCCTGGTCGCCCCCCACAGCCTGCTGTTCAGTTTTTTGGTCATCCCTCACTAAACCCCCTGCTGGCTTGTTCAGTCATTTGATTGTCCCTCACTAGCCCCCCTGCCAGCCTGGTTGTATGCAGCCATCTTGTGAGGGTGTGAGGGTCAATTTGCATATTATTTCTTTATTATATAGGATAATAGGGGTGTGATATCATTTGCTTTTTATTTTTCAAATTTATTGATTACGGTATTACATGTGTACATATCTTCCCATTGCCCCCCACCAACTCCACTCCCATATATGCCCTCACCCCCCAGTGTCTTGCGCCATTGGTTATGCTTATATGCATTCATACAAGTCCTTCGGTTGATCCCTTATCTCCCTCCCCCCCATTCCCCAAACTTCCCACTGTAATTTGACTATTTGATGTCTTACTGCCTTTCTATCTATATTTTTGTTCATCAGGTTATAATGGCCTTTATTATCCATAAATGAGTGAGTCATGTGGTATTTCTCTTTCATTGACTGGCTTATTTCACTTAGCATAATGCTCTCCAGTTCCAACCATGCTGCTGCAAATGGTAAGAATCCTTTATTTTTTATAGCAGTGCAGTATTTCATTGTGTAGATGTACCATGGTTTTTGGATCCAGTCATCTGCTGATGGGCACTTAGGCTGTTTACAAATCTTAGCTATTATAAATTGTACTGCTATGAACATAGGAGTGCATATATCCTTTCTGATTAGTGTTTCTAGTTTCTTGGGATATATTCCTAGAAGTGGGATCACTGGGTCAAATAGGTGTTCCATTTTTTAGTTTTTTGAGGAAACTCCATACTGTTCTCCACAGTGGCTATACCAGTCTGCATTCCCACCAGCAGAGTACGAGGGTTCCTTTTTCTCTGCATCCTCGCCAGCACTTGTCATTTGTTGATTTATTGATGATTGCCACTCTGACAGGTGTGAGATGGTACCGCATTGTCATTTTGATTTGCATCTCTTGGATAATTAGTGATTTTGAGCATGTTTTCATATGTCTCTTGGTCTTCCTTCTGTCTTCTTTCGAAAAGTATCTATTAAGGTCCGTTGCCCATTTTTTTTATTGGGTTGTTTATCTTCCTTTTATTAAGTTGTATGAATTCCCTATAAATGTTAGAGATTAAACCTTTATCAGTGATAACATTTGCAAATATGCTCTCCCATACAGTGGGCTTTCTTGTTGTTTTGTTGATTGTTTCTTTTGCTGTGCAAAAGCTTTTTATTTTGATGTAGTCCCATTTGTTTATTTTCTCTTTCGTTTCCATTGCCCTAGGAGTAGTATCAGTAAAGAAATTGCTTCAGCATCTATCTGATATTTCTCTTCCTGTGGATTCCTCTAGTATTTTTATGGTTTCCCATCTTATGTTTAAGTCCTGTATCCATTTTGAATTTATTTTTATGTATGGTGTAAGTTGGTGGTCTAGTTTCATTTTTTTTGCATGTATCTGTCCAATTTTCCCAACACCATTTATTGAAAAGACTATCTTGATTATGTTCATGCCTCCTTGTCAAATATTAATTGGGAGTAGTGGTTTGGGTCAATGTCTGAGTTCTCTGTTATATTTAATTGTCTATATGACTGTTCTTATGCCAGTACCAGTCAGTTTTGAGAATAGTGACTTTGTAATACAGCTTGATATCTGGTATTGAGATCCCTCCTACTTTGTTCTTCTTTCTCAGGATGGCTGCAGCTATTCAGGTTCTATTTTTATTCCAGCTGAATTTTTGGAGAGTTCATTCTCGGTTTGTGAAATATGTCGTTGGTATTTTAATTGGGAGTGCATTGAATCTATAGATTTCTTTGGGTAGTATGGACATTTTAATGATGTTGATTCTACCAATCCATGAACATGGTATGTTCTTCCATCTGTGTCTTCCTCTATCTTTTTTTTTCAGTGTCCTGTAGTTTTCTGAATATAGGTCTTTTACCTCCTTAGTTAATTTTACCTAGGTATCTTATTTTTTTGGTGTGATGGTAAATTGCCTTATTTCTTACGTTCTTATTCTCTGATAGCTAATTGGGAGCACAAAAGGCATTTGTGTTCCAATTTGCTTTTTAATTTAAATACGTTTTTGTTTCAGAAAGAGAGAGATAGAAACCTCAATGATGAAAGAGAATCATAGATCAGCTGCTTTCTGTGGATCAAACCTGAAACCCAGACATTTACCGGACCAGGAACTGAACCGTGACCTCCTTGGTTCATGAGTTGACACAACCACTTAGTCACACTGGCTGGGCTTGCTTTTCAATTTAAAGTGTTTTGAATATTTTTCCATATTTATACATACAGATTCTTGCATATTTAACTGTTTTCTATGTAATAGTCCACATAGGCCATACTTTTCATGATACTGTGTATATCACTGTGTTCTTTCCTCCCCCGGGCTCAGTAGCCTAGAAATAGAAACAGCAGTGGTGGATGATGGCTTGGATCCAGATTTGGAAGTTGTGTGGCAAGTAAGACAGAGTGTGGCAAGTAAGACAGAAGAAGTATTGATGGTGACGGTGAGGAGTACTTGAAGGGAGTTACCAACCCTGGTGTGTATCAATCCTGTGTAAGTGACAGTGCCAAGGAGCTGGAGTGGATAGTATAGCATAGCTACTGGAGACCTAAAAGTAAGGGTTTTGCACAACAGGGGAAAGAGTTTTGTTTTGATTTACCCATTTCCTGTGTTAACTTTTTTCTTTTTCTATCTTAAGATTGCATCACTCATTGCTCTGCCTTCTTAAACAGATGATTCAGAATGTAACATAGCCTTGTTTTGTGACTCAGAGTGGCCATTATGACCATCCGCTTTTACCGTGGACCTCTGAGGCATGTATGAATATAACTTTCTCTGTTAAATGGATCCCAGATTTTTATGTGTTTGAAATTCTCTCCTTCAATTTCGGGCTTTACTTTTTTTCAGTGTTAGAGTCTGAGATCAATGTATTCTAGGTTCTTCTAATGTACAGCTGTTTGACCTAGGATTGATACCATGAATCTCTTGTGAAGTTTATGGGTTTTATGGTAGCAATTTTACATGCCATTTAGATGTTTCTCTTCTCTTTAGGTTTACCATTATGAGAAATCTGATCTCCAGAGAAGTGTTGGTGTTTCTTTAATTTGATATAAGCTATTTTTGACAGCTAGTTCTTTAGCATTGAAGAATTTTTATTGCTTTTTAGAGAGAGAGAGAGAGAGAGAGAGAGAGAGAGAGACATCGATCAGTTGCCTCCCTCATAAGGCCTGACCCAGGATTGTACCTGCAGCCTCCGTATGTGCCCTGTCTCGGAACCAAACCTGCCACCTTTTGGTGTATAGAACTATACTCCAAGAAACTGAGCTACACTGGCCAGTGTCTATCATGGAAGAATATAATGAATAAGTTTGTTTTCATCTTGTTCACATACTTTTTTAAAAATTGAATTTATTGGAGTAATATTAGTTAATAAAATTATACATGTTTCAGGTATATAATTCTATAACACATATTTATATATTGTATCGTGTGTTCACCACCCCAGGTCAAGTCTTCTTCCATCACCATTTATTCCCCCTTTACCCTCTTCAATCTTCCCCACCCCCTTCCCTCCAGCAATCACCATACTATTATCTGTGTTCATGACTCCTTTTTTTCTAGAGACCCACTCTATCTATTGCAGTAATCTCTAGCTACATGTGGCTTTTAAAATTTAAATATAAATGGAGTAAATCAAATTAAAAATTCAGTTCCTCAGTAGCACTAACCACATTTCAAGTTCACATTGTCACATGTGGCTAGTGGCTACCATATTGAAAAGTGCAGATATAGAAATTTCCATCACCACAAGAAGTTACATTGGGCAACAGTTGTCTAGACTTTGCACAGTCTCCTCTCAGGTTTCACCTTTTTAGACTGGAGTCTCATGTTTTTAGCATATTCTTGTGCAGCAGCCATGCCCCTACTACTCTGCAGTATTCCCTGACCTCCCACATCTGATCATGACATTTGCCCTCTGTCGCAACTATAACAGATCACTAAAAACTTCATGGCTTAAGACAACACACATTTATTACTTTACAATTCTGGAGATGAGAAGTCTAAAATCAGCCATTTTTCCAGTTTCTAGAGGACGCCTGCATTCCTTGGCTCATAGGCCCTACTTCCATCTTCAAAGCCAGTGCATGCATCTGAAGATCTTTCTCTAACTCTCTGACCTTTAATTCCCTGCCTCTCTCTTATATGGACTCTGTAGTAAAATTAGCCCTACCTAGATAATCCAGGATAATCTCCCTATCTCAATATTCTTAATTAAATCACACCTGCAAAGTCCCTTTTCTTATGTGATGTAACATATTCACAGATATCAGGAATTAGAACATTCTTGAGGGGTCATGATTCAGCATACCAAAACAGGCAGTCTTCTCCAGTGACATCCTGTTTTCCTTGAGGACACTGATGCACAGAGTATGCCACACACTGTACCCCCAAGGTTTTATACAAAATGAGAATACTTTAAAATCTTTTTTTCTGCCTTCATCCTGTCTAGAAATACAAAATTTTGGTTGTTATGACTCTTTAAAATATGGTCTTTTAAGTACAGTGGCACTCCTAGGAGTATTTTATAGACAAGACAAATCCACAGCTAGCTCAGTGTCCTCTCAGAGTATTTGTCTCACTGTAACACAGTTGCCATTTCAGGGCTGATCTCTGCCAGCCTTCTCAAAAATAAACATAATTACATATATACACACATTCAGAAAACAAAAATGGGACTCAATATACTAAGCAAACCAAAGCCTCCTGAGCTTTTCTTTGCCCATGAAATGGTGGCAGGAAATCTGAGTCATTCCTAGGAAGTGCAGCAGCAGAAACCAATACAAAATTGATATTCTACTTCCAGTTTGTATAAGATGGCATAGACCCATTTCTCTCTACTCCTTTCAGCTAAGTATAGTGATAAATCCTATAAATAATCCAAGAGGCAATCAAAGGATAATTCTGAGAGGTATAAAGAGGAAGGCAAAATTGTTAGGAATCCCAAGACTAAAGGAGTACCATAGTAGCAGGGTGCCTTATGACTCCCCACCCAACAGAAAAAGGCTACCCAGGTCCAGTGTTTTATTTCTTTTTTAATTTAAATTATTTATTGTTTAAAGTATTACATAAGTCTCATTTTCCCCCATTGACCTCTGCCTGGCCACTCCCACCCCCCAGCACATGCCCTCACACTTCCACCCCCACCCCCCCCGCCATCTGTATCCATAAGTTATACTCATATGCATGCATATAAATCCTTTGGTTGATCTCTTACCTCCTCACCCCCTGCCTTCCCTCTGAGGTTGGACAGTCTGCTTAATGCTTCTATGACTCTGGTTCTATTTTTGTTCATCAGTTTATAGTGTACATTATATTCCACATATGAATGGGATCGTGTGATATTTATCTTTCTCTGACTGGCTTATTTCACTTAACATAAAGCTCTCCAGTTCCATTCATGCTGTTGCAAATGGTAAGAATTCCTTCTGTTTAACAGCAGCATAGTATTCCATTGTGTAGATGTACCACAGTTTTCTAATCCACTCATCTGCTGATAGGCTCTTAGGCTGTTTGCAAATCTTGGCTATTGTAGATTGTGCTGCTATGAATATAGGGGTGCATATATCCTTTCTGATTGGTGTTTCTGTTTCTTGGGATATACACTGAGTGGCCAGATTATTATGATCTCTGAATGCATAATAATCTGGCCACTCAGTGTGTTGTGTGTGTGTGTGTGTGTGTGTGTGTGTGTGTGTGTGTGTGTGTGTGTGTATTTGAGTCCTGGTGCATGAATTCGTGCATGGGTGGGACCCAGCCATCCTGGCCAAGGGGAGGGGACATGGGGAGTTGGCTGGCCTGCCTGCTGGTCAAACTCCTAATTGAGGGGACACTTTGCATATTAGCCTTTTATTATATAGGCTATACACTGAGTGGCCATATTATTATACATTCAGAGATCATAATAATGTGGCCACTCAGTGTATTCCTAGAAGTGGGATTACTGGGTCAAATGGAAGTTCCATGTTTAATTTTTTGAGGAAACGCCATACTATTTTCCACAGTGGCTGTACCAGTCTGCATTCTCACCAGTAGTGCATGAGTGTTCCTTTTTCTCTGCATCCTCGCCAGCACTTGTCGTTTGTTGATTTGTTGATGATAGTCATGCTGACAGGTGTGAGATGGTACCTCATTTTTGTTTTTATTTGCATCTCTCAGATGATTAGTGACTTTGAGCATGTTTTCATATATCTCTTGGCCTTCTGTATGCCCTCTTTCAAAAAATGTCTATTTAGGCCCATTGCCCATTTTTAAAATTGGATTGTTTATCTTTCTTTTGTTAAGTTGTATGAGTTCCCTGTAAATGTTGGAGATTAAACCCTTAAAGGAGATAACATTGGCAAATATGTTCTCCCATGCAGTAGGCTTTCTTATTGTTTTATTGATGGTTTCTTTTGCTGTACAGAAGCCTTTTATTTTGATATAGTCCCATTTTTTAAATTTCTCCTTAGTTTCCATTGCCCTAGGAGCTGTATCAGTAAAGATATTGCTATAACAAATGTCTGCAATTTTGCCGCCTATGACTTCTAAGATTTTTATGGTTTCCTGTCTTGTGTTTAAGTCGGTCCAGCGTTTTCTAACCCTGAGCCTAGCAATGGAAGATGGCTCAGATAGACTCACTTTTCTTCTTGATTAAATACAAAACCTGACAACATCAGGTGAACATGAAAACTCCCACAAAGAGAATCTAGCAGGGAGCCCCCACTGACAATAAGCAGCCAGAAGTGTTCTCTTTTCCAAGGCCAGACTCTCCCTTATCCCACCAAAAGATACTGCACAACCAGACCACCATCAAGGGAAACCTCATCACAAGTAGTCTAGTTGAGGAAGCTTTTCTCCCCATGGTCATGAGGATCTGCTTTCCCCATGAGAGATACCAGGAGAGCACACAGTACTGGCAAGGGTGATGCCACCAAGAAGCAAAACCAGGGAAGATTCATTGTTTTCACAGACGAGAGACTCACTTTCTTCACCTAGAGCAAGCATGTCAAACTTAAACAAGGTTTAAGTTTATGTGGGCCACAAAAACTTTAATTTCCATAGAAATGTAGGTTTATTTCGATAGAGACATGCTGAAGACAAAGGGCTGAAATAAATGAGTAATCATTAACATAAAATAATAGAACATTTTAACAAAAATTCATATGTTTTCTTGAAATTAACTTAGTGGACACTGAATAACTGCACAAATTAATAAATGTAACACACATAAGTCTATTTTTCTCTTTCTCTGAAAGCAAAATATTTCCTGTTGTGCACACCAAACAAATCAGTCCAAGACTAATGACGTGGCAATCGGCTGCTAAAATATTTGCTGTTAGTATTAGTGGAGAGAAATGGTGTGCCTGCACATAAGGTGCATAAGGAAAATGAATGCAACACAATTATAGTAATCAGTCATTAGTGAATACTGTAGTTCATTATTAATAATTATGTATAACAGGATATTGTAAAAATTAAGTTATAAAATTATTATTAAAATGTTTCTTACATGCTGTTATATTGGCTGGGCCAAAAAATATTTATTGTGGGCCACATGTGGCCTGTGGGCCGTGAGTTTGACATGCTTGATCTAGACTCAGGCATCAGGTAACCCAGCCTGGTGAAGTACCTTCTGCTCCCTCAGGCACTAGGAGGGATGTGTGGCACCACATTAACCAAGCGGACTAAAATAGCACCACAGAGGCTCCAAAATGTAAATTGTCATTGAAATCACAGCCTAAAAAATAGATCAGAACCTGTGTGCTAAACCTAAGCAGAGTGACTGCCTGCTAAAATAAAAGACTTCAATAGTCTCCTAACATAGTACCAAAATGTCCAGAATACAATGACAAATCACCAATCATATCAAGAACCAGAAAATCACAACTCACATGAGAAAAGACAATCAACTGACATTTATACTGATATGAGTCAGATGTTAGAATTATCTGACAAGAATTTTAATGCAGCCATCACAAAAATGTTTCAATAAGCAGTTTCAGAATCCCTTAAAATAAATGAGAAAAAAAATCTGATCAAAGAAGTACGACTTATATATAAAAAAGAACCATATAGAAATTACAGAACTGAAAAATACAATAATGGATTTAAAAAAAACTTATTGAATAGGCTCAGTAGTAATCAGCGAACTTGAGGATAAATCAACAGAATTAAGTCAGTCTGAAAAACAGAAAAAATAGACTGAAAAAGAAGAACCTCAGAGACCTGTGGGAAGTAAGAAAACATTCATATTATCAGAGTCCCAGAAACATTCATATTATCAGAGTCCCAGAAACATACAATAAGAAGCAGACAAAGACAGTAGAAAAGAGAAAGACACACACAGACACACACACACACACACACACACACACACACACACACACATACACAGAAATTATAGACCGGTATCTGTCATGAACTTAGATACAAAAATCCTTGGTAAAACTATTAGCAAAAAAAATTAATCTAACAATGTATTAAAAAAATTATATACTCTGTGACCAAGTGGGGTTTATTCAGGGTATGCAAGATTGTTTCAATATTTTATTTTATTATTTTTAAAGCCCTTCTTATGTGTTTTTTAAAAGTTATCTTTATTGTTGAAAGTATTATAGATGTCCCCTTTTCCCCCATTGACCCCTATAGCCTGCACCCCCTACCACCCCAGGCCTTCACCACACTATTGTCTGTGGCCATGGGTTATGCATATATGTATACAAGTTTTTTGGTTAATCTCTTCCTACCCACCCACCCCCAACTTCCCTCTGAGATTCAATATTTTTAAATCAATCAATACAGTCCACCATATCAACAAACTGAAGAAAAAAGTCATATGACTATATCAGTTAACAGGAAAAATGTTGGCAAAATTCAACATTTATGATAATGCTCATAAAGAACATCTATAGAAAACCTATAGCTAATATTATACTTAATGCTTTTCCTCTTAAGATTGGAAAAAGGCAAGTGTGTCTGCTCTTATCACTTATATTCAATGTTATACTGGAAGTTATAGCAAGTACAAAAGGACAAGAAAAATAAATTTAAAAGCATACAGATTTGAGAGAATCAAATAAAATTGTATTTGCAGAAGACTTGATTGTCTATATAAAAATCACAAGGAATCAAAAAACTTGTAGCTCTCTTTAGCTGGTTTGGTTCAGTGGATAGAGTGTCAGCCTGTGGACCAAAGGGTCCCAGGTTCTATTCTGGTCAAGGGCACATGCCCGAATTGAAGGGTCGATCCCCAGTGTGAGGCATGCAGGAGGCAGATTGTTGATGGCTCTCTTTCAATCACTGATGCTTGTCTCTCTCCCTCTCTGAAATAAATAAAAATAAATAAATAAATAAATAAATAAATAAATAAATAAATAATGTTTCCTTAAAAAAAAAAAACAATTCTAGCACTAATGATTGAATTCAGCAAGGTCATATGATATAAGATCAACACAGAAAAATAATTATATTTTTATACAATAACTGGAAATCTAAATACAAAACAATGCCATTTATAATTGTTCCAAGAAAATGAAATATTTAGGTATCAGTTAAAGAAAACATGTACAGGATCTGTATGCTGAAAATTATAAAACAATGATGAAAGAACTAAAAAAAAGATATTAATAACTTGAGAGACTGTGTTCATAGATAGGAAGACTCAATATAGTAAAGATGTCAAGTCTCATAAATTGATCTATAGATTAATGATATCCCTATCCAAATTTCAGAGAGGATTTCTGAAGACATAGATAGGTTTATGATAAAATTTATATGGAAAGGCAAAGGACCCAGAGTAGTTAAAATGTGTGTGTGTGTGTGTGTGTGTGTGTGTGTGTGTGTGTTTACCATGAATAAACTAGCCAGTTTGGCTCAGTAGATAGCACATCAACTCGCAGACTGAAGGGTCCCGGGTTTGATTCCAGCCAAGGGAACCTACTGGTTGTAGCTTGATCCCTGGCCCTGGTCGGGGCACATGTGGGAGGCAACTAATCAATGTGTTTATCTCATATTGATGTTTCTCTGTCTCTCCCCCTCTTTTCCACTCTCTCTAAAAATAAATAGGAAATACCCTTGGGTGAGGATTAACATAAATAAATAAATACTTTTTTTAAAAAAAAAAGAATAAACTGGAGGGGGGATCACTTTTGCCAATGCAAAGGCTTACTATGAAGTTATAGTAATCAGGACAATGTGTTAGAGAGGTGGGTAGACACAGATGATAAATGGAACATAACAGACAAACCTAGAAATAAATCTACACAAATTTGTTCAAATGATTTTTAATAAAGGTATAAAAGTAATTCCATGAAGGAAGGACAGCCTTTTCAACAAATAGTGCAGGGACAATAGACAACCATAGGCAAAATAAGTGAACTTTTACCCCAACATCACACCTTATACAAAATTAACTCAAAATGGGTCGCAGACTTGGAGTATAAAAGTGTAAAACTTAAAGGGAAGAAAAAGCAGGAGAAGAGGAATATATCCTAAGAATCTTGAAACACCAATCAGTAAGAATATATCCCCCTATGTTTATAGCAGCGTTATCTATAATAGCTAAGATCTGGAAACAACCCAAGTGCCAGATGAGTTGATAAAAAAGCTATGGTACATTTACATTATGGAATACTATGCAACTAAAAAAGGAGGCTCTCTTACCCTTTGAGACACATGGAGGGACCTTGAGAGTATTATGCTAAGTGAAAAAAGCCAGTCAAAGAAAGACAAGTATCACATAATCTCACTAATATATGTAATCTAATAAACAAAATTGATCCAGAGACATGGAAGAATGCAACAGACTGAGGATTCTCAGAGGGAAGGGGGAGGAAGAGATCAATCAAAGGATTTGTATGCATATATATGCATAACCCAGGACATAGGCAATAGCACAGCGAAGACCTGGGTGGGGGCAGGAGTGGGGTGGAGAGGGTCAGTGGGAGGATAAATGGGGGCATCTGTAATACTTTCAACAATAAGGATACACTTTTTAAAAACCTGGAGGAAATCTTCATTGTCTAGGGCTCATCAAGGAGTTCTTACTTGACACCATACACATGATCTATAAAAGGGAAAATACACTGAGTATCCAGATTATTATGATCTCTGAACACATAATAATCTGGCCGGTCAGTGTGTGTGTGTGTGTGTGTGTGTGTGTGTGTGTGTGTGTGTGTGTATATATATATATATATATATATATATATATATATATATAGCTGCAAAGTGTAGTAAATATATATATTTATATATATATCCTGGCCAGGGGGAGGGGACATGGGTGGTCGGCTGGCCTGCCTACTGGTGGAACTCCTGGTTGAAGGGATCATTTGCATATTAGCCTTTCATTATATAGGATATACACTGAGTGGCCAGATTACTGTGCATTCAGAGATCATAATAATCTGGCCACTCAGTGTATTCATTAGATTTTTTAAATCGCAAAATTTGATTGTATGAAAGATCCTATTAAGATTAGCTACAAACTGGAAAAAATATTTGCAAACCACATATCTGACAAAGGGTTTGTATATAGAATAAAGAACTCTCAAAACTCAAATTAGAAAATGTGCAATTAGAGAAATTAGAAAATCAGCAAAAGATACACAGATATTTTACTAAGGAGGATATACACATGACAACAATACATGAAAAGATGTTCAGCATGATTAGCCATCAGGAAAATGCAAACCAAAACTATGACAAAATATGCCGACGCACCTATCAGAATAGCTAAAATTTGGTATTATCACCAATTACCAAATGCGGGCAAAGATGTGAAGAAACTGGAACACTTATACATGTGTTCTTCAACAGATTAGGACTTCTATGTGAAGGAATGCTACTCAGCAATGAAAAGAAATAGTATATCAGTTTATGCCATAACTTGAATGAGTCTCCTGGGAATTTTGTTCAGTTGTATACTGTATGATTATTTATGTAATACTGTTGAAATTACAAAAATAATAGAGAATGAGAACAGGTTAGTGGATGTTAAGGGAATGGGGCAGATGGAAGGTGAGTGTAGCTGCAAAGTGTAGTAAGAAGGACTCTTGTGATAGTACAGTTCTGTATTGTGTCAGTGAATACATGAACCTATACACATGATAAAATGCATATAACTAATTATACAGACACATAAAATGATTACAAATAAAGCTTGGCAAATCTAGACAAGATCAGCGGTTTGTAGCAATGTCAATATCCAGGTTATGGTATTATACTACAATTTTACAAAATGTTAACACTCAGGGAAACTGGGTCAAAGGTATATGATATCTTCCTATATTATTACATTGCATGTGAATCTACAATTATCTCAAAGTTAATTAATTAAACAAAGATAAATATAAGCAATTAGGGCCTTGAAATTTTTGCCGGAAGCTGGGCTAAGGAATCTGGCTCATTGTAAGCTTGAAACTAATTGGCCATCTGGCTATCAGATTGGATAGTTATAAAGGACAAGGACTCCACAAACCTGAGTATGCAGCACTTTAGGGGGTCTCTAGTGATCCAAAGATGTATTCTTTACCTGGAAATTCTGAGGCAGACAGAGTATATTCCTGAAGGACTCTGACCATGGCACCTGTGCTTCAAGCAAATTTGCTAAGGTATGGTCCAGGAAGTGAGAAAACTTGGCATTAATATATCCTAAACCTTTGCAAAGTAATAGTCTCAAAGAAAGTGTTTTGTTTGTTTGTTGGTTGGTTGGTTTTTTTAGAAACAGCAGAAAGAAAATATACCTATGGAGCTAGTAAAGCCCAAATGTGAATGGGAAAGAAATGCACCTTTAGAGCTGGTGCATTTGGGAACCTTTCATGTTGAGGCACGAACATTTTCAACTGGGCCAGAAACCTCCCTTACAATTTGTTCACCTAATTTTCCATTTCAGTTGCTCATTCTCTTTAACCAGCCCTGCCCCCTGGGGGCTGCACACTAATTATCTCATAGCAGTGATATCATCTGCTGAAAAAACTGGCAACTGAGCAATTCTCATCTTCTAAACTTGGGGCCTGCCTCTACCTGTCCTGGTACAAGAAACAGAAAGACAGTGTGTTGTCCCCTGTACCCTGCTCAGGGAAATGACTCAGCTTCACAGATGGAAGCAGAGACTGAGAACTTGACCAAGCTGGAGCCTTTGCCTGTAGTGTTCAGTACTGAAGTTTTGGTACTCATCCAATGTCTACACCTGTGACATGGTCAATTTAGTGAAAATAGTTTGCTAAACTACTTTCATTTGAGGTTCCAGGCATGTGAGGTTCATAGTCCTGTGTTTGATGTAAATGAATAAGTTAATTTCTTGGCTACTGCTTTACCTCTCTCTGGCCACCTAGGCACAAATGAAAACTGTTCATTCATATGAGGGAGAGAAGGTATAGATGATACAGAATAATCTCATCTTCAACCCTGGAAAAGAACTGAAAGGATATGCTTTACTCATACCATCTTTTTGTAGAAAGGACAGCTTGATTCACAAATAAAGGATCTTTATTCCCAATCCCACTCTTTAAGTATTTTCAAACTTCAGAATAGAAATGAGGAATTTAGGCGAATTGTTCCTCAACACTGATGAATCATTCCTAGCTGGCAGTATGAAAAAAAATGTATGCATGGTACACTGACCCTAGTCTAATTTCCATTCAATAAAGATTTGAAAGTTTGGTAAGAACAGTTAGTGATTTGAGAATAATAAACACCTTTTATTTTACATATATTAAAACATTCTTGCCCAGCTGGTGTGGCTCAATGATTGAGTGTCAACTTATGAACCAGGAGGTCATGGCTTGATTCCTGGTCAGGGCACATGCCCGAGTTGCAGGCTCAATTCCCACTGTGGAGTGTGCCAGAGGCAGCCCATCAATTGTTCTATCTCATAATTGATGTTTCTATCTATCTCTCTCCCTTCCTCTCTGAAGTCAATAAAAATCTATTTTTAAAATATTATTAATGCTTATGACAACTGGGAGGGATGGTATGAACAGAGAAAGCTATTCATTGTTTCCTCAAAAGTTCTCAGGATTAGAGAATAAATCGTTTTTTAAATAAATCTTTATTGTTCATATTATTACAAATGTTCCTCATTTTTACCCCCATTGCTACCCTCCACCAGGTTCCCACCCCACCATCTTCCCTTTCCCCTCCCCCCATTGTCCTCATCCATAGGTTCACAGTTTATGTTCAGTCTCTTCCCGCACACCCCATACTCCTTTTCCCCAAAAATCATCTGTCCACTCCCCTTCCATACCTCTGATTCTATTATAATCACCAGTTAATATTGTTCATCAGATTTTTGTTAATTCCCTTGGTTTTTAGATTCACTTGTTGATAGTTACGTATTTGTTGTTCATAATTTTTATCTTTATTTGCTTCCTCTTCCTAAAGAACCCCTTTCAGCAATTCATATAAATCTGGTTTGGTGGTAATGAACTCCTTTAACTTTTTTTTATTTGTGAAGCTCTTTAACTGGCCTTAAGTTCTGAGTGATAGCTTTGCTGGGTAGAGTAATTTTGTCTGTAGGTTCTTGTTATTCACCACCTTGAATATTTCTTGCCATTCCCGTCTGGCCTGCATAGTTTCTGTTGAGAAATCAGCTGACAATCATATGGGTGCTCCTTTCTAGGTAACTACCTGCTTTTGTCTTGCTGCTTTTAATATTCTCTCTTTGTCTTTTGCTCTTGGAATTTTAATTATGATGTGTCTTGGTGTGGTCTTCTTTGGATTCCTTTTGTTTGGGGTTCTGTGTGCTTCCTGGACTTGTAAGTCTATTTCTTTCACCAGGTGGGGGAAGTTTTCTGTCACTATTTCTTCCAATATGTTTTTGGTATCTTGCTCACTCTCTTCTTCTGGGACCCCCATAATTCTGATGTTGGTTCGCTTGAAGTTGTCCTAGAGGTTTCTTACATTATCTTCAACTTTCTGGATTCTCTGGTCTTCTTCTTCTTTTTTTTTTTAAATATAATATTTGAGGTACTCTTTTTTAAAATATATTTTATTGATATTTTACAGAGAGGAAGGGAGAGAGATAGAGAGCTAGAAACATCGACGAGATCCTGCACAACCCCACCAGGGATGTGCCCGCAACCAATGTACATGCCCTTGACCGGAATCGAACCTGGGACCCCTCAGTCCGCAGGCCGACGCTCTACCACTGAGCCAAACCGGTTTCGGCTCTCTGGTCTTCTTGCTTCTGCAGAGGAGTGTCCTCTGGCTCTTTGTGTTCCAAATCTTTTACTTGATTCTTGTGATCTTTCATTCTGTTTTTAGGACTCTGTATAATTTTTTTTAAAATTCCAGACAATGTATTCTTGATTTCTAGTTGATCCTTTTTCATATCCTCATAGGTCTCATTTATTTTATTGGCCATTTTTAGGAAATTTTTGAAAAACCTGATAACAGTGGTTTTGAGCTCTATAGCCAGTCCCTTGTTGCCTTTCATTTCTTTCGTTTGTGATTTGTTTTCTTGTCTCAGCATTTTTGCTGCTTCCCTGAGTTGGTAGGTTGGGAGGATCAGCTGTGTCTATGCTAGGAGACAGCCTTATTTGACTAGACTTGGAAAATTGCAAAAGCCTCTGTGCTTAGCTTGGATGGGGCGGAGTTTCAGGGTGGAGCCTACAGCCTTGGCTTCCCATCAGCCCCACCCTGTGAGATTCCTGAGTCTCAGTGTTCCTCAGTGTCCTTAGGTACTCACTTCTGAGAGAAAGATGCTCTCGAGTTTTACCCACTACCAGACAGTCTAGTCTCTCCCACAATGAGCCTGGAACTGGGGTTCAGAGCAGTTGGAAGTGGGGTTGGAAGTGGGGTTCAGAGCAGTTGGAGCTTTTGTCTCCTTCCCACTAGGGCAATCCAGGGGCACAGTCAACAGTCTGCCCTCTGTGTGCATTAATGTGTGCGCCTCAGGGCTCTGTCTTTTGCCACTCCCCTCCCCTGAGTTTCTGCCTTACAGCCCAGATTCTCTCTGTATGAGCCTGTGTCCCCAGGGTCTGGCCCGGAACTGGGGCTCAGTACAGTCTAGAGCTTTTGTCTCCTTCCCGCTAGGGCAATCTAGCAGCAGAGTCAACAGTCTGTCCTCTCAACACATTAATGTGCATGCCTCTGGGGCTCTGCCTTTCTCCACTCCCCTGAGTTTCCACCTTACAGCCTAGATTGCCACTGTATGAGCCTAGGTAACACCAACCAGGCACTCAGCCGCCCCCTCCTCTCCAACTCTGTCCTCTTCCCACGCTCGCACCATGTCTGCGTACCTTAGGCTTTTATAGCTCCTCTGATTTTCCTTCTGGTTTTCTCTTTCCTTCTAGTTGTAGAATTTCCAGTCAGTCAACTTTCCTGTAGTTCTGGATAATGTCCATTTTGTATTTTAGTTGTATATTTTGAAATTATTGTGCGTGGCTGCAGTTAAGCGTTTACCTATGCTGCCATCTTGGATTCTCTGCTTTCAACCCCTGGAGAATAAATCTTGATTTGACTAGGAAAAACGGAGGTTTGAATTTTCTACTTTTGAGCCACTGACTTATCTCAAGAGATCACAGCCTTACTGTTGTGCAGCTGAGTGCTGACATGAATAGCAAGAGGCCAATCACATTTTCCCCTTTGATTCTCACTTTATTTTTACCATATTTTGTGGTTGTTTTGATTCTTTGGATGTTTTTCCTTTTGTCATGAGCTTGAAAAGGACATCATCGCCATACACCCATTTGTATTAATGTAGGAGAGCATTGATAAAGGTACAATAATAGTGTAAATAAACCAGAAGTCAAAGAATCATAGAGTGTTCCAACAAAAGGAGCAATAGAAACAACTGAGGCCAGTCCCTTCACTTTAAAAAAATATATTTTATTGATTTGTTTACAGAGAGGAAGAGAGAGGGATAGAGAGCTAGAAACATCGATAAGAGAGAATCATCGATCAGCTGCCTCTTGCTCACCCCCTACTGGGGATGTGCCCGCAACCAAGGTACATGCTTTGACCGGAATCGAACCCGGGACCTTTCAGTCCACAGGCCGACGCTCTATCCACTGAGCCAAACCAATTTTGGCCCCTTCACTTTTTTATCTTTATTTTTCAGATTATTATATATATTCCTCTTTTTCCCCCATAGCTCCCTTCCACCTGGTGCCCACCCCAGCCCAGGTCCTCACCCCCCACAACTGTCCTCATCCATGGGTGTAAGTTCCCACACTCCCCATATCCCTTCCCCCCTGAGAATTGTCTGTCCACTCCCTTTCTATGGCCCTGATTCTATTACGTTCATGTTTATTCTGTTCATTAGATTTTTTATTCATTTGATTTTTAGATTCACTTGTTGATAGATATGTATTTGTTGCCACTTTGTTGTTCATAATTTTTTACAGCCCCTTCACTTTTACATAAGGGTGACAGAAACCCAGAAAGTAGAGGTGGCAGATTTCATGATTCCCATTTCTGTCCTCTTTTTAGAATATGATATATGACTTTATGCTACATACTTTCCTTTCTAATTATGATTTGCAAAGATTATTAGTTGGCATTACTTGTAGCCAGTTAGGTGTTAAGGGGAATGGATCCAAAGTCATTCAATGGCAGGGAAAGCTAAACTCAAAATAAATTTTCTCCCTGAATGATCAGATCTGGAATTGATATTCGCTTGCATTATGAATGTTGGAATTCTCCTAGGTTCTGCCTATTAAGAATAGCTCTGTGGTCAGGGTTGGTCTGTATGGAGAATACAAGACTAATTCTGAATTGAGGGGCTGCAACTACAGTTTTTAAGATTTTCTGCCTATTTCAAGGGATAATGTGTTTCTTGTCCAGTTCAATACCTTTCTTTTCACCTGCCCATCTCTTAACAATTCTTTGCTCTTCCCTTATACTCTGCCACATTTGTAACCACACTAAAATATATGCTTTGTTTTAGTAAAAACAACCCAAAGTCTTTTTGTCCAGTGTTACCTCAGCTATTCCTTCATTAGCCAAACCTCTTGAAATAATGGTCTATACTTAATGTTCTACTTTCTTCCATTTCCTCTCACCCCAATGCCAAACTCAATGGACATTCTTTCATCTTTATTTTCAGTAACCCTGTCCTACAGCATTTTAAAAAATACATTTTTAATAAATTTTTAAAGAGAGAAGAATGAAGAGACATAGAAACATCAATTAGATAGGAGCATCATTGACTGGCTGCCTTCTGCATGTCCCACACTGAGGATCAAACCTGCAACCCTGAGCATGTGTCCTGAGAGGGAATCAAACTGCTGACCTCTTGGTTCCTGAGTGGATGCTCAACCGCTAAGCCACACAGGCCCTGTGTGCCCTGCAGCATTTATGTATGTATGTACCTATGTATGTATGTATGTATGTATGTATGTATTTATCCTTACCTGAGGATATTTTCCATTGATTTTTAAGGTGAGTGGAATATAGAGGGAAAGACAGAGAGAAACATCTATGTGAAAGAAACACATTGATTGGTTGCTGCCTGCACAAGCCCTTACCGGGGCCTGTGCTGGGGAGGATCTTGCAACCAAGGTACATACCCTTGACCAGAATCAAACCGAGGACCCTCTGATTCACAGCCCAACGCTCTATCCACTGAGCAACATCGGCTAGGGCTAATATATAGCTTTTTTAAAAGTCTACCAAGGGTTTTAACAATAAGCAGAAGTCCCTATGCCTACTTTTTTCCTGCTTCCCAAAAGCAATCACTTTTGGAAGTGCTCCTGATGGTCACTTCAATCATTTAAAATAATATGATTATCCTATTTATTTTATCATTTGGTAATATACATAGCACAAAATTTACCATTTTAATCATTTTTTTTGTGTACAGTTCAGTGGCATTAAGCATATTCACATATACAACTATATCACCACTATCCATCTCCAGAAATTTTTCTTTATCTCAAATTGAAACTGTATACCTATTAAACAATAACTTTCCATTCCCTTCCCCTCCAGCCCTGGTGTCCACTATTATATTTATAGTAGTTATGAATTTGACTCTTCTAGGTAAGTCATGTAAATGGAATAATACAATATTTGTTCTTTGATGTCTGCCTTATTTCACTTAGCATAATGTCTTCCTGATTTATCCATGTTATAACATATTTGAGAATTTTATTCCTTTTTAAGTATGTATAATATTATATGTATGTATAATAGAGCATATATATGCACTATATTTTATTTATTCATTCATTCATTGGTTGATGGACATTTGCGTTTTTCCACCTTTTGGCTTATGAACATGCTTCTCTGAACACAAATGATCCCTGCATTCACTTCTTTTAGGTATAAACCCAGAAATGGAATTTATGGATCATATGGTAATTCTATGTTTGCTTTTCTCAGGAACCACCATGCTGTTTCCATGTTCTAATATTTCTTGACAGGCACTTTAAAAAAAATTTTATTGATTTTTCACAGAAAGGAAGGGAGAGGTATAGAGAGCTAGAAACATCGATGAGAGAGAAACATCGACCAGCTGCCTCCTGCACACCCCCCATAGGGGATGTGCCTGCAACCAAGGTACATGCCCTTGATCAAAATCGAACCTGGGATCTTTCAGTCCACAGACTGAGGCTCTATCCATTGAGCCAAACCGGTTTCAGCTTGACACTTTAAAAAAAAAGAAATGGAGAGTAGAAATCCAGGTGGTCTCTGGCTTTATTTATTTTTAATTACACTTTATTTTTAAATCCTCACCCAAGGATATATTTCCATTGATCTTTTAGAGAGAGTGGAAGAGAGAGGGAAAGATAGAAACACTGATATGAGGAAAACATTGGGCCTGCACCAGAGGTACGTGTCCTTGACTGGAATCAAACTTGGGACCCTTTGGTCCACAGGCCGATATCCTTTCCACTGAGCCAAAAACAGCTAGGGCTTGACAAAAACTTTTAAAATATCATCTACTGACTTTATATTATGGTAGCTAAGGATTCATCCACTCTTAAAGTATTCTTTAGCTCCTGTATGCTAATGATTTCCCACCTGTGTTTCTAGTCCTGACTTTTCCTTGAGCTACAGATTTGTATTATCCAAATGCTTGCTGAATATCTTCATGTAGATGTTAAGCTCAGAGTAGCCAAAAATGCTTGCCCTTACCTCCACACCCAAGCTTTCTCTGCCTCTGGTTATACCACTGACCCCTATGTCAGTGAGTGTCATCAATGTCTACTCAGTCACTAAAATAATTAGCCTGGAAGTTCTAAGAAAGTGCTCTGGGATCTTACCATTCAGTGGATCACCAATACTTATTGATTTTATCTCTTAAATATTTCTTGACTCCATTCTCTTCTTACTCACTGTCACTGCCCTAGTTCAGGTCTTCGTCACCTATTGATCAAACCATTTGCAGCAGTAGTGTCCTATTTTGTCTCCCTGCCTCCATCTTTCCCCTACTTGAACTATATTGCAAACTGAGCTAAACTAATTTATCCTCTTACATTGTCAGGTATTTTTCTTTTTCTTTCTTTTTAAAAAATATTTTTATTGATTTCAGAGAGGAAGGGAAAGGGAGAGAGGGAGTGATAGAAACATCAATGATGAGAATCATTGACCAGCTACCTCCTGCACATCCCCTACTGGGGATCTAGCCGACAACCTGGACATGTACCCTTCACTGGAATCGAACCAGGGATCCTTTAGTCTGCAGGCCGATGCTATACCCATTGAGTCAAACTGGCTAGGGCTGTCAGGTATTTTTCAGTGACTATCAGTAGGTTCCAATGACTAGAGATAACTGCAGGTTATAGGCTTCATCCTCTACAATCTCCCTACCAAGTGGTATGTTCCAATGAAAACAGGACTTCAACCCAATCCTGCCAAGCATACACTTAGTAACCTTTAGACACAGTCCTGGAACCTGTCCTCATAAGATTGATAAAACCCATGCAGGAAAGGTTCACTTTGAAAGGTTGTAAGGTCCCGATGGAGAGGTTTGTTAAGATCCCAGCTGAGAGGTAGGCGGCTCAGAAGCAAGACACGGAATCCAGGCGATTAAGAAGGGGGTTTTAATCTGCACTCCCGGGCGAAGCTCTCTGGTCCGAGGCTGGGCCAGGGAAGTTCGCACCCAAAAGCGGCATAGGTATTTCTTTTATACAGCTGTTTAGGGAGGGGAGGGTGGAGGGCATAAGAGGTGTGGAATTCCTGCCTCGGGCCAGGGGTCTAGGAAGGCCCTAGGAAGGCGCCAGCTAGCCAGCTATCTTTGTCACCATCCATCCTGCAGATGCTTGCATCTGCTCTGGGCTACCCCCTTCCCCCTGCCTCGACCTAACACACTTGAAGTACACTTAGTAACTCTCCAGTAGTAGCATTTTAGCTAAACTTATGTTCAGATTAGGCAACAGAATCATCCATTAAATGTCAGGATTCATGACCCAATGGATTCCTAGACCTAGAGTGTCACTCTGGGATCCCCAGTTTCTTAAGACCCATACATACAAGGGCAAATAAAAATATTGGTCCATAAATCTAGAACATCATTTATTTCACAAATGAATGTTTATTCCTAACATCCCTTATATATTTTTATTTTCAAAAACAACTTTATTTATGAGTATATTTTAAAAACCTCCAATCCCCTGGAAATTAGCTGAAAAAAATCCATCTCCACCTCTTTGTGCCCACTTCCTCTCATTCCCTCCAAATAAAAGGAGAAAAGGGCTGGGGGGAGGGGAGACCAAAAAATTGAAAAACAAACCCCCTAAACAGGTTAGTGCATCTCCCCAGGGGGGAAGGGAATTTACACTGGAGCCTCAGGGAGTGGAACAGATATCTTTTGCCTTCAGAAACCTACCAAAAAGACACTCAAAACAAAGAAACAAAAGAAACACAAAAGTAAACAAAATGGATCACTAGGCAATCTGGAGGGGCAGAGAGTTATAAAGAGGATAAGAATAGGTAGGAGGGGGCTGTGAACATTAAGAAGAAGATGGAGGAAAGATAACAAGCAGAACAATTTGGTTTTCTAGGGTAAAACAAAACAAAACACACTCCTACCATCCATGCCCATTTGCACTTGAGTAGCCCCCAAGGCGGGGGGGGGGGGGGAGTTAGGGAAACAGGGAGCAACTTGCTTAGTTGAGATGTATCCAAGGCAAGTCCCCAGTAGCCCCATGTCCTACTCCCTGTACCTTACCCTATTTCCCTAAGAAAGTCCCTCCTAATAAATGAAATATAGTAGCAACCATACTTTGGTAGAGACTGCTTTTTGAATTTTAACCCCTCTAGTGTGTCTCCTGCACCTGAGTAAACACAAGATATTTACCTCAGCTCCCAGGTGGAGACCTGGAGGCTAAGGCAATTTTCCCTTGCCTGGGACCAGGACCACAGGAGATTGATTCCCACTGACTCAATAACCTTCAGAGATAGAAACTGTAGATAACCTCTGAGCTCTGCTTCTGTGTTATTGGCTATCACAAGATAGGGCCACATTCTGATGTCCAGCAGGATGTGACTGGCAATGACCCTGCGGGCTGACCCCAGTCTTTAGAATGTAGTCTTTAGGATTTAGAATTTAGAACAAAGGAAATTCCTGTGGTTTGAGCCTTTAAAAGGGCTGGCTACATCTGAATCGGTGCGGTCCAATGGAGTCCAGCTGCTTGTGGTGCTCTTGCACCTGTCCTGGCCAGTTTTTCAATAAATCCTTGCCTGCTTTTTATTTTTATTAATCATCAGCCTTCGGTGGTCTTATTTTGAACCCAGGGTTCAACCCTACAAAAATACATTAGTTATGGGATTCCTCCTCCCTTCCAAAGTGTGTGTGTGTGTGTGTGTGTGTAAATACTTTTCCATCACGGTCATCTTCTGGTTTTTGTTAGGTTTGAAAGGAAACAGGAAACAGAACAACAGGAGTTTTAAAGAGAGTTTATTCCCCGGTAATGGGCGGAAGCCATCACCGAGGTAAAGATCAGAATTAGGGGAGAGGGGACAGGAGATCGGAACCCAACCAGGCCAATGGAGGTGCCCCTCCAAAGAGCGCACGTGTCCTATCTGGAGTTCCTTTTAAAGGGAGGGGGTTGGGCCCAGGTGGAACAGGAAAGGATGGGCCCCAAGGGCACCTTGGCCCGTTAATTGGTGGTTCACGGTCTTGGAGATGTCCCCTTGGCAGGAGTCAGTCATGTTGTTAGCTCCACCCACCAGTTTGGGAGGGGGAGATAACCTTAAGGGGTCATATGTTAAACTCCGCCCACCGGTTTGGGAGGGGGAGAACCTTTCATTCCAGACTCTTTGATTATATTTAGAAAAAAATTAGAGTCTGGGCTTTGCATTGCTTGGAAATTCTGGGCAGGGGCATGTCTCTGGGCTCCCCGGCCTGCCCTAACATCCCAGCCTTTTGGTGGTAAGGGGCGACGAAGTCGTCTGACTGCTTCCTGCTGAGCATGGGCGGCGAAGGGGGGGTGTCAAAGGCCAGGATCAGGCAGAGGCAGATCTGAGGGCAGCCTAGTGTAGGGATGGAGCAGGAGCTGGTTTACGGTCACCCGAGACATTTCAGCGATCTTGGAGCGGATGAATTTGAGGAGGCAGGGAGCTAGGGAAAAAAAGACACTTATTAGAATTAGGGGCCCTATCGGGTAGGATCCAAGTAGCTAAAGGGCTTTGGAGCCAGCCAAAAGGAGAGTTGTCCTGTGAGTGTCTTGCACGTAATTCTTCACTTAGCTTAGTCAGGGTCTGCACGTTCTGTTCCACCACTCCGGACTCGTTGATGTAGTAACAGCATTCTTCTTGAAGGAACATGCAGGTTCCTCCTCTTTCTGCAGTAAGAAGGTCTAGGGCCCTTCTGTTCTGCAGGGCTATTTGGGCTACCGATGTTACTTGTCGCTGCAGGGATGCTAAGGAGGTCGTGGTAGACTCCAGGGCTATCTGGAGTTTGTCATTGAAATCTTGAGCAGAGATTATGCTATTACCCAGGGTCCCCCCAGCTAGGCCCATTGAGGCAGCGATACTTACCCCCAACATGACAGGGAGGAAGGCGGCCCGGTGGGCCCGGAGGTGGGATGAAGGGAGCAACCA
The DNA here is from genome assembly GCA_963924515.1 of Vespertilio murinus. Classification (NCBI taxonomy): domain Eukaryota; kingdom Metazoa; phylum Chordata; class Mammalia; order Chiroptera; family Vespertilionidae; genus Vespertilio; species Vespertilio murinus. The sequence goes on from OZ004710.1 coordinate 68,659,847, forward strand.
GGTGAGCTCTGACTCTCCATACAAGGTTAGTTGGGGAACTACTGTGACCATGAAGCAAGGCCCGGGCTCAGAGGAGTTTATGCAGTTGCTTAAGGTGCCGTTGCACCAAAAGAAGGTACCCGGGCTGGCCCTGGTGAGACTGGCTGCGGTGTGGTTTTGGGTACAGTTCCAGGTGACCCGTCCCCCAGTTACCGGGTTGCTGGTCTGGTAGCATATCCGCGGGGGCAAGCTAGGTTCTGGAGTTTCGGGTTCCCAGAGGGGAATGCCAGCCAGGGGAGGCTGACATTCACCATGTCCTTGGGTTCCTGGAGAAGTCATGAGTGGAACAGCAGCCAGCAAAGGTCTTTGGAGAGAGACACATAAAAAGCAGTGCGAGACATTGGGCAGGGTGTGGGTCTTGTTAAGGAATAGTAGAGTGTGTTGGATAAGTTGGAGCCATGAGGACAGGACTTCTACCCGGGGGGAATCAGGCAGCTTCCCTTTAAGGGACTGTTCGGCCTGTAGGATGCTGTTGGAGACCTGGATTTGGGCCTCCTGAGACATGACATACTCCCGGGAGATGTAGATGGTCCCTGAAGGGGTCGAGCTCCAACCACTCCAATACAGTTTTCCCATAACTCCTGCAACCCATCGCTGGTTCCAGGGGTCCCGGACCCTGATGTTGAAGGTGCCGTCCTTCCAGAAAAAGGGGCCATACCTGACCTCTCTGTAGGCATCATGGATGACACAGTCTGACCAGCGGCAACCCCCATAGGTGTTGACGTCTTGATTACACCTGTCTGGGTTCCGTTGGTCGTAAGCAAAGCAGGCATATGGCTGGCCACCGTTGGACACTGACCGGAGGTCAACAGCAATCAGGATCTCTGCCTGACAGCCAACCAGAGGGCAGTCCTGAAATCCTACCTGCTGGGTGACTTGTATGTTGCCCTGGTCATAGGTTTCATGGACCTTGAACCTCCACACATAAGCAGGTGGGGGTGAATATAGGTTGCCCAGGGCTGGGAGGAGAAGGAGGAGCGGGAGGGCAACTAATGCAGGCCTTAGTGGGGCCTAACACCTCACGTTTATGTTGCTTTAGGTGGTCCTCTGGAGGCTTGGTCAGCTGGTTCTGGCCTGGAAAGAAACCTGTTAGCATGTTCCTGGGGCAGCTGCCTGGGGTGAGGTAGCTGCACACGTGGAGCAGATCTTCTGGGGCTCCTTGGTTTGAGCAGGCTGCAGCCCCCAAACAGTGGAGGTCAGCTGTATGGCTCTGAGACTTGAGTCAGGATTGTCCAGACAAATGAGTCCTGTAAAAAACCTTCTAAACAGTTAACTTTAGAATCACTTTTCCTTTTTTTTTTTTTTCCATTACTGGAAGGCGGGTTTAATCTGCCTTCTTTTCACGGGCGTTCAAACCCTTAAACGCCGCAGAGGCGGCCGCATGGTTGCGGCGGGTGGCGCAACTGGTTTGCAGATGGGAGGGGTCTGCTGCCGGCGCGCCAGGTCTGAGCGGCGCGGCTTGGAGAGGGGAGGGGTTTGTCCTGCAAACGATGATGATTGCCCCATGGGAACCAGAAGGGGGCGGGCTTAACAAAGCCAAGATGGCGGTGGCCACGTGGTAGCCGGGGCGCGTAAAATGAACAATGGAGTGCACTTAGCTGTTTGGAGAGTCCGTTTGGTGGAGGTTGCACCGGGGGTGGCGGTGATGAACTGCAGGCGCTGGGCTGAAGCCGCGGTGCGGCGGTGTCCTGTGTAGTCCTGGCGGGACCGAGTCCATTCTCGCATGGTTCAGTCGCACACCAGGAAGCTGGCACGCAGGGACCAAGCTTGTGCTCCAGTTAGAGCGGGAGTCGGTCTCTGCCGCGGCGTGGCGATGGGGCGGCCGGTGCGTCGATGGTACGGCCGCTGCAGGAGCCGCAGGTGGCGGTGCGGCCTCGGTGCGGCGATGGGACGGCCGCAGAAGCCGCAGGGCGGGCAGGGGCCGCGGGGAGCGGCGGGGAGGGGAAGGAGAGGGGGCGGCTGGGTCCGAAAGCAGAGAGGATAGGAGAAGTCAGAGCAGAAGAGGCAGAGAGAGAGTGGGAGAGCTTGGTGCTCGGAACCCATAGGCGATTTCCTGGCTGAACTGAGGTCAGGCGAGGATGTTAAGTCCCGAGTTTGCCCAATTTGAAATCTAGAGTCCGGGACCCGAGGGTTCATGGGGGCGTCCCCCCACTACTCCCTGGGGCCAGAGGAGGCCAAAAGGCCGGAGAGAGTCAGTAGGAAGCAGTAAACGTCTTCACAGCTTTCTCTGACTCGGAAATTCCCTGGGAATTTCCCGGAAGGGCTCTGAGCCCGGAGGCTATCCCTGACGTGGCGCCACGATTTCCAGAGAATACTGACAGGGTTGCCGGAATGACTCTAGATTAGTTGGGGCGGGAAACTTACGCTGACCACGCCGTGCCGGAGAGACGCAGGGTTCCTGAGCCATGGAAGGTCACAGAAAGGCTCAGCCGGGTTTCACACCAACATGTTAGGTTTGAAAGGAAACAGGAAACAGAACAACAGGAGTTTTAAAGAGAGTTTATTCCCCGGTAATGGGCGGAAGCCATCACCGAGGTAAAGATCAGAATTAGGGGAGAGGGGACAGGAGATCGGAACCCAACCGGGCCAATGGAGGTGCCCCTCCAAAGAACGCACGTGTCCTATCTGGAGTTCCTTTTAAAGGGAGGGGGTTGGGCCCAGGTGGAACAGGAAAGGATGGGCCCCAAGGGCACCTTGGCCCGTTAATTGGTGGTTCACCGTCTTGGAGATGTCCCCTTGGCAGGTGTCAGTCATATGTTAAACTCCGCCCACCGGTTTGGGAGGGGGAGAACCTTTCAGTTTTGTTTTAAGTTTCCCCTTCCTTCCTTCCTTCCTTCCTTCCTTCCTTCCTTCCTTCCTTCCTTCCTTCCTTCCTTCTTTACCTCTCTCTTCTCTTACACACACTTTTACTTTTAATAAGGGGAATACCATGAAGTCTCTCTAGGCCCACTTCTGTAGATGTGACCCCAGGGCCTGCTCTTAAAACCAATGTAGACTCTAGAGCTGGAACTATTGTAACTGGTGGTTCAGGCATGATATGGAGCTCCTGAGAAACACTGGTCTGTTGTCTAATGCCTGGCCTCTTGCTTCATTTTGGGATTACCTTGATGTATCTTCCTCTAAATAGGGGCTCATCTAAGGCTAGGGAAATCCTCACTGACTCTTTGTTTGAGAACTCCATATATCCAAACCTTTTGGGATAGCCACTAAATTTGTCACAGAATATGGTACCACAGTGACTGAACCACAGCCATGGAAGTTTGCTACTAGCTCTTCTGCTGTTGTAATAGAGTCCTCATTACCAAAGATTCATCAACCTCCATATTCCCCTCAGTAGACATGATCACTGGGCTAGCATTTCCTGGAGATGGTCTCATATTCATCTGCTTCTCCACCTTGTTCTGTATCTCCTTTAACTGATCAACTTCTTCCTCTCTCCCTGACTCAAGCTTTAATTGTTTTCAGCTCCCTGTCCTCAGGTCCACAAAGGTGCCATCCCCATGTCACCCTCAACCAGTCCCAGCTCCTCTTTCTCCTCCTGGCTGCCAGGGGCTCTTGAGCCATGTCCAGAGCCAGAGCTGGGGCTAAGGATCAGGGCTAGGGCTATTCCTCTTTTGGCTCTGACTCTGGCTGGGGATTCAGCAGCAGCTCCTCAGTTTCAGTTCCTCAGACTCCAGGCTGTTCCATAATCCCCTGTGACCCCCTGGACCTCCTCCCAGGCCTTCCCACCAACAGGAGAAACAAGATGGAAATAACTACTTGTAAACCAGAGCAGCAGCTGCCAGATTCCCTTATATTAATGAGCAAACCCTCTAGTGTAGATTTAGGTTTATCAGGCAAAGCTTTCCAGTATCTGCCTCTGGAGTGTGTTCTTATAATTAGAGTCTTTCAGATGCACATTAAGCACTGCTGGAGTGTTTCTCATTAGGGAACTTCATATATGAACTGTCCCTAGGGTGTGTGTGTGTGTGTGTGTGTGTGTGTGTGTGTGTGTGTGTATTTCACACTGTCCATACTGAGTATTTTTTAATATAATTTATTGATTTCATACAGGAAGGAAGAGGGAGAGAGAGATATAGAAACATCAATGATGAGAGAGAATCATAAATTGACTTCCTCCTATATGCCCCGCTCCCCACTGGGGACTGAGCCCTCAACCTGAGCATGTGCCCTTGACCAGAATTGAAACTGGGACCTTCAGTCTATCAACTGAACCAAACCAGCTAGGTCCATGCTGAGTATTTTAAAGTAAATTTCAGATCATATAACAAATCTACCCTCCCATGAACAGCTGCCCATATTATTTGCCAGCACAAAACCCTTTTCTCCTATAGTTCCTTGTTCCAGATTAGATAAAGTCCAGACTATTTCAAGTGGCAAATTAGGCCTTTCCAGATCTGCCCCCATCTTGTTCTTTTTTCACCTTACACTCCAGTCTAGAATTAAGCTGCTTATAGTGAGCCCCCACCAATGATGCTGGTTTGGAGTTAAGCATTCTGTTCTGTCTGGCCCACCTTTCCCACTTTTCTTAACCTGGCTTACTTGTACTCATCCCCTATGATAGCTCAGGCATCAGCTCTTTAAAATATCCTTTCCTATAACCTCATTCAGTGTTAAGCTTACTTATTTTATTTACCACCTGTATGGTGCTAATTGTGTGCCAGGAATCATTATAAACACTTTCAATCCTCACAACTTTATGAATTAGGTTCTATTATTATCTCCCTTTCAGATGTGGAAACAGAGACAATAGAGGTTTAATCTGTCCAAATTCACATAATTGGTAAGTAGCAAAGCCAGCCTTCAAACCCAAGCTGTCTGGCACGAGACTGTGCTCTTAGAAATCCATATGCTGTGCTGCTTTTCTTAAAGGCCCTTTTTCTGTACTCCCACAGCACCCTAGGCATACCTCTATCTTAGCATTTAGCATGATAGTTTGAAACTGTGTATGTGTCTGCCACTTCACCATGAGAGTCTTAAAGCTTAATAGTCTCTGAGATATACCAGTTAGATCATAGAGTTTGGAATGAGGCATACCTGAGGTTAAGTCCTGCCTCTGTTCTGTACTAGCTGTGTAACCACGGGCAAATTATATAACCTTTTTATCCATCCTTTTCTTCATTTTTTAAAATTCACTTGATTTTTATGTATTTTTTATTTATTTTATTGCATTTTATTTTTTAATTTTTTAATCAAACTTTATCTGTGTACATATCTTACCATTCCCCCCCCAACATGCCCTCCTTCCCCAGAGTTTTGTGTCCATTTGTTATACTTATACGCATGCATGCAAGTCCTTTCGTTGATCTCTTATCTCCCCCAGATCTCCCTACCCTCCCTGCTGTAATTTGACAGTCTGCTTGTTGCTTTACTGTCACTATATCTATCTTATGGTTCATAAGTTTATAATGTTCTTTATTATCCATAAATGAGTGAGGTCATGTGGTGTTTCTCTTTCATTGACTGGCTTACTTCACTCAGCATGATGTTCCCAATTCCATCCAGGTTGCTGCAAATGATAAGAATTCCTTCTTTTTTATGGCAGCATAGTATTCCATTGTGTAGATGCACCATAGTTTTTTTATTCAATCATCTGCTGATGGACACCTAGGCTGTTTCCAGATCCTAATTATTGTAAATTGTGCTGCTATGAACATAGGGGTGCATATATCCTTTCTGATTGGTGTTCCTATTTTCTTGGAATATATTCCTAGGAGTGGGATTACTGGGTCAAATGGGAGTTCCATTTTCAGTTTTTTGAGGAAACTCCATACTGTTCTCCACAGTGGTTGTACCAGTCTGCATTCCCACCAGCAGTGCACGAGGGTTCCTTTTTCTCCACAACCTCGCCAACACTTGTCATTTGTTGATTTGTTAATGTTGGCCATTCTGACAGGTGTGAGATGGTATCGCATTGTTGTTTTGATTTGCATCTCTCAAGAATTAGTGACTTTGAGCATGTTTTCATGTGTCTCTTGGCTTTCCTTCTGTCTTCTTTTGAGAAGATCCTATTTAGGTCCATTGTCCATTTTTTAATTGGCTCATTTATCTTCCTTTTATTAAGTTATATAAGCTGTCTGTAGATGTTGGAGATTAAACCTTTATCAATGATAACATTTGCAAATATGTTCTCCCATACCGTGGGATTTCTTGTTGTTTTGTTGATGGTTTCTTTTATTGTAATAAAGCTTTTTATTTTGATATAGTCCCATTTGTTTATTTTCTCTTTAGCTTCCATTGCCCTAGGGGCAATATCAGTGAAGAAGTTCTTTTGGCATATATCTGAGATTTTGCTGCCTGTGGATGCCTCTAGTATTTTTATGGTTTCCCATCTTATGTTTAAGTCCTGTATTCATTTCGAATTTATTTTTGTGTATAGTGTGAGTTGGTGATCTAGCTTCATTCTTTTGCATATATCTGTCCAATTTACCCAACACCATTTATTGAAGAGACTGTCTTGACTCCATTGTATATTTGTGCCTCCTTTGTCAAATATTAATTGAGCATAGTGATTTGGATTGATATCTGGATTCTCTATTCTGTTCTATTGATCTATATGTCTGTTCTTGTGCCAGTACCAGGCTGTTTTGAGCACAGTGGCTTTGTAATACAGCTGGAAATCTGGTATTGAGATCCCTCCTACTTTACTCTTCTTTTCAAGATTGCTGTGGCTGTTCGGGGACTTTTATTGTTCCAAATGAATTTTTGGAGAGTTCTTTCTAGGTCAGTGAAATATGCCATTGGTATTTTAATGAGGAGTGCACTGAACCTATAAATTGCTTTGGGAAGTATGGACATTTTAATTATGTTGATTCTACCAATCCATGAACTTGGTATGTACTTCCATCTGTTTACATCTTCCTCTATCTCTTTTTTCAGTGTCCTGTAGTTTTCAGCGTATAAGTCTTTTTTTTTTTTTTTTTTTTTTTTTTTTTAAATAAATCTTTATTGTTCATATTATTACAAATGTTCCTCATTCCCCCCCCCCCATTGCTCCCCTACACCAAGTTTCCATTCAATTCTCTGCCCTTTCCCCATCCCCCATTGTCCTCATCCATAGGTGCAGTTTATGTTCAGTCTCTTCCCGCTCCGCTCTACTCCCCATTTCCCCAAGAATCATCAGTCCACTCCCCTCCCATACCTCTGATTCTATTATATTCACCAGTTAATATTGTTCATCATGATTTTTACTTCCCTTGGTTTTTAGACTCACTTGTTGATAGTTACGTGTTTGTTCATAATTTTTATCTTTATTTTCTTCCTCTTCCTAAAGAACCCCTTTTAACAATTCATATAATTCTGGCTTGGCAGTGATGAATTCCTTTAGCTTAAATTTATTTGTGAAGCTCTTTATCTGGCCTTCGATTCTGAGTGATAGCTTTGCTGGGTACAGTATTTTTGGCTGTAGGTTCTTGTTATTCATCACCTTGAATATTTCTTGCCATTCCCGTCTGGCCTGCATGGTTTCTGTTGAGAAATCAGCTGACAGTCGTATGGGTGTCCCTTTATAGGTAACTACCTGCTTTTGTCTTGCTGCTTTTAATATTCTCTCTTTGTCTTTAGCTCTTGGAATTTTAATTATGATGTGTCTTGGTGTGGTTCTTTTTGGATTCCTTTTGTTTGGGGTTCTGTGTGCTTCCTGGACATGTAAATCTATTTCTTTCACCAGGTGGGGGAAGTTTTCTGTCACTATTTCTTTCAATATGTTTTCGGTATTTTGCTCTCTGTCATCTTCTGGGATGCCCATAATTCTGATGTTGGTTCGCTTGAAGTTGTCCCAGAGGTTTCTTACATTATCTTCAACTTTCTGGATTCTCTTGTCTTCTTGCTTCTGTGGAGGAGTGTCCTCTGGCTCTTTGTGTTGCAAATCTTGGACTTGATTCTTACAATCTTCCATTCTGTTTTTAGGACTCTGTATAATATTATTTATTTCAGAGATTGTATTCTTTATTTCTAGTTGACCTTTTATTATTTCTTGTTGACCCTTTATTATTTCTTGTTGATCTTTTTTCATATCCTCATAGGTCTCATTTATTTTATCGGCCTTTTCTAGGAGATTGTTGAACAACCTTATAAGCGTGGTTTTGAACTCTATATCCCGTCGCTTTTTGTCCTCCATTTCTTTCGTTTGTGATCTGTTTCCTCGTTTCGACATTTTCGCTGCTTCCCTGAGTTGGTAGGTTGGGAGGATCAGCTGTGTCTATGCCAGGAGACAACCTTATTCCACTAGACTTGGAAACCTGCAAAAGCCTCTCTGAGTTCAGCTTGGATGGGGCAGAGTTTCAGGGTGGAACTTACAGCCTTGGCTTCCGGTTAGCCCCGCCCTCTGAGGTTCCTGAGTCTCAGTGTACCTCAGTGTCCTTTGGTACTCGCTGCAAGCACCTCTGAGAGAAAGGCGCCCTGGAGCTTCGCCCGCTTCCAGACAGTGTCGTCTCTCCCCCAACAAGCCCACAACTGGGGTTCAGAGCAGTTGGAAGTGGGGTTAAGAACAGTCCGGAGCTTATGTCTCCTTCCCGCTAGGGCGGTCTCGCGGCCCAAACAACAGTCTGTCCTCTGTGCGCATAAAGTGCGCGACTCAGGGGATCTGCTTTTCGCTCCCCTGAGCTTGTGCCTTACAGCCCAGATTCCCTCTGTATGAGGCTGGGGCCCGAGGGTCTTGCCCAGGACTGGGGTTCAGTGCAGTCAGAACTGGGGCTCAGCACATTCCTGAGCTTTTGAGTCCTTCCCGCTGGGGCAATTCAGCAGCTCGGGGAACAGTCCCTCCTCTGCGCGCAATGTGCGAGACTCTGGGGCTCAGCCTTTCGCCGCTGTTCCGCTGAGCTTCCGCCTTACAGCCCAGATTCCCTCTGTATGAGCCTGGGACCCCCGGGGTCTCGCCCAGAACTGGGGTTCAGTGCAGTCGGAGTTGGGGTTCAGCAAGGTCCGGAGCTTTTATCTCCTTCCTGCTGGGGAACGCCAGCCAGGCACTCAGCCGCCCCTCCTCTCCGGCTTAGTCCTCTCCCCGCGCGCACCGCGCCTCTGTACCTCAGGCTTTTAAGGCTCCTCTGGTTTTCCTTCTGGTTTTCTCTTTCCTTCTAGTTGTAGAATTTCCAGTCAGTCAACTTTCCTGTAGTTCTGGATAGTGTCCACTCTATATTTTAGTTGTATTTTTTTAAATTGTTGAGGGCGGCTGCAGTTAGGCTTTTACCTCTGCCGCCATCTTGTTGTGTCTCTCTTCAGCGTATAAGTCTTTTACCTCCTTAGTTAAGTTTATGCCTAGTTATCTTAATTTTTTTGGTGCGATGGTAAATGGGATTGCTTTTTGGTCTCTGTTTCTGTAAATTCACTGTCGGTGTATAGAAATGCCATAGATTTCCTGGTGTTAATTTTGTGTCCTGCTACATTGCCAAATTCATTTATTAAGTCTATTAGTTTTTTTATGGAGTCTTTTGGGTTTTTATTTACAATATCATGTCATCTGCAAATAAGGATAATTTTACTTCTTCTTTTCCGATTTGGATGCCTTTTATTTCCTCTTCTTGTCTAATTGCAATGGCGAGTACTTCCAGTACTATGTCAAACAGGAATGGTGAGAGTGGGCATCCCTGTCTTATTCCTGTTCTTAGAGGGAATGGTTTTAGTTTTTGCCCATTGAGTATGATGTTGGCTGTGGGTTTATCATATATAGCTTTTTATTATGTTGAGGTATTATCCATGTACTCCCACCTTGTTGAGAGTTTTTATCAGGAAAGGGTGTTGGATTTTATCAAATGTTTTTTCTGCATCAATTGATATGGCTATATGATTTCTATCTTTCGATTTGTTTATGTGATGTATGACGTTTAGTGATTTGCGGATATTGTACAATCCTTGCATTCCTGGAATAAATCCTACTTGGTCATGGTGTATGATCTTTCTGATGTGCTGCTGGAGCCAATTTGCTAGAATTTTGTTGAGGATTCTGGCATCTATGTCCATGAGGGATATTGGCCTGTAATTCTCTTTCATTGAGTTGTCTTTATCTGGTTTTGGTATTAGGATGATGCTGGCTTCATAGAAGGAGTTTGGAAGTGTTCCTTCCTCTTGAATTTTTTGGAAAAGTCTGAGGAGGATAGATTTTAGTTCTTCCTTGAATGTTTGTTAAAACTCTCCTGTGAAGCCATCTGGCCCTGGGCTTTTGTTTGCTGGAATTTTTTTGACGACTGTTTCAATTTCTTCTCAAGTCACTGGTCTATTGAGATTTTTAGATTTTTCCTGATTGAGTTTTCGAAGGTTGTATTTTTCTAGTAATATGTCCATTTCCTCCAGGTTGTCCAGTTTGTTGGAACAGAGTTGCTCATAATGTTTTCTAACAATCCTTTTTATTTTGGTGGCGTCTGTGGTTATTTCACCTCTTTCATTTCTGATTTTGTTTATTTGGGTCCTCTTTCTTTGTTTCTTTGTTAGCCTGGCTAGAGGTTCATCAAACTTGTTTATCCTTTCAAAGAACCAGCTCTTGGTTTTGTTGATCTTATGTAGTGTTTCTTTGGTCTCTATGTCATTTATCTCTGCTCCGATTTTTATTATTTCTTTCCTTCTGCTTACACTGGGCTTTTCTTGTTGCTCTTCTTCTAACTCTTTGAGTTTTGGAGTTAGATAATTTGTTACCATTTTTTTCTGTGGTTTTTTTTTTTTTTTTTTTTTTTTGCAGTAGGCTTGTAGAGATATGAACTTCCCTCTCAAGACTGCTTTTGCTTTGTCCCATAGATTTTGGATTGTTGTGTTTTCATTGTCATTTGTTGTCAGGATGTTTTTAATTTCTTCCTTGATTTCTCTGGTAACCCAGTCCTTGTTTAATAGCATGCTGTTTAGTCTCCATGTATTTGATTTCTTTGGATTATTTTTATTATAGTTAATTTCCAGTTTTATGCCACTATGACCTGAGAAGATGCTTGATATGATTTCTATCTTCTTGAATTTGAAGATACTTTGCCTATGTCCTAACATGTGGTCTATCTTTGAAAATGACCCATGTGCAATTGAGAAGAATGTATATTCTATGGCTTTGGGGTGGAATGTTCTGAAGATGTCGATTAATTCCATCTGGTCTAGTGAGTGATTTAGGATTGATATTTCTTTGCTGATTTTTTTATTTAGATGATTTGTCCAAATGTGACAGTGGGGTATTAAAATATCCTACTATGATTGTATTGCTATTAATCTCTCCCTTAATGCCCTCCAGCACTTTTTATGTATTTGGGTGCTCCTGTATTGGGTGCATATATGTTTACCAGGGTTATTTCTTCTTGTTGGATTGCTCCCTTTAGTATAATGAAGTGGCCTTCATTCTCTTGTTATGTCCTTCATTTTGATATCTAATTTGTCAGGTATAAGTATTGCTACCCCAGCTTTTTTTTTTTTTCATTTCCATTTGCCTGGAAAACCTTGACCTTCAGTCTGTATGCATCTTTTTTTCTGAAGTAGGTTTCTTGTAGATAGCAGATGTATGGGTCTTCCTTTCTTATCCAATCTGTTACTCTATGTCTTTTGATTGGAGCATTTAAACCATTTACATTTAAAGTTATTATTGATAGATAGGTATTTGATGCCATTTTTATTCTATTCCCCTGTGTTCCTTCTTCGCTTCCTATTTATTTATCTTTACAGTAGGCCCTTTAGCATTTCTTGCATTGCTGGTTTGGTGGAGAAAAATCCCTTTAGTCTTTTTTTGTCTGTGAAGCTCCTGATTTCACCTTCATTTATGATTGATAGCCTTTCTGGGTATAGTATTCTTGGATTCAGACTCTTCCTTTGCATGACTTTGTATATTTCATCCCATTCCCTTCTGGCCTGATGAGCTTCTGTTGAGAAATCAGTTGCTAGACTGATGGGGGTTCCTATATATGTAAGTTTATGTCTCTCTGTGGATGCTTTTAAGATTCTTGCTTTGTCATTGGTGTTTGGCAATTTAATTATAATGTGCCTTGGTGTCATTCTTTTGGGATTCATTTTGCTTGAGGCTCTGTGAGCTTCTTGTATTTGTGTGTGGGTTTTTTCCCTCTATCTCAGGAAAGTTTTATGTCATTATATCTTGAAACAGTTTTTCTATGCCTTCCTCAGTTCCCTTTCCTTCTGGAACCCCTATTATTCTAATATTGTTTTTGTTTTTTTTGTATTGTCCCAAATCTCCCGTAGGCTCTCCTCCTGCTTTTTAATTTTTTTTTCTAGAAGCTACTCTAGTTGGGTATTTTTTCCATCTTGTCTTCTCGCTCACTGATGCAGTCCTCTGCTTCTTCTAGTCTACTTTTGCTGCTTTTTATTGAGTTCTTTACAGAGGCTATGTCATTTTTCATTTCTTCTTGATTCATCTTCATTTCTCCTTGATTCTTCTTCATTTCCTCTTGGTTCTTACTCAAATTGTCAAATTGTCTTCCATTCTTTTTTGGCCATCTTATGATCATTACTCTGAATCTTGCTCTGGTAGGTTGCTTGCCTCTAGCTCGTTTACTTCCTTTTCTGGTGATGCCTGCTTTTCTTTCATTTGTGGGTTGTTTCTTTGTCTCCCCATGGTCTCTCTTTTCAGGATGTCTGGTTATGTAGATCTCTCTCTCTCTCCTGCGTTCATTTAAAGGCACAAAATACAACACAACCAGGTACAACACACAAGGCACTGGACAGAAATGTATTCGTGATATTAATAATCTCCAATATAGGTGACCACTAGCAAAAGGCAAATTAGGGGATAGGAGAGAAAGAAGAAGAGTAAAAAGTGAAGAGAGGGGGGAGAAAAAGAAAAAGATAGGAAAAAAATAAAAAGAAATGGAGTGTCAATATGAAATTGGGAAACAGGGACGAAAAAAAAGAGAGAGAGAGGGAGAGAAGAAAGAGACTAAGATAGAAAAGGGGAACAAACTGTATATATGGGGGGATAATTTCAATAGAGCAACCACTAACCCCAGCAAATGCTGGTAACATTACCTAGAGAATAATACAAACTACAACACCTACAATATCCAGCAAAGTAAAAAAACAAAGCAAATACAAAAATACCAAACAACAACAACAAAAGTTTAAGCAAAATAATCTCACTAAAAGCATAAAAATGCAATATAATCAATATTCACACAAACAGCATCAAAAGGACAGAGTAAAACAATTTTTTTTGCTAGTTAATACAGCTCAGAGAGGGGTGTGTATGCACTTGGCACAGGGGATTGGAAATTAGCTATATAAGTAGGGTAGAAATTTTAGCAGGGGGAGACAGAAAGAGTAGGGAAAATCTAAAGCAGAAATGGGTTAAGATAAACAGGATAGCATAAGGGGAAAGGTTAGGAAGAGAGTGATGGTGTAAAGGTCTTCTTAAGATAGGGTTAAACAATGCTAAAGGAGAAATGAATATAGAATGAAGAAGAGTAATTCCAATGTAAAATAAAGAAGTAAAATGGCACTTTAAAAAAAGAAAGAAAAAGGGAACAAAAAAGATAAAATAGCAGTAGTAATAATGCTGATTGAACCTAAAAATGTAATAATTAAGAAGGTAAAATCAAATGAGGAAAAAATTCGTTTCTTATGTAAAAGATTCAAGAAATGAAAATAAAATGAAATAAAATTTGCAAAAAAAAAAATGTGCAGTTGTGAAGGCCATTCACTTCCTCCGTTATTCTGTTTGGCATGCCTGTTTCAGTCCAGACAGTATTGTAGTTTCCTGCATTCTGCTGCACCTCAATGTTGTAAGCTAGTCCTTAATTTTAAGTTGTTGATTTCTTAGTTTCTTGGTTTTTGATTAAATAAAACTAGTAATAAACACAGTCAATTTGTACTCCAGCCCCTATGTGGCAGTGTTTCTGGAATTATGTTCAGGTCTTTTTTGCTGCTCTAGCCTTCTTTTTCTATGACATTCAATACTGATTTTGCCTGGAGCTGAATCCCAGCTGGTATCTCCCCCCCCCCCCCCCCCCCCCCCCCCCGCTGCTTCCCAGCTTCCAGAAAAGCAGTTTCCCCTGCTGTCTCTCAGGGCCAGCCAATCCGGGTGGCCTCTCCTTTGTAATCAGAAGCAAAGGGTTACAGGGGAGCCAGCCTTGGTGCACGATGGGCCAGTCTGCCCGCACTTAGATACAGACTGTATGCCTTTCCAACTATGTTCTCCCTCCGTGTCAGATCAGTATCGGTTGCTCTCTAGAGAACCCTACAATTGGCAACCCTGAGGACCCCGTCCTCCCTCTTGGATCACCCCAGACCCAACAGCAGAGGGCTTTTGTGGATACAGATTTCCGAGGTCCCAGCATGCGTGCTTCTGTCTCTGCTTCTGCAGCTGCCGCTGCTGGGACACAGACACCCCCACGTTATCCTGGCAAAATCCAAACTTTCTGTGGAACCCGAGTGTCCGCATGTATCAGGGCCCCACAGCTGCTCAGTGGTCTGCACAGTTGTGGCTTTTTCAGGTCTCAGATACGATCCCCAGTTGCAGCTCTGATGTGGATGTGAGAGGCAGCACGTACAAGTGTTTATCTATGCCTCCATCTTCCACAATCCTTTTCTTCATTTTTAAAGTGGGGCTAAGACTACCTCAGGGTAATAGAAAGAATGAAATTAGATGGCATATCTAAAACACCTATCACATAGTCTCACATGGTTTTAAAAAAATTAAAAATACACCTCTTGGTAATACTTGACTATTACAAGTCCTTCTTATTTCTGCATCTCTAGAAACTAGCATAGTGCCTGGAAAAATAGACATTTGAGAACCATTTGTTGAATTGAACTGTTATGGAAATCTTTAAACTGGCATAGATATCTAAAGTATATCTCAGGATCTATGACTTCAGAAATGCTCCCCTGTAGTTAAGCAGGATGTGCTACCTCATTTTGCTGGGGCATCCATAAAAGTTTTACCTCCAAAGGGTAGATAGCCCTGTAGAGTTTCATATAATTAATACACATATTATTGTGGTCCTTGCAACCATCAGTTTTAAACTCAAATGGGATAGCTCATCACTTCAAAGTAAGTCTTTTTATCCCTAAGTCACCTCAGTATCCTTCAAAATGACAGAGAATCCCATTTTCTTTTCTTTTTCTAGAACAAGGGCTTTAAAACTCCTCAGAACTACCCATTCTACTGAGATCACTAATCTTTTAGTTCTGAAATTCCTATGCAAATTTATTCCACAGCATCCCAGGACTTGGATACCCTCTGCTATAAATTTTATTAGTCAAATGGATACAGTTATCAGATATGCCCAGGTCACTTTTATTTTTTATTTTTTTTTATTTTTTAAAATATATATTTTATTGATATTTTACAGAGAGGAAGGGAGAGAGAGAGCTAGAAATGTTGATGAGAGAGAAACATCGACCAGCTGCCTCTTGCACACCCCCTACTAGGGATGTGCCCGCAACCAGGGTACATGCCCTTGACCGGAATCGAACCCGGGACCTTTCAGTCCGCAGACCGAGGCTCTACCACTGAGCCAAACCGGTTTTGGCCCCAGGTCACTTTTAGATAGTGTTGTTGTGATAGAAAATGTCCTAGGATATCAATTAAGTGCCCATCTTCTTATACAAGAGCAGCAGAAAGATCTACTTGAAAAGGGGAAGTAGACATATGTATCACACCCAGGGAATAATACAACCCCTTCACATACTAGGGTACTGGAAGCTCCTAGAGCAGAATATTTTGGTTAATTTGGGATTAAGGAGAAAAATCAGTTTGGTTCAGCTAGCCAATCTTTCTTTAATATCTGAATCCACTTTCCTTCATAAGAGGATAGTCTATTGACCACTGATTCTCTTTTCATGAGAATCCTACAGAGGCCCTAGGCCAACCTCTTTACTATCAGTGAGCACTTTACAGAATTTTAGTAAGTGGAAGAAATTGGAATAAAATTGAATGGGCCCTGGTCACAGACTAAAATCTGATAGTTTGATTAAACATCTGATAGTTTTTTATATTGTCATTTTTCTCTTTTCCCCTAAAATCTGGTGGATAAAACTCTACTACCACTACATATACAAAAAAGTCCAGTTACTTGAAGGTTCTGAATTCTCAGGTGCTAAGAGAATTGAATGTAAGGAAGTATAGACTATAGTGTGGTTTTGGTTAAAAAGGCTGCCTGGAAAAGGCCCCTGCCAGTCCAAGAAGGACTGGTAGACTTTAGGATGATAAGTGTTCTCAGAGTTGAGGAAGAAAGCTTGTACATGAGCCAAAGCACACAGTGCACATAATAAACTAGAGATAAGTCTCTGTTTTGTGCTCAGGGAAAAGCCTTGGAAACCACCCCCCCTTTTTTTCTGTACAAATGGATGGTCAGAAACAAACCATGTATGGTCCAGAAACAGAGGTTGGAAAAGTTTACCTCTAGGAAAGTGTCCTGGGCCAGAAGTGAGGTGATATTTCTTCTTTTTTAAATGAAAGTAATGCTATAGCTCTTCTGGGTTTTTTCCTAATATATTTTTATTGATTTCAGAGATGAAAGGAGAGAGAGAGAGATAGAAACATCAATGATGAGACAGAATCATTGATTGGCTGCCTCTTGAATGTCCCTTACTGGGGATTGGGCCTAAAAACCTGGCATGTGCCCTTGACTGGAATTGAACTCAGGACTCTTCAGTCTGCAGGCCAACTTTCTATCCACTGAGCCAAACCAGCTAGGGCAAGGAGATATGATTTCTGATCCTCATTCTAACACTGATTTTTCCAATAATGGTGGGTAGGTCATGCAAACCTCTCTCAGGTCATTTTTCTTGTCAAATAAAATAGATATATGATCAAACTACCACATAGAACTAGTGGGAGGGTTAGGAGAAAGTTTACAAATATCCATCAGATATAAGTTGCTGAGATACTATTAATAAAATGTAGATTCCACTGGAACAGAGACCATCTTCAACATTGTCAGTTTGCATCTTATTGGACAATACATATCAGCTGTTCAGGGACTCCAAGAAATTGGAGTTGTTGGGTACACAGAAGAGAAGGGATTTTTTTTTTCACAAGTGAAGAAATCAAAGCTCAAACAGCCAAAGCCAAATATGAACTACTTTACTGATTTGCTCCAAGAACCTGGAAAACTATTTCTATGTCTTTGGAAGGCCCTTTAAGATTAACTGTATTATTGGTGAGAATTTCAGGGACAGTGGAAAATTACTGAGGGCAATATTTTGGAGGTTGGCAGCTGATCTCAGATATAAGTAGATTAATCTCTTTATGCCTTAATCCACAATGATCTCTGAGTGACCTGATAGCCCCTTAAACTACCAGTAGGTACTTCCTGTAATCCTTTTCACTTCTAATGATACAAAATTGGAATAAAAATAAATTTATTTTATGTATTTTTATACATTTTGATTCTAGTATATGTGAACTATGTCATTCCTTTTGAGCCTAACTTGGAGGAGGGAACTGGGAGTTGATAACACTGAAAAGAGGTAAAATCCCTTTAAAGTAGTAAATATTCCTGTAGTAAAGTCTCAGAAGAAAGTAAACAAGTGAAAGGAAAGTGAGCATGGCAAAGATTTGCACTCTGATGGTATCAGTGAGGATCAGTGAGGGGAGGGAATTCATGTTTGTATAAGAGGGCATGTCATTGGATACAGGGAGAGAGGGGGAAGGGAGTATCCAGTTTTTATCAGCCAAATAATCTATAAGTTCAAAAGGTAACAGAAACATTTCTTCTTATACAAAACTAGAGGCCTGGTGCATAAAATTCCAGTATGAGGAGGGTAGCTAGGGGTGACAAGGCCAGCAGAGGAGGGCAGTTGGGAAGACCAGGCCAGCAGGGGAGGGCTGTTGGGGGAGACCAGACCTGCATGGGAGGGCAGTTTGAAGGGGGACCAGGCCTGCTGGGGAGGACAGTTGGGGGAAATCATCAGTTCTCCTGATCTCCCTAATGAGGTCCCTCAGCCCAGCCTGCACCTTCTCCAACCTGGGACCCCTGTGGGATTGGGCCTAAACTGCCAGTTGGAAATCCCTCTTACAATCTGGCACCTCTGACTCCGAACTGCTCACCTGCCTGCCTGCCCTAACCACTCTGCATGCCGGCCTGATCCCCCTAACTGTGGCTCAGCGGGTGAGCATTGACCCAGGAACCAAGAGGTCACTGGTTTGATTCCCAGTCAGGGTATATGCCTGGGTTGTGGGCTTGATCCCAATAGGGGTTGTGCAGGAGACAGCCAATCAACGACTCTCATCATTGATGTTTCTATCTCTTTCTTCCTCTCTAAAATCAATAAAAATATATTTTTAAATAAAAATAAAATATGGCATATATATGGCAGTAGAGTTTTGATAAGCATTTATGAGTTCCCTGCTGGTAGATTCAACAGCCTCCTTGGTGATCTTATGGGCACTATGTATATATTATGCCCCCTTCCACCTAGGGGCCAGGACATAGTGTCTGCAGAATTATGTATTCATTAAAGTAACACTAGTTCTTTTTAGTCATTTTAAACATATGGCACCCAAGGTCATCTTGAATGCTGAAAACCAGTCAACAGATGGGAAAAGAGAAAGATTGGAGATGGCTTGAATGAC
The DNA here is from genome assembly GCA_963924515.1 of Vespertilio murinus. Classification (NCBI taxonomy): domain Eukaryota; kingdom Metazoa; phylum Chordata; class Mammalia; order Chiroptera; family Vespertilionidae; genus Vespertilio; species Vespertilio murinus. The sequence goes on from OZ004710.1 coordinate 68,678,373, forward strand.
ACACCCCTTCCATTAATATTCCATTGGTGAGGACTCATCATAAGGCCCCACCTAGATGCAAAGGGAACTGGGAAATGGTAGTTCCTGTCTGCAGAGTCATTTCCCAAACACAGCTTAGTATGATGAAAGGACAGTATAGATGTTTGGAGGCTGGCTAAGCATCTTTACCATAGTTGTATTGTGCCAGTTATTAAGTTCTTATCTCAGTTCCAATCTCACCATGCCTGTTCCTCTTCCTTATGAGGCTGGCATTAGGACACTACAAGCTACTTCTCAGGTTTGTCCGTTGGCACTATGTTAGGTTCTACCAATAGGGGGCAGTAGAGGAGATTGCAAAGCTGGAAGAGAAAGAGACTTGCCACTACCTGCTTGCTTACTGTAGGTTTCCTGTATGCTTGTGGTTACTGTATCACCCAGCCTTGCTTCTTAAATTTTCTTGTTAATCCTCACCCGAGGATATTTTTTCTATTGCTTTTTAGGCACAGTGGATCAAGCCTGCAACCAATGTACCTACCCTTTACTAGAATCAAACTGAGGACCCTTCAGCCCACTGAGCCAAACCATCTATGGCCAGATCTTCATTTCTAATACCCTGTTTTGGGCATGTGCAGGAGGCAACCAATCGGTGTGTCTCTCTAACATGGATTTTTTTCTCTCTGTGTGTCTCTCCCCCTCCATTCTACTCTCTAAAAATCAATGGGAAAGTGTCCCTCAGTGAGAATTAACAAAATAAATAAATAATTTTTAAAAAGGTTATTCTTTTTCCAATGAATTACCTTTGTAAGAAATTAGATCTCTATGTTTGTGTGGTTATATTTCTGGACTCTCTATTTTGTTCCATTAATATATATATTTTGTATTATTACCACAGTCTTAATTATACTGAAGCTTTATAATACATCTTAAGATCAGGTAATGTTAGCCTTCCAAATATGTGTGCTTGTTTTTTCAAAGTTGCTTTGGCAATTCTAGGTCATTTCTATTTCCATATGAATTACAGGGTCAGCTTGTCAATTTCTACAATTATCATGTTAGAAATTTGAAAGGGATTGTATTGAATATATAAATCATTTTTAGAAGAATTGTTATCTGAACAATATTGAGTTTTCTGACCCATGATCAAGGTATAAATCTCCATTTAGATTTTCGTTACTTTTTCCCAGTAATACTTAATTAGTTTTTAGTATTGCAAATGATATTTTAAAATTTCAATTGTTCATTACAGTTGTTTCAATTGTATATATATATATATATATATATATATATATATATATATATATATATATATTAACTAGAGGCCTAGTGTATGAAATTTGTGCGGGGGGGAGGGGGAGGTCCCCTCAGCCCAACCTGCACCCTCTCTAATCTGGGACCCCTTGAAGAATGTTCTACTGCCCATTTAGGCCAGATCCCAGTAGGATCAGGCCTAAACGGGAAGTCAGACATTTCTCTCACAATCCAGGATTGCTGGCTCCCAACTGCTCGCCTGCCTGCCTTCCTGATTGCCCCTAACTGCTTCTGCCTACCAGCCTGATCACCCCTAACCACTCCCCTGCCAGCCTGATTGATGCCTATCTGCTCCCCTGCTAGCCTGTTTGCCCTTAACTGATCTCCCCTGCAGGCCTGGTCCCCCCAACTGCTCTCCCCTGCAGGCCTGGGTCCCCCCTAACTGCTCTTTCTTGCAGGCCCAGTCGCCCCCAACTTCCCTCCTCTGCCAGCCTGGTCACCCCTAACTGCCCTCACCTGCAGGCTTGATTGCTCCCAACTGCCCTGCCTAGTAGGCCTGGTCCCTCCCAACTGCCCTCCCCTGCTGGCCATCTTATGGTGGCCATCTTGTGTCCACATGGGGGCAGAATCTTTGACCACATGGGGGCAGCCATCTTGTGTGTTGGAGCTATGGTCAATCTGTATATTACTCTTTTATTAGATAGGATAGAGGCCTGGTGCATGGGTGGGGGCCAGCTGGTTTACCCTGAAGGGTGTCCCAGATCAGGGTGGGGGTTCCCTTGGGGCATGGGGTGGCCTGGGTGAGGGGCCTATGGTGGTTTGCAGGCTGGCCATACCCCCAGATGACCCAAGTAGAGGCCCTGGTATCTGGGATTTATTTATCTTCTACAATTGAAACTTTGTAGACTGGAGTGAAGCCAAGCCTCTTGCTTGCTTCGTGGTGGCAGCCATTTCTGTTAGGATTTATCTTCTATAATTGAAACTTACTAGCCTAGAGTGGAGGCCTCAGCCAGCCAGGATGTGTAGAAAGCTTGGCTTCTTCTATTGCTGGGGAAACCCAAGCCTCCCTCCTGCTCTTTCAGTGGCCGCAGCCATCTTGGTTGGGGTTAATTTGCATACTCGCTCCTGATTGGCTGGTGGGCATGGCTGGTGGGTGTAGTAGAGTGATGGTTAATTTGCATATTACTGTTTTTATTAGATAGTACTCTGGGCCCAATGCACGACTTTTTGCATGGGTGGGGTTCCTTGGTCTGGCTGGCGATCCAGACCTATATGGGTACAGCCCAGCAGGGGGGGTGGGAAGGGCCCACAGGAGGTTGACCGGCTTGGAGGAGGGGCTGCGGGAGGTTCTGAAGCTGTCTACCAGCTACACTGGCTCTGAGGTCTCCCAGGAAGTGCAAAGTCAGCCACTGCCTGGGGCCACCCATCAGGATCTGCACATGGCTGCTAATTGTATTGGTTTAGGAAGTGCCCAGGTGAGGCCCAGCTGTGAAGCAATGTAAACTGGTGCTAATACTGGGTCTTGGGCCTTTTATTGATAGGTTTGGGGCCGCTGCTATTTGATTTTAGCAAAGTCTGAAGCCTGAGCCAGGAAAGGCCATTCATATGGAAAAGCTCCTGCAAACAGCTGGGATAGGGCTACAAATTGGATGGGGCAGGGCCTCATATAATCACCAGGGTTGAGGGAACAGTGTGGGCCATGCTGATGAAAACTCAGATATGGCTGCCAGTTAGATCTGTGACCAGGGAGTTCCCAGCACAGGAACGATGACCCCTGTGTGCACTCCTGTCTGGGATAATGCCACCCCCAAGTTCCTGCCAGACAATCCAGTTCCTTTCTGTATGTCCCTGGATTCCCCCAAAGCTTCTGATTAGTGATGGAGCTCAGAGGAAGGAGAACCATGTAATTCCGTGCATGGGCCCTTTAAGAGGAACACCTGGGACTTCAGCAACCTCTGTATCACTCAGCCACAATCCCCGCTGGTTTTTATAGCCCGAAGTTACAGGGCTTCTCTTCCAAACTTTGGAACTCTGGGCTTGGGGTCTGGTGTGGGGCTGGGATCCCCTGCTCCTCAGGGGATCCTTGGAGATAGCCCTCCCATTTAAAAATAATGCTACATGTGGGTTTAGGAGCAGACTGTTCCAAGCCTCCACCCCACTGACAGTTTCAATGTGCTTTCTTCTTTACTTTTCTAGTTATAGAACTTCCATTCAGCCAGATTTCAGGTGATTCTGAATGATGATTGTTCTGTATTTTAGTTGTAATTTTTTATGTGGTTGTGGGAGGTAGTGAGTACCACCATCTTTGTTATTGGTGTCATTTTTTATCTGCTTAAAGAATATCCTCCAACATTTACTATAGTCTTCTGGTGATGATTTAAAAATATTTTATATGTATAAAATGTATTTGTTTTATCTCTTTTTAATTTTTAAAAGTTATGGTAAAATACACACAACATAAAATTTTCCATCTAAACCATTTTAAGTGTACTAGTACAGTTCAGTTGCGTTAAGCACATTCACATTGTTGTGCAATTATCACCACCATCAATCTCCAGAATTCTTTTCATCTTGCAAAATGGAAACTATACTCATTAAATAATTCTGTCTTTCCTCTCTCCAGCCTCTGGTAGCCACCATTCTATTTTCTATTTCTATAAATTTAATATTGTAGTACCTCACATAAGTAGAATCTTACATTATTTGTATTTATATAAATTCTCTCTGATCAAATAGCTCATGAATTTTTTTCTCCTATTAGGCCCTTGTTGATGCATTTATTCAGACAGTTTCATTATCAAGGCAGAATGGTGATAGTACTTGAATCCTAATGACATGGATTCAGCTGTCCCTTAGTAGCTATACAATCAAATTACTTAAATCACTCTATCCCTCATAATTTTATCAGGTAAAAATGGAGAGTGCAATACCTACTTTCCAGATTTTTTTTGTGAAGACATATGAGAACACGTGACATTTAACCGTGTTCAATAGCTATAATTTCCTTTTATTCATTTCTTCATCATCATCCTCTAAGCATGTAGATTTATCTCAGAAATAGCCCTCCACAGTATCTCTTCCTCTGTCTCTATGTCAATGTAGAACTTTTTATTGGGATTCTTTTTCAGCAAATGCTTATCTTAAAAAAGTAATCAAAGATCAGTGTTAATAAATTATGGTAGCTTAGAGTGCTCTGGAAGAGAAAAAGTAATTTTAGGTTCCTTGGTAGAATCAATAAAGAAGATATTAGTGAGGGAAGACAATTTTTGTTTGCCTTAATTTAGCTCACAGAGTGATCTCTGCATGGAACTAAATTGAAGAATGTCCAAGTTGACAATCTTGGTGACATGAAAACTATTGTCAGATCTAATACTTAATATGGTAAAGTTCAAAATTATCTGGGTATAAATTATCCTCATCACTATTTAAATACCATCTTTATTACTATGTCATCTATAATACTAGAAACTTTTGTTTTGTTCAGTTTTGATCAGTGGTTCTCAACTAGAGGCAGTTTTGCCTGCCTGAAGGATATTTGGCTGTATCTGGAGATATTTTTGGTTGTCTCAACTGGAGGGAGTATGCTACTGGCATCTGATGGAAGAGGCCAAGGATGTTACTAAACATCCTGCAATGCACAGGATAACCCCCTCACAACAAAGAATGATCTGTCCTAACTCATCAGTAGTACTGAGATTGAGAATCCCTGGCCTAATCTGAGCTCAAAGATAAAATGCAAATCTGTTGTGCTGCACCAGACCATAATACTATTCACTCCAGAACTCGATACTATTGATTTTTTAATCTTATGTGCTTTCCTCCTCTCTTTTTTTTTGGGGGGGGAGGGCGTGAAAAATTGAAGGTTGACTATGCTATGTAAATACTCTTAAAATTTTTTTTATTGATTTCAAAGAGGAAGGGAGAGGGAGAGAGACATCAATGATGAGAGAGAGTCATTAACTGGCTGCCTCCTGCATACACCACACTGGGAATCAAGCCGACAACATGGGCAAATGCCCTAATCAGAAATCAAACCATGACCTCCTGGTTCATTGGTTGACACTCAATCACTGAACCATGCTGGCTGGATTGCCATGTAAATATTCTTAAATGTTACCCAGAGCAGCAAGGTTTTTTATTTATTTTTTTATTTTTTTTAAAATATTTTATTGATTTTTTACAGAGAGGAAGGGAGAGGGATAGAGAGCTAGAAACGTCGATGAGAGAGAAACATCGACCAGCTGCCTCTTGCACACCCCCTACCGGGGATGTGCCCGCAACCAATGTACATGCCCTTGACTGGAATCGAACCTGGGACCTTTCGGTCCGCAGACCGACGCTCTACCACTGAGCCAAACCAGTTTCGGCAGCAGCAAGGTTTTTTAGGTTCCTACTTTGTTTTCTGCTAATCTGATAAATCAATTATTTTATACAAAATATTTTTACATGAGTAATTTTATAAACTGTGTTTTGCAGAATCAGATGTTTCATGGGTCTCCTTAGAGAATGAATGAAAGAGAGATGAGAAGTCAAAGCTTTGGCCTTTACCCTACCTCAATCAGAGTTACTCTATTTTATATTTTGTGTGAGCATTGTCTGAAATTTTTTTGAAAAAAGAATTCAAATTCTAAAAAATGTTGGAATAACACTGTATATAATAGGTAAGTGTATTAGCCAGGGTTCTCCAGAAAAACAGAACAATAGCACATGTACATGTGGGTATATATGCACTGTCCGAAAACTGCAGACTCAGGAGAAACAGTGGTTTAAATCCAGTCTGAAGGCAGAAGAAGATGAACATCCTAGCTCAAGCAGGACATAAAGCAAAAGGGGAAAATTCCTCCTTCCATTGACTTTATTTAGGCCCTCAGTGTATTGGTGATACCTACCCATGTTGGGGAGGGTGATCCACTTTATGGAGTCCACTGATTCAAATGCTAATCTTATCTTGAAGCAGGCTCACAAACACAATCAGATAGCATTTAATCTGAGTACCCCTCGGCCCAGTCAAATTGATACATGAGCCCTAGCCAGTTTGACTCAGTGGATAGAGCATTGGCCTGTGGACTAAAAGGTTCCGGGTTTGATTCCGGTAAAGGGCACATGCCTGGGTTGCAGGCTCAATCCCCAGTAGGGGGCATGTAGGAGGCAGCTGATTAATAATTCTATCTCATCATTGATGTTTCTATTTCTCTCTGAACTAAAAAAATTATATATTTAAAAAAATTGACACACAAAATTATCACAGTAAATTATTGAAAATCTGAATATAAATTTATTTTTTTCTTATGTGCTAAAAGAGTATTTCTGCATTCTTTTCAAAATTTGTTTGTTTTCTTTTTATTTTATTCTTGCATTCTTTATAAAATCCACACCTATAGCCTTTCATAAATCTGGGATAATTCAGGGTGGATGGAATTAATAGCCTTTTAGGACCTATTGATATCAAGATTTGGGAAAGTTCCCCAGTCTTTGAAGTGGACTCTAGAATGAAAGTATTCCCAGACTAGTGCTTGAAAACTACGATACTAAAGCCTCTCAAAAGAAGTAGAGTTAAAAGACTGAAAGGGAACTTTCTGGAGAAGACTAATCTCACCTTTTGTCCTTAGAGATGGTAGAGCTGGAGAAGGACATTCCACTATTTCTCTCATGGTTCTATCTTAGCAATGAGAAATAACTTCTGCACAGCCTCAGAATCAATTACTTGGGAATACAAACTAATTGAGGGAAGAACTATGTTACTCACTTTTTTGCAGCTCCTTTAGCTCCCTAACATAGTTTTTTTAAACTTTCATGTGCTAAATGAATAGATAAATGGTAGGTAGGCAGGTATCTTTCCCTTCCTACTATCTCTTGCTCCATCCCTTTGTACTCACTGAGCCTGGCTTTAGACAGACTTGTGAAGCAGATCCAGTTTGTTTTTGGTACCCTTTGCAGAGAATGCATATATACTAGATGTTTAGGAAGTTAGACAAACATGAACAGAGCAAGGATGATGGGCTAGGTTCAGAAGGTCACCAGGGTGGAAAGGCCCATGTGATTAGCAAAGGGCAAAAGTAAGAAAATGAGAACCTCAACCTAGGACAGTGGTCGGCAAACTGTGGCTCCTGAGCCACATGTGGCTCTTTGGCCCCTCGAGTGTGGCTTTTCCACAAAATACCAGGCCTGCCTGGGGGAGTCTATTTTTAAGAAGTGGTGTTAGAAGAAGTTTAAGTTTAAAAAGTTTGGCTTTCGATATTTTGAACCAAGATGGTGGCAGAGGTAAACACCTAACTGCAGCCTCAATCAACGATTTTAAAAAATACAACTAAAATATCACCGAAGCAAGATGGTGGCCTAGGAAGTCTCCTGGGCCGCCATCTCCTCAACAATTTGGAAAAAAACAACAGATAAAACCAAAAGGGATCGCACCAGACCCACAGGAAAGCTGGCGAAATGGGAAGGCTACAACTAGACACAAAGCAGGACGCTGCTGTTCCCATGTGGAGTTTAAAACTACAGCGAAACTGAACCTGCCGGAGCCGCTGCCGCCAGGAATGAGGGAAGCCAGACCTCGCTCCGCCCCGGGGCCCAGGGAGTGGGCCAGCCCTGCCAGCCGCCACGGGAGCTGATGTGGGCCTACGCCGCTGCGCCTTCGGCTCCTGCCTGGACGAGAAGCCCTTGAGCGCGACCTCCCAGCCCGCCCGCAGTGTTGGAGAGGAGCAGGCGCAGCGTCTCCCCGTCCGCAGCCAGCTCAGCTCGGCCCCCCACACTCGCCAGCGGGCAAAGAGATGGTGTAGTATCTCCCCGCCCGCAGCCAGCTCGGCCCAGCCCCCGCGCTTGCTGTGCTGGCGAAGAAATCACGCAGCGTCTCCCCGCCCGCAACCAGCCCAGAAATGGGAAGGCTACAACTAGACACCAAGCAGGGCACCGCAGCTGCCATGTGGAGTTTAAAACTACGGCGAAACAGGACCTACCGGAGACGCTGCCGCTGGGAATGAGGGAAGCCAGACCTGGCTCCACCCTGGGGCCCAAGGACTGGGCCAGCCCGCCGGCCATGGGAACCAGGGAGCTGTTATGGATCATTTGGCGCCTGCCCACAACCATCCCAAGGAGCTGTCTCGGCGTCTCCAGGCCTACGGCCAGCTGGGCCCAGTCTCCACACACACCTTATTGGTGGGGAACTGGCGCGGCGCATTCCCTTTGCACCCTGGCGAGTCTTTCCGCAGCCACCGCCAGCAGCCAGCTCCAAAGCTTACGCCACTACCGCCATGTGGATTTTAATACTACAGGGGAAATTGAGACACGAGAGCTACCGTCGCTGCCGCACCCACTGCCGCCCCTGCGAATGGGAATCCACCAAAATAAGAGCTCACTATGCCCCTGGCTCAGAGAGAGTGTGGCTTCAGAAATTAGCCTCTGCATCCACAGCAGCTCTGCTTCCACAACAAAGGAGACACCATTGAGGGGGAATTCTCTGCCCGCAGCCATCTCAGCCCACCCACAACCTTCCCAGCACACCCGCCATGCGGGTGGGGAGCATGCACGGCACCTTCCGTTAGCGGCCCCGGCGAGTCCTCCCTCAGCCGCCGCATGGCCGGGCTGAAGCTCCCACCAATGCCGCCACGTGAACTTGAAAACTACAGTGGAAATTGAACCACTAGAAATAATAAAGGACCGTCGCTGCCGCACCAGCCACCACCACCCTCCACCACCACTGCAAATAAAGGAAATCCACCAAGAACAGAGCTCACTACGCCCTGGGCTCAGAGAGTGGGCGGCCTCAGAACTTAGCCTCCGCGTCCGCAGCTGCTCCTCTTCCGCAACAAACAAGACACCTTTGAGGGAGGTCTACCCGCCTGCAGCCATCTCAGCCCGCCTGCAACCGTCCCAGCCTGCCTGCCGTGCTAGCAAGGAGCTAGCGCGGCACCCCCAATACGAGACTCCAGCACCCAAGAGGGGTTGTGTGCCCCGGGTGAGCCATATGTCCCAGGGGGCCGTGTGCCCCGGGTGAGCCATATGTCCCAGGGGGCCCTGTGCCCCGGGTGAGCCGTTTGTCCCAGGGGGCCGTGTGCCCCGGGTGAGCCGTGTGTCCCAGGGGACCCTGTGCCCCGGGTGAGCCATGTGTCTCTAGGGAAGCAGTGGGACCCAGGGGGAGGGGCGGTGAGAACCAGAGGAGGAGCGGACTCTATTCGGGTGGTCCTGAGATAGCCACCATAAAACAAGCAGACTGCCAAACGAGGAGCGGATTCTATTCATGAGATCCTGAGATAGTCACCATAAAACAAGCAAACTGTCAAATGACAGCAGGGAGGAGAAGGAGACCTGGGGGGAGGTAAGAGAACAACCTAAGGACTGGTATGCATGAATACAACCAACGAACACAGAACTCTGGGGAGGGAGAGCATGAATGGGAGTGGGGGGGGCAATGGTAAGATATGTACACATATAATACCTTAATAAAATTCATGTGAGGGAAAAAAATACAACTAAAATATAAAGGGGACATTAACCAGAACTACAGGAAAGTTGACTGACTGGAAATTCTACAACTAAAAGGAAAGAGAAAACCAGAAGGACAATCAGAGGAGCTGTAAAAGCCCAAGGTACTGAGACACAGTAGGTGCGTGGGGAGAGGTCAGAGCCGGAAAGGAGGGGCAGCTGAGTGCCTGGCTGGCTTTCCCTAGCAGGAAGTAGTTAAAAGCTCCGGACTGTGCTGAATCCCAACCCCAACTGCACTGAACCCCAATTCTGGGCGAGACCCTGGGGTCCCAGGCTCATACAGAGGGAATCTGGGCTGAAAGTCGGAAGCTCAGGGGAGCAGCGAAAGGCAGAGCCCCAGAGTCTCGCACATTTCGCACAGAGGACAGATGGTTGATTGCACAGCGGGATTGCCCTAGCAGGAAGGAGACATAAGCTTCGGTCTGCTCTTAACCCCACTTCCAACTGCACTGAACCCCAGTTGTGGGCTCGTTGGGAGAGAGACTAGACTGTCTGGTAGCGGGCGAAACTCTAGTGGGCCTTTCTCTCAGAAGTGCTTGCAGCAAGTACCAAAGGATACTGAGGTACACTGAGACTCAGGAACCTCAAAGGGCGGAGCTAACCAGAAGCCAAGGCTGTAGGCTCCACCCTGAAACTCCGCTCCATCCAAGCTGAACATAGAAGCTTTTGCAGGTTTCCAAGTCTAGTGGAATAGGGCTGTCTCCTGGCATAGGCACAGCTGATCCTCCCAACCTACCAACTCAGGGAAGCAGTGAAAATCCCAAGACCAGGAAACATATCACAAACGAAAGAAATGGAGGACAAAAAGTGAATGGATATAGAGTTCAAAACCACGCTTATAAGGTTGTTTAAGAATCTCCTATAAAAGGACGATTAAATAAATGAGACCTATGAAGATATGAAAAGGGATAAACTAGAAATAATAAAGGATCAACAAGAAATAAAGAATACATTCCTTGAAATAAAAAATATTATACAGAGTCCTAAAAACAGAATGGGAGATTGCAAGAATCAAGTCAAAGATTTGGAACACAAAGAGCCAGAGGACACTCCTCCACAGAAGCAAGAAGACAAGAGAATCCAGAAAGTTGAAGATAGTGTAAGAAACCTCTGGGACAACTTCAAGCAAACCAACATCAGAATTATGGGGGTCCCAGAAGATGACAGAGAGCAAGATACCGAAAACATATTGAAAGAAATAGTGACAGAAAACTTCCTCCACCTGGGGAAAGAAATAGACTTACAAGTCCAGGAACCACACAGAACCCCAAACAAAAGGAATCCAAAGAGGACCACACCAAGACACATCATAATTAAAAATTTAAGTGCAAAAGACAAAGAGATAATATTAAAAGCAGCAAGACAAAAGCAGGTAGTTCCCTATAAAGGAGCACCCATACGATTGTCAGCTGATTTCTCAACAGAAACCATGCAGGCCAGATGGGAATGGCAAGAAATATTCAAGGTGATGAATAGCAAGAACCTACAGACAAAAATACTCTACCCAGCAAAGCTATCACTCAGAATCGAAGGCCAGATAAAGAGCTTCACAAATAAATTTAAGCTAAAGGAGTTTATCACCACCGAGCCAGAATTATATGAATTGTTAAAAGTTGTTCTTTAGGAAGAGGAAGAAAATAAAGATAAAAATGATGAACAAAAAATATGTAACTATCAACAAGTGAATCTAAAAACCAAGGGAAGTAAAAATCATGATGAACAATATTAACTGGTGAATATAATAGAATGAGAGTTATGCAAGGGAAGTGGACTGATGATTCTCGGGGAAATGGGGAGTGGGGGCGGGAAGAGACTGAACATAAACTGCACCTATGGATGAGGACAATGGGGGGTGGGGAAAGGTCAGAGGGTGGGATGGGAACTTGACAGAGGGGGGGAAATGAGGAACATTTGTAATAATATGAACAATAAAGATTTATTAAATAAAAAATAAAAAAATAAAAAGTTTGGCTCTCAAAAGAAATTTTGATCATTGTACTGTTGATATTTGGCTCCATTGACTAATGAGTTTGCTGACCACTGCCTAAGGATAACCTTTCTTCCTCTAACATACTGCTGGTCATATGGTTTAGACCCCCTGATGTTTTCTCCCTAAAGATAACATCTAGACTTCCATTGTATTTCAGCTCCAGGCCCAGAAAAGCAGCAAAACCAGACAAGTGGTATCCTGGCTGCCTCAGGACCAGCTGCATCGACTAATGACCCCCTGCCCTGGCATTGTCCAATCAGTGGAGACCATGATGGGGGGAGGAGGAAACACACCTAGAAAGGTAATGAATTTTCTATTGAGATTCTCTCCTGACACCTCCTCTATGGTTTCCACCTGCAAGAGAGTTATAAATATCATCAATACAAAGGAACCATCTAGAGCTCTTGCCCAGGGGGCCATACCCCTGCCATTCCCTTTCCCCCTCTCCATCTTCCACAGGCACATATGCCATAATCTCTAAGGGATATCATGAGACATGCAACCAGGAGAGGAGTGGGCAGTGGCATCTCAAACTGAGCTAACCTGAACTTGTCTCCAAGGCCCCCTTTTCTCTGACTTCCCAGTGAGCTAAAGCAGCCCAGCCTAGGCTCTCCTGTTGCTTTTTCTATGCCCTTCATTGTTTTACTGTCCTAAGTGTGTTTTTGCTGTGGACAATAAATTCTTGTTTGCTTTGCTGTACTTCGTTTTTTGATCAGAATATTTTCTTCAAGAAGACAAGAACTGAGGTCTTATTGTCTTGCAGGTAGCATTTCCTCCTACTCAAGAACATTTCACTCTTAAATATCAAAAGGCCTCCTCTTCCCAGGTAGCATCCCATGCTAAAGATATCTCCAAAGCATCATTATATATCCTATTTCTTACTCTCTATAACAATTTTACAGGTGTAGAGTCAGGGCACTTAGGGATGAGGATTATAGAGAAGAGAGCCTTCAAGCTCTTGCCTCAGCATACAACTAGGGTACAAACACTTCCCACAATCTCTTATATCTAAGCACTAAGTTCACCCATGTTGTACAATACCCACTTCCCAACCACTTTTTCCATTCTCTAAGAATAGTTCTGTGTGATGCGAGGCGTTTTGGTATTTAAAGTTAGCTAGGTCACAAAAACAGAGCAACCGTTTCTTGGAGCACCATACCTCCCACTGATTGTGGTTCAAAATTACTGTCCTGCAAATTGATATATGGAGAAAAGTATAACTTCTGCCAGAGCAGCCATTTCTCTCCATGATGGGCTATCCTGTTCTACCTTGCCTCACAGGACATGAAGGAAACAAACTATTTTGTTTAAATTACAGAGAAGCAATTTTAAGGATTTATTCTTTCCTTTGTTTATCAAACAAGTAGTCATCATGTGTCCACTATGTACAAGTAGATTCTGATAACAATTACCTCCTTAGTATATTGGGTTGTTTTCTGTTTAATTCATTAGCAAAAATTTTCAGTAACAAACGCAAACAGCAATCAAACATACTTAAAATTAAACTTTTAAACTATCATGGACAAATGTCTCCATGTTTTGTTTAATGGCAAAAACAACTTGAGTACTAGATGTGACCATAAAAAATAATATTATTATCTTCTAAAAGTAAACCTGAGATGGTGTACCCATCCAAAGATATAATCCCCCACTAAGTGTAGCTGCCTGAGAGTCTGTGCCCTTGTGTATTGATGTGGCCATTACTCATCTTTGGAGACTAAAATTAGTTTTAGTTTGGGTATGATGTTCCTCTTCTGGGATCCCCAGGCAACCTGTACTTTGATAGGCATAAAAGAACTTGTCACATTGGATTATCTGTCTCCCTCACCTAGCTGAATGCCCCCTGAAGGAAGGGATGCCATGTGATTTTTGCGCCCCTTGGACCAAACATGTACTCGGTAAGTTTATTTGTTAGTAGATTGAAAAAAATATGTCTGCATCATATTTTTGGACCACCTTCAATAATAATGGAGAATGTGGTTTTTTTGGAGAATAGATGGTATTCAGAACATGTTGAGCAAATGAGATAGTCATCAAACTGAATAACTCTGTCTTTATTTTTAAAATGGGCTATTATTATAATATATTGACTACTTTTCTTCTGTGATTCATAAATTGGCTCTGAAAACAATTCCAAATAAGGAATTACAAAGGTTTTGAGTAATAAATGCTTCCTGGGGCAATATCTTTGAAAGATTGCATTCATTTTTTTGTCTAAGGTTTAATATGTGTTCAGAGAACAAATAAATATTTGTCTTGAAAATTATTGAATACATACCCTAGGGAGCAGAGCATACTTTATAGAGATAAATAGCATTACCATGGAGCAGGATTGCTGCATTCAAACCCTGGCTCTGCAGCTACCTTAGCATATAGTCTGGAACAAGTTATTCAACTTGTTGGTACCTCAGTTTCTTCATTTGTAAATTGGGGATGAATAGTATCTCCCAAATAGGGTCACTGTAAATAGTAATTGCATTAAGTGCATAGAAAATAGGGCCTACTACATAGTAAGTGTTCAATAAGAGTTGCTATAATTTTAGCATTATTATTATAAGAATGTTTGAGACACTGAGTTACTAAACAAACAAAATACTAAACAAACAAAAAAGGCATTTTCCTGTCCTCAAAAAGTTTACTGTCTAATTGGAAACATAGACATGTTATTTATGTTATAATACAACATGATGGGTCCCCTTATAAATCTCAACTGTCATTATGGGATAAAGACCTGGTATGAGGAGACTTCTACTAACAATAACATCTCAGTACAGTTCTATAATCACTGAATGGTGCCACTCAATTCAGAACATTGTGTCTTGAGAATGAGTATCAGTACAACCAGATGCTTGATATTCATGGTAGTGATGAGAACAGAAGGAACTGAGACTAGAGATAACACTCTTTTACTAAAATGTTCCTTTTTTTTAAAAAAAACAAAGGAATGGTGAGTGGTGTTAATACCTGTGAAACTATTCAATGTTCCTCACTTCACTTTGAATACAAACCAGTCTGGATATAGAATTCATAAACTCTATAATCAATTTGTTTCTCTCTTTTAAAAAATTAGTTCCAATTTCAAAAACTAAGTTTATAATAACATTGCTCTGATCTTTAAATAAATGAAATAATCTAGAAGGACTTGCCATTTTACCAAGATAATTTATAGCTTCACTATGGAATAAAATTGCATCAAAATTTAAGAATAATAACATTAAATAATTATATAATTTACATTTGGGGAATATATTGTCTCATTACTGTATCATTTCTTTTACATAATATTTTCAATTAAAATATTGGTTGCCTTTTTATAATTAGAGTTTCCCTATCTCAGAAATAGTTATGAAGATGAAAATTCATGTCATAATCAGTTATTTTGTATGATTCATGGAGAAACACTTTAAAAATAACTTTGTAATAAAGACAGAAAACTGTTTATTCACAATTATGATTCATCACAATTATTTTTGAACATTTGGTAAATGATATTTCTGTGAATTTTTAAGTATTTAAAACTCTTCCAGAACTTATTTATGGCCCCCTTCTATGACTCTTTCAAAAGCTTCACTTTGTGAAGAAAATGGGCTTGAGATAATAAGGGTAGTATGAGAGACAATGGGTTATATGTGTTCCTGCACTCTCCTTATCTTTTTAATTTCTCTTCTGAAAAGTTCAAAGAAGTCAAGGGATGATTTGGGGAATTAACATAATTGCAAAGAGAAGCAGCATGGGTCTCTAACCCTTCTAATATGGCATTTTTGTACATCTGGGCCCATGAGGAGGGGCAACCAGGGGGTGGAGTGTGTATTGAATGATTTTTCCTTCACAAGGGAAGAAAATGAGTTTACCATGACATTTTTTAGAAGAAACCAGTGATGGTAGCACAGATGTTTGTGTGTGTGTGTCTTTTTTTTTAGGAAAGGGAGAATACAGCAATGGTAACTGGAGATAGGTGCTATATTTGGCATTTGTTCCAGATTTGCTTAGTTGAACTGAATTTTCTTCTAAAAGTTTGTAATTACTATTTTGGGGATGGGCAACACACCATTCTGAGTTATACAGAATGAGCACACAACTGTCATATTCATTTTCCCCCAAAGGCTATTAACAGTTTGTCCTAAAGTGAAGGATTTTATTCTGCAACATGGATCATGAGTAGAGCAATCATAAAGTATATCAATATTGGGAAGGAAATCTGAATTCTGTGCATGTCTATGACTAATACTCTTCCTGGACACTAATTATGATGTCCAAAGTTTCCAGCCTCTTCTGAAACTTCCTAAGGGTTCTGAAAATGAAATGTGCACCAACTACAGTGACTATAATCTGTGTTGTACTCTAACATCCAGATCTTTTTAAAAATATCCAAGATAGACTTCAATGGCAATTTGAATTATGTTGTTCTTTTATATTTCAGGGCATCCTGACTCCCTGCCCTTGTGAGCCTCTTGCCTCCCTCTTTACTTTCCCATGGGTGCCTTGGACCCAGGCGTTTTTAGTCATGATGCTGCCTCAGGGCTGCCCAGGTCCTTTTTGTGTTGCAATGCCACATCTAAGTCTTCCTTTCAGGGAATTGCTCCCACTTTCTTTTTTTTAAAATTAATTTATTTTTTATAAAATTATTATCTGTGTACATATTTTATCATTACCCCTCCCCTCCCATACATGCCCTCCCTCCCCAGAGTTTTGTGTCCATTGGTTGTACTTATATGCAAGTATACAAGTCCTTCGGTTGATCTCTTATCTCCCCCGGAACTGCTCCCACTTTCTAATCACTATCCATTCTTTATGGTTCCTCAACCTTAAATTACCCATGACTGGTGACTTGTTCCCTCAGTGTCCTAATTCAATCTTTGAAGAGCAAGGGTAGAAGTTTATGAATCCTTACTTGAAATTACAAAATGTTATGCATTTGGAGTGGGTAGTGTTTACAGATTTCTTCAAATTCTCAAAGAGGTCAGTGTTTTTGCAAAAACTAAAGAATATGGCACTAAGGTATATAGTTATAGTTTCCATTTCAATAATGTTTATGTTTTAAGAGATATCCTGGAATTAATCCCTTAACTTTAAAAAATATATATTTTATTGATTTTACACAGAGAAGAATTGAGAAGGATAGAGAGTTAGAAACGTCCATGAGAGAGAAACATAGACCAGCTGCCTCTTGCACAACTCCCACTGGGGATGTGCCCACAACCAAGTACATGCGCTTGACTGGAATCAAACCCAGGACCTTTCAGTCCGCCAGCTGATGCTCTATCCATTGAGCAAAACCGGTTTCAGCCCTTAACATTTTTAAAATAAATCTTTATTGTTCATATTGTTACAAATGTTCCTCATTTTCCCCCCTCCATTGCTCCTCTCCACCAGGTTTCCACCCCACCCTCTGCCCTTTCCCCATCCCCCATTGTCCTCATCCATAGGTGCACAGTTTATGTTCAGTCTCTTCCCACACACACCCCACTCCCCTTTTCCCTGAGAATCGTCAGTCCACTCCCCTTCCATACCTCTGATTCTATTATATTCATCAGTTAATATTGTTCATCAGGGTTTTTAATTCCCTTGGTTTTTAGATTCACTTGTCGATAGTTACGTATTTGTTGTTCATAATTTTTATCTATTTTCTTCTTCTTCCTAAAGAACCCCCTTCAGCAATTCATATAATTCTGGTTTGGCGGTGATGAACTCCTTTAGCTTTTTTTTAATTTGTGAAGCTCTTTATTCTGAGTGATGGCCTTCAATTCTGAGAGATAGCTTTGCTGGGTAGAGTATTTTTGTCTGTAGGTTCTTGCTATTCATCACCTTGAATATTTCTTGCCATTCCCGTCTGGCCTGCATGGTTTCTGGTGAGAAATCAGCTGACAATCATATGGGTGCTCCTTTATAGGTAATTACCTGCTTTTTTCTTGCTGCTTTTAATATTCTCTCTTTGTCTTTTTCTCATTCCCGTTGGTGGCAGCTCTGGCGGGTCCAGTTCCACCGTAGTTTTAAACTCCACATGGCAGCAGCGGCACCCTGATTTGTGTCTAGTTGTAGCCATCCCATTCTGCCAGCTTTCCTGTGGGTCTGGTGCGATCCCTTTCGATTTTAGGTGTTTTTTTCCAAATTGTTGATGAGGTGGCAGCTTAGGAGACTACCTAGGCCGCCATCTTGTTTCAGTCTCCCAGTAGGTCTTATTTTTGGAGGATGTTTTATTTTCGGGGAAACACCATAGCAGTCAGCAGCTGTGCATGGCTGCAGGTTGCCCATGACCAAACCAGAGAGGGTCGGACCTGTATTACCACCATTTGTCTACCATCCAGAACTGAAATATCATTGCTGACATGTACACATAAGGAACTGTTTGACATTGAAATTGGGTCTCTAAAGAACTGTTGGCCCAGAAAGAAACTCACTACAGACTTATTTGTTTGCCTTTTAGCATAACCATTATTTCTTGTCTCATTTTCAGTTCTTTAAAGTGTATTTCTAGTAGAACATGATC
Source organism: Vespertilio murinus (assembly GCA_963924515.1). Lineage (NCBI taxonomy): Eukaryota > Metazoa > Chordata > Mammalia > Chiroptera > Vespertilionidae > Vespertilio > Vespertilio murinus. The sequence goes on from OZ004710.1 coordinate 68,696,558, forward strand.
TCACTCATCTAGGGGAAATGATGAACAACATAGACTGATGAACAAGAACAGACCCAGAGATAACGAGGCATGGATCAGAATGTCGGACCTCAGATGGAGTGTAGGGGAGGGTGGAGATAAAGGAGAGATATCAAAGAACTTGTGTGAATACATATGAACCTAACCAGTGGTCAAGGACAACAGGGAGGTCGGAGCATGCATGGAGAGGTGTGGGGGATGGGAATAGGGTGATAAGGACAAATATGTGATACCTTAACCCAGTGTGTCCCAAAGTGTGGTACGAGTATCCCCAGGGGAACGGGAAGAGTTTGGTGGGGGTACGCATTGCACCAGAGTTTGGTGGGGATATGTACTGCACCGTGCTTAGCTGTGCCTAATTCTACATTCTCATGAGTCAAGACAGTCTTGTGAGGCGTGAGATGGTCCGGTGTGCAAATAAATGTTATTTATAATATAACTTTTATTTATATTTTATTATGAATAATTTTATTTTTTGTTTATTATTATTTTGTGTATGTACCAAAAAAAATATATTTTGATTGTTATTAAAATACATCCATTTTTTTTGACGAGGGGTACTTCAGCATTACAAAAATTATAGAAGGGGTACACATATGTCAAAAGTTTGGGAAACACTGCCTTAATCAATAAATAAAATTTTTGAAATGTCAATATATATAACATTCTGAGGTGACTCAGGTTGGATATTAAATGTTATGCTATGACTTTTCTCCTTAGGCAGAGTATCTGTTTGCTTGCAGAGTGGCTTTCTGGCTTGCTGCATGGTCCAAGCTTATGAGTTCAGGATCTATGACAATGTGAATAATTCAGATGCTTACAATAAAAACACATGAATACATGAATTCACTGATATTAATGTTAAACTTCATGGAAAAAATAGTCCTTTGAATCTTTGGTGGTTAGAAATTAAAGACTTCAAATCATGTATAATAAACAGAAAATAAAGTTACACTGCATAACAAAAAAAAAAATACATTAGGGGCCAGGAAACGTTCAAAGAACTGGGGAACCATTCCCAGATCAGGAAGGAAAGTTACAGGGTGTATATTATTGCTATGAATACAGTATTTTCCACTACTTACAACATATACAATGTAATGTATTAGATGCCTTCCTATCCCATGAAGTACGCATTCTCAAAGAGTAATACTGGTACATATGTTATAGTTATGGAAGTATGTCATATTCTATCTATATTAATAAAAGTGTAATATACTAATTAGACCATGAGACCTTCCAGATGTCCTTCCGGACAAAGCCATGGTGGAGGGGCTGAGGCCAAAGCAGTTAGGGACGATCAGGACAGGAGGCGAGGGCAGTCAGGGCGGGGATCAGGCTGGCAGAGGGATGCATTTGGGGGCAAGAAGACCAGCAGACAGAGTGGTTAGGGGAGATCAAGCAGGCAGGCAGGTGAACTGTTAGGAGTCAGTAGTCCCACATTGTGAGGGGGTTGTCCAACTGCCAGTTAAGGCTCGATCTCACAGGTGTCCCAGACTGGAGAGGATTCAGGCCAGGCTGAGGGACTCCCCCCCCCCCCCCAGTGCACAAATTTCATGAACTGGGCTACTAGTCTATAATAAGGTGATCAGATTTTAACTTTGGTAAAGCTAGACACCATTGACCAGGAAGGTTCTTAATTAAAAATGTGGTCTATATGGAGCAACAAAATTTTCATAGAATGCAAAAATAGTATTGTAATATATATTTTTTAAATTTCAACATAAGTACAATTTACAAATATAATAAATTAAAAAGTATGTATAGTATTATTTTATTTTTTGGCATATTTCTCATTTGAGTGATTTTTTTTTTAGTAGATTGCTGTCATTATTTAAAAGGTCATGAAATGTTTCACAAGAATTTGTTAATTATATTTAACACATAAAATGGCTTTCAAAGTCTCAACACTTAATTGTGATTTTTCTGATGTCCACACTTTATTTACCGTAGGAAAAAAAAAAGCATTCAGTCTCAGCATTAGTTCCTGGTAAGGACAGCGTGTATTCCACAATTCTAACAATTGATCAACAATGCGAAGCTTGATAAGCAGTTCTCAATAATCAGTTCTCAACAATTATTTGTTATTATTAAAGTTTAACATTATAAAATTAACAAAAATAATATAAAAGTCATATCCTGGCTAAATAGCCACACGGCCGCCAAAAACCATATATCCCTGCTAACTCCAGCCCGTTCCCTTCCCATTCTCCAGCCATTCCCTAGCTTGTCACGTATTCTCTCCAAAAATTGGGACTTTTTTAAAACATCACAGGACATGGGACAAATTGTTAAAAATCAGGACTGTCCCGCTTTTGGGGACACCTTAGTCTATAACAATAAAAGGCTAATATGCAAATAGTCATCACACCCTCACTTGGTAATGACTGATCAGCAGGAGGCTGTATCCCCGCCCTACATAGGCCAGAGATGTGATTGACACTGTGTCCCTGCCTGGCGCTGCTGGGGACTGACCCTACATCCCTGCCTGATGCCAGCTGGGGATATGATGTACTGGCGGGCTTGATGGGGGTGAGGCCAGCTGGGTCTGGGTCTCACATGATTTTGAGGCACACACGGGTGGGTGGGGACTTGACTCTGGGTCCAGCAGTGTACCCCAAACTCTGACAGGAGGGAAGAGGAAGCCAGATACCAGCACCCAAGACCCACACTGCATGGCAGCAGGGGAGCAGTTAGGGGCATAAGGCCAGCAGGCAGAGGCAGTTAGGGGCAATCAGGCAGGCAGGCAGGCGAGTGGTTAGGAGCCGGCGGTCCTGGGTTGTCAGATTGGGCCTAAACCGGTAGTCAAACATCCCTCCAGGGATCCTGAATTGGAGAGAGTGCAGGCTGGGCTGTGGGACCGACCCTCCCCACTCATGCATGAATTTCATCTTGTTTGTTTTCCATCTTTCTGGGATCACTGTCTTTGTTGCCTAGTATCTAGTGTTTTAAAAACTGGTGCTTCAGATTGTCTGTCTTTTTGTTGTTATTGTTTCATGCAGGAGTGTAAATACAAATGCTCTTACTATCCCATCTTAGCCAGAAGTAGCAAGCTCCCTATTTTTCAAATGGGGAAATTGAGGCCAAAAGAAACTGGTTTAGTGGCAGAGTCATTTCTAATCTGAACTTGAGACAGGATTGCTTCTTCTCTGTCCAATTTCTGAGGCAGCTTGATGGCAGAAGGTTAGTTAAGCAGGCATAGCCAAAGTAAACGTCTGTTACTTGAGGATCCCTAAAAGGCTCAGATCTGTTTTCCAGCTTCCCCTCATTCAATAAGTATTTATTGCACAACTATGTGCAATGCCTTTTGGGAGACATCCCTGGGGACAGGGAATCAGGTGTTACCATCTTTGGGAACAAGGGGCTCTCTATTTGTGAGAAAAGACTGCTCATGAAATATCTCTATGATTTAAGCATGTTTACCTAGAATATAATGAATGACTTATAGAACTATGCAGCCCAGAGAGTTAGCAGGGATCATAGTGTGCAGGCTTTTCACAGTAAAGGCTTCTGAAGAGGAAGAACTGGGGCTTCAAAATATGGCAGCATTCCCTGACTGGGTGAGGCAGCAAAGGCAGGACATTGTGTCCACAGGGCCTGTGTTAAAATGCACATAAGGGATCAGAGGGTCATTGGTTGTAAGAAAAGCCTGGGTCTTGAGGTGGGGGAAGGAAGGGGATGTTGTTCTAGCCAGAGAGCTGACCTAGGGGATTTCATGAAAGTCCTGTGGTGAGGGAGTAACTATTAAGGCAGCTTCTTTCACTCAGCAAACTAAAATGATCCAAGAAAGATAATTTTTATAGGAAAAAAAATGAAAAGCTGGGTTGTCATTTTGAAGTTACATGATAAGTATTTCAGACCCTAGCATTTAATCATTCACTAAGCATGTACTGAACCTCTATTATATACTCATGAATCTCCAGTTTCTATGTGCAGGAGCCTGGGGATTCACAGGAGCCTAAGACCCATGCCGTTTTAGTTCTTAGTCTAGGGACAGCCACTTGGGCAATGATGACAGATTTCCTTAGGGTAATATGCTAATTATACCATGAGACCTTCCTTACCCTGCTCCCTCAGTCAGTCAACAAAAGTGGTCAAGTCCTCTCCCTTTGTAGACCTGTTGTCAGTGTCAGGGTGGGACAGGCGAAAAGATGCAAAGCTACAACAACTTGAAGGTTCTCATTTTATGTCAGCGTGGCAGGGGGCACTCCCTAAAGACTAATTCAGAACTTTCCTTTATAGCCTGACTCCTAACTCAACATCTCTGGAGAGCCTTCTTTTCTGTATCTGCTCCCCTGACCCTCACAGATCATCTAGAGTTACAGTAATATCTGTGAACATTGTTTAGCTTCCCTACAAAAGCATAGGCCTTTGAGGTACAACATTCAGACTTGGGTTTCTCTTCTGCCTGCCTAGGGCAGACTATCTACAAAGGGCCTTCCCGTCCCCTCTTCCTTTCTCTCTTTGGATCCTCCGCATGGTCTCCCATGATATTTCTGCTCTTGTGGGTGGTTGTGATGCTGGTTGTTATGCTTGTGCTAGGATGTCCGGGATGATGGATTGTACCTCCCTGTTCCCCAGTGAGACCCTCCTTACCTTGCCCCCCCCACTGGGAGTGACTAGGCTTGTTGCTGGCAAGGCTGTGGGTGCTCCCTGAAAATATGTACCACACAGGACTGCCATTTCCTTATAGGAGCCAAAAACCCTAGGGACAAGAGCACAAGGTCCTCAAGCTCAGAACCTCCTGTCATTTGTTGAAGCTATGGGAGGAGAATGCAGATCATCTGTCCAGGCTTGACCTTATCTCTCATGTCTTCAGGGGTCAGCTGTGCAAGTCCTGTGACCTGAAGCCCAGCCTCTGGGAGTGGGGTACAATGTCAGGACTCCATCCTTCCTCTTCAGCAGTAACTGCAGCCCTGCAAGGCCTGGTCCTGGGTGAGTTGACACCAACAAAGGCCCCTTTGCATTCACAGGCTCACCTCACTAGCTTATGGAGTTTGAAGCAAGAAAAATATTGCTGTATCACCCTCTGCTTGTGCAAGACCTTGCCATTCACATAGACACTTTTTCATCATCTCTTTGATGCCTGAGGATAGCAATATTAGGGTGTGTGTTTTTTCATAAACTGTAAATTAACCTTCCTCCTCCTTCATTTTTCCTTTCCTGCTGGTTTTATAACTCAGTGAATTGCAATCCCCCTGCAAGTATTAGCAGTACAAATATCTGAGGAAAAAACTAAACATACCCATGCATCTTGGCTGACAGTTTAAGTCTGATAACATCATACGCAGCAATTATAGAGCAGCAACATACTCCCTAGTGAGTCAACAGTAAAGTTCCATGGAAAATTCCTAACATCTATGAATGCGTTATGGGGTCAGAAACCCAAATTACCAAACAGGTTATGAAGGTATACTTATTTTAAAAGACATTCATAAACTTATTGAATTTGAGTGAATATGCATTTATTATATTTCTCTGGGTTTTCAGATAGTTTATAGAAAGAACGAGATTCATTGTATCCCACAACTAACTAGTGGCCAAGCCTAGGACTTGGGGCCACTCTTTTTGAACCCCAGACTCATCATTTGAGTCTCTGAGACGGAAGGGCTTGTGTCCAGGCTATTCATCAAACACCAAGAAGAATGGAAGAGAAAGAATGTCTTGAGTGTAAAGCCACAGTACATTAACAACCAACTAAAAACTCAGACAAAGTATCTCTGAAATGATTATATGCTGCAAAGCAGTTGAAGGGGAAATAGGACTTCAGTTCCTTGGGATTTACACATAAAGATCTAGAAACTCATCTAATAGCACATTCTGGAGGAATGTACAGAAGATGTCAGGATGGAAAGCCAGACTCCTATTGGATTCTTTCTGGCTCTCACAAATCATTTGACTTTCTTTAGCCTCCATTGCTCATCTCAAATGATAGAATGATAATAATACCTGTGTTATTCCCGGAAAGTCAACTGAGATCATCCAATCTGTCATCATATCTGCTCTGTTTATCCTAAATGTCTTTTGAACCCTCCACTTTTCTCTGTCTTCACTCTGTTTTTAGTTCATCTTTCCTCCTGCTTTCCCCAGGTTGCATTCTTTTCATTCCACTCTTTACATTGCAGCTAAATTGATCTTTTTAAAAGGTAAACCAGGTCACATCTCAAATCTGCTTAAAACCCTTCAGTAGCTTCTTACTCTCAGGACATAATCTAAACTCCTTACCTTGCTCTACAAGGCCCTTCATGGTCGGGCATCTGTCTTCATCTCTAGGCTCATCTCACACTGCTCCAGCCATAATACACTAGTAGCCATTTCCCAGTGAGCCAACCTCTCTTACCGCCCGCCAGCTTTTGCAGTAGCTTATTCTCTACCTAAAAAACTAGTCCCTTCTAGCACTCCCTCTCCTCCCCCTAACCCTGTAATCCTACAGAATTTCGTGTTTATATTACCCACCTGGGAAACCCTCCTGCAGTTTGAACTGCTCTTCCTCTGTGCCCAGCCCCCTCCAGCACCCAATGCTTCTGTCTTCTTAGCTCTCATCACCCTGATTGAAATTGTCTTCTCTCTTGTTGGTTTCTCCCACTCAGTTTTTCAGGACTGTGCCTTACTCATGTTGAATGAATGATGAATGCTTAAATGCTTTGTAAACTGCAACTTGATACACAAATGTTAAGTATTAGGTAATATTACTTTGTTCCAGTTGGTAAAAAATATTGTTGGTCTATTTGTTAGGGAAAAAAATAGAATATTGGGGACTAGCCATGATTATGGGAAATGTTAATCATGCTCTGTCAACCATGATTGCCTTGTGTTGATTAAAGAAAGGACATTCTGGCCTGGCAAAGTTGTACACCCCCAGGGCCTGGGAGTCTACCTTCGAGCCATTCTCATTCAAGAACTGTCTATCATGAAAAGATTAACAACCTTGTTGTCCAAACAATGGAGTCCCACCCCAGCCTCCTATTTCCCCATGCCTGTAATTCTCACTTCCCCATGTAATCTTTGTCTTATCCTATATAAGAAGCTGGGTTCTGGTGAGGAGGAAACTGGTCTGGCAAGACATGTCAGGCCATAAAAACTGTGAACAGTGCACTGCCCTGGGGGGGTGGAATGAAGGGTCATTATTGCTGGCCCAAGGACAGATCATCAGATATGGCCTGGGGACCCCCAACACTTGGGGGAATTTCTGTAAGCCCACAAAAGGGGGCAGAACCATACCTGCAAGACAAAGACCACAGGTTATAAAAGTGAAGCCCTCTGTGTGTTTCTTCACTCTGATTTGGAAATTATTCCCAGAGTCCACTAGTGTTCATAAACGGGGTCCCTCCCTTTCTCTAATAAGTGTGCTTGGTATTTCTTTGGTCTTCTGCAACATATGTTTCCCTGACCGGGAAGCTAACGGTGTTTTGGCTTTGTTTAGCCTCTGGTGAGTGGACAGGGTTTGGGGCCCAGGGATACGGGATAGGCCTCCAGAAGGCTCATGTGTTACACCCAGACTTCGTGATCCCCAAGGACCACCAGAGAGCTGAGTCCCATGCAATAAACAGAAGAGCCTCTTCCATGCTAGCATGGGCTCTGTCCCACTCAGCCGACAGCATGGTGGAAGAGAGGCCGAACTTCAACAGGTCAAGGGGTTTTATAAGGGTGGTGATGTCACTGCTTTGGCTGGCCCTGATTGGTTGGGTAAGGGCTAGGTCCAGTTACACAAAATGGAGGATAGCTCCGCCCTGCCCCACAGTACAAAATGGAGTCAGGAGTTAGCCCTGTTCCTCCCTGCCCTCTCACAGGTAGAGTGGAAACTCAGGTATGATTTCTATGCTGTGATCTTGAGGCAAAATTTCTTCTTTGTGAAATTACTGAAGGCTGAACCTGAGACAATCTGCAAAAGTCTCAAGCAGTGCTGTTGAGTTAGTTTTCTCAGAGACGTTTGCTCTCTATCACAGTGGGAGAGTTGATAAAAAATTTTGTCTATGTTTATGTACTAGGGGATTTGGTTTGCTCTGTGATTTTGCTGTGTTAGGTTGAAATTTTGGAATTCTGGGGTAGATTTAAAGGTATTTGCAGCTTTTGGCTGGCTGATTTCTTTCTCCCGGGCACTCTGCTACAACATTTGGTGCGTTGTCTGAGAAACGTCAGTTGAGCTGGCTCTTAGGCCCCTATTGATGACAGAGGACTTTGGGGCACTTGCTTTGAGCTCTGAGACCCAAGGAAGGTGTTCCACCAGCACATTTGCTGGTTCCTGAACTAGAGGGACTTCAGCGACTCTATACTCTGGCGGACCCAAATGAGGCAGGAAACATCTTCCTGAGAATTCCCAGGAGGGAAGTACAAATCAGACGTTGGAAACTAAGTTTTTCCCTGGGGAAATGGGTCTGAGATCTGGCCTGTCCTATGGAACAGAAGTATCTAGCCCCTTCCTAGGTAATTATTTACCTCAGGATAGCTCAGATCATCTGGAGGAATGGCTTCTAGACGGTATTCAACATTCTTGGATTTCCCGGGAGGGAAGTCAAAAGTCAGACTGGCTAAGGGTCTGATAATAGCCTGCCTTTTAAAAAGGTAGAAGAGAAGTGTTCCCAGGCAGTTTTTTACTGCCTCTGTTAAGGGACTTCTGTATCTCTGTGCAATTGAAACTGAGTTTGTGAATGAAGGGTATTCTGTGGTATAAATGTGGCACGTGCCAATGTGAAAGTGTTTTTATGTTTGTTTCTGTTTTATTTTTTTAAACCTTTCTACACCTCTCCCACATTTCCATGGTGATTCACCTTTTAGTGGGGAATGTTATCTGTCTTTATTGCTTAAATATGTCTCTTTGTTTGTTTAATTTATTTAGCTAGTGAAATTTCTGTTTTGTGTCTCAAAAAATATGAATGTATTGCTAATCTAAGTAATGTTAATTATTTAATCCTGTCTTAAGGCATCTTGTAAATCCTGTATAAATCCTGTAAATCCTGTCTTCCCTAAACCAAGGACACTTGGGAAAAAATTATTTGCACTTTGCCTCCCTAAACAGAGGTTAAATAGCTTATGTCAATATACTCAGGAAGATTGATAGCAGAAATCTGATTAGTGTCATTTGCTGTCCACACCCAAGGACAAAAGAAGTTAGAAAAATAAGACTTATTTTGATTAGTTCTTTTATTCAGGTATTTTTAAAGCTAAGAAACCTGATCCCTCCCTGAAACAAGGATAATAGCTCTTCCACAAACTCTACTGTCTTAGAATGTATGTTAAGGAATTTTAAAAAGGCATTTATTGGGGACAATAGGGTAAAACTAGTCCCCCGGGAGTTTTTTAAAAAAAATTGTGAAATGGACTGTCCATCTTTTGGAGTAGGATGGCCAGCAGAGGGCAGATTGGATGTCTCCATGTTCAGAAATGTTCACAGAATTATCACAGGAGACCCAGGTCATCCCGACCAGTTCCCACTGGCTAGAAATAGCAGAGCTTAAGCCACTTTGAATCCAGTTTTGTGTATATAAGTAAAAAGGACAGGCCCCTCAGAAGGAGAATAAGCTTCCTATTCTGCAGGAATCCCCTGAGGAAGCCCTGCTAGTTCTATCACCTCCATACATGCTTCAAGCGGCATCCAATGCCCCTTACCTAGCCAGAGAAGTTATATACACCACATCCTTCTATCTCCCCCCAAAGGACTCCCCAGAGCCAGTTGGACGACATTTGTGCTCAGCTGATCGGTGACCAAAACCACTATAATTAGAGAAAATGGGACCATAAGAGGGGGATTGGTCTTTTATTACCAGTCTTTCACTATGACCAATCTCTTAAATTGAAAGCATCACACTCCCGCTTGTTCCAAAAAAACCCTCAAGCCACAGTTGACCTTCTGGCATCAATTTTTTAGACCCATAAGCCCACCTGGGTTAACTGCAAACAACTCCTCATGCTTTGTAACACTGAGGAATGCATGAGAATAATAACAAGTTCAGAAATGGCTCTAGACCCAGGCCCCGACAGACAGATGGGCCAGGGAGGCTCTCCCAGATGTGGAACCCAGATGAGACCTGAATTCAGAAGATGGGAGGGCCAGGTTATAGAGATATCGGCTGGCCTTTCTCCAGGGGCTCTGGGCTGGGTCCAAGAAGCCCACTAATAAAACTCTGAAGTTTCCCAGAGTCCTGGAGAAAGTCCAACACCTTTTATGAGAGACTCTGAAGCATATTGAGTTTACACTCCTTTTGAGCCAGAGCCTCATAGAATCAAACTATGGTCAGTGCAGCCTTCATTAGTCAGGCTCAGCCAGACATAAGGAGAAATCTACAGAAACTGGAAGGGTTTGTATGAAAGAATGCTACTGAACTGCTAGAGATAGCTAACAAGGTTTTCATTAATCAGAAAAATGCAGCTAAAATAAGGCTGAGGAGAAACTAAAAAGGAAAGTGAATCTGATTGCTGTGGCAATTATAGAAGCTGGATCCCAGAAAAGGAAAGGGAGACAGCAAGGAGCCAAGTCAGGAAAAGGAAGGATGGATCTTAAACGGGACCAGTGTGCCTATTGCAAAGAATTAGGACACTGGGAGAATGAATGTCTGAGGCACCAGAAGAAGCAGGCAAGGCCATCCAAACAACCCAGCTGCTATTGGCCAGAATCACATGAGGCAGACTACATCAGACTGGCAGCAGCTGACTCCAACCAGGACAGACTGGGCTCTTTCTAACTGGGCCTCCATGAGCCCATGGACGAAATGAAAATTGGGGGCCAGACTGAGAACTTTATGGTTGATACAGGAGCAGAGCACTTGGCAATTACTCAGAAAGTAGCTCCTCTCTCAGCATGGGAAGTCACCTTTATCAGAGCTACTGGGGACAACACCCACAGACCATTCTGCCACTCCTTCCAATGTCAGTTAGGCAGCCACCAGATGGTTCATGAGTTCCTGTACTTGCCAGATTGCCCTGTCCCTCTAATGGGCAGAGACCTTTTCACCAAAATGGAAGCAGAAATCACCTTTTGCCCCAGATGGCTCAGCACAACTGCACTTAGTTGAGGAGACCTCTCCAATGATCCTGTCTTTAGCAGTGACTAGGGAAGAAGAATGGAAACTTCATACCTCCCAGTCAAAGGACTCACCATTAGAACCTGAACTACAAAAGGAATTCCTACTGGTTTGGGAAGAAGGAAATCCCCAGGGCCTGGCTAAGAACCACACCTCAGTGAAATTGGCTTGAAGCCTGGGGCACAGCCTGTAAAACTTCGCCAGTATCCAATTCCAAGGAACACACACCTAGGTATTCAGGACTGTCTAGAACGACTGCTTCAATGGGGACATCTTAAGAGGTGTCAGTCTCCATGGAACACCCCTGTTATACCTGTCAAGAAGCCTGAGACCAATGATTACCTCCCAGTATAAGACCTACAGGCTGTTATAAACCTGCATTTGGCACTGCTGAATCCATACACCCTCCTGGGGCTCATTCTGTTAGAAGTGAAATGTTTTACATGTCTAGATCTAAAAAATGTATTTTTGTGTCTTCATCTGGCACCCTCCAGTCAACCTCTGTTTGCCTTTGAGTGGGAAAACCCAATCACAGGGTCTAAGGAGCAGTTCACCTGGACCAGACTGCCATAAGGGTTCAAGCATTCCCCAACTCTTTTTAGTGGAGCACTAGCAAAAGATTTGTCCAAATTTCCAGGACAGGACATGGAGTGTGTTCTACTCCCAATATGTAGATGACCTCCTACTGGCTAGTTCCATGTGAACTCAAAGTTGGGAAGGAACATGAACCCTTCTAAGACTCTTAAGTGAAATAGCTTACTTGGTGTCCAAAAAGAAGGCTCAAATCTGTCAGAGGGAAGTCAAATACCTAGTTTCCGAATTACCCAAGGGAAATGAAGACTAGGGACTAAAATAAAACAGGAAATATGTGCCATACCAGTCCCCAGCACCTGACAACAGATTCCAGAATTGCTAGGGGCAGCAGGGTTCTGTTGAATTTGGATCCCAGGATTCTCAGATCTAGCTAAACCCCTCTATGAATCCTTAAAAGGAGATGAAAAGGCACCCATTAACTGGGGTCCTAAACAGGAAAAAGCCTTCATGACCATAAAGACCAAGCTCACAGAGGCGCCGGCCCTAGGGCTCCCAGATCTGACCTGGGACTTTAACCTTTTAGCTCATGAGAACAATGGGATAGCCCTAGGTGTTCTGACTCAGGAGTTGGAACCCTGGCAGAGGCCATTAGCCTATCTCTCCAAACAGATTGACCCAGTTGCCTCTGGATGGCCCCCGTGACTCAGGGCCCTTGCAGCCAAGGCCTTATTAGTCACAGAGGCAGACAAGCTCACTCTGGGAGAGAACTTAATGTTAAAGTGCCTTATGCTGTTGTCATCCTAATGGAAGCTAAGGGAAAACACTGGTTGACTCATGCTCAGATGACTCATTACCAAGGGCTCCTATATGAAAATCCATTAATAAAACTTAGAAGTAGATTTTACAGAAATAGGGCCTAGCAGAGGGAATAAATACCCGCTAGTCTTTGTTTGCACCTTTTCAGGTTGGATTGAGGCATATGCCACTCGCACTGAAAAGTTGAGAGAAGTCACTAAGGAATTGCTGAAGGATATAATTCCACGGTATGGAATGCCTCTGACCACAGGGGTCTGATAATGGCCCAGCCTTTGTAGCAGAAATAGTACAACAGAGCTCCAGAGCAGCCACAAAATGCTGAGGCAAAATTCAAAGGAAGGCTGCTACCTATGAGCAGTAAGATGATCAAAAGTGCCAACTATGTCCACTCTTACAGATGGGATGTTTCTGAGGCCTTTTGAGTTGACACATAGGAAAAATGGCGATGGAATAGACGGATGTGTCCTGAGCATTGTCCCAGAGCAAGTAGAGTGAGCAGCTGAAACGAGTGGAATTCAGCATAAATTTGGAGAGGAGACACAGCTGGTCAGATAGTTTGCACCTGGGAAGGGCAGGAGTCCCCTGGATAAAGGTAAAATCAAAGATCTAGGCAGGAGAATCTTCTGGGCCTCTGTGGCCAGAGGGTTAGGGAAAACCTAAAGGGTGCCAAGCCACGCCCCTGAGAACAGGCAAAGCATCTGTCTGTGGAAAAAAAAAAAAGGAAACACAGGACTGTGGGAGGTAGGGGATTTTGGACCTTGACCTCAGAGGCAGCTCTGAAAGGCTGGCCAGAACACGCAGAGTCGTCAAGAGAGGAGTTCACGGGGACCAGGTCCCTCTTTGCGCTGAGTCGTGCTGAGTCATATCTAAGCTCCTGTTGCCATTTTCTCCTGAAAGATAGCCCCTCTCTCCAGTCTCCAGGCAACCAATATAGCCACACACAGATCACACCTTGAGTAATACAAGGAATCTGAATACTCCCTGAGGACATAGGATGGGCCTAAAGAGTAATCTTTAGCCCCAGCACCCAGGAAACTGACTACAGTACAAATGAATGGAATCATAAGCCAGCCAAAGGAAGACACCACTCTTTTCACTTTTATTTTTATTATCCACTTTTTATTTCTTTTATTTTTTCTTTCTTCTTTGTGTTCCTGTTTTGGTTTTTTGCTTTTTTAAATTTCTGTTCACATTATTTTTCATCAATATTTTTTATTTGCAATTTTTATTACCATTTTTGAAATCAATTTTTTTTGTAAATGTGTTATTTTCTCTTCTCATTCTTTTTAGTCTCATCCATTTATTCCCTTTGTACTTCCTCAATACTAAATTGGGGTCCTCCCCATATTCATCCAATTCTTAATCTTATTTTCACTATATAAATTCAGCCTCTACATATTCTGCCCCAATCCTCTTATTCCTTTGTCTTTTATCCCATACCTTTTTCTCTCTCTCTCTTCCATAGCATTTGTGCTGTTTTCTTTCCCTGTCTCTCTTTCCTCAGGTGGTCACTTATATTGGAGTTATTGGTGTTGTCAGTACATTTGTACTTAGTTCCCTCGGTGTTGTGTATCGTTGAGGTGAATTTTATTTGGTCAGGCCAAGGGGCTTGAGAGAAAACCACATAACCAGACACCTGGAGAGGAAACTACATCCATGAAAAGGTCAACAAAACCCCACACCGAACTACAGAGGCAGGAAGAATGTGGCAGTGAGGGAAAGATCATGAGTGAGTGAGGGAGTAAAAGACGAGCGTGTGGTCAGGTGGTGTGTGTGTCACAGTTAGATCCCACAGGACCTTCAGGGGCAGGCTAATCAGGCTCGCCTAACTAGGCAGCTTCTGCTACCATTGCAAACAGTACTGGAAGGCCAACTTGTCCTTAGGAGCCTAGCCTTTGGAAGAAGAGAGTTGCTGTAACCAGGTTCCCAGCCTCAATTCCCCCCAAAGTGCCCTAAGATAACACCTGGAACTCTACAGGGACACACTACCTAGGCTGTAATCCCATGGTCAACGAAGCTCCATCTGCCCAGGGCTCAGGCTCCTGTGAGTTTGGAAGCACGTTCCCCTCTGACTGACCCAATGCTTTATCCCAGGGCACTGCAACCACATAACAGTAGTCATGTGAGTAGCCCGCTCCTGTCCAAGGAACAGCAGACCCGCGAGCAACCTTTCACGGGCCTAAGAGCAGCAGGTTCACATGGCCTGCCCCTGTCCAAGGAGCAGCAGATGTGTGTGCAGCCAGTTCCACAGCAACCTCATAATCAGCCCACCCCCATCCAAGGAACAGCAGCTAAATAAGCAGCATCCCCCACCAGCCAGAGTAGGTACCACTGCTGCCAACAGCACCCACCAGAGGAACTACTGCCAACTGAGAAACAGCTGCTACCATAACCATCCAAGGAGCAACTGCAGCCAGAGAAGTTACTGCCACCCAAGGAGTAGCCCCTGCACAGCTCGACATCTAGAATAGTCGGTTAGACCAAAAATGGGTGGACAAAGACACACCCCAAGGAAAGGAAAGGAGGAAGCACCAGAAAAGCAGCTTAAGTGAAACATAGGTATGCAATATGTTAGAAAAAGAATTCAGAATAAGGGTAATAGAGTTTATAAATCAGATGGAAGAAAAAATTAACACCTTATGCAAGAGTCAAGAAGAAATGGATAGAAAAAAAAAACTTATGTAAGAATCAAGAAGAAATGAAGAGTGGTATAGCTGCAATAAAAAATACCATGTAAAGTTTCAACAGTAGACTAGGAGAAGTGGAGGACTGAATTAGTGAACTAGAAGGCAGGGAAGCAAAACACAGGCAAACTGAATTGTAATTGGAGAAAAAAAATTAAAAAACAGGAGGAGAGCCTAAGGGAGCTATGGGACAACATGAAATGAAGCAACATATAAATAATAAGGGTTCCAGACCAACAGGAAAAATTACAAGGGTTAGAAGAAGTATTTGAAGAAATAACATCACAAAAATTCCTGTATGTGGCAAAGAAAAAAGTCCCACAAGCACAGAGAGTACCAAACAGGATGAACCCGAAAAGACCCACACCAAGACATCATAATTACGATGTCAAATATTGAGGACAAAGAGAGAATCTTAAAGGCTGCAAGAGAGAGACAGAAAGTTTCATACAAAGGAACTCCCATTAGATTATCAAATGATTTCTCAACAGAAACACATCAGGCCAGAAAAGAATGGAAGGAAATATACAAAGTGATGCAAGCCAAGTGACTGAATCCAATAATACTCTATCCAGCAAGGTTATTATTCAAAATTGAAGAGAAAATAAGGAGCTTCACAGACAAAAAAAAAATGCTAAGGGAGTTTATCACTACCAAGAGAGCAATGCAAGAAATGCTAAAGGGACTGGTGTAAAAAGAAGAAATAAAAAATAAGAAGGAACACAGCCTCAAAAAATAAAAATGGCTACAAACAAGTACCTTTCAATAATAACTTTAAAAGTAAATGAACTAAATGCTCCAATCCACATAGAGTGGCTGAATGAGTAAATAAATAAACAAACAAACAAAAAAAACCACTATATATATACTGTCTGCAAGAGACCCAACTCAGAAAAAAAGCACTCATGCAGATTGAAAGTGAAGGGATGGAAAAACATCTTTCAGGCAAATGGAAATTTTCAAAAGCTGGGGTAGCAGTACTTATTTCTGACAAAATAGACCTCAAAGTAAAGTCAATAACAGATAAGGAAGGCCACTTTATAAAAATAAAGCGATTGATACACCAAGAGGATATAACCCTGATAAACATATGCATCCAATGCAGGAGCACCCAAATACATAAAGAAAAACTGGAAGTTATCAAGGGATAGATCAACAACAATACAATCATAGTAGGAAACTTTAATACACCACTGATATCATTGGATAAATCATCTAGACAAAAAAATCAGAAAAGAAGCAACAATTCTAAATGACTCACTAGATCAGATGGACTTAATTGACATCCTCAGAGCATTTCACCCAAAGCCACGGAATATACATTCTTCTCAAGTGCACATGGCACATTTTCAAAAATCGACAACATATTGGGTTACAAGCAAAGTCTCCCCAAATTCAAGAAGATTGAAACCATACCAAGCATCTTCTCAGTCCACAATGCCATAAAATTAGAAATAAAATACAATAAAAACATTCCAAAAAAATCAAACACTTGGAAGTTGAATAGAATGCTATTTAACAATGATTGGGTTAACAATGAGATCAAAGAAGAAATTAAAAACATCCTGGATGAAAGAGGTGAAATAACAACAGACCCCACAGAAATACCAAGGATTATTAAAAAGTACTATGAACAACTCTATTCTAACAAACTAGACAACCTGGAGAAAATGGACACATTCCTAGAAAAATAGAACCTTCCTAAATTTACTCAACAAGATACTAAAAATCTCAATAGGCGGATAACTATGGAAGAAATCAAAGCAGTGAACAAAAAGCTTCCAGCAAACAAAAGCCTGGAGCCAGATGGCTTCACAGGGGAGTTTTACTAAGCATTCAAGGAAGAACTAAAACCTATCCTCATAAGACTATTCCAGAAAATTCAAGAGGAAGACATTTCCAAGCTCCTTCTATGAAGCCATAATAACTCTAATACCAAAACCAGATAAAGATAACATAATGAAAGAGAATTACAGGCCAATATCCCTCATGAACATAGATGCCAAAATCTTCAACAAAATTCTAGTAAATCAGATCCAGCAGTACATTACAAAGATCACACACCATGACCAAGTAGGATTTATCCCAGGGATGCAAGGATGGTACAATATTTGCAAATCAAAAAACGTGATACACAACATAAGTTGAGAGATAAAAATCACATAGTCATATATATGGATTCAGAAAAAGCATTTAACAAAATCCAGCACCCTTTCTTGATAAACACTCTCAGTAAGGTAAGAATAGAAGGATTATGCATCAACATAATAAAAGCCATATATGAAAACCCACAGCCAACATCATACTCAATGGACAAAAACTAAAATCATTTCCTCTAAGAACAGGAACAAGACAGGGATGCGCACTCTCACCACTCCTGTTCAATATAGTGCTGGAAGTACTAACCATAGCGATCAGACAAGAAGAAGAAATAAAAGGCATACAAATTGGAAAAGAAAAAGTAAAACTGTCCTTATTTGCAGATGACATGATACTGTACATAGAAAACCCTAAAGACTCCATAAAAAATTACTAGACTTAATAAAGGAACTTGGTAGAGTAGGAGGATACAAAATAAATGCCAAGAAATCTATGGCATTTCTATACATCAATAATGAACTTACAGAAAGAGAGACTATAAAAGCAATCCCATTTACCATCACACCAAAAAAATTAAGATACTTAGGAATAAACTTAACTAAGGAGATAAAAGACCTATACCTGGAAAACCAAACAACACTGAAAAAAGAGATAGAGGAAGATATAAACAAATGGAGGAACATACCATGTTCATGGATTGGAAGAATCAACATCATCAAAATGTCCATACTACCCAAAGCAATCTATAAATTCAATGCACTTCCCATTAAAATACCAATAGCACATTTCACAGATCTAGAATGAACTTTCCAAAAATTAATCTGGAATAAAAAAAGACCCCAAATAGCTATAGCAATCCTGAGGAAGAAAAACAAAGTAGGAGGGATCTCAATAACAGATATCAAGCTATATTACAAAGCCACTGTTCTCAAAACTGCCTGGTATTGGCACAAGAACAGGCATATAGATCAATGGAATAGAATAGAGAACCCAGAAATCGATCCAAATCATTATGCTCAATTAATATTTGACAAAGGAGGCATGAACATACAATGGAGTCAAGACAGTCTCTTCAATAAATGGTGTTGGGAAAATTGGACAGATACATGCAAAAAAATGAAACTAGATCACCAACTTACACCATACACAAAAATAAACTCAAAATGGATGCAGGACTTAAACATAAGATGGGAAACCATGAAAATACTAGAGAAATCTATAGGTAGAAAAATCTCTGACATATGCTTAAAGAACTTCTTCACTGATACTGCTTCCAGGGCAATGGAAGCTAAAGAGAAAATAAACAAATGGGACTACATCAAAATACAAAGTTTTTGCACAGCAAAGGAAAATATCAATAAAACCACAAGAAAGCCCACAACAAGGGAAAACATATTTGCCAATGATATCAATGATAAGGATCTAATCTACAACATTTATAGGGAACTCATGCAGTTCAACAAAATAATAATTATCCCAAGTAAACTTGAAAACTGATACTTTGAATGTCTGTCAGCAATTTAAAAAGGACATGAAAGGATTTAATTCCCTTCATTGTGTAGAGGGCCTCCAGGGAAAGCACCTGATTATTCTATATTGGCCCCTCTTGCCCTTTTGGCCAATAGGGACTATATTCTCACAATCCAATTGCCCACAGCTGTTGCCTGAGCTTTCCTTTCATGTTGAGGTGGAAGCCTCGTGATGACTGGTACCATGAATGTATTTCTCGCCCAGTGGGGTGAGCTGGGCCCTCCCTGGAGAAGAAACCCGGGTTCCCCAAGATATGTGATCAGTTCTGGGGCCTTGCCATCAGTTGAGGGGGTTCCAAGGCAGGAGCTGGGCTTATAGCTCATGGGGGTATAGAGTACCAAGGAGACCGAACTGAACCTCACATCACCCTGCTAGTCCCAAGAGGATGTCTGGTTAGCCAGAGACGGGTAAGATTCCTCTGAGAAAGAACTACCGTATTTGCTGGCGTATAAGACGATTTTTTGGCCCTGAAAAATACGTATTTGCCGGCGTATAAGACGACTGGGCGTATAAGAAGACCCCCTAACATTTCCACTAAAAATACAGTTTGTTATATACTCGCCATATAAAACTACCCCCCACTTGGAGGCATATTTTTCAGGGCCAAAAAATCGTCTTATACGCCGGCAAATACGGTACCTAAGACAGGCACGGTTGAAGAGGGGCCATCAGTAGAGAACTTGGGGGTCAACAGAGATGGAGCACAGACTTTCACCCCCCCAACTTTGTAGGGACCTGAACCCTCACCCCTTCTCAAGGGAAGTCTCCTGCCCCCATGGATGCTTAACTTCCCATGCACAGCTCAAATCAGGACCCGGGTTATAGACAGAGACTTGGCCAACAGCAGCTGCCCTCTTACTACAACAAGACTTGTTTGAGTTGTCTTGCACTCATGGTGTAGGGAAGTTGGTGTTTGATATCTAAATCCAGCCAATCATCAGGAATGTTCAGTGCCTACTCGAGAAGGCAAATAATCCTTTCCACTAATATACACAGGGTAAAATAAGATTGTTGTTAGAGTGTTGAGTTTGATAGTAGATTAGTAGTCAAGTTTTCAGAGTAATTTAGATTGGCTAATTGAAATAAGCGAATATTCTATAAAAATTGATTGTACTGGACAAAAAGCTGTTCTTCAAGAGTTAACAAAAATTTTTATTGGCAGTTTATCTAATGGTAAAATTGGGTAACATGTAATGAGCCTATCTATAGCAGTCATATTATAGTGCAAAAAAATGAAATTTAAAAGTATCAATACTACATTATGAAATTTCCAAAAGCCTCCTAATATTTAAATAAAAAGGGGGTGACAGTAGAATATCATGTAAGGAAAAATATCCTGTAAGTAAATTACATCAAGAAAATTTGTACTTTAGAAAATTAATTGTAATGCTAAGACACCCATGAAAAACACACATGCTGTCAAAACAAGCCAGAGGAAAATCATTTGGGCAAAAAATGAAAAAGGATCCCAAGTCAAATTTGTAGAAAATATTCCTTTATTAACTTTTGGTCAAGAATATGTTTGTGTGTTTTTAGAAAACAACTCCAAGACCATGTGGATTCCTGCAACAGAGAGGAATTGACAGGACTACTCCAACCATGAAGACAGAATAGAAGCAGGCCAGAGATGGAAGACACTGACATCGCCTTGCCATACTAGCAGTCAGCAGCTATGCATCACTGCAGGTTTCCCAGGACCAAACCAGAGAGCATCGGACTTGTATCACCACTATTTGTACATCATCCAGATCTGAAATATTGCTGACATATACACATAAGGAACTGTTTGGCATTGAAAGTGCGACTCAAAAGTTAACTATTGGCCCAGAAAGAAACTCACTACAGACTGATTCATTTGCCTTTCAGCATCACTATTATTGTTTGTCTCTTATAAGTGTATTTCTAGTAGCACATGATCTCACTCATCTAGGGGAAATGATGAACAACATAGACTGATGAACAATAACAGACCCAGAGATAAGGAGCCATGGATCTGACTGTCAGACCTCAGAGGCAGGGTAGGGAAAGGTGGAGATAAATTGAAAAGATCAACCAAAGGCTTGTGTTCATCCATATGAGCCTAGTGGTCAAGGACAACAGGGGGTGTGGGCATGCATGAGGAGGGGTTTGGGATGGGAATGGGGTAATGAAGACAAATATATGATACCTTAATCAATAAAGAAATTAAAAATAAAAAAGAAATAGTAGAACAGGTAGATAAGGCTTTAGGAATTAAATGGAAGCTACATACAGCTTACAGGCCTCAGAGTTCAGGGAAAGTGGAGAGCGTGAACCAGTCTCTAAAGCAGACTATGGCTAAGCTATGCCATAGGACAACCTTACTATGGACAGATATCTTGCCTCTTGTACTCCTGTGGGTACACTGTGCCCCAAGGGCCAGGGTAGGCTTCTCTCCCCTTGAAATTCTAAATGGTAGACCTCCTCTATTAATTCATCCAAAGGGAGAATTGGGGAAAATAAGGAACTTAGAAATCCAGAAGCAACTACAAAGACTTGGAAAAACTGTCTTTGAGGTCCACATGTGGATTATTAACCAACTACTCATCTCTCTAGGAACAGCTGTACATCCTTATAAACCTGGAGACCAAGTTTGGGTAAAGGGTTGGAAAAAGGAGCCCCTCAAGCCTACCTGGAAGGGACCCTACCCATTCATATTAACCATCCCCACAGCTCTCAAGATTGCAGGACTAAACACCTAGACCCACCACTCGGGTGAAGGCATCCCACCAGTCGAGTGACATCCAGTCTTAGTGGAAGGTAACCTCTGACCAGAAACACCCCTCTGGATCACCCTCAAGAAGATAGCAGACCTGGCCGAGCAACCTGCTCCAAGGAATTCAGATAACACCATGCTGAATTCTCCCTAACACTAATCTTCCTTTATTATCTCCTAATGTAACACGCTCTAATATTTTTGGATAATCACTGGTTCTATCTAATAATTCTTATTTTGTCTTTTTATGAGTGCCAGTGGAATCTGAGACAAGTATCAGGAGGAGAACTCATCTGCTCTTGCTGGGACACAGAAGCACCATAAAATTGCTGCTCCCCACAGAGCAAGGAAACAAACACATTATTATAAATTGTTGGATTAAACCTTGTCATGCCATCCTTTGATCCTTGCTTAGAAATTTCCTACCCAAATATGGTACACCGGGTAGTTGAAGCAGATTTTTGTTAGCTATATTTATCAGCCTGCAGCATGTTACAACTCTACTACCAAATGCATGTGTGTGTGTGGGGGGGGGGGGGGGAGGGAGGGGCAGAAATTGTATTGGACAGAAAAAAATAATAAGACCTGTCACAGCCAACTTGCAGCTAACTAATGTTGCTCCTATTTGCTTCAGCAGAATGCAGGGCCAACATCCAATAGGTCATCTCCCAGATGAACTATTCAACTCTACCCCCAAGGCTGAAAACACCACTTACTCCTGAAAGATCATTCTACGCGTGTGGGACCACTGCTTACCTCTGCCTGCCTGCAAAGTGGACAGGAATGCCTTTAAATTCTCTATGGTCCTACCAACCAGAAGAACTCAATACAAACCTCTCTGAGAAGAAGAAGTGGTATGCTAGCCCCTTGGTCATTGTCCCTTTCCAGCATGAAGTAGCTAAGAGAGGTAGTCACACCTGTTCACCATAACATCCTGTAGTCTTTGCTCCACAAGGTTAAAAGAAGCTTGTGAGACAAGGAGGGGAATGAGGAGGAAACTGGTCTTGCAAGGCATGTCAGACGATAAAAACTAAACAATGCACTGCCCTGAAGGTGGGGGGGGGAGGGGGGGATGAAGGGTTATTATTGCTGGCCCAAGGACAGATCATTGGATATGGCTTGGGAGCCCCCAACACCTGGAGAACTTCCTGCAAGCCCACAAAAGGAGGCAGAACCATATCTGCAAGACAAAAGACCACAGAAGGTTATAAAAGTGAAGCCCTCTTTGTGTTTCTTCACTCTGATTTGGAAATTATTCCCATAGTCCACTAGTGTTCATAAACTGGGTCCCTCCCTTTCTTTAGGAAGTATACTTGGTATTTCTTTGGTCTGCAACAATGGGAAACTGCAGTTTTTTGGTAGATGACCTGCTGCTCTACCATACTGCCAGCAGTATTGGAACAAACGCTCATATATGATTCAACCCTGTCTCTGTTTAATTGTCTCAAGTAGTAACAAGCAGCATGGACCCATTGATTGTGCGGTTACATACTCATTTGAAAACTAGAATCACATTTCAATAACATCATTCTGGGTCCTTCTTAAGCCCAATACTATTAAGACTGCAACTTGCTGAGCATTTGAACTGGGCTAGAATCTGTGATAAGATTTTATGGGTATGATCTCATTTACTCATCATTATGGCAATCTTATGAACTAAGTCCTATTATAAGCATCATCTACATTTTTTCAGATGAAAAAACTAAGGCAGGCTTAAAGAGATTAAGTAGTTTTTCCAGCATTAAATAGTCAGATGTTGAATCCAGATACCTTGAATTTCAAGTTCCAAACCTTTATTCTAACCATCTCCCAGTTCCTCCAAAGTTTTCAGATAAGGATTCTATTAATAGAGTGAACATTAACTTCACAGAATGGGAGAAAATATTTTCAAATCATATATCTAATAAGGGATTAATATCTGGCATATAAAGAGAACTCTTAAACTTAACAGATATCAAGCTATTTTTCCAAGCAACGGTTCTCAAAACTGCCTGGTACTGGCACAAGAACAGACATATAGACCATTGGAACAGAACAGAGAACCCAGAAATCAACACAAGCCATTATGATCAGTTAATATTTGACAAAGGAAGCAAGAGCATACAATGGAGTTGAGACAGTTTCTTCAATAAATGATGCTGGGAAACTTTGGTCAGATATATGCAAAAAAAGAAAATAGGTCACCAAATTACACCATACACAAAAACAAACTCAAAATGGATAAAACACTTAAATGTAAGATGGGAAACCATAAAAATCTTACAAGACTCCAAAGGCAGAAAAATAGAAGACATATGTCATAATGATATCTTACCAATACAGCTCCTATGGCAATGGAGACTAAGGAGAAAATAAATAATGGGACTACATCAAAATAAAAAGCTTCTGCACAGCAAAAGAAACCAACAAAACAAGAGAGCCCACTGAATGGGAGAATGTATTTGCCAATGCTATTTCAGATAGGGTATAATTTCCAAAATTTATGGGGAACTCATTCAACTTAACAAAACAAAGATAAACAATCCAATAAAAAATGGGTAAAGTAGACCTAAATATACACTTTTTGAAAGAGAACACACAGAAGGCCAAGAGACATATGAAAACATGCTCAAAGTCACAAATCATCGGAGTGATGCAAATCAAAATGACAATGAAGTACCATCTCACACCTGTCAGAATAGCTATTATCAACAAATCAACATTTAACAAGTGCTGGTGAGGATGTGGAGAAAAAAGGAACCCTTGTGCCCTGCCAGTGGGAATGCAGACTGGTGCAGCCACTATGGAAGACAGTATGGCCCTCCTTCAAAAAGTTAAAAATGAGACTTCCATTTGACCCAGTAATCCCACTTCTAGGAATATATCCCAAGAAAACAAACACCTATCAGAAAGGACATATGCACCCCTATGTTCAGAGTGGCACAATTTACCATACTTAAGATGAAGCAGCCTACGGTAAGTGCCCATCAACAGATGAGTGGATTAGAAAACTGTAGTACCTGTACACAATTGAATACTATCCTGCAGTAAAAAGGAAAGAACTTTTACCATTTGCAACATCATCGGTGGAACTGGAGAGCATTATGCTATGCAAAATAAGCCAGTTGGAGAAAGATAAATATCAAATGATCTTACTCATATGTGGGATATAATGATCAACATAAACTGGTGAACAAAAATAGATCAAGAGACAAATGGCAAGGGAGGAGGGGTTAAATAGCAATCAAAGGACTTGTATGCATGAATATTAGCATAACCAATGGACCCAGACACGGGCGGTGGGGGCTTGCCCTTGAGGGTGGGAGGGGTGAGGGGCAGTCAATGAGGGGAAAAGGTGACATACATAAAACTTGGAGACAAAGGTAACACATCTCAGGGAGAAACCAAGATGCTGGCCTAAGTAAGCACTAAATTGCCACCTCGCACAACAATATCAAAATAACAACTGAAAGAGAACGGACATCATCCAAAACCACAGGAAAGCTGGCTGAGTGGAAACACTACAACTAAAAAGAAAGAGAAAAGCTCACGGATTAGAGGAGCGGCAAAGCACTAAGGTATCGAGATGCACGCATGCAGAGAGGAAGGGTGGCCAAGTGCCTGGCTGACGGGAGGGGAAAGGAAGCCCCAGACTGCACTGAATCCCAGTTCTGACTGCACTGAACCCCAGCACTGGCTGAAACCCTGTGGACCCATGATCATACTGGTGAAGTCTGGACTGTATAGAAAGGCAGACAGAGACTTGGAGACTCAGAGGAGCCATAGCGAGTAGAGTCTAGAGGTGCATGTGAGTGTGCTCAGAGAAGTCTGACTATAGAGGTTGCCACAGCCTCTCCATAGCAGAGGGAGTCAGAAGTTCCTGACTGTACTGAACCCCAGTTCCAGGTGAGCCCCTGGGGGATCCATGCTCTTACAGGGGGAATCTAGACTGTCAGGTGGAAACTCAGGAGTTCTGTGGAAGGCAGAGGTCTGAGGCACATTCACAAGGGCAGGGCTGACAGGAAGCCAGGACTGTTGGCTCAGTCCTGAGACTCCACCCCATCCAAGCTGAGCACAGAGGCTTTTACAATTTAGCAAGTCTGGTCCTATAAAACTGTCTCCAATACAGAAGGTATCCTGGTGTAGACACAGCTGGTAGTCACATCCAATTGGCCTGGAGGTCAATTCCTCCCAATGATATCAACAACAATCAAGACTTAACTAAAACAAGGCTGTACACACAGTCCACAAAGGGGAGCACCAAGAGTGTCTACCTGAGGTAACTGGGGAGGCTGACCCACGAGGTCATATAGGACAGCAAGCACACAAAGCCACCCTACCAACTCAGGGAAGCAGCAAAAATGAGGAGACAAGGAAACAGATCACAAACGAAAGAAATGGAGAGCCAATGACTGGATATAGAGTTCAAAACCACCTTTGTAGGGTTTTTCAAGAATTTACTAGGAAAGGCCGATAAATTTAACAAGACCATTGAGGATATGAAAAAGGACCAACTAGAAATTAAACATACACTGACTGGAATAAAACATATTACACAGAAACCCAACATCAGACTAGAGGAACTCAAGAATTAAGTCAAAAATTTGGAATACAAACAGGCAAAGGACACTCCTCTGGAGAAACAAGAAGAGAAGAGAATCTAGAAAGTTGAAGATAGTGTAAGAAGCCTCTGGGACAACTTCAAGCAAACCACCATCATAATTACGGGGATGCCAGAAGAAGAAGAGAGAGCGCAAGATACTGAAAATCTATTTGAAGAAATAATGACTGAAAACTTCACCCACCTGGTCAAAGAAATAGTCTTAAAAGTACAGGAAATGCACAGAATCCCAAACAAAAGGAATCCAAAGAAGAACACACCGAGACACATTAGAATTAAAATGCCAAGAGCAAAAGACAAAGAGAGAATCTTACAAGCAGCAAGAGAAAAACAGTTAGTTACCTACAAGGGAGCACCCATACGATTATCAGCTGATTTTTCCAAAGAAACTATGCAGGCCAGACGGGAGTGGCAAGAAATATTCAAAGTGACAAATAGAAAGAACCTACAACCAAGATTACTCTACCCAACAAAGTTATCATTCAGAATTGAAGTGCAGATAAAGAGCTTCACAGATAAAGAGCTAAAGGAGTTCATTACCACCAAACCAGTATTATATGAAATGCTGAAAGGTATTTTTTAAGAAGAAGAAGAAGAAGAAGAAGAAGAAGAAGAAGAAGAAGAAGAAGAAGAAGAAGAAGAAGAAGAAGGCATAGATAAAAATTATGATCAACAAATACATATACATCAACAAATGAATCTAAAAATTATGTGAATTATAAATCTGAGGAACAGAACAAACTGGTGAAAATAATAGAATCAGGGGCAAAAAGGGGAGTGGATTGATAATTATCAGGGGGAAAGGGGTGTGGAGGGTGTACACCTATGGATGGGGACAATGGTATGAATGTAAGGGTAGAGGATGGGGTGGGAACTGGGTGGAGGGGAGCTATTGGGGGGAAGGAGAAACAATTGTAATAATCTGGGCAATAAATATTTAGTAAAAAATAATTTTAGGGAGCCGCTGCTGCTGGGAATGAGGGAAGCCAGACCTCGCTCCGCCCCCGGCCCAGAGAGTGGGCCATCCCAGTCGGCCCGCTGTGGGAGAGAGGGAGCTGATATCGGGCCTCTGCCGTACCTTCGGCTCCTGCCCTGATGAGAAAACTTTGAACAAGGTCTCCCCACCCGCAACCATCCCAACCGGCAGCTGTCCCAGCCCACCCGTCGTGCTGGTGAGGAGCTGGCACAGCGCCTTCCGTTCGTGGCCCCGGTGAGTCCTTCCTCCTCCGCTGCATGGCCAGGCTGAAGCTTCCGCCACTGCCGCCATGTGGATTTTAAAACTACAGTGGAAATTGAACCACAGGAGCGATCGTCGCTGCCGCACCCGCCCCCGCCGCCACAAATAATGGAAATCCACCGAAAACAGAGCTCACTCTGCCCCAGGCTCAGGGAGTGGGTGGCCTCAGAACTTAGCCTCCGAGTCCGCAGCTGCTCTGCTTCCACACCGAACGAGACAGCTTTGAGGGCTGTCTCCCTGCCCGCAGCCATCTCAGCCCACCTGCAGCCGCCCCAGCCCGTCCACCGTGCTGGTGAGGAGATGGCCCGGCACCTTCCATTCGCGGCCCCTGCAAGCCCTTCGCCCTTCAGGCCCACCGCCACAGGGCGGAGCTGGAGCCTATACCGGGACCCTAAGGAAGGGCACCGCTGCCGCCTTGTGGATTTTAAAAATACAGTGGAAATTGAGCCACAAAAGCCACCGCCTCTGCGGCACCCGTCACCGCTGCCTCGAGTGAGGGAAGCCCACTGAGAACAGAGCGCACTCCACCACAGGCCCAGGGAGTGGGTGGCTTCGGTGCTTGTCCTCCCGTCAGCAGCCATTCCGCTGAGACTCCTTGGAGCGCGGTCTCCCCACCCACAGCCCTCCCAGCCTGCTCATGTTTAGCAATAGCACTGTCTTTAAATGAGTACCTCTTGTCAAGGTAGCCTGTTCACAGTGCATTTGCAATGCAACTGTCAGTGATTTTCTTCCATGAATTCTTCACCCAAGTCACAACTTCTTGCAGTTTAGGTTTCACAAAGTTTCCACGCTGATTTCTCTCCATTCTATTTTCAATGTAGTCATTAATTTCCATGCACAAATTGTCTTTGAATGGCTTCTTTATTGCAATATCAAGAGTCTGGAGATAGGCCGTCATTCCTATGGGAATCATTATCTGATCTATTTTTCTTTCGTGAAGAAATGTCTTCATGTCTTTAGCGTGATAAGTGCTGGCTGCATCCCAGACTAGCAAACCTCTTTGGGTCCCTCGCATAACAAGCGGCAGCATTAAATTGACCCACTTCCTTATAACTGCTTGTGTGGCCCAGGCCTTCTCAGTTTCAAGAATAAAAACACCCCAAACCCATTCAATCTTTTCCTTCTTGCCCTTAGAAATGATTAAAGGTGGGATTTTAGTGCCATCCAGACAAATTGCCAAAATACAGGAAACACGTGCATTTTCGTAAACAGTGGAGGGAATGTACACTAAGGAGGTACCCCGCTGTACAATTGTTGTTTGAGATGATTGGCCCATAAACACTGCAGTTTCATCCATAGCAATCATGTTGGAAAGATTGTATTTAGAGAAGTCAGCATCACCAATAAAGGACTTGAATGCAAGTGCTTTCTTAATAACTTGAGTATCCTCCAACCTAAACAATGTTGTAGATCTTCTTAAAGACAGTTCACTTCACTGAAGGAAATTATCCAGCCAGTGTTGTGATGCTTTGAAGTCTTCGGGGGCTATGTCAAACTGTGGTGCCATTGCAAGGGCAACAAATTCTTGAATCTGAGCCCTATTCACAACCAAAGCCTTTGCTCTCCTATCAACAACCCATTCACAGATCAGGTTTTCCAGCTTGGAAAATAATGGTTGCCGACCTGATCCACACTTGTTCTTTTTAGTGTTTCCCTTGTCCACTTGTTCAATGAGGTTACCATACTCTGCTTGCCATTTTCGGACCAATCGGATACTCAATATCTTCTCTTTGCAGAAAACAGTAAGATTTTGCCCCCAAGAGTCTTCCATGATTCCTTTCTTGTACTCCATGGAGTAGCTTTTTCTTCTTTGCTCTCATTTCTAGGGGTAAATAAAAGGAATTGGGGTATCAAGTTGCGGGGAGGGGGATCACTTAAAATGACACAGGTGGGATCAGAAGGGGGAATCAAAATGGCACAGGAGAATCAAAGGGGGAATTACCATTTTAATAACCCCTTTTGATCTTCCTGTGTCATTTTGATTATCCCCTCTGATCCTCCTGTCATTTTGATTGTCCCCTCTGATTCTCCTGTGTCATTTTAAGTGATCCCCCTCCCCCCACCCCTGTGCCACTGAACACCTTCAGCAGACATCCCCTCTACCCCTTTATCAGACATTTACCCCCTGGGGCCTGCCTGGGGACTGTCACTGGGTTTGCTGTGGCCTGGATCTGGGCTGAAGCAGGATCTGCCACTGACTGAGAACCTTCAGTCATCATGAAGGCGGCCGTGAGCATCAGGTAGTGTCACCAGAGACAGACCAGCACTCACCATCTTCGCCTCATCCCATCTGCTCTAATCCTGCTGTTCTTCTACACGCATCTGCACAAGTCTCCTCCTCTTTCCTGCCCCGTGCTCACTGCCACACAGCAGTGATGTCAGGACTCCGCGTAATGTCACTGGTTGCTAGATGCCAGTCGTGGAGGCCCTAGTGACCAGTTTACGGTAAATTAATTTTCATTCTGAGATAGAGCCTGGGGGCCTTATTTTCGGGGGGATGACTTATATTTCACTCAGAAGGAAACCTGTAAGTAGGTCTTATTTTCAGAGGATGTTTTATTTTCGGGGAAACACGGTAGTTGATCCTTTTTCATATCCTCATAGGTCTCGTTTATTTTATAGGCCTTTACTAGGAAATTCTTGAACAACCTTATAAGCGTGGTTTTGAACTCGATATCCAGTTTCTTTTTGTCTTCCATTTCTTTCGTTTGTGATCTGTTCCCTGGTCTTGCCATTTTTGCTGCTTCTCTGAGTTGGTAGGTTGGGAGGATCAGCTGTGTCTATGCCAGGAGACAGCCTTATTCCACTAGACTTGGAAACCTGCAAAAGCCTCCCTGTTCAGCTTGGATGGGGCGGAATTTCATGGTGAAGCCTACAGCTTTGGCTTCTGGTTAGCCCTGCCCTCTGAGGTTCCTGAATCTCAGAGTACCTCAGTGTCCTTTGGTATTAGCTGCAAGCACCTCTGAGAGAAAGGCGCACTAGAGTTTCGCCCGCCACCAGACAGTCTCTCCCCCAAGGAGCCTTCAACTGGGGTTCAGTGTATTTGGCAGTGGTGTTAAGAGCAGTCCAGAGCTTATGTCTCCTTCCTGGTAGGGCAATCCAGCAGCCCAATCAACAGTCTGTCCTGTTCGCGAAATGTGCGTGACTCGGGGGCCCTGCCTTTCACCGCTTCCCTGAGCCTCCGCCTTACAGCCCAGATTCCCTCTGTATGAGGCTGGGCCCCGAGGGTCTCGCCCAGAACTGGGGTTCAGTGCAGTCAGAACTGGGGCTCAGCACAGTCCTGAGCTTTTGTCTCCTTCCCGCTAGGGCAATACAGCAGCTCAGTGAACAGTCCATCCTCTGCGTGCAATGTGCGCGACTCCAGGGTTCTGCCTTTTGCTGCTACCCTTAGCTTCCACCTTACAGCCCAGATTCCCTCTGTATGAGCCTGGGACCCCAGAGTCTCTCCCAGAACTGGGGTTTAGTGCAGTAGGAGTTGGTGTTCAGCACAGTCCGGAGCTTTTATCTGCTTCCCACTAGGGAACGCCAGCCAGGCACTCAGCTGCACCCTCCTCTCCGGCTACATCCTCTCTCCACCTGTACACTGTGTCTCTGTACCTTAGGCTTTTACAGGTCCTCTGATTTTCCTTCTGGTTTTCTCT
Organism: Vespertilio murinus; assembly: GCA_963924515.1. Taxonomy (NCBI): domain Eukaryota; kingdom Metazoa; phylum Chordata; class Mammalia; order Chiroptera; family Vespertilionidae; genus Vespertilio; species Vespertilio murinus. Next base: position 68,727,470 of record OZ004710.1, read on the forward strand.
TTCCTTCTAGTTGTAGAATTTCCAGTCAGTCAACTTTCCTGTAGTTCTGGATAATGTCCACTTTATATTTTAGTTGTATTTTTTGAATTTGTTGAGTGAGGCTGCAGTTAGACATTTACCTATGCCGCCATCTTGGGTTTTTCCCTTCCTTTATTAACTTTTGGTCAAGAATATGTTTGTATATTTTTAGAAAACAACTCCAAGACCATGTGGATTCCTGCAACAGAGGAATTGACAGGACTGCTCCAACCATGAAGACAGAAGAGTAGCAGGCCAGAGGTGGAAGACACTGATGACGCCTTGCCATACTAGCAGTCAGCAGTTGTACATCACTGAAGGTTTCCCAGGACCAAACCAGAGAGGGTCGGAGCTGCTTCACCACCATTTGTCCACCATCCAGAACTGAAATATCATTGCTGACATGTACACATAAGGAACTGTTTGACATTGAAATTGGGACTCAAAAGAACTGTTGGCCCAGAAAGAAACTCACTACAGACTTGTTTGTTTGCCTTTTAGCATAACCATTATTGCTTGTCTCAGTTTTGGTTCTTATAAGTGTATTTCTTGTATCACATGATCTCACACATCTAGGGGAAATAATGAAAAACATAAACCGATGAACAAAAACAGACCCAGAGACAGGGAAGCATAGGTCAGACTCTCAAACCTTAGAGGGAAGGTAGGGGAGGGGAGGGGATGGGGGAGAGATCAACCAAAGGACTTGAATGCATGCATATAAGCCTAACCAGTGGTCAGGGACAACGGGGGGGGGGGGGGGAGTTATAATTGGGGAGGGGTTTGGGATGGGAATGGGGGGATGAGGACAATTATATGATACCATAATTAATAAAGAAATTTAAAAATAAAAAATTAAATTAAAAAAAATAAATAAAGTGTGCTGCCTCCTCTTCAAGTAACCTGTCTTTTATTTTTTTTCTCCTAAGACCAGGCTGCTCTCTGCCAGGATCCCTAGAGCCTCCACATTGATAAGTGCCGCTGACAGGGCAGGACCCAACCTCAGGGTCTAGTTCACTCTTCTCCTGGGAAGAAAATGCCTCTACTCTGAAGGCAGCCAGCACATATTTTACTCAAAACAATTGGCAGAAGGCTGTGGATCCCTTCCGTTCTCAGGAAGCACACTGGGATTAATTGCACTGTGCATTTTCCATCACTGGTAGCTAATCCCAACAGAGATGTTGGGAATCATTATTAATAGGCTTAGGACAGAAAAAAGAGAGGGGAAGTGGCTTGGGCTGAGTCACACAGCAAAGTTAGAACTCAGAGCTCCCAGCCACTAACCTTATCCTGGGTTCTGTTTTACACACCTGGCAGCTTCAGAAGCTTGCTGAATTTTGTACTCTGGGCAACAAATTATCTGGATAACTAAGTGGTTCTGACTTGTCTTGCAGAAAAATAAAGCAAAAAATCTTCTTTGGGATGCTATCTTCTGATCTTCCTGTTTACATTGGTTGACAGGATACCAGAGTCCCCATGTTTTGCTGAATAACCTTGAACACATCATTGAAAGTCTCCGGATCAGTTTTCCCTTCAGTAAAATGTGGACAAGAGTTATTGATACACAGCAAGAGAATCTGGATGAGCTAGAGAGAGGATTGGGGTATGTTTATCCAATCTAATCTGCATAATCCATTTCACAAGTGAACCTCAAACTTAGAAGAACTTCATTATCACATGGATGGCATAAAAATACAAATTCCAGGGCCTTGACCAGCCCAACTTACTTGGACTCCTCCTCCATTCTCTCAGCCACATGGCTGCCAATGTGAAGAGAATACCTGAGTTGACAAGTGGAGCAGTATTTAATTTTCTGACTTAAGTCCTTTACAACCTAGGTTAAAGGCACCTTCTCTATGAGATGGGAAGCATTGCAATCTCTCCTTTCAGCTCTCCTGTGGACTCACTGTTGCCCAATTTTTTCATTTCTCACATGCTGCCTATTATTTTTACTTAACTCATTCAAATCTTTGCCTTTTGTGTTCCCAATTAGCTACTGGAGAATAAGAACTGTAAGAAATAAGGCGATTTACTATTACACCAAAAATTTAAGATACCTAGGAATAAAATTAACTAAGGACATAAAAGACCCATAGGCAAAAAACTACAGGACACTGGGGGGAAAAAGATAGAGTAAGACACAAACAGATGGAAGGACATACTATGATCATGGACTGGTAGACTCAACATAATTAAAATATCCATACTACCCAAAGCAATCTACAGATTCAATGCAATGCCCTTTAAAATACCAATGGCATATTTCACAGACCTAGAATGAACTCTCCAAAAATTCATCTGGAATAAAAAAAAAGACCCCTAATAGCTGCAGTAATCCTGAGAAAAAAGAACAAAGTAGGAGGGAATCTCAATAACAGATATCAAGCTGTATTACAAAACAGCCTGGTACTGGGACAAGAACAGACATATAGATCAATGGAATAGAATAGAGAACCCAGAAATTGATCCAAATCGCTATGCTCAATTAATCTTTGACAAAGGAGGCATGAACATACAATGGAGTCAAGACAGTCTCTTCAATAAATGGTGTTAGGAAAATTGGACAGATACCTGCAAAAAGATGAAACTAGATTACCAAATTACACTATACACAAAAATAAACTCAAAATGGATACAGGACTTAAACATAATATGGGAAAGCATTAGAGCAATCCACAGGCAGCAAAGTCTCAGACACATGCCAAAGCAACATCTTCACGGATACAGCTACTAGGGCAATGGAAAGTAAGAAGAAAATAAACAAAAGGGACTACATCAAAATTAAAAGCTTTTGCACAGCAAAAGAAACCAACAAAACAACAAGAAATCACACTGCATGGGAGAACATATTTATCAATGTTATCTCCAATGAGGGTTTAATCTCCAACATTTACAGGGAACTCATACAACTTAACAAGAGGAAGATAAACAATCCAATAAAAATGGGCAAAGGACCTAAATAGACACTTTTTCAAAAGACGACATACAGAAGGCCAAGAGACATATGAAAACATGCTTCAAGTCACTAATCATCTGAGAGAAGCAAATAAAAATGACAATGAGGTACCATCTCACAGTTGTCAGAATGTCTATCATTAACAAATCAGCAAATGACAAGTGCTGGTGAGGATTTTGAGAAAAAGGAACCCTGGTGCACTGCTGGTGGGAATGCAGACTGGTGCAGCCACTGTGGAAAACAGTATTGAATTTCCTCAAAAAACTAAAAATGGAATTTCCATTTGAGCCAGAGATCTCACTACTAGGAATCCTATATAATAAAGAGGGAATATACAAATTTGACATCACTCTGTCACAAAGATAGCTGCACCCACAGCTGCAGCCAAGTTCCCATAAGGAGCCTTAAGGAGCAATCAGCAGGGACCTGAGGCTATGCCCTCCCCTGCCCACATGGGGCTTGACCGGGGACCACAGGCACACACCCCCACCCAGCAGGGCTTTACAGGGGACCTCAGGTTGTGTCCCCCCTCCCAGGGGAGCTTGACAGGGGACCTCAAAGTGGACTCCCAGTGCTGGGTTGGGGGAACTCAGACCATGCCCCCTTCCCATTAGGGCTTGATGGAGGTGCTGGGCAGGGGGATCTGAGACTGCACCCCCCTGCATTGCAGGGCTTGAAGGGAACCTCAGGCCTCCCTCCCCACTCCCAGCAGGACTTGACAGGCAATCTCAGGCTGTGTCCCCCACCTGGTGGGGCTTTAAGAGGGACCACAAGGCAAGCCGCCCCTGCTGCCCCAATCTGGGTTGGGGGACCTCAAGTCATGCCCTGCTTCCTGGCGCGGGGCCAGGGGACCTGAGGCCACGCCCCCTATCCAGTGGGGCTTGACAAGGGCAGGACTGGCCAGGTCTGGATCTAGCCCAATGGGGGGGGGGGGGAAGGCTGGGTCTCACATGATTTTGAGGCGCATGTGGGTGGATGGGGACTTGACTCTGGGTCCTGTGGTGCACCCCAGACTCTGACAGGAGGAAGGTTTTCATACATTTTACTAATTTTCTTTAATCTCTGACCCGTCTATTATAGTGAAAGGGCAAATAGCAATATTAAATTATTTCCTGTAATTAATCCCCTTTTAATGTGCACAAATTTCATGCATCGGGCCACTAGTATATCCCATGAAATCAGAAACACCAATCAGAAAGGATATATGCACTCTTATGTTCATAGCAACACAATTTGCCATAGCTAAGATTTAGAAAGAGCCTGAGTGCCCATCAGCAGATGAGTGGATTAGATAACTGTAATACATTTATACAGTGGAATACTATGCTGATTTAGTCAATCATGAAAGACTATAAGCCTGAGCTCCAATGTGTTTCTCTCACATTGATGATGTTTCTCTCTGTCTTTCCCTCTTTTTCCGCTTTAAAAAGGAGACCTTACCATTTGCAACAGCATGGATGGAACTGGAGAGCATTATGCTAAGTGAAATAAGCCAGTCAGAGAAAGATAAATATCACATGATCTCATTTATTTATGTAATATAATGACAAGATAAACTGATGAACATAAAAAGACTCAGAGACAGAGATGCATTGATCAGACCGTCAAACTCAGAGGGAAGGTAGGGGAGGATGAGGGTAAGAGGAAGAGATCAACCAAAGGACTTGTATGCATGCATATAAGCCCAACCAATGGACACAGACATCAGAGGGGTGACGACATGAGTGTGGGGGGATGGAGGGTAATGGGGCGATAAAGACACATATGTAATACCTTAATGAATATATAGAGAAAAGAAAAAAGACGAGCACCCCAAATCAGGGGTCTTGGTAGAACACAAAACATACTTGGGAGCCAGTAACCAAGGCAAATATCTTTACTCTTGCAGAAGGGTGCACAGCACATGGTCTGAACTGAGCAGGCAGTCTGCTCAGCTTTTTAATCCTGCACATGACTTGTCCCTTACTCTTAATATATATATATATATATATATATATATATATATATATATATATATATATATATATATATATTTTTTTTTTAATTGATTTCAGAGAGGAAGAGAGAGAAACATCAATGATGAGAGAGAATCATGGATTGGCTGCCTCCTGATTGCCCCCCACTGGATGGGGATCCAGTGCACAACCTGGGCATGTGCCCTGATTAAGAATCAGACTGAGACCCTTCAGTCCCCAGGCCAACACTCTATCCACTGAGCCAAAGTGGCCAGGGCTGTCCCTTACTCTTGATTGGAGCTCAGACTTATAGTCTTTCAGGATTGGCTAAATCAAAGTAAGGGGTTGACCTTTGCCATTTCAGGATGGTGGCCCCCAGGACAGCTGAAAGTCATACAGGCCAAAATGGTGGCTGTCAAGTTACACAGTCCAAAATGGAGGCTATCTAAACTGTTCTTTGACAGAAAAGATTACTTGTTTATGCTCAGAAAACGATGACATACCCTTCTCTTATTAGTCCGATAAATGCCAGCTCTACCATTCCATAATATATGTTTAATGAATATTTGTTGACTTGCAAATTTTGTAATTAGGAAATCTGAAATAATTTCTTATTCATTATGGGATGTGTTCTGTATCCTTTGGAAGCTTTCTTATCACATGGAGAGAACTTTGAAGAGACAGGAGCCTTAGCTTTCAATCTTGGCTATGTCACAAACTCCCCTTGTGACCTGCAGCAAATCTCTCTCTCTCTCTCTCTCTCTCTCTCTCTCTCTCTCTCTCTCTCTCTCTCTCTCCCTTACACACACACACACACACACACACACACATTTAATCACATTTATTTATTGTTTGTTTGTTTTTGGTACTCCTCATCTAAGGATATTTTTCCATTGATTTTTAGGGAGAGTGGAAGAGAGAAAGAAAGACAGAGAGAAATATCATCAATGTGAGAGAAACACATCGGTTGGTTACCTCCTGCACATGCCCTGACTAGGGCTTGGGCCAGGGAGGAGCCTGCAATTGAAGTACATGTCCTTGACTGGAATAAAATCTGGGACCCTTTGGTCCGAAGATTGTTGCTCTATCCACTGAGCAAAACCAGCTAGGGCCACTTGCCTTCTCTTCCTGTCAGTTCCCTCCTTTGTGAAATCAGAGTTGATCTGTAAAGTTTCTTTTAGCTCTGGGTTTGGGCTACTCTAGATAGCAAGGGACAGCCTTTTTTATGTCATTGCTATTAATGTCCACAGTGAATTTCCCCCCTGTAAGGATTGCCTAATTGATGGCTCACCCCCAGTATATAAAATGAGAAACACAAGAGAAAATAAGTGTTTTGGGCAAGCTTCCATGCCTACCATGTGTGCATGTGTAGGGATGGGGGTTTTTGCTCACTCCTCACCCTAGGCCCCTGGATTTGACTAGATTTTTCCATCCCAGAGCTGTTTAGCAGCAATTTCCAAGCATAAGACTGTAAACCCTTAATTATTTGCATGCCCACTGTCTCCTCCATGAATGACACAGGGCAAAGGTATGACAATTCCAGCTGGTTTACTCTTGTCCTTCTACACACTCCCATCCACTTCCATGTTCGTTACAGTCAGTTCAAGTACTGTCTCCTGAGAAAGGGATGAAAGACACAAGACACTAGTTCTTGCCCTCATGGAACTTCTAGTCTACCTGGTGAGCGAGGACGTAAATGTGTGGGGAAAGAATGTGCTACCATATGTAAGGGAGAACCCGGGAGTCAAGTGTTGCTTTGATACATCTCCAATACCGGGAACAGTACCTGACACATAGAAAATGCTCTACAGCCGGAGCCGGTTTGGCTCAGTGGATAGAGGGTCGGCCTGCGGACTGAAAGGTCCCGGGTTCGATTCCGGTCAAGGGCATGTGCCTTGGTTGCGGGCACATCCCCAGGAGGGGGTGTGCAAGAGGCAGCTGGTCGATGATTCTCTCTCATCGATGTTTCTAACTCTCTGTCCCTCTCTCTTCCTCTCTGTAAAAAATAAATAAAATATATTTTTTAAAAAAAGAAAAAAAATGCTCTACATACATAAAATAGGTACTAATTGCCATGGTTTTCAAACCTTTTAGTTTAAAGAAGGGAAAGCCTTTCTTCAATGAAACAGGTGATATAAGGTGGCCCTGGTAAGAGGAGTTAGGTTCGAACGCTGCTTCTCAGGTCTACTCTGGGCACCAGAGAAATTCCTCAGAGCCCAGTCACTTACTGCAGTCAATTAGAAAGGAATTGAAGATTAACTTGCTGTTTTTCCTGGGTAACCTTAGGAAAATAAATGGAGGTTTGAAGACCTAGGCCCTCTAAAAGGAATATTTGCAATCTGACAAATTGTTGTCAATCTCTCCTCTCCCCTCCTTCTAGTGAGTTGTAGAGGGCCAAATGGGAAGATACCTGGACATTGTTTAGGTTGTTGCTGACTGGGCCCGGGATACTGGCAGGATCATGTCAGTTGCACTCCCACCCTGGGAGTGCGGAGATGTTATTAGTTCCTGGCTTGTGTCTGTCAGGCAGGAAGGAGTGGGTGGGATCTGGCCCCTCCTAGGCTTCTTGTTTTTTCCTGTGAAAACCCCACCTTTTGTGTATTTGAGAATAAATAGGAGGTGCTGTGTGGCTCAGGAGTCGTCAGTCTGCCTCTCCAGCAGGGGAGGTCAGAGGCCCTCCCAGTTCCCAGCTTAAAATCTTTCTCTGTGTCTTCTCTCTTTATTTCTAATATTTCTCAATCCCTGGCCGCCTCCCCTTAGAACCGGTTCGTTCATCTCTCTTTCCGTGCGGGACGCGGAAAAGGGAGATCCCGCCACATCAGGCCCCCGCAGTGAGTTCCAATTCATAAGAGCAGAAGGGAGAAAGTTTTGACTAGGAAACTTCAAAGTTATTCTAAAAATGCATATCAATGTAATGTTTACTTTAAATAAAGAAGGAAAGAAAACCACAGTGGTAATGTTTTCCAGTGTTCAATAGAAAGTCATTTCATGTTGTCTTCCAAGCAGTCCTGATTTGAAAATACAATGTAAAGCTCTCATAAAATCTGTTTAGTTAGTAGATGGTGCTGCCTTTTGCACAGCTCACCCTGCATCACACTGTTATCTACTAACATTCCTGACTAAGTTTATGGTCAGCCTTAGGTACATGCAGCTGCTAGAGGGGGCTATCTGATGAGAGAATCTCTATGCATGCTTACAGGACTGAGACCCACTTCCCAACTTGGCCTTTCCACCCCTCACTAGCAAGGGAGGGAAAACAATCCTGGGATGCATACTTGTCAAGGTAATCCAGGGAGGAAGGTACATCCCAGATATCCATCTGGAAAACAATTTTGGGTACCCAATATCTCTTTTTAAAAATCTGTTAAATCGATAAAGCTCTTGAATTAAGAGGTTTTCATCATTATCCATCTCATGGCCCTTTCATAAAAGTCTCTAAACCTGTACCGCAGACTGTCCCTCCATACAGGTGCCAGAAGGGCAGGCATTAGACTGAATGTGTCCCTCCCAAATTCATACTTTTAAAACTAACCCCCAGTGTGATAATATTTGGAGATGGGGGTTAACCAATCTTTTGGGAGATGATTAGGTTATGAGGTATCCCTCACAAATGACATTTGTGTCCTTATAAAAGAGACCCCAGAGAGATCACTTGCCCCTTCCTGTCATGTGAGGTTATATTAAAAAAGAGCCACTTATGATCAAGGGAACAGGTTCAGACCAGACACTGAATCTGCAAGAGCCATGATCTTGGACAAACCAGCTTCCAGAAATAAATTTGCTTTTTACAATCCATCCAGCCTATGGTATTTTGTTATAGCAGCTTGAAAGGACTAATACAACTCATCAACAGCAGGAGAAACTAAAGGGTAAAAAGAGCTCACTTTAGACAGCAAGTCACCAGGAGCTCTAGTTTCTCACCTACTGCCTGATATACCCATCTCTTCCACCTCTTGGCCAGTCCCAAGACTTCCTTACCTTCAAAATCTAGCTCAGGCCTGACAGCCACCCCTGCCCTTCCAACACGATTGCAGACTTCACCCCCTGTCCCAGCCCTGACCCACAACATGTAGCCTAGTCTTTTGCACTTAAGTAGTTGAGCTTGAATCATTAAATCTGGTCTTAAGATAGAAGCCACTCAAGCTTAGGGCTGAAGGGAACCTTAGAAATTAGGAGAAACTGAGGCTTTCCTACCGTGTTTCCCCTAAAATAAGACATCCTCCGAAAATATGACCTACTTCATGGAAACATAAGACATCCCCTGAAAATAAGACCTAGCGCATCTTTGGGAGCAAAAATTAATATAAGATACTGTCTTATTTTCGGGGAAACAGGGTAGGGTTCCAAGGTTATGAAAAAAATACATGGCTGCGACCCAAGTTTTCCTATGTGTGCCTATACCTTCCTGGTTACATCTTGAGTTCTTCTATTTATTTTCTTGGTCTCTTTTCCCTTTGCTGCACAGTACCAGCTCTCTGTGACCACGGTGTTGACTCAAGGAGGGATTAAAGACCTAAACAACAAGGGGCCCAGATAGAGGCTGTGGTCCCCAGCTCTGAACCATGACTTGATCCCAACTAAGACCTTCCCTGATATTGGTTCAAAAGCCTAAATGATGGCTCCCAGAAATTAAGTCACTTGCTCAAGGTCACTTGGCTAAGAAGTGGCCACAGCAGGAGCCAACTGTAGGTCCTCAGGCCCCAGGGGCAGTGCTATGCCCTGGGCACTGCTCCAGGCACTGTCCAGAGCCCGCAGAACTGGAGGCTGTCTGAGCCAGAGGCAAGCCCAGATCCCTCCCCCCTCCTCTGCTCAGCGTGAAGTTGGTGGAAATGCGTTATTCCTTTAGGTCTCTAAGCATTGCTCGAATATTTGTCCCATCTGAAGTGTGAGGGTTAGAAGGAGACAGTGTGGGCAGTTCACACTGGCCTTTCTGTATGTAATCCGGGCACACTTGAGGGTTCCTAGCCACCACAAGCCAAATCCCCCCAGCTTGAGTGCAACCCTACCACCTCGCACACAACACCGCCCCGCGCCGCCCCCCCGCCCCCCCCCTGCCCTGGCTCTGTGACACCAGGATGTCTGAGCTCAGGGCTCTGGAGTAGTGAAACTGGAGACAGCTTGGCCGGCGGATGAAGTAAACCAGGATTAGAAGACTTTTCTTGCTCTCCGGTCCTTCTTCGCCCTCTGCGCCCCCACACCCCACAGAGTACCCATTGACCCCGGCAGGCAGAGTCCTCATGGCCGTGTCCATCCAGCGGGTGACCCCTCCTCCCCCCCGGCCGGCCAAGTCCTTCTCCAGATTCCAGAGGCGAAAGAGCCTGGGCGCTCTGGTCGCCAACATCCCAGCGTGAGCTGGTGAGCACATATTCACGCGTCCCCCACAGCTCAGCTCCAGCCACAGAACTTTTACATCACCCGCGTTCCGTGGCGCTTCTAGAACTGGATACCAAACGCCCTCGGATAACTGTATTCACTACTTATGTGGGACTCTCGGGAGAAGGCAGGCAGGGGGCCGGAACAGGGGTGAGGGTCTTCCTGGAGACCTTTCCTAACCCGCTTCTCTTTGCAGACAGCGGTGGTCAACCCTAGAAGGACGAGACTTGGGAGTACCAAAAGAACTAGCTGACTGTGCTGCCCGAGGTACCGCCTTCCCTGGGGGTTAGGGAGGGTGAGGAGAGGGACGCGGGGGCGAGGGGGCGGTGAGGAGAGTGGGGAGAGGGCCGCTAGCGAATGGATCTGTTTGCTGCCAGGTTTGGAAGTGGGATAGGGTAGTTTGGAGTGAAGAGCCTGGAGCAAACACTGTTTGTTTGTTTTTCCCCTCTTCCCCTCCTCCGAAAAGGAACCACATTGCCAGGGGGAAATAAGACTTAGTGTAAACACAAACAACCTCAAAAAGAAGCCAAGAAAAACTAAGCCAAAAAAACCCAAGCGCAACACTCTTACAAAACTGTCTGGTTTTGTAACAATTTCCCTGCCACTGGCCAATGAGCAGCGTGGCGGCGCGTCACGTGGTGACGTTTTATATAACGCTTTGCTGAGACAAGACAGTTATTAGGCGGCGCGAGGCGGCCGGCATGGAGCTCTTGGAGGCGCGGCAGGGACCGGTGTGCGACAGCGCGACAGCAGTGGCAGCCCCAATTCCCTCCAGCCACCGCTCTCTGTTCTGGGTCCCCGGCCCCTAGACGCCTCTTCCTAAGTTTGTCCTTCCTTTAATGGATTTATTTCAGGCTGAACAGATGCCGAGTTTGCCCGCTGAGCTCACGGGCAACAACTTAGAGCTGGCGGAGCCGGCGGCGGCATCAGTGCCCCATGTTGATTCGGGCCATCCGGAGGCAGCTCCAGAAGGTCTCTCACCTCTGCCTATGCGGGAGCCACAGCAGCCTCCTCCGGCCTCAGCGACCGAGTGCAAAGTCCTGCTCACACAGGCAGACGCCTTGGCGTCCGGGGGGCGCCTCCGGGAAGCCCTCGAGGTATACCGACAGCTGTCGGAGCGGCAGCAGCTGGTGGCTGAGCAACTGCAGCAGCTGGTGCGCTGCCTGGCTGAGAAGGTTCGGACAGGAGAGGAGCTGGCGCCAGCGCCCGCGGTCGGGGGCAGCGCTGCGAGCTGTGCGGTGGGGACGGAAGAGTCAGGGGTGGCAACCGCCACCGAGGCCACCGAGTTGTGGGATGGCTTCAAGTGCCGGAAGTGTCACGGGTTTCTGTGGGACCCCGTGTCCCTGTCTTGCGGCCACACCTTTTGTAAAGTGTGCCTGGAACGAGGGCGGGCGGCCGACAAGCGCTGCGCTTTGTGCGGGGTCAAGCTCTCAGCGCTGATGGTGGCCACCGGGCTGGCGCGCGGAGCCCGGCGGGCTGGGCAGCAGGCGCCGCCGCCGCTGCGGGTCAATGTGGTGCTCAGCGGTCTCCTTGGCAAGTTGTTCCCTGCTCGAGCTCGGGCATCGCAACTCCGCCACGAGGGCAACCAGCTGTACCGCCAGCGCCAGGTGGAGGCTGCACTACTCAAGTACAACGAAGCAGTCAAACTAGGTGAGCCCACCGCGATCTCCTGGGAATAAAGGCACGGGGAAGTGGGGGATGGTCCGGGGCCCAGGAGTGCTCAGGGGACCAGGGGATGGACCGAGAGCGGAGTGGGGGAGGGGTTTCTGGAGTTCACTCTTGGACTTTTCCTCTGCCCCTAGCAATTTCTCTTTCTTTCTTTGTGTCTCTGCCCCTCTGTCTCTGTTGCTCTTCGTCTTTTTCTGTGTCTCCTGTTAGCTTGTGTTTCTGCATCTCCGTTTCTGTTTGTGGCACACTGGCTCTGGCTCTCCTTTTGTTTGTCTTTCGCACTTTTGTCACTCCGTTTGTTGCTCAGTGTCACGGACTCTGTTTCTCTTTCTCTCCTTCTCCCTCTGTCTCTGTATGCCTGGGCTCCCGCTTACACCTGCCTGCACCTTCCCTGCCCGGGCGGAAACTTCGCACCCTTCCCACCCTCTGGGTTTCCGCCAGCCCCAGGTGTTCTTTAGGCACCTGCGTCTGCTGTCCCACCAGCCCAGGCCGCCCTTGCGGCCGGGAGGTGTCCCTTCCGGGGCCGCGGCTCCGGGTGGACTGGGTCCGGCGTGGAATTAGGTCAGGAGAGCACTGGTTGCATAAGGGCCGCCAGCAGCCTTGGCTGGGTGGCCCCTCCTTCGAGAGGGCTGACAGGCGGGCGGGATTGTGTAACGGCTGAGGTAACCAAAGTGGGCCACGCTCGCCACGGAAACCATCCCGAGAGCATGGCGTGGGGGGAAGGGAGGAGGGAAGAGCGCTTGTGCCCCGCTGCCCTGTGACTCATTGTCACCGCTTCCTATCACAGGATCCCTGTCTGAAATAGATGCCCCCCCCTCCCCTTCCAGCCTGCTGCCTGCGTCCTGGCCTTTAAACTGCTCAGGGATCCCAGGGCTGTGGGTGAGCTGAGAAGGGACATGCCTCTGTCCCGCTTTCTCGTGCTGCCTGGAGATGGATGGGTGGGCTTTGTGGGTTCAAAGACAAGGTGGGCAGCCTCATGCCTGTGGCCCTGAGTTCCCACAGGGAGAGGCTTCCCCTACCCTCTCCTCCCCACATCTGAACCCAGGAAGTGGCCTCTGAGCCAGTGGCTGCTGTTGCCCAGTTCAGGCAGACGGCTAGGAGCTCTGCGGGTGGGACATGTGTCTGGAGAAGCATGGGGGGTGGGGGGAGGACTCGATGGGTGGAGGAGGGGCTGGGTTGGAGTCTCCATGTGTGGAGCCTAAACCAGAAGTGGCAACAGGTGTTGGGGGTAGGGGAGGAAATAGGGTGGACTGGGCAATACTGGCACCTGAGGGAGACGGGGACTCCCTATACACACACACACCCTGTGCTCACACACACACACGGAGCTTCCCCTGGGCTGGCATGTGCTGCAGAAAAGAAGAGACAGACAAGACTTTAAACTGTTTGCTAATGTCTTAAGAGCAAGTAATGGGCACCCACACACACCCTCAGCACACCCCTGAGGGAAAAACCAACAAAATCTGTTCCGGCAACAGAAGTTGGGAGTCTGATCCCCGGGGAAGAGCAGGGCAATATGAAGGAGACAGGTGGAGGCCACTGAAGCTCCAAGGGAGGTTCCATTCCTTCCAGCCATCCTAGGAGGGCCAGTTTTTTTTCTGGGGTTTTTCCTTGCACTGTCAGAGCAGTCAGGGTGAAAAATGTCAAGACCACTTCACTCTTCTAGGAGGAAAGGGGCCCCTCCAACAAAGAGTAACTTTGTACTGAAAGATGGCCATGCTCTCTTCCTCATTATTCTAAAGACTGTACCACCCTTCAGAAAAAAAGAAACCTGCCCCTCACTGATGAAAAGTTTGGACAGTTAACAAGTCTGACTAGCTATCTGTGTGACTTTCAGAAGATGCCTTTCCCACCTTGGGCTTGATTTTCCCTCCCTGGGCTTGATTTTCCTCATCTGAAGAGTGGGTTGGTTGAACCAGATGACTTCTAAAGGCCTGCCCAGCCCTAACATCTAGTGATTCAGAGTGTTGGTGAGAACCAATCTCGATTTATTCTCAGAAGCTTTGTCCAGGTTCATTCACATTTGACCATCTACACTGAGTGGCCAGATTATTATGATCTCTGAATGCACAATCTGGCAACTCAGTGTATATCCTATGTAATAACAGGCTAATATGCAAATTTTCCCCTCGACCAGGAGTTTGACCAGCAGGCAGGCCAGGTAACTGCCCATGTCCCTTCTTCCTGGCCAGGCTGGCCAGACCCCACCAATGCACCAATTCATGCACTGGGCCTCTAATATATAGTGGCCAGATTGTTATGCATTCAGAAAGCATAATAATTTGGCCACTCAGTGTATAATAAGAGGAAGGAGCCTTGCAAATACATTTCCATTTTCTTAGAGAAACTTCATATGTGTTGAGTTTCTAGACAGATGTTGCTGTTGCTACCAGAGGACTAGCTTGAGCTTGTCTTCCTGGTGGCCATGATGGGGGGTCACATGTATCCAGCTCCCGCTCTCCACTTCCTGGCCTGTTTCCTTGTCGGTGATACCTCACTCAGAAGCCAGGCTGTCAGTTTCTAGCCCAATATAGATAGCCCCATATAGCCCCATGGAAGAATTTTCTCCATGTCAAAGTCACTGAAGCACCCCTGACACCACAGGCCCTCTAAGGATATGCTTAATAGAGGGACAAATATCCCTTCTTTACAGCTGGGGCATCTCAGAACCACAGTGGCTGCAGGAGAATGTGGTTGAAAGGACAACATTAGGGCTAGAAATTGAGCATGACCCTTTGGGTCCCCAGGGGAAAAGTCCTAGAAAACTTGCCATCTGCACAAGATCCATCCTCATACAGGATTTGCATGTTTCTGCTGGGGGCCATTAATGAGGGTTTTTTTTTTTTTTTTCATGTTGGCAGCACCAAATGACCATTTACTTTATAGCAACCGGTCACAAATTTATTTCACCTTGGAGTCACATGAGGATGCACTGCATGATGCAGAAATAGCATGTAAGCTCCGCCCAATGGGCTTTAAGGTGAGTGTGGGATGAGAAGCATGGGAAGGGGTTATGCTATAAAAGCAAATGGCCAGAAGTGCTGCCGCTCTTGGGGAATGGGACATTAGAGTTCAAGCAGACCTGGGAGAAGGCTTTGCAAAGTTGCTGGTCCCCCTTGACAAAGGGAACTGGATTCTTCCCCAATTTGATTCTCCATTGATGACCTGCATAGCAAGCAGCCTGGGCTCTGTGACCCTAGAACATAGAATTGAGAGCCTTACTGCCTGAGTTTATGTCCCAGCTCTTCTACTTTTATTATCTGTGTGATGTTGGGCAGAAATTACTTAGCCTCCCCGTACCTTATATTCTCATCTATAAAATGGAGATATTCAAAGTTCCTACTTAACAGGGTTTGTTGTAGTTGCCTGCATGATAGGGCTGTGTATAAGATAATCCTTGGAAATGATTCAGGCAGTAGTGAATACCCATGAAGTTAATGAGTGTTAAGAAGAACAGTATCAGGAGGGTGAATAAGAGTGGGATTGAATGCTAAGGTTTTCTTCCAGGCACACTTCAGAAAGGCACAAGCATTGGCCACCCTAGGCAAGGTGGAGGAAGCACTAAGAGAGTTTCTATACTGCGTTTCATTGGATGGAAAGAACAGGAGAGCAAGATCTGAAGCCCAAAGGGTGAGTTGAAATGACATCAGGTCTAGATGCCCAATGGGTTCCCACCTCACTGTCTTCTCCAGGGAGGCCAGTGAGGGAACTGTCTTCCAGGGCATTTGGAGTCTTGAGTGTGTGGCTCCCTGGGTTAAGGGGACAAGAGGGAGACACAAGTTCTAATTGATTGCCCCCAAGTCACCGTCCTCTTGGGGTGTACAATCAGATTGAGCAGTTGCTACATTTCTGTAGGAGCCTATGAGGAATGTTCTGGCTTCTTTCACTCAGGGTCTGGGTTGTCAATGAGGAAAAGACACAAGACAAAAATAAAAGCAAACAAGTTAAAAGGGGGATGGAGGCTCACTGAGGAGATTCTGGCTATTGACAAGAGGTTGGAGTGTGGGGCTGCCTACAGCTATAGACTTCACTTTGACTGAGTCACAGCTTCATCAGCCACATGGGGAAGCCAGCTCCTCATAAAGGATGCTGACCCCCATCTCACTTGCCATATGTAAAACTCCAACCTTCACCTCCTTTGCTAGAAATAAAATACATACACTGTCTCACAGATATAAGTCAGAGACCATTACAATATAATCCAAACAAACATTCCAACTCTTGAGTCCCAGGAGAATGTGGTTATTTTTAAAAACTGCATGAAATACTGAGAGTATTAGCAAAGGCTTAAGCATCCTCATTCCCCGGACTTTGTTGCTTACTCTTCTGCAATGTGCTCTCAGTGTGTCTGGCTAATTGGCCTGCAGTTGGATATTCAGTGGTGGCCTCTGCTCTTGCCTTGTGACCAGCCCCCAATTCACCACCACAACCCAAGTACTTCTGTTCCATTGTGATTTGAGCAGTGATGAAGCAAGATGAGCAAGAGACAGGACTGGTTTCTGAAGGCTCCAGAAACGAATGGCTAGAAAAATCAATGAACTAGAGGAAGTGGAGCTCTGGAAATTCTGCCTCTGACAGATTTCTTTTTTGGGGAGTTGCTTTGCCATGGTTTGGGAAGTGGACAAGATGTTCTTGAGAGAAGTGTAGTCCATGGTGTGGATAACAACAACAACAACAACAACAACAACAGCAATAGCATCTAACATTTATTGAGCACATCCTATGCACACCAGGCACTGAACTAGGGCTCTCTGTGGAAGATATGATCTAATCCCCACAACATCTCTATGGGGGTAGGTGCTATTATTTATCCCCGTGTTACAGATGAGATGGATAAGGATGCTGAGGCTTAGTGACCATATATAGAGTCCCAGTGCATGAAGGGGTGGAGGGGTGGTGGTATCCCTCAGCCCAGCCTGCACCCTCTCCAATCTGGGACATCTCTCTCACAATCCAGGACTGCTGGCTCCCAACTGCTCTCCTGCCTGCCTTCCTGATTGCCCCTAACCGCTTCTGCCTGCCAGCCTGATCACCCCCTAACCACTCCCATGCCAGCCTGTTTGATGTGTGACTGCTTCCCTGCCAGTCTGTTTGCCCCCAACTTCCCTCCTCTGCCAGCCTGGTCATCCCTAACTGCCCTCCCCTGCAGGGTTGATCACCCCCAACTACCCTCCCTTGCAGGCCTGGTGCCTCCTTAACTGGCCTCCCTTGCTTGCTTGATCACCCACAACTGCCCTCCCTTGCAGGCCTGGCCCCTCCCAACTGCCCTCCCCTGCTAGCCATCTTGTCGTGGCCATCTTGTGTCCACATGGGGGCAGTATCTTTGACCACATGGGGGCAGCCATCTTGTGTGTTGGAGTGATGGTCAATCTGCACATTACTCTTTAATTAGATGGATTGAGGCCTGGTGCATGGGTGGGGGCCGGCTGGTTTGCCCTGAAGGGTGTCCCAGATCAGGGTGGAGATTCCCTTGGGGTGTGCGGTGGCCTGGGCCAGGGACCTGTGGTGGTTTTCAGGCTGGCCACACCCCCTGGCAACCTAAACCTGGTATGTGGAATTTAAAGAAGTAGAAAAATGAATAAAGAAGTAGAAAAAGGAGGCCCTGGTATCTGGAATTTATTTATCTTCTACAATTGAAACTTTGTAGCCTGGAGAGGAGCCAAGCCTTCTGCTTGCTCCGTGGCTGCCACCATTTCTGTTTGGATTTGTTTACCTTCTATAATTGAAACTTTGTAGCCTTGAATGGAGGCCTAGGCTGGCAAGAGCAGGTGGAAAGCTTGCTTTCTTCCATTGCCTGGGAAACCCAAGCCTCAACTCCTGCTCTTTGTGGCCACAGCCATCTTGGTTGGGGTTAATTTGCATACTTGCTCTAATTGGCTGATGGGCGTGGCTGGTGGGTGTAGTGGAGTGGTGGTTAATTTGCATATTACTCTTTTATTAAATAAGATTATTAGATTTTAACCAGGGATCGAGCCTGTAACCCAGGCATTTGGCCTTGACTGGAATTAAACTCGGGATCCTTCAGTCCACAGGCTGACACTATATCCACTGAGCCAAACCAATTAGGGCAGGCTTGGTGACTTTCATGAGGTTGCACAGTTAGTGATTTGTTGAAGATCATTTGAAGCCAACTCTACCGGTTTCCAG
Organism: Vespertilio murinus; assembly: GCA_963924515.1. NCBI lineage: Eukaryota > Metazoa > Chordata > Mammalia > Chiroptera > Vespertilionidae > Vespertilio > Vespertilio murinus. The sequence continues at coordinate 68,745,587 of OZ004710.1, forward strand.
AATCTGCCTTCTAGTCACTTCCTGTTGTCCTGAAGGGGCATGCTCAGAGTCTCAGTACTCATTGGATGGAGAGTAGCAACGGGACCAACCATTTCTACAGTGAATGGACAAAGCTGGTTAGAAGAACCTTGACTTTGGGGACAGCCCAACAGAGACAGGTGTCAGGTCCTAGGATGAGTGGTTTCTTAGAGTTTTTTAAAAAAGTATTGATTGATTTGAGAGAGAGGGGAGAGAGAGAGAGAGAGAGAGAGAGAGAGAGAGAGAGAGAGAGAGAGATTTGTTTTTCTACTTCTTTATGCATTTGTTGGTTAATTCTTGTATGTGCCCTGACCAGGGATGAAACCTGCAACTTTGACATATCAGGGTGACATTCTAACCAACTGATCTACCAGACCAGGGCCATGAGTGATTTCTTTACTCCCATTTGCATATTTCACAGGTAGCCTGAGAGGGTCTGGTATCAGCTATGTTGACCTCTTTTTCCAGCTACTTTTAGAGAGGCTGCCTAACTTAATAGGACAAGAAGTTGTGTTAAGATCTGGAAACTCAAAGAGGCATATAAAACACAGTGTCGGTCTCAAGGCCCTTACAACCCTGCATGCATTACCCAATGCCAGACAAGAGGAGCCTATGCCCATAATGAGTATTCTGGAGTTCTGAAGTTGGGGCAAGAATGTAGGGGCAAATTTTCACTTAGTGTGACAAGGACATGGCAGTCACTTAAGAACACTGAGGGCCTATAGCAGTGCTTATTTACTGGATTGTTCCATTTTCAGATGGTCCAGGTTCACTTGGCATTAGTTACCTTATACACTCACAGACCTCAGATTTTTCCTCCCTCCCACTTCTTGACCCATTTGAGCCTTGTGAAGGCTGACACTGAATTGGGTTTGATTTTCATTTATGTGGAATGATTATTCCCACTGAAAGTTGGCCCCACCAGCTAGGGCAGGCTTGGTGACTTTTGTGAGGTTGCACAGTTAGTGATTTCTAAAGTTAGTAGGAAGGCCTAGAACGAGATCTTTGATAGTAAAGGGAAGAAGTGAAGAGCTACTGTTGTTTCTGCCTTGTTTCCTTCCATTTCTCCTTTCTGCCTCTGCTCCCTTGCACCACGCTCTGCACTTTTACCCTCACATTTTAGTGCTGTGTGGCGGCTATTGAAGAACATCACGCTGTTTTGGGGAGAATGTAAGGGAGATTGCTTCAGAAATGAGTTGGTCCTATTGAGTCACTCAGGAGGGCTTCTGAGAGACAGCTTTGGCTTCTGTGGAGGAGAGGGCTCTGAAAACTGGCATTTATGACCCTAGGCACTGTGAATGCCTTTCCACCTCATTATTTTCCCAACTTAGATCGGGGAAGTGGGTTGCCCAGAAATAGAAGTAAAACAGGGATGTCTGAGGATGTTGGGCCTGAACCCAAGGCCTCTCCCTGGGCCCTGGGATGGATAAGTGTGCTAATTCAACTCAATCTAGTGTGACGAGTATCTGTTGGGCACCTGTCCTGTGCTCTCCAGAAGCTGATCGTCTGGTTAGAGAGAAAGACTTCAGTCTATGGTACAATTTGAGGCTAACACAAGACTGTGTCTGGTAAGGTGTTGTATTATGGTACAGTGGAGAACATGAAAGGATAAGTGGAATCAGGGAGACTGGAATAGTAGGGGAACGCAGCCCTGGAGCTGAGCCTTGAAAGCCAAGCAGAGTTGGTTATCTGAAGAAACATCATGAAGGAATTGGGAGGGGCGCAGGGGAGGGAGTATGTGTGTGTGGGGGGACAGCAAGCGAGCAAATCAAACTGGAGATTTTGTTCAGAGTTCCTGTTAGGCTCTCTTGATTAATTAATACCCTGACTGAACAAGGGAGTGGAGCATCCTTTAGTGGGTCTCCAAACATTGTAGGGGGCTCTGGGTGGAAAAACTTGAATGTATTTTGGAAGCCAGGTGACCTGTCCTGTGTTATACACATATGTATTCACAATCCCTGCTGGCACATTGAGGGAAGAATGTGGGCACCCATTGTTGAGTCCAGTCCCTTCTGTTTCTTCTCACTGAATGGGCTTATGCAATTGCAAAGGAACCAGCCATACACTGGAACCAGTCTGCCCCAGTACTAGTACTTGAAGTTCCTTGACTTTCTCTGGAAAGTAAAGGTCAGAATGGGGGAGGAGAGGCTGGGAAAAGGGAGAGGAAGGTTGGCTTCTGCTTTTTCTAACACTTCAGTGCAGAAGGGGTAAAAGCCCAGGGATGATGGCTGGGGAAAGGGAGCAAAATGGGAAGGCAGAGGAAAGAGATATCAGAACCTAAAAGACAATTGTAGACTTCTACCCACTGGGGTCTTGTGGACATGGCTAAAGGTCCCCCAGCTGATGTTTTTGTCTCCTGCCTTCACCTCTTTGACTCTTTCCTCCTACACATGTTTTTTAATCCTACTGCAGATATTTCTACGGAAAGAGAGCACTGCAGTGATAGACTTTTAAGTTTGACCAGGGTGGCAGAGGCATCTGGGATGCCTTTTCAGAATGCAGATTCCTGGACCACACTTCAGATCTGTGGATCCAGGCATGGGAACTTGGAACCTGGACTTTTAATAAGCTCCTGGGTGATTTGGTGAAGTGAGGTCTGCCCTGGTCTATCCGGTGCAAGGCTTCATCCCTAGGGTTTTGCCCTTCAACTTATGCCCTCTACCCTTTTCTCCCCTTCTCCCTTCACCTGAGTACCTGTAGAAACTTAAGTAGTGAAGTCTTCTGTTTTATATCACAGCTTCTCCTTAGTTTCTTTTCACCATCAGTCCCGGGGGAGTCTCAGGAACATTCTCCCGATATCCTGAAGCTGTTGGCACCTCAGCTTAGATTAAAGGAACAAGTAGAGTCAATGGCTACTGAAGGCGACAGCCATAATCTACCAAAATTGTCACAGGTAAAACTCAATTCACCTAGCTCGTTTGTGACGCTTCTTTTGGCTGTTTTGTGGGCAAACCTGGGGAGTGAGCCCTATCTCTCTTACTTTGGTTCCTGAGAAATAAGAAATGGAGTGGTTATGTTCTTTGCTGGAAGGTTATTTCTTCTTAAAAAATAGTTTTATTGATTTCAGAGAGGAAGGGAGAGGGAGAGAGACAGAAATATCAATGATGAGAGAGAACTACTTATCAGCTGCCTCCTGCATGCCCCACATTGGGGATTGAGCCTGAAACCCGGGCATGTGCCCTGACCCAGAATGGAACTGTGACCTCCTGTTTCACAGGTTGAAGCTCAACCACTGAGCCATGCTGGTTGGGCAGAAGGTTATTTATTAATGATAAAAACTGAATTTCAGGCATGGTCCCATGGTTTATGATTTGTTACATTCATTTTTCAGTTCTTGGTTAAATCCAGATGAGAGAGATTTAACAAAACTAGAAAGGAATTGATCAACTTTCACTGGATCCATCCATTGAGGTGGCTTTATCAACCTAGGGGTGGAGCCTGGCTTGATAAAGATCCTCCTTTTCTGCTTTTTGTTTGTTCAAGCTGCTGGCTTTTGAGCACCAGCTGAGTTCCTTGTATAAAAGACAACTCCCATTTGATCCCCAAGTGAAGGTAATTTCCTGTACCATATCTTACACTTAAGTAGATTTCCAGTACATATTGGAGGCTGAGAAGAGGGAAGCAATTTGGGAAGGGTTAAGGCCCTTGGAGGAAGGTATGTGTGCATTTTTTTGAAAACAAGGGAACAGAGCCACGGAGAGATGGGTTCCAGACCCTGGCTTTCCAATTCGAAGGCAAGTGGGCAGCAGCTGGGGTTCAGAAATTTATCCCTGAAGTCAGAGTTTAGTGCTGACTGCCTCAGCCCCTTGGGGCTGCAGTCCCCACTGCATTTGTGCCCTGTGTTCTTCTCTGTATCTAAGCCCTGGGATCTCCGTGGCTTCTTAGATTCTCTGGCAGGTGGAAATCTTACATTTCCCTTCTTCTCTCCCTGCTCAGGAAAAGAAATAAAATGCAGGTGTGTCCAAGTAAAAAAATAGGGGGAGGTGGAGGCAGAACTGAAGGAGCATCTCCTGAAATCAGAGAACCGCTAGTGCAGTGGTCGGCAAACTGTGGCTCATGAGCCACATGCGGTTCTTTGGCCCCATGAGTGTGGCTCAGCATTAGAACCACTTCTTCAAAATAGACTTTCCCAAGCCGAAAACTGACTTCTGCACATGGGCCATGAAGTTTCAATTGCACTGTACGTGCTCGCCCGCACATGGTATTTTGTGGAAGAGCTACACTCAAGGGGCCAAAGAGCTGCATGTGGCTCCAAGCCTCGGTTTGCCGACCACTGCCCTAATGCATTTCAATAATTGTTTGAGGTCATGATTACATGATTGAGAACACTAACACTGAACTTAAGTGCCTGGAGTGGCTTCTAATTGCTCCTCATTCCAAAATGAAGAAAAAAGAGCACCCCTGGCTTTCCAGTGAGAGCCAGCTGTGGAACAGGGATGGGGTTTGCACCCAGACTTGGCTTTGCAAATCAGTGTACTCCTGTGTAGCCAATGCCTGGGGCTCATGGAAAGTTAAGGACACAGAATTAAATAACTCTCAACTCTCCAGGTTGGATACTGAGAAAGCCCACATCCCTTTTCTCTTCACCTGATTTTTCTCCCAGCTCTATGGCTCTCATTTTTCATCTATCTACCAATGTTTTTGGTACGGATTGAAGGGGAAACAAGAACATAGACATTTTGATCTGTAGACTATGGGTTTACAATAGAGAGGGATTCTCAAGGTATTGTTGGACTTATTTCTATGTCCATTTTTAAGTATTCCTCTCCTGGACAAACATTCTTTTCTTTCTTTCTTTAAGCAAAGGTGTGGGAACTTATTGCAAGTGTATACAAACTCACACCTGGGGAGGGTTCCCAAAATGGGTAACCCTGGACAAATATTCTTTAAAAAACTAGAGACAGCCGAAACCGGTTTGGCTCAGTGGATAGAGCATCGGTTTGCGGACTGAAAGGTCCTAGGTTCTATTCAGGTCAGGGGCATGTATCTTGGTTGTGGGCACATCCCCAGTAGGGAGCGTGCAGGAGGCAGCCGATCGATGATTCTCTCTCATTGATGTTTCCAACTCTCTATCTCTCTCCCTTCCTCTTTGTAAAAAATCAATAAAATATATATTTTAAAAAAAGACTAGAGACATTATTGATCATTTTGCGAAATGATTTTGCCTATCTTTCAGCATTCCCCCCAAAGTCTAGTGAAGGAAATAGTTGGAACCTAGTTCATTTGAGCAGCATAACCTGTAGCTGGAGCATGAGGTAACTGCAAGTCTGTGACACGCCTGTTTTAGAGCCTTCCCAAAAGTCCTTGTGGAGCTGGGAGGAAGCGTGAGAGGAAGCACTGAGTGACAGGATCTACTCTCTCTGCATGCCTTGGTTTCCCTAATATAGTAACTGGGGAATGATCTGGATAGGAGAGGGGACTGGTGCTACATCTTACATTTCTCACCTTTACCACTACCCAAGGAATCTCTCCCCTACATGCCTTTCTGTCCTTGCCTAGGGAAGTCCCCCAACTCTGCCCAAGCTAGACATGCCTTTGTCACTGATGCTGTGTGGACAGAAGTGGGAAATATGCCTTGTGACTGCCCCTTTCCCATTTGTCCACTCAGGGCTGTGAAGTTTTCTCTCTGTCTCCTGTGGTGGGAATATTAGAGGACAGTATTGGTCCCTAATAGATTCTGACTTTTGGCTCTTTATTCTGCCAGGAAAATGAGGAAGTCCCTCATTGTTCTAGACAGGAGGAAGGAGCAGCCAGTAGGGACTGCGACATCCAGATGAATCCTGCGGAAGTAAAGGGGCATGGGCAGCAAGGCACCACGAAAGACCAGGAAGAAGAGGAGGAGAAGGGGTACCCTGCCTCTCCAGAAGCTGCATCCAGACAGACTAGCAAAAGCCAGGAAAAGAAAAGGAAACATTTTCAAGTTGAACCCAAAGACCCAGATGTTCCTACTAAAGTCTTTAAGCCAGGTATGACTCTACCCAGGGCTAAAGGGCCTTGGAGAAGATTCTGGGCTCCCCAGTATAAGAAGGTTACTTTCTGTCCATATGAGGGTTCTTTAGGCTCTGGGTGTGTGGCCCAGCTCTGGAAGTTGGCTGTGGCACCTCAGGATTGCTGTGAAGTTTCTGTGAGAGCATGCATAGTTCCCAGCGTACTGCCAGTGCTCAAGAATAATTGTAATGGAAAGCCAAGGCATAAGGTCAAGCACAGTCTCAAGTAATGATATCCAATGCCCTTGATGGTGTCACTTCCTGCCAGGCCAACCTCTCCCTACCCCCATCCCTATTCCAGGCACAGAAGACCAGAGCTGTGGGATCAGGCCACACTGTGCTCATTCCCAGATGTGTTTCTGTAGGCAGGTATCTGAGAAGCAGCAGCTGCAGCCCACTAGCTTTCCAAGAGAAGTGGGCAGTGCCAAGAGTCACTATCAGCTTTGAAGGCCTGGCTCAGTCCATGGAGTTGCCGCTGCTGCTCCTGCTGCATGAGGTGTCTGTTGCATTTGAAAGAAGTCCACCGGGCTTCTGGATAGTCCCTGACTTGCACTTTTCTTTCTGTGGGGCTTCTAGACATCTCAAGAGTCTACTTCAGGGTATCCCATTCTCAATGGGTCAGGTGGCCAATAAATCAACCCCCTGGAAGAGGTGAGAGTGGCAGACTGAAAAAATAATTGGTGTGTGTGTGTGTGTGTGTGTGTGTGTGTGTGTGTGTGTGTGTGTGTTTTGCCTCACAAGTTTTGTCTGTGAAACCAAGGTTGATCCAGCTCTGACTTACTGTTTTCTAAATCACAGAATCTCCTGCTGATTTGGAGGACCTGCCTGTTGTCAGTATTCCACTCCCATCTTTTGATGCAACCGACCTTGAATGTGCCCTGTGTATGAGGTATGTGATGTGTGTTGTCACTTACTGCCTGAGGGGTCTTCCTTTCCTCTCTGGTGTGTGGATCTTTCTTCTAGTGACCTAATGCTTCATTGACCAGCACATAAAAACATGGCTCTAGCAAAATGAAAATTACCTTAACACACACAGCTTGTCACACAGGTTAGCTGGTGTCTCTTGTTTACAGATTGCATTCCTTATATTCCTGACTTGGAAATACTTGGATAGTGGGAAGGAAACTATCTACTCAGAGGTCCCAAACTATGGCCCACATACTGAATTTCTTGTGTTGGTCCTCATGGGATTTTTGTTATTTAAATTTGAATGTATTGAGACAGGATACACATTTTCCAATTGGTCATGGTCCCTCCCCTGCTCACTGTCTTACATTAGCCTGCATCTCACATTTGCATCACTTTGCTGGCCTTTGTAGGTATCTAGGTTTGAGACTCTGGGACTAATGTCAACTACTGGATCAAGATCTCAAAACTCAAGGGCTAATGTCAGTGCCATAGGTCTAGTCTATGGAAGCAAAGTAGAGGACCTGCCTAGTGTTTGTTTTGTGCCATGAAGAGAATTAGTAGTGGGTCTGTACTACCTGGCCAACCATCTTTCCTTCACCCAGTGCCTTATTATCCCTACTTTCTCAGATCTCTGGAGAGGCAAACCATCCACACGCTTCCTCCCAAACCCTACACAAAAATGGAAGCTGCTACAGTCATAATCTGTGTGGGGGAAAAAAAGATTTTATTTTATTTATTTATCCTCACCCCAGGATATTTTTCCATTTTTTTAGAGAGAGGAAAAGACAGAAATATTGTTGTGAGAGAGACATATCAATTGGTTGACTCCTGCAGGAGCCCTGACCAGGGCCAGGAGCCTGCAACTGAGGTATATGTTCTTGACCAGAATTGAACCTGGGACCCTTCATCCCCTGGCTGATGCTCTATCCACTAAGAAAAACTGGCTAGGGAGAAAATTACTTTTATTTGTTTCATTTCACAGCTATGACTTTGTAGCTAAGAGGAGAAACTCCTAAGTCAGATGGTCTGGATTTGAACCCTTGCTCTGCCACTTGCTGGCTGTTTGACCTGGAGCAAGTGACTTTATTTTTTATTTTATTTTATTTTTTCAATGCAGTGAATGTGGAAATTTTTTTTTCATTTTTTTAAAATTTATTAAGGTATTATATGTGTACATAGCTTACCATTGCCCCCCCCCCCCAGCAAGTGACTTTATTTGACACTTTTCTCATCAGTAAAATAAAGAACAGTAGTCTTCACCCTATGGGGTAGTTTTGATTGAGAAAATCTACTTAAAACACTTACAATAGTGCCTGACATATAAGTACCAGAGATGAAAACCTCAGTGGGTTTGTAACAGTCAACGAGCAGCTCCTTGACTCTGGCAGCCTGGGTGTCATCACTCTTTATGTCCTTCATACACATAAATCTCCAGCCCCAGGATAGCTTCCTGGCAGTCCTAGAGGCGAGTGAACTGTTCTAGGATCCAGACCTCCAGGTTGAGGCACTTCCATAACTCCTTGCGTTTGTACTTGATTGTGACCTTCCCTTGGCGCCTCACTGGGCCATTATCCTCTGGCTGCCACAGGCCCTCACCTGCAGTACCAGGGGTGCTCTGAAAGTAGATGTGAGGACCTTGGGCCACCACCTCCCAGACCGGGAGCTGGGGTGTCCCGGTCTGCACCCTCCATGGGGCCACTGTTTGCCCTGTTGGCTACCTCAGCCACTGTGCATGTCAGGCTTACTGCCCCCCATGCCCCTACCACCACCTATAGGTTGCCTCCTGGGTGGCTGAGGGCCCTTGGCTTGGGTTGGGGGAAGGTGTTTGAAGTCGGCTGCACCATGCAGAGCCCCAGAGCCTGGCTTATCTATGTATACATTCTAGTAGATCTATGAATTCCCTAGCATTGTATGTAGAAGTGTGTGTGTGTGTGTGTGTGTGTGTGTGTGTGTGTGTGTGTGTTTCCAGGACAAGGTCCACAGCTTTCAGTAGATTCTCAAATGTGTCTTTCTTTCAAAAGATAATTAAAAGGAGACTAAGATATTTGCATAAAAGTTGTTTCGATTGCTGAGCCAAGAAAAGATATGTCAAGAAAAATCTTTTGGTCTGTCACACGGTGGGATCCAGCCAGCAGAGGATTCTCAAAGGTTGTCTTGCCCTTTACAGACACATATGCTTTCTATGTCAATCCCAAGAATTTGTATTTGGAATGACTTTTCTTGTCATCTGAATAAAAACGACTAAGGCAGTCATTACCTTTCTCTTGAAACATGTACCTTTCCTTCTCTGGAAAAAAATAGAGTTGGCAGATTTTCTCATAAGCTCAGGCAGACCTGATAATGAACAGTTCAACAGATGGAACATGAAACACTTGAGGAAAGCCTTCCATACACTGTCAAGAGTTTGTTTGCTTTTACCACCTCCTCTCCTCCTCAACAAGGTGGCAAGTGGGCCATGCCAGAGCCAGAGGGATAGAGAAATTCTGCTTTCCTGCAGAGAAATAGGACTCTACAGGTAATATCACGGTGGCTCTAAGCCTGTGATGTGAGCTGTGGACTTTTACATGTCTAACTTTGAGAGATTTGACTCAGTTTGCTCAGAAAGCCCAGCTCCTTGGTATACGTATCACTCCTCCCAACATCCAGGGGATGCAAAAGCAAACACACAGACTTACCCTGTTTGTGTTTTCCCTGAGGTTGAAATTCTTTTTTCCCCTTTCCTCTGCTTTCTCCCTTTCATCTTGTTTGTCCCTGATCTCAACAGGGGGCTTCAGAGAAGGGTTAGAAATATGGTCCAAGAAATAAACACCAAGAAGATAAGATCCCCTTTAGTTTGCTTGCTCTGACTTTAAAAGCTATTATTTTCCTTATCCTGCCCCTCTGTTCCAAGTAAGACTTCAAAACAAAAAGCCATCTTTGCCTGGAGTAGCTATTGTATAGGCCAGGAAGTTATAGGGACACTCTCACTGCTTAATGGCAAAAGAAAAGCTGCCAAGTCCAGAGGGCACTTCTGATTTCAAGGCTCATAAAACTGTAGCCCTTGGTCAGAAGCATGTAGTTCCTCTTCCAACAAGGTTTGTCTCAAAGTCAGAAATCAGATGTTGATAAGGGCTATTTCATATACAAGCTTTAGCTTGAGTTATTGTGGGATATATATATATATATATATATATATATATATATATATATATATATTTCAGGGAGGAAGGGAGAAAGAGAGAGAGAGAGATAGAAATATCAATGATGAGAGAGAATAATGGATCGGCTGCCTCCTGCACTGGGAAATCCCACTGGGGATTCAGCGTGCAACCCAGGCATATACCATGATGGGAATCAAACCGTGACCTCCTGGTTCATAGGTCAATGCTCAACCACTGAACCACACCAACCAGGTAAGTTATTGTAGTCTAGAGAAAGTTCCTGTTTTCACTTCTCTTTAGTGGTTTTTTTTTTCTTTTTATTGTTAGGATTATTGTTAGGTTCTATTATGACCCTCATGTGTCTTTGGGGTACAGTTATTTTTTAAATAATCTGACAGGTCATAAACTAGACATTTTTATCTCCTATATGAGTTTCTAGAATGAACTCCAGTCCTGTGGTGCTACATTGGCAGAAGACAAATTCGAGTGCAAATTTATCTATTCCAATTCTAGGGATAAAATGAGGAGCAGTTTGTAAATTGCATGGGAAAGGGTGGAAAGAGTGAACGGAACAATAATTGGCAGCTGAATTCATGAGGAACTTTTCAGGCTCCAAGTCTCCCTTGCTGGATTGGGGGAGCTCTTCTGATGGAGGTTTCTTCCTAATTCCAACATCTCAGAACTCTGCCCCTTAATTTTTAGTAACTGAAAATCTTTCCTTGAGATTTGCCTGATATGGATATTCTAGCCTTTGGGACCACCTCCGGGGCTGCTGTGCAGAAGCACCTTTGGGGTGACAAGGTATTTTGAGATGTGGAGCAAGAATGTGTGATGTTTGAACCAGTTACCTAATGGCCTAGTGACCTCTTTATCAATTGAAACATAAAGATTTATATTTAACCTAGATTTAACTACTCAACTACCTGGGTGTTAGGGAGCCAGTTTATTCTCTTCCATTCCATTCCATTCCATTCTATTCTATTCTATTCTATTCTATTCTATTCTATTCTATTCTATTCTATTCTTTTAATTTTTCTTTCCCTTTCTTTATCTTTCCCCTCCTTCTCAAGTTCCCCTTTGCTCTCAAGTTGATAGCAGCAAAAGAACACATTAAAAGGATGTAACTGGTTGGAAAAGACAGCTATTTTCAGATAAGCCAAATATTTTATCTAGGCTGAAATCTAACTGGAAACATTTATTATTACTATTGCTTAATCCCTCATATGACAATGTAAAATGCTTTCTTGTGAAAAAATCTGGCCCTATGCTGATTTATAAATATCTCCCTAAAGTGTTTTCTGAAATCATTATCAAAAGTGGTAAATAGCCTTGGCCGGTGTGGCTCAGATAATTGGCTCGTCATCCAGTATACCTAAAGGTCTCTGGTTAAATTCCTGGTCAGGGCACATACCCAGATTTCAGGTTCAATCCTGGTCTGGGATTGTTCAGGGGGCAACTGATCAATGTTTCACTCTCACACTAATGTTTCTCTCTCTCTCTCTCTCTCTCTCTCTCTCTCTCTCTCTCTCTCTCTCTCCCACTCTCCAATAAGAGCATGTCCTGGGGTGAGGACTTTTTAAAAAGTGATAAATGAAAGGGAAAGTAATCCAAGTATATCTCTATACTAGCTCTATCTACCTACCTACCTAGATAGCAAGCATTTACAGTTCTCTATTTCTCTCTTACTCTTTCCCACCACTCCATATGAGAGAGAGAGAGAGAGAGAGAGAGAGAGGGAGATAGAATTGTGTGTGTGTGTGTGTGTGTGTGTGTGTGTGTGTGTGTGTGTGTGTGAATGTGTGCTTCTACAAGTACATGGATGATTTCTTTTCTAGGTATAGAGGTACACACAGTCGTGGCCATGACATATAGTGGAAAAAGAACACGGGCTTGGAAATCAGATGTGACTTCATATCCAAGCCCCAGCTAGCTGTTTGACCATAGATAAATTGTTTGACCTGTCTGGTTCTTCATTTCTTCAGTAGTAAAATGAAGCTAATCATATTTACCACCTATTAATATACAAACTTAATTTATGTGGAAAACAGTATTACATACACTAGAATAGCAAGAGAAATATATTCCATCTGTTCCTAATCACGTCACTCAATTAGCTTTTGTAGAAGAGTCACCCTGAATATTGAAGTGAATTGAGTTTTGAAATGTGATATATTCTAATCATTTGAACCTTGAATTATTTCAAACCAATAATTATGCATAATCTGTGGCAGCATTTTTTTGTGATCACTCAGATTAGAGGTGTTTTAATCATAGCTCTTACAAAGAGTTACTGTATTCTTTTGTGTCTGTTTTACTCATCTGCTCATTAAATGTCAGTATGAATTGCAATTATTTTTTAAAATAAATTTTTATTGATAGATTTACAGGTATCTCCCATTGCCCCACTATTGCAGTTAATTGACCAGCTATATCATTATTATTTTATGTGTATTACATTGTTAAATGAACTAAAGGCACACTTTTGAAGTTATCTGTAAAAATAGTTCTGCAGAAGCAGATTTATCCATCATCTTCATCATTAGCATTATTGAATAACTAGAGGCCTGGTGCATGAAAATTCATGCACTGGAGGTGTAGATCCCTCAGCCTAGCCTACCCCCTCCCACAGACTGGGAGCCATCAGAGGCAGGAGGTGACCCAGCAATCGGGAAGGTGACACCCCCATCACACCTCTGCTGCTGCCACTGCTGGCTGCGCAAGCCTGTCACGGCCCTGGTTACCTGCTCCTCGAGTGGCCATTGGCAGCTGAGAAGCTGCCATACAAGGCTTGCCTGTGCTTCAGGCTGGCCCTGAGGGTCTGAGGGGATTGGGGACCCTGAAGGCAGGTGCACACAGTGGCTGGACCCACCTAGGGGCAGGCATGGCCACATGCCTGTCACCCCAGCTGGGCTGAGGACTGGGCGCCACCATCTTGTGGCTGTGGGTGCCATCATCTTTGAGAGTGTGACAGTCAATTAGCATATTCCCTCCTTATTGGCCTTGGGCACTGCCATCTTTGTGAGGGTGTGGAGGTCAATTAGCATATTGCCTCTTTATTAGATAGTATGTACAAAAAGCATTTGGCTTTATGAGACTCACATTACTGAGGAAATGAAAATTCGGCTTTAGATATTCTAGTAGTTAGAATTCAGCATGGTTCCCCTATCAGCCTGTAAATCACACTTTTGAAAAACATTTTAATTGTGAAATGTACACAGTGGAAAAGTACATAAAAATATAAATTTATTCTCTTTTTTATTATTTAAAATATTACATATAGTATTACATATACCTTCTTCCCCCCCCCCATTGACCTTCCCCCAGCCTCCCCAACCCACTGTCGCATGCCCTCATCCCATCCACCCAGTGTCTTGTGTCCATTGGTTGTGCTTATAGGCATGCATACAAGTCCTTCAGTTGATCTCTTTCTCCCCTCCCCAACACTCCCCAGCCTTCCCACTGTCATTTGACACTCTGTTCAGTACTTTACTGTCTCTTTATCTATCTTTTTGTTCATCAGGTTATAATGTTCTTTATTTTCCATAAATTAGTGAGATTATGTGGTATTTTCCTTTCATTGCCTGGATTATTTCACTTAACATAATGCTCTCCAGGTTAAATGTATTCTCTCTCTCTCTCTCTCTCTCTCTCTCTCTCTCTCTCTCTCTCATATGGAGTGGTGGGAAAGAGTAAGAGAAATAGAGAACTGTAAATGCTTGCTATCTAGGTAGGTAGGTAGATAGAGCTAGTATAGAGATATACTTGGATTCCTTTCCCTTTCATTTATCACTTTTTTAAAAGTCCTCACCCCAGGACATGCTCTTATTGGAGAGAGAGAGAAATCGAGAGAGAGAGAGAGAGAGAGAGAGAGAGAGAGAGAGGAAGGGAGAGAGCTAGAGAACCAGAACCATCGATGAGAGAACATCAATCAGTCGCCTCCTGCACACCTCCCACTGGGGATGTGCCCGCAACCAAGGTACATGCCCTTGACCGGAATCGAACCTGGGACCCTTGAGTCCACAGGCCGATGCTCTATCCACTGAGCCAAACCGGCCTCGGCTAAATGTATTCTCTTAATAAAATATTGTAAAGATGATACTCAATCAACCCCTTTCATTCAGTTCAGGAAATAAAAGTGCCAGAACCACAGATGCCACTTCCAATTCACAACTTCCTCCTCCTGAAAACACTATATTAACTTTTATCTCTTCTTTTAAAAAAGAAAAAAATTTTACCACTATGTATGCATCTCTAAACAGTGTAATTTAGTTTTGCCTCTTTTTCAAAATAACCTTTATATAAATGGAATTATTAAACATGTATTCTTTTGTTCTGGCTTCTTTACCTCAGTATAAATAATTATTCATGTTACTGCAGGTAGGTAGAGCTTGTTCATTTTCATTCATGTACACATAGTGTCTCTTTGTATGAATCTCTCACAACTTCTTTTAAAAAATTTAAAGGAAAAAAAAAGAAAGAAAAATCCTAGCCAGTTTTGCTCAGTGGAAAGAATGTTGGTCTGCAGACTGAAGGGTCCTGGGTTTGATTCTGGTTAAGGACACTTACCTCAGTTGAGGGCTCCGCCCCTGCCTGGGCCCTGTTTGGGGCGCATGCAGGAGGTATCCAATTGATGTGTTTCTCCCACATTGATGTTTCCCTCTGTTTTTCCCTCTCTCTTTCACTTGCTCTAAAAATCAATGATAAAATATCCTCAGGTGAGTATTTTTTTAATCAAATCTCTGCCCCTCCCCTTGACCTACTTAATGACAAACTTTACCCTGTGAGGCTTCGGCATGTCTATATTTTCAAAGCTCCACAGGTGACATTGACAATGAGGTCTTGAGACTAATATAGAAGATACAACTCAGTAGAGATTAGTAGGAGTGTGTAATGCAGTGATTCTCAACCCTAGTTGCTCATTACCTGAGGAACTTTAAAAAGTCTTGATGCTTGGCCCTTACCCTGAACCAACTGACCTGAATCTCTGCAGGTTTTTAAAGACATCTGTAGTTTTTTAAAGTCCCCCAGGTAATGGACGGTGTGGGGAGGAGCAAGAGGGAGAGTTTAGAAAGGGGAATGAGGAGATATTTGGGGGTAATGGTTATATTCACAATTTGATTGTGGAAATGTTTTCATAGATGTGTACAGATATTATAACGTATCAGACTGTACACTTTAAGAGTGTGCAATTTATGGCATGTCAATTACACCTCAGTAAAGCTGTTTAAATAAAAATCTCCTCAGGTGATTCTCATGCACAGCAACAATTGAGAATCACTGTTCTAATAGAAAGAGCACACAACTAGAAGTAGAAGTTGGAGAGCCTTTCATCTGCCAAACAGTTGGCTCTGTACATGTTGATAAGCACTGAATCCCTCCTAGATCTGTTTTATTCTGATTTGTTGGTTTAATTTTTTTTCTCATGTACTTGAAAAATAGTGGTTATACTATATTGAAACCCAGGGTTAGAGATTTTGTTCATTAGAATGATGTGTCATTATTAAATGCACAATGAAATGTTACTTGAGCACTTCTGCATAATTGTTAGAAAAGAAGATATTATATACATAAAATTTGCCTTAGCTTTATTTTTTTAAAATATATTTTATTGATTTTTTACAGAGAGGAAGACAGAGGGATAGAGAGTTAGAAACATTGATGAGAGAGAAAGATCGATCAGCTGCCTCTTGCACACCCCCTACTGGGGATGTCCTCGCAACCAAGGTACACGCCCTTGACCGGAATCGAACCCGGGACCTTCCAGTCCGCAGGCCAATGTTCTATCCACTGAGCCAAACCGGTTTCAGCGCCTTAGCTTTATTTTATTTTTTTACATATAGTTTAACTTTTCAGTGCATTTGATCTTTTTTAGTGCTGAATTTGCTTATGCTAGTGATAGATTTTTTAATTGCAGTAATTGGTATCTAACTTAAGAGAAACATGTTCTGTTCTACTTAAATAATCAAGAATTGTTTTAGGGTTGGTAGTTTGTTGACATTGTTTTCTGACCTGGTAGCTGATGAATTTCCCAGTCATGGCCACATGAGGGGGCTGTGCAGCTGGTCGCCTCTTTCTCTCTACTGACATACTTGTAAGGTCAAAATAGTTTGGTCAGGATCTTTCTGTTCCTTTTGTCCTCTTGGTGAGTGGGAGCCCCACTTCAGAACCATCATTTTCAGCTGCCCCAACCCAGTGGTTCTGCTGCAGGTGAGCTTTTCTTTAAGCAAAGTAAATTCGTGAATCTCTCAATGTACAAAATAGCTTTTAAAAAGACCACCAGCCCTGGCCAGTGGGATTAGTTGGTTGAGCATCATCCCATGCACCCAGAGGTCACTGCGTTGGATTCTGGTCAGGGCACGTGCCCAGGTTTTGGGCTTGATTGATCCCCAGTAGGGGGCATGCAAAAGGCAACAGATCAGAGGTTCTCCATCATCATTATTTCTCTCTCCCTCTCCCTTTCTCTCTCTAAAATAAAAAATATATGTATATTTGAAATTTCCTTTTAAAAAAGAGCCCCTCGAAACAATTAAAATAGGACTTAATTGAAGTGTATATGCATGCATATGTATATATGTACATATGCATGTATCTATCAGTAAGCACACCCTATCTAATAAAAGAGTAATATGCAAATTAACCATCACTCCACTACACCCACAAGCCTTGCCCATCAGCCAGTCAGGAGCAAATATGCAAATAAGCCCAACCAAGTTGGCTACGGCCACAGAGAGCTGGAGGGAGGCTTGGGTTTTCTCCGGCAATGGAGGAAGCCAAGCTTTTCACCTGCCCTTGCCAACCTAGGCCTCCACTCAAGGTTACACAGTTTCTTTTTCTTTCTTTCTTTCTTTCTTCCTTCCTTCCTTCCTTCCTTTCTTTCTTTCTTTCTTTCTTTCTTTCTTTCTTTCTTTCTTCCTTTCTTTCTTCTTTCTTTTTTTTTTTACAGAGAGGAAGAGAGAGGGATAGAGAGTTAGAAACATCGATGAGAGAGAATCACCAATCAGCTGCCTCTTGCACACCCCCTACTGGAGATGTGCCAGCAACCAAGGTATATGCCCTTGACTGGAATCCAACCTGGGACCTTTCAGTCCGCAGGCCAACGCTCTATCCACTGAGCCAAACAGGTTTTGGCAAGATTACAAAGTTTCAGTGATAGAATTACATAAATCCCAACAGAAATGGCTACCGCCATGGAGCAAGCAGAAGGCTTGGCTCCACTCCAGGCTACAAAGTTTCAATTGTAGAAGATAAATAAGCTCCAGATACCAGAGCCTCCACTTAGGTCGCCAGGGGGTGTGGCCATCCTGAAAACAACCACAGGCCCCTCGCCCAGGCCACCCCATGCCCCAAGGGAACCCCCACCCTGATCTGGGACACTCTTCAGGGCAAACCAGCCGGCCCCCACCCTTGCACCAGGCCTCTATCCTATCTAATAAAAGAGTAATACGCAGATTGACTGTCACTCTAACACACAAGATGGCTGCCCCCATGTGGAGACAAAATGGCCACAACGAGATGGCCAGCAGGGGAGGGCAGTTGGAAGGGACAAGGCCTGCAAAGGAGGGAAGTTGGGGGTGATAAAGTCTGCAGGGGAGGGCTGTTAGGGGTGACCAAGCCGGCAGAGGAGGGAAGTTGGGGGCAACCAGGCCTGCAGAGAAGGGCAGTTGGGAGGGACCCATGACTGCAGGGGAGCACAGTTGGGGGTGACTAGGCCTGCAGGGGAGGGAAGTTAAGGGTGACCAGGCCTGCAGTGGAGGGCAGTAGGGGCAAACAGACCGGTAGGGGAGCAGTTAGGCATCAATCAGGCTGGCATGGGAGTGGTTGGGGGTGATCAGGCTGGCAGGCAGAAGTGGTTAGGGGCAATCAGGAAGGCAGGCAGGTGAGCAGTTGGGAGCCAGCAGTCCTGGATTGTGAGAGAGATGTCCCAGATTGGAGAGGGTGCAGGCCGGGCTGAGGGACACCCCCCGTGCACAAATTTCGTGCACCAGGTCTTTAGTTAACAATAATACTCTTCCACCCCTAGGAAAATGATTCATCCATATAAAAAGGCAATTATATATTTGTTACAGGTACAATTTCTAGATTCTTCAGGGAATAGACATTACTTAGGTGAAAAATAGTATAAAGGTTAGCAAAGAAGCCAAGTCGTTTTTCCATTGTAATGTGATATGAAGTACTTAAATGGGTTAAGGTATTAATGTGTGTTTATCTCTGTGTGTGTTTACATACACTCAGATGAATAGGTTGGCTAAATGTTTTAGAATAGAATCTGTGCAGACACTCTGGGTATTTATCTCTAGACAGTGAAAACAATATGGATGGCCCAGAAGAGATTAGCTAGAACTAATGTTACAAAATGATCTATGTCCTAAACTTTAGTAAATGCATTACTTTACAATTCAGCTCAGAAATAAAAAGCAAATGCCTTTTTGAAGTTCAAAAACAGCATGGACTAAAAAAACCCCACACACCTCACCCAAACATACAGAATTTTCCAAATAACACTATAAAAGCTTAACGTTCAGTGGCCTTTTTAAAAAAAGTCTGATTGCAGTTTTCTTCTATTTTGATTTCTAAATTTCAGATTATTCTATGAGCCAGTCACAACACCGTGTGGACACACATTTTGTTTGAAATGTCTTGAGAGATGCTTAGACCACAACGCGAAATGTCCACTGTGCAAAGATGGTCTTTCACAGGTAAAACATTATTTCTTTTTGGTCGGACTGGCTTATTTGGAATTGGGTATTTAAGAGAGTGTCCTATTGGATCCCAAGCCACTGTACTGTGCTGGGTCAAAATACTCCCTTATACCATCTATCTCTTTTTCCTGTCTTATAGCTACTCCTCCTCTCTTCACTATGTCCTTCAGAAAAATGAGGCAACGTCTAGCTTTTTATGAACTGTTGGTAATGAAATAGGTTCTTGTTGGAAATAAAAGTATTAAATTGATGATAAACATGGATCCTTATTCTAATCCCATCATGGCACCCAATTCACTATAATGTGTGCATTTTATGTTCTCTCTAGGCTTGAACTTAGACAACCCCTGATGTCCCTTTATTGTCAACATTTATACTGTGTGTGCTTTTAAAATTCTTTATTGTTGAAAGTTTTACATATGTCACCTTCCCCCCTCCCCCCATTGACCTCTCCCCGCCTACTCTTGCCCCTCATATACTGTGGTTTAAAGAGATCACTCCTAAATCTGCAGAAACCTCATGGATCTTCAATATGGTCCTCGTTCTGCCCTCAGAAGCCGCTCTATTTATTAGCAGATCCTTAGCTACTTGAAAAACTCTGAAGCTTCTAGGTTCTCTAAAATGAATCGCACAAATTGCCACCTTGTTTTTCAAGTCGGCCTGAGGGGATTTTCTTTAGAAAAAGAACATCCAGGAGTCCATCTTGTTTTCCCTCCCACAGGGACTTGTATGCCACATTTTACAATCAGCATTAGTGTTGCTTGACCCCTGTCATCCTTGAGGAGAGGGTGGAGACACAAGACTACCTCTAGGTGAACGTAGGTCCAGATAAGTCACATGTTGAGCTTTCTCAACATTCCAACTTTTTAAAAAAACATATTTTATTGATTTTTTACAGAGAAAGAGAGGGATAGAGAGTTAGAAACATCGATGAGAGAGAATCATCGATCAGCTGCCTCTTGCACACCCTCCACTGGGGGTGTGCCTGCAACCAAGGTACATGCCCCTGACTGGAATCGAACCTGGGACCTTTCAGTCCACAGGCCGACGCTCTATCCACTGCGCCAAACCGGTTTCGGCCCAACACCCCAACTTTTAAATGAAGGGAATAGAGTGAAATAATCACGTGGGACAGCGCTGAGGGCGTGATTGGGTGGGAGGAAGGGTCAGCATCATACTTGCCTAGGTAAAGGGGTGAGATTTGCTGGCCTTATTGTATGTGAGAAGTCCATGGTCTTTATACTTAAGTGATATGTTTGTGTTACGGTAACACTGCAACACTCAGATAAACAGAAAAAAAGAAAAGTCTACTATTATGCTCTTCACCTGGAGAAAACTATTGTTAACAGTTTAGTATATGCCTCTCCTGGTTTTTGTTTGAGAATCAGAGGTAACCTCCTTCTTGGTTTGGCTACCTCCTGAGTCATTGCCTTTCCCCAAGACCAAGACTGGGCAAAGCAGGTGGTTCTCCTGCCATCACACAGTGGTAGTGGTTGGTAAGACATCCTGGAGACAGATGCTGTGGGGTCCCAGACTTAGGGTCTAGAAGATATTATCATCTGTCACTTTGTTTTCACAAGGGTCACACTTACACCATTCCCAGAGAGATAAATATCTTATTCAAAGCATATTCAGTGCAGAATAGATAAATATAGCCCATACTGTGAAAGGAGAAATTGTCTGAAGATAGCAATTTTATAATCAGGAACTCCCACTGCTGGGCATGTGTGGGTAGCTTCCGTAGTGAGCAATTCTCAGTAGATGTTTTATTGCCAGGTCCAAACAGTTTAATGCCCTGTACTTACAGATGCCTGGATTTGCATGTGATAGGGATGTTTGGGAAGAGAATAATAGTGACAATTGAACCTGAGTTCAGTTCTGAAATCATGGTTTATAACATAACTTCAGTGATAACTAGATGGTATATATATATATTAAAAATCACCAGTATTTAGTTGTGTGTATTTTAAGATAGAGAACAAAAAATATTTAGGCTTGAAATATCCAGAAGCCAAGCATTGGGATGGGGTGGAGGTGGGGCAGGGCAGGAAAGGATCAATGATTAAAAATTACTTTTTAGTTTCCTGAACCTTTTGACCATAGACAGTCACATGTCTCAGATGGAGACTGTTTCTGTGAGCTTGTAAACAGAATAATCAGAAAATGGAAAGGGAAGGATTTCTCCCCTCTTTTGACAAGAACATGATCTTGATTTCAGTGTTTTGAAAAAGCAGTGAGATTTTTAAAACATAAATGCAGGTCTTTTTCCCTTGTTAGAATATGTTTTCTAATTCTAAGAATAATCAATTTCACTGAGTTTATCAGGATGATCTTGGTTAATAAAATCATATAGGTTTCAGGTGTACAATTCTATATCATCTGTATATTGTATTGTGGCTTCACCACCCAAAGTCAAGCCTCCTTCCATCACCATTTATCCCACCCTTTACCCTTTTTTACTTCCCCCACCTTTGCTTCCCCTCTGGTAATCACCCTACTGTTGACTGTTCTAACACGCATAGAATACATACATAATGATAGTATGAGCTGCTAATGTGTGGGCCCAAATTACTCCAATATGTGGGTAATTTGACTGTTCTACTGATTGCATAAGAAGTGGTTTGTGTTTTTCTGATGACTGCATACTATCTAATTGCCTCCTTCCTCATATAGTGCTTGGCATCAAGAAAGTACAACAAAAACATTATAATGGAAGAGCTAATAGCCAAATTCCTTCCAGAAGAACTCAGTGAACGAAAGAGGCTTTATGAAGAGGAAATGGAAGAACTTTCTAAGTATGTATATGCATGTTTCTATTTTCAGTTTTACTTATATCAGCTCATAGAGCTGAATGCACATTTCATCCTAACTCCTCATTCAGTGAGACCATGTCAGTAGCTTGAAGTTGGCCATGGTGAGAGTATTTTCACCATGGAAATTGGCAAATGCTGTAAACCAGGGATTCCAGCACCCCAGAAAGTCAGTTGTTCAATATTTACCGGTACACTGGTGAAGCATAAGACAAACCACTGCCAGGTCAGATTTTGGCACTAGTAACTGGGTGTCACTGACAGGAGTTGAAGTAGCTTAAGTGTCCAGAAGACTGTTTTCAAATACATAAGGAGGTGCTATGAGGTTAAAAACTTTGGTGTCAGCCAGACCTGAGCTTATGACCCAGTTTTGCCACAAAGTGAATGTCCTTCATGATTCTAGGCAAGTCACTTCACCTCTCTGGGCCTTAGTTTCCTCATCTGTAGTTTAGGGATGATAGTAGTTCTTTCCTCATAGACTGTTATGAAAATCAAATGAATTAGTGGCTAGTAAGTACTTAATAAATGGTAATAGAAAGAGTGCTGTGTCCTCTGCCATGTACAGGTGATGAGAAGTGAAAGATAGGGATGAGGATGCAAGTAGGGCTCCAGGTTCTCTGCCTGGCTGGACGAACAGCTCACTTTGCGGACAAAGCAGGAGGCAATCACTAATTTCTGCCTCTCATACTGCTGCCCTCCTGTCTCAACCCCAATGGAATCCTCACAGCATTCTGGGGGTGAGGTTCCATGTGGCAAAAACTGTTCTGGTTTTATGCCTGCCCTGTAGAGAACCATTTCTACACTGCTCCCAGCTTATACTGCCTAAATGTCCCTCTCACTTTGAACATGTTTTCCTGGGAAGCTAGAAATTAAGTCCTTTTTCCACCCTCATTGACATATCTACTTAGGTCATCTTTTCTTTCTTTTTTATTAAGGTATTATATGTGAAGATATCTTACCATTGTCCCCCCCCCCATGCAGGGCATCTTTATCTTTATTTCTGATTCTTAAGTTTGTCTGAGCCCTCCTATCAAATATTATTTAATGTCTTATTAACAAAAACTGGAATATACTATAGAGAAATATATTACATTTCTATTTAAAGGCATCCTAAATTTAATCTTTTTGGGATTTAGGCAAATTGTCTTATACCTATTGATAGGTTCATCTGTTCCTATATTGGATTTATTAGACAAATAGGAGAACAGGATCTAGGTCTAGGAGGAGCTGGCTCAGTTGGCTTTGTGTCTGAACCTACATGGCACTTGTTAAGGGCAAACTCCTGGGTCCCGATTCCATAGCTGGTGCACAAGGGTCTCAGGGGTCATTGAAGCCTGCTGGTCTGGATATAAGGGCCCTCAGTGATCCTGCTGCACAGGTGTATTTGAGCATCACTAGGCTAAATTATTCCCACCTCCCATTCCTCCCTCCTCCTCCCAGCTGGACCTGCCATGCAGACTTCTAGGGGCTTTGCAAATTTGAGTCACCACAAGCATGTGGTGACTCTGTAGAGAATGTCCCACCATTGTTCTGGAGAGCTGGGCCCACTTATACCACCAGTACCCTTCCCCATACTGCCAACAAGACACCTGGAGAGATTATTGAGTGGACAGCATGAAAGAAGAAAAAAATATGAAGTATAACTGTCATTTACCATGTTAATGTACTAGATAGAGAACTTTAGCCAAATTAGATTGTGTAGAATGTCCATTTTTACCTCAGCCCTTAGGCTAACCCCATCATGAGACTCAGCCCAAAGCATCAGTTGCATTTCAGTATTTTTTTTTAAATATATATATATATATATATATTATTGATATTTCACAGAGAGGAAGGGAGAGAGATAGAGAGCTAGAAACGTTGATGAGAGAGAATCATCGATCAGCTGCCTCTTGCACACCCCCCACCGGGGACGTGCCCGCAACCAATGTACATGCCCCTGACTGGAATCGAACCCGGGACCTTTCAGTCCGCAGACCGAGGCTCTACCACTGAGCCAAACCGGTTTCGGCACATTTCAGTATTTTTTATCAGCCATAAAAACTTGATGTTTCTGCCTGACCAGCATGGCCCACTGCTTGAGTGATGACCTATGAACCAGGAGGTCACAGTTCGATTCCTGGTCAGGGCACATGTCTGGGTTGTGGGCTCGATCACCAGTGGGGGTTGTCTAGGAGGCAGCTGATCATTAGTTCTTTCTCATCATTGATGTTTCTATCTTTCCCTCTTTCTTCCTCTCTAAAATCAATAAAAATATATATTTTAAAACAACAACAACAAATACTTAATGTTTCCTTACCTTCCTGTGGAGGAACCACGTGGTGACATGTAACCAGCCTTTCTGTGTTGTGCTCCATTGCATTGAGAATCATCTCATTTACTCTTCCTTACAGCTTAAATAAGAATGTGCCTATTTTCGTGTGTACTATGGCCTATCCCACCGTTCCTTGTCCCCTACACATATTTGAGCCTTGCTACCGTCTGATGATTCGTAGATGTATTGAGACAGGCACAAGACAGTTCGGCATGTGCCTTGGAGATCCTGTCAAGGGGTAAGTGAGGAGCTATGTAAATCAAGGAAGGTGGGTGGAGAAAGCTTTTGGTTTTCCTTAGGACTTTCCCAGGAGATTGAGAGGTACTGCTCAGGAGACTTAGCCAGGTCATGACCATAGACATTTGTAAGGATTAGGGTCCCTCTAGCTCCTAGTTTATTTATTTATTTATTTCTTTTAGTAACCTAAATATTTTATTTTTATTTTTTAAATAAATCTTTATTATTCATATTACAAATGTTACTCATTTTTCCCCTCCATTGCTCCCTTCCACCAGGTTCCCACCCCTTCCTCTGCCCTTTCCTCACCCCCCATTGTCCTCATCCATAGGTGCACAGTTTATGTTCAGTCTCTTCCCACACCCCCCACTCCCCTTTTCCCGAAGAATCATCAGTCCATTCCCTTTCCATACCTCTGATACTATTATATTCACCAGTTAATATTGTTCATCAGATTTTTTAATTCCCTTGGTTTTTAGATTCATTTGTTGAAAGTTACGTATTTGTTGTTCATAATTTTTGTCTTTATTTTCTTCTTCTTCCTAAAGAACCCCCTTCAGCAATTCATATAATTCTGGTTTGGTGGTAATGAACTCCTTTAGCTTTTTTTTTTATTTGTGAAGCTCTTTAACTGGCCTTTGATTCTGAGTGATAGCTTTGCTGGGTAACTCTAGCAAAATTTTGGCTGTAGGTTCTTGTTATTCATCACCTTGAATATTTCTTGCCATTCCTGTCTGGCCTGAATAGTTTCTGTTGAGAAATCAGCTGACAATCATATGGGTGCTCCTTTATAGGTAACTGTTTTTCTTTTGCTGCTTTTAATATTCTCTCTTTGTCTTTTGCTCTTAAAATTTTAATTATGATGTGTCTTGGTGTGGTCCTCTTTGGATTGCTTTTTTTTGGGGGGGGGGGGGGTTCTGTGTGCTTCCTGGACTTGTAAGTCTATTTCTTTCACCAGGTGGGGGAAGTTTTCTGTCACTATTTCTTTCAGTATGTTTTCAATATCTTGCTCTCTCTCTTCTTCTGGGATCCCCATACTTCTGATGTTGGTTCTCTTGAAGTTGTCTCAGAGGTTTCTTACACTATATTCAACTTCTGGATTCTCTTGTCTTCTTGCTTCTGTGGAGGAGTGTCCTCTGGCTCTTTGTGTTCCAAATCTTTGACTTGATTCTTGTGATATTCATTCTGTTTTTAGGACTCTGTATAATATTTTTTATTTCAGACAATGTATTCTTTATTTCTAGTAGATCCCTTTTCATATCCTCACAGGTCTCATTTATTTTATTGGCCTTTTCTAGGAAATGCTTGAAAAACCTTATAACAGTGGTTTTAAACTCTATATCCAGTTGCTTGTTGTCCTCCATTTCTTTCGTTTGTGATCTCTTTCCTTGTCTTGGCATTTTCGCTGCTTCGCTGAGTTGGTAGGGTGGCTTTGTGTGGTAAGGTATCCTATATGGTTCAGTGGGTCAACCTCCCAGTTACCTGAGGTGGACACTCTTGGTGCACCCCTTTGTGGACTGTGTGTACAGCCTTATTGTAGTTAAGTCTTGATTGTTGTTGATATCACTAGGAGGAACTGACCTCCAGGCCAATTGGCTGTGAGGATCAGCTGTGTCTATGCAGGAGACAGCCTTATTCGACTAGACTTGGAAAATTGCAAAAGCCTCTGTGCTCAGCTTGGATGGGGCAGAGTTTCAGAGTGGAGCCTACAGTCTTGGCTTTCTGTCAGCCCCGCCCTATGAGGTTCCTGAGTCTCAGTGTTCCTCAGTGTCATTCAGTACTCGCTGCAAGCACCTCTGAGAGAAAGTTGCCCTCGAGTTTTGCGCGCTACCAGACAGTCTAGTCTCTCCCAAATGGGCCTGGAACTGGGGTTCAGTGGAGTTGGAAGTGGGGTTCAGTGCAATCCAGAGCTTTTGTCTCCTTCTCGCTAGGGAAATCCAGTGGCACAGTCAACAGTCCGTCCTCTGTGTGCATTCACGTGCGCGCCTCTGGGGCTCTGCCTTTCACCACTCCACTCCCCTGAGTTTCTGCCTCACAGCCCAGATTCCCTCCGTATGAGCCTGGGTCCCCAGGGTCTCACCTAGAACTGAGGTTCAGTGCAGTGGGAACTAGGGTTCAGCACAGTCCAGAGCTTTTATCTCCTTCCCACTAGGGAACACCAGCCAGGCACTCAGATGCCCCCCTGCTCTCCGAATTCGTCCTCTCCCCACGTGTGCACCACGTCTCTGTATCTTAGGCTTTTACAGCTCCTCTGATTTTCCTTCTGGTTTTCTCTTTCCTTCTAGTTGTAGAATTTCCAGTCAGTCAATTTTCCTGTAGTTCTGGATAATGTCCATTTTGTATTTTAGCTATATTTTTTGAAATTGTTGTGCGAGGCTGCAGTTAGGCATTTACCTATGCTGCCATCTTGTTTTCTCTCCAGTCTTCTAGCTCCTAGTTTAGTATGTGAGAGGCTTCCTAGTTACTTCCTTTCTTATTTATTTATTTGTTTATAATTTTATTTTTTTCTTTATTATTTTTTAATTTAATAAATCTTTATTGTTTAGATTATTAGAATTGTTCCTTTTTATTCCCCGCATAGCTATCCTCCACCTGCTTCCCACCCCACTCTCTGCCTTTACCTTTCCTAACCACCACTGTCCTCATTCATAGGTATATGATTTTTGTCCAGTCTCTTCCCACACCCCTTTTCCCCTGAGAATTTTCAGTCCTTTCCCTTTCTATGTCCCTGATTCTATTATATTCACCAGTTTATTCTGTACATCAGATTTTTAGTTCACTTGATTTTTAGATTCACTTATTGATAGATATGCATTTATTGTTCATAATTTTTATCTTTATTTTTTTCTTCTTCTTCTTCTTCTTACAGAATACCTTTCAGCATTTCATATAATACTGGTTTAGTGGTAATGAACTCCTTTAGCTTTTTCTGATCTGTGAAGCTCTTTTTCTGACCTTCAATTCTGAATGATAGCTTTGCTGGGTAGAGTAATCTTGGTTGTAAGTTCTTGCTAGTCATCACTTTGAATATTTCTTGCCACTCCCATCTGGCCTGCACAGTTTCTGTTGAGAAATCAGCTAACAACCATATGGGTGCTCCCTTGTAGGTAATTAACTGTTTTTCTCTTGCTGCTTTTTATATTCCCTCTTTGTCTTTTGCTCCTGGCATTTTAATTATGATGTGTCTTGGTGTGGTCCTCTTTGGATTTCTTTTGTTTGGGGTTCTGTGAACTTCCTGGACTTGTAAGTCTATTTCTTTCACTAGGTGGGGAAAGTTTTCAGTCATTATGTCTTGAAATCAGTTTTTAATATTGTTCTCTCTCTTCTTCTGGCACCCCCATTATTCTGATGTTGGTACACTTGAAGTTGTCCCAGAGGCTTCTTACACTATCTTCAACTTTTTAGATTCTTTTTGCTTTTTTCTTTCCCTGTTGAGTGTTTTTTGCTTCTTTGTATTTCAAATCTTTGACTTGATTCTTACGTTCCTCTAGTCTGCTGTTGGATCTCTGTATACTATTTTTTTTATTTCAATTAGTGTATGTTTAATTTCTAGTTGGTCCTTTTTCATATCCTCGAGGGTCTTGCTAAATTTATCAGCAGTTTCTAAAAAATTCTTGAAAAACCTTATAACCGTGGTTTTAAACTCTCTATCCGGTCATTTGGTTTTGTCCATTTCTTTTGTTTGTGATCTGTTTCTTTGTCTCCGCATTTTTTCTTTTTCCCTGAATTGGTAGGGTGGCTTTGTGTGCTTGGTGTCCTATATGGCCCAGTGGCTCAGCCTCCCCAGTTACCTGAGGTGGACACTCTTGGTGCACCCCTTTGTGAACTGTGTTTACAGCCTTATTGTAGTTAAGTCTTGATTGTTGTTGGTATCACTTGGGGAAATTGACCTCCAGGCCAATTGGCTGAGAGGATCAGCTGTGTCTATGCCAGGAGAACTTCTGTGCTGGAGACAGCCTTATGAGACAAGACTTGGAAAATTGCAAAAGCCTCTGTGCTCAGCTTGGGTGGGGCAGTCTCAGGGCTGAACAGACAATTTTGGCTTCTAGTCAGCCCTGCCCTTTGAGGCCCTTGGGTCTCAGTGGCCCTCAGTAATCGCTGCAAGCACCTCTAAGAGTAAGCTGTCCCTGAATTTTGCCCGCTGCCAGACAGTCCAGTTTATCCCCCAATGAATCTGGATTCCCACATTCTCACCCAGAACTGGAGTTCAGTGCAGTGAGAAGCTTCTGTGTCCCACCCACTAGAGAAAGCCAGAAGCACACTGTGCAGTCAGTTCTCTCTTTGCGCACATGCAAACTTGAGTGTGTGCCTCCAGATATCTGCCTTTTGCGGCTCCCCTGAGTTTCTACCTTACAGTCCAGATTCCCCCAATATAAGCCTGCATCCCAGGGTCTTGCCCAGAACTGGGATTCAGTGCAGTCAGAACTGGGGGTCAGCACATTTGGGAGCTTTTGTCTCCTTCCCACTAGAGAAAGCCAACCAGGCACTCAGTCACCTGCATGTGTGTCTCGGTACCTCAGCCTTTTGTAGATCCTCTGAGTATCATTGTGCTTTCCTCTTTTGTTCTGGTTGTAGATTTTCCACTCAGCCAGCTTTCCTGTGGTTCTGGATGATGTTCATTTTGTTTTTTAGTTGTAGTTTTGAAATTGTTGTGTGAGGCAGCAGTTTAGGTGTTTACCTTTGCCACCATCTTGGTTTCTCTCCGAGAGGCTGCCTATTTAAAGGAACCTCAGGATTACTCCTTTGTTAAGTGGGTGGCATATACTATAAAACTTCTTTTGAGGGTGGGCTCTGGAATCAAATTGCCTGAGTTCATGTTTTTGCTTCAGCCTTGGAACAAGTTGACTTTGGGCAAGTTACTTAACCTTTTTTGTTTTTTATTCAGTTTCCTTATCTGTAAAATGGGTACAATAAGAATGCCTATATCATTGGGTTTATGAGTTAATAGTGCACACAAAGCACTGAGCATAGTATCATAGTACTTTGAATGTACTCAATAAATACCAGAAGTTATATTAATATATTTTAAAAAATTTCATACAGGCACTGCCTCTTGTATAGCTGTGGCTATAGATCCCGGGACAGGTCAATAGGCAGAAGTCCCTTGAGGCACAGTATGGTATAGAAATGACTTGGTGAGGCCAGGGAAACAACTCATGAAGATTTCAGTTTCTTGATTTTATTTCCATTAAACAGATTTGCAGAATATGGCTGCATCCTAGAAATCAGAAATGTTCAGTTCTTTGCTGATGGCCGCTCAGTGATTGACAGCGTGGGCAAGAGGCGCTTTAGGGTCCTTCGTCAGGGCCAGCGGGATGGCTACAACACAGCTGATATTGAATATATTGAAGACCAAAAGGTAAGGGTGGCTAGTGCCAAGAATCCCAAAGCCAGGTTATTCCTGTGGCTTGGCAGATGGATATGGTTGCAAAAATATCCCTTAGCATCTTTGGGGATCTTAGGATTTCTCATCAAATTGGTGCCGCAACATTGAATGCTGCCTGATTTCACTGGGTTGTAGAGTGGCAGAGATCCCTTGCCCTGGCTCTCCCTGCTTACTTGCTGAGTTATATTCGTGGATAATAAATGCCAAGCCCGACCAACCCTTGGGCCCATTCGGCTAAGAGTCAGGTCTCTGCCAGGGGAACCAAAGGATATATCTGGAGCAGGGTCTACACATGTGTATTGCTTTATCAATTTATTTATATTTTAAAATGTTTTATTTTAAGATATAGAGATTCACACATACATTTGTATTTCAAAATGGGCAACCTGGCTAAGAGCTCTTCCCAATAATACATCATTTGCTAAGGCAGCAAGATGACATGTCCATTTAATTCTTTGTTTTCTGGACTAATGGGCAGAAGAGATGAACCTGTGTTCATTTATACTTACAGTCAGTACGTAGGACACTATTAATAAGTATTTGATCAATGAGAAAAATATATTCAACTTGGAAGATAAAGTTATAAAGTGAGACACAGGCACATTTGTGTCTCTCTTACCAGTAAGCAATGAGAAAGCAGATGTAAAAAATGAAAAGGAGAGAGGCATAAGCTAGCATAACCTAGTTTAAGATCAAGCCTCCACTCAGGCCAGTTTGCATTTCTGATTTTCTATATGTGTTGCTGTTTCAGCCAGTTTGCCCAGCCAAATCTTTCTCCTTCCTCCACCCTCAGCAGTATTTACACAGTCCATCATCTGGCTGAGGAGCCTTTCACATTCCACACAAGAGAAAGCTGGGTGGGTGAGCCTTCCCATAGGGGGACAGGATGGATGCTCTAAAAGAGTTAGGTACCAATAGTGGCTCTAGGAGTAATGGAGAAGGTACAGAATGTTTCACTTCCACTTTGATACTTTCAGGTTCTAGGAGAGGATTGTGATGAACTCATGGGATTACATAACTGTGTCTATGAACAAGCATCATCATGGTTTCATTCGCTCAAAAATTCTCTTAGGAATCGGATAATCAATCACTTTGGCC
Source organism: Vespertilio murinus (assembly GCA_963924515.1). Classification (NCBI taxonomy): domain Eukaryota; kingdom Metazoa; phylum Chordata; class Mammalia; order Chiroptera; family Vespertilionidae; genus Vespertilio; species Vespertilio murinus. The sequence continues at coordinate 68,776,185 of OZ004710.1, forward strand.
CAATGCCAGACAAAGATGCGGATCCTCAGGTATATAAAGTGTCTCTTTGTAATTGGTTTCCCCCAGCAGATGAAATAACCTAAGGTTTGTGATTAGATGGATGTGTGCTCATCTAGCAAATCAAATGCAGGGAGCAAGATGGATCTAATCTGGTATTGTGTGGCTGGGCATTAGGCATCAGAGGTAAGACCAAAAGGATCCCAGGTTAGAATTCCAAGAACTAAAATACAGCAGTAAGAACATGGATCCAAGACAGGTTTTGACAGATAAGTCAGGTGAGAGATGGGAACACAGACACCATCAACAGGAGAACCTCGAGTGGGAGTCCAGATTCACACCATGGTAATATGTTCAGGTGACAAGATTCACATAAAGGCCAGGCTTAAGAGAAGGGTGTCCTGGTAGCTTAGATCAAAGGCTGCCACTTCCAGGTACCATTAATAACTGTCTCCCTCCCCCTACACACATTGTTTCAGGAGCTAGGAAATAGGGCCAGCTACCCTAATACATTCCAACTGCAAGTCCACAGAAACTTTTCACTCCTGGGTCTTTCCATGCCTAGTCCTGTGGATCTAGACCCTCATCATTGTCCTCATCAGGGGTGAACAGGACCTGAGAAAATGGACACAGTAGTTAAATTTACCATTGGCTGAATTATACTAGAAAGCAGTTCATTAGGTTCTACTGAGTCAGTCTATTTACTGCGGGGACAGTTCCCTTTGAGAAATCAAGCTGCAGACCAGAAGTTCTCCAGGAATGTGGAGATGGTTAAAATTCACCAAGCTTTGCTTGCCTGGTATAAATCAGAGGACACTCTTTTTCTAGGACAAGACTGAAACTATTCTAGCCAAATATTTCCCCACAATCACCTTTCCCACATCATGAGCTGGCTCTCCTATATCATCACCTCCTCCAGAACTTTCTGGATTCTTTGCTTACACACATTCCTGACTCTCTCACAATAATAAAATAGAATATGTATATTCTGACGTCCCTGCCAAAAGACTAGTCATACTTAACCTCTCTACCCTGTTTCCCCGAAAATAAGACAGTGTTTTATATTAATTTTTGCTCCCAAAGATGCGCTGGGTCTTATTTTCAGGGGATGTATTATGTTTCCATGAAGTAGGTCTTATTTTCGGAGGATGTCTTATTTTCAGGGAAACACGGTAGCTGTGTGAGCTTGGGTAAGTCCCTTCCCCTTTCTCCATTTTCCCCACCTTTGAACTGAAGCAGATAGATTAAGAGATCTCTAAATTCTCTTCTTTCTCTTGCATTCTGAGGCTTTAAAAAACCAGCCTGTTCCTACTGGGCTGAAATGTCTTGCTCTCTCCAGACCACAAAGGTGGCTCCCTTTCCCCATGCAAAAGCACCATGAATGTTGAAGGGAGAAAGGCCAATTAGTGCTTCCTAATAAATAACCCAGCTCCTGGTTCTGGGACACTGTGACTCAGGACTACAGCAGAGCTCTGAGCAAGCTCATGATAGAACTTAATGTTCCCTTTCACCTCCTGTAAAGCAATCTCCACGGGCCAGGCAGAAGATAGTGATCAGCAATGATAACAGCATCTTCTACCAGAAAAAAAACAGATGCTACAGAGTGATTCATAAGGGCTCAGTAACAGAAAGCTGAAACTTGGGGTTTCATTTCCTTTTTTATTGGGACTGTTATTGTGTTGCTTTGGCAGCAACAGGAAACAAACAAAAAGCCAAAATTACATCCAGTTTGATCCAGTCAGTGCGCCAGCGCCAGTGGTACCATTAATAAAAATGTTCTAAGCTTCGGGACAAGGCTTCTTAGAAATAGTCAGATATTAGCATAAGCTTAAATATCTTCGTTAATTATCCCGGGAAAGAAAGTTCAGAATATGTCCACCTAATATTCAAAACTGATAATAGGAGGGAGAGTATATTATAGACTGCAGTGAGGGACAAAAATGAATCCAAATAAAGCTGGAGACACAGAGAAGCCAAGAGGGCAGTGAGGTTTGGAGCATAATTAAGTGAACCAATTTGGAGACAGATAATCCCACATGTAGGAAGTTTGACCAGAATGTGGTTTGCTACAGTCCTAAAACCAGCCTTCAGAAAATTGGGGGCAGAAAGCTCATTTTGGGCTTAGTAGGAGATAAGTCACTAATGTCTAAAATGCATTCCTGGGCAGTTGCTGAAAAACAGACTTTGGGTGAAAGATTTGTGTGGGATGGGAAAGGTCTTCAGTGAAAGGATCCATTTCACTAAATGTATCCTAGGCACAGGATACATTTCTTATGGGAATGTGTTTTATTTTTATTATTATTTGTATTATCTTTGTTGTTGAAAATATTACGAACGTCCCCTTTTTGGAATTTTTGTGAAGTGGGATTGTTGGGCTATGACCATAGGCTTGGTTTCAGGAGATAAGCTAACTGTAACTGTGGCCCTATATAGTAACATAGCATATGTGGACTATAGTGCCTTCAGCCAGAAGCAGGGAAATGAAGTGAGTTAAGAGATATGCAAAGCTTAAGGGATCATGGAAATTGAAGGCCCACAAGCTTCATGTATCAGTCTGACGGATCTTATATAGAATCTTAGAAGTGGAAGAGACTGAGTAGTGGATATTCCAGCTTGTCAAATCACACTGTCTAGGAAGTATAGTGAATCTGTTATGATACTGATTTGCTTCCTTTAACAACTACCAAAAATAACTACCGGTAGCTTAAACAAGATAGCAGGCATATATGTCCGGGAGGCCTAGGGCAGCTCTGTTCTATGAGATCATTCCATCCTTACAGGTTTCATCCTCACAAAGCTCTACCACCCTTTGGCTGTTGCCCTCATCCTCCTGATCACCATGTCCATGTTCTAGCTAGGGGAAAAGGAAAGAAGAGGAAGGTGGAGGACATGTGCCCTCTTCCTAGGGCATGCATGACCCTTAAGTCACATATATCACTTCCCTTTGCATCTAATTTGCCACAACTTTATCTGATGGCTTCACCTAGCTGCAAGGGAGGCTGAAAAATGTTCTTTTTCTGGATGGCTATGTACCCAGCTAAGATAAGGGGAAATAGATACAAGGGCAATTATCAGTCTCTGCTACACACAGCAGTTTCACCTGGGATATTTACTTTGCTACTTTGAAAACCTGCGCACTGATGTCATTTCCACAGGAATAAGATGAAATCATTTTGTTTCTCTGTTGCAGATCAACCCAAATGGTCCAGCCTGGTGCTGGTGGATATTAGCAGTTTTGCCATTGGAAAGCCGTGCTCAGCTTCCGTTCCTAGCAATGAGGTCCTTGAAGGATAGACTGAATGGCATTCGGCGCATCCTCGCCTTTATAGCACGAAACCAAAACTAGTGAGAGTGGATTGATGAAGAGGAATGTTCACCCTCTCTACTGCCTAGGGGAGTCATCTTGTAAATATATCTAATTGCAATAATATCTTAACTGAAGGAAGTATCAAATAGAGGCATTACCCTGCTGTTGATTACAGAGAGAGATTCAGTTGAAAGACCAAATAATGTGACTTGTTAGAAACTTTCTGTGTTAAGATACTTCTTGACATGCTGCACAACTATACCCACAGCAGAGGTATTAGAGAGTCCAGAAAAAAATTTCTTTTGACATAAAATTTTCTGAAAGTTTAAAGCGATTTTGCTTTAATTCTCTTTCTTTCATCAGTGAATGACTGTGATTGAAATGTGAAGCAAAGATACTAATAATGTTGCTGCATTATTTCACTGATTTGAGGTCCTACTCCAAATAGTTCAGGTTTTATAAAACATTGTATAAAATAATATTTATACTCCTTTTTTGTTTTAATAATTTATTTTTTGCACTACTGTATTCTTTTTTCTACATATATGTTTGTAACTATTTAAGTGTACATTACTGAATCCACTTGCTTTATTTATTGATATATTTAACCATGTAACTAGAAGGAAGTAACAATACTAGAAATGTGCCATTTTTGCTTTAACCATTTACTGCTAGGTTTGATCCCAGTTCTTGAACCATTTTTGTATCTATCCAATTGGATGCTTAAAGGAACAGCATAAAATACTTAAGGGATTTGCCATAGATTGTAGAATAAGCCAGGATAAAGTAAAATCATCCATTTTCTATGTATTATACAGAGCAAGACTGAATTATTTTTCTAGAATGAAGCAATGAATCAGAAGAGTATCCTTTATTACAGACATTTATCCGGGAGATCTAATTCTATGTTTCTAATCTCTCCCCAGTTAAGTTAGGAATGGGCTTTTTAGGCAGGATAATAATTAGCCCTTCTAAGGAGATGGTTTCCAGTTTGGTATGTCACAGTGAGTCCCAACTAGCCTCCATATCCTGCCTCTTTTCAGGGTTCTGAGGGCCACAGCCTGGCCAGCATGTGTGGAAACACTTGATGAAGGACTGTCCATTATGAAAAGTGCAAAGAAGCTGGTAGAAAAGGTAAAATGCTTAAAAAACAACCCAAACTATCATTTTGGTCTTTTAATCTTCTTAAAGGAAACAAAATACATGATTTTATCTAGCAATTGCCTTTCCTCATAGTTCCATTGGGCCAAAGATTTCAATATAGGGAAGAATGGTGGGTAAGGAGGTAAGAGTGAGCCCTGGCTTAGCTTGCTTTAGAGTTAGTGTGGTTCCTTTAGTGCCAGGCAAACCTGAAAAATGGTGTATGTATGGGAGTATTATAATGACGAGTGAAAAGATTAGGGCAGGGATGAAGTGAATCATGCCATTTGTACATTTAAGAAAATGACCATCCTCCTCTACCCTATGATTCAGAACTGCAAGTAGTGCATTGTTTACTAGAAGCCTGTCCATTCTGTTAAGGTGAGAGGTTAATGCCTCAAATAATCACTCTAACTTCTTGCATCACCACCTGTGGCCAGAAACAGAAAAGGCAAAATGAGATAATCTGCACTTTCTTAATGGATGCTATGTTGTCAGAGCATCATGTTGCCAGAAGGGGTGATGAAGAATGGAAGGACAGGCATGGATACTGCCCACTAAAAAGCTGCAGGACTCCAAGAGCATTACATTACAGACTATCCCTCCAACTAGCATATAGGAGACACTCAACAAATAATATATATGATTAGATTATTCATTGTTATGGGATTTCTTCAAGGCCCTATATTTGCATAAAATGCTACCTTTATTCACAGTACCCATTTCTAGCCCCTTTAAACTCAGTTGCACCACTAAGTATTGGACCATAATCTGATGCTTTACAGATAGTTCCTTTAGGAGTCAAGTCTGTTTTGGAAAGTGAGAAGACTTAGAAAACAAGTAAGACTCAGGGATAAAGGAGAATTCTGAGTCGGCAAATTTTTCTTATTTCAATAGAGCTAAAACGTAGTATTGTTTGGAGGTCTAAATTTTCTAATTAAATTGAAGCCTTAAGTTTTAGCTCCATTAGAATAACCAACTCATCACTCCTTGCTCTCCAAAATGTATTGAAAATCTTGGCAATGTCAGGGTGAGTGAATTTTACAATCTATGACTTTTATGCTTAGGTCATGGTATTTCTTTATGCTACCCCAACAAAAATGTATTGTGAGCCTATTATATACCAGTTACTGAGCCGTGATTTCACATACATGAGCCTGTTAAATTATTTTATTTCTCACATCTGCCCTGTGAGATCACATCGTCTCCATATTGGATAAGAATGCTGAGGCTCTGCAATATTAAATACTTTGCCTAAGTAACATACACTGAGTGGCCAGATTATTACGATCTCTGAATCTATAGAAATCTGGCCACTCGGTGTATATTCTAAATAATAAAAGGCTAATATGCAAATTGTCCCCTGGACCAGTTCGACCAGCAGGCAGGCCAGCCAATGGCCTATGTCCCCTCCCCCTGGCCAGGTTGGCCGGAACTCACCCATGCAAAAATTCATGTACCAGGCTTCATATATATATATATATATATATATATATATATATATATATACACACACACACAGTGGCCAGATTATTATGCATTCAAAGATCATAATAATCTGGCCACTCAGTGTAGTCATCCAGTAAGTAGCCAAGCTTGTTATTAAATCTATTACTTTGCAGATTTTTTAAAACATTTTAAATAGTTTCTGCTATACATAATTTTATTAAATAGATATGACAATCAACTCAAAAGCACCCCAGAAACTCACAGTGAGAAGTTGTAGGTTAAGTAAAATTAAATTACCTAGCATGTCTTTACTTAATCTGGGTAGAAAGGAAAGTTTGGATTTTTAAAATAAAATTCCACACCATAGAATGCTTCATGTTAAGTGAGTACTTAACTCCAGCAAATGTAGATCTTCACAAGGAAAAATTTTACTTTGCTCTCAGTAGCTTAGATACACATTTGGGTGGTTTTACAGTAAGCTTTTGTTTTAGTGGTGGGAAGCAGGATACAAGGCTCAGCCTTGGCTTTCTTTGGGAGGTACTTGAGCAGTATTTAGTTAGACGTGACCATTTTCACCTCTTATAAGTTGATTTTGCAGCAAAGTTTAGGAATGAAGATTATACAGAGACATAAAGCTAAATTTAGGCCAGAAGGACATGACTTCTCCTTGGTAGACAGTGCCATTTATTTGGTTAGGTTTTCCTGTCTATCGGACCCAGTCTTTTTCTAGTAGATGTGTGTGTGTGTGTGTGTGTGTGTGTGTGTGTGTGTGTGTGTGTGTGTACACTAGGTACCAGGCAGACATGCCTTTCTGCTTTGTACTGTATTAATGCTGCTAGCTAACAAACAGCAAAATGTATAAAATGGAATCTGATAAATTTAATTTTCTGTAGACAACTCAGAAAAAAAAAAAAAAAGAGTGATCTCCCCTGGCTTAGGGGAGGGAAAGGAACTGAGTATTTCAAAAAATTTGCCTTTCCTGAAGGCTGACTGCTTGTAGATCTGTGGGGCTAGTAAAATCACTGCACATGTGGCACTTCCAGCTCTGCCTTTGGTGTATGCATGGGTTCTGATCATCCCCTGTGACTAGCTATTGGAGCAATGGAGCTCCTGAGGCTGGCTCACAGCACCCAGATGTCTCTTAACTGTCAACAGGTTGCACACTGTTGATGAGCTGGAGTCCACTGGGGACTGTGATTCCCTAAGCAGACTCTATTTTCAAGATGGAGTTTTATTCAGGGACTTACTCCAACATGCTGACTTTGCATCCATTCTCATTTACCAAGGCAGAATCATAGCAGAGGTATGGATCATCTAAATATGCAGATGGAAAGCAGCTGAAATAACGGACAAGGACAGATTTTTCAGCCAGTTCTCCAGCTTGTGGATTTTCCCTCTGAATTAAAAATACATATAATAGTAATGGTTAGAATATTCAATTTTTTTACAGACAGAATTTTTTATTGAGGTTTTAATGTATGATCAAAGACAAGTCGGAAAAGCAGCTGGCTGTGTGGGCTGCAATTTGTGGCCCGCTCTGAATGCAGAGAGGAAGAAGGAAAAAGAGCTGCGTAAAATGTATGTGTTCAATTCCTCCTAGAATGATAGCCCACACCATTCAACTATTTTATAATCTGGCTTATGCACATCCAGAAGTGAAATAAAGACATTTTCACTAACAACTCTGTATATGCAAATGCACTAAGTTTACCTTGAGAGAGAAGTGCCTGTAATCTCTGTTCCTGGTGTCATTTTGAAGATTTGCTTCATGATTTTGTAGCCTTTTAAAAATTTGTCACAGAAAATGTGATAAACAAGTTTACAAAGTAACACTGTAGCTTATACATCATTTAAAAAGTTGTCTAACAGGCATCTATTGTCAGTGCAACAACAATAAACAAAATAAAAGGAGAGCAAATAGGTCAACATGGAATCATAGGATTATTTTAGATAAACTAGTTTCATCATTTTATGCAATTCTCAGTAATGCCAGGAGTAAAATATCAAGCAACCCTTGAAACAGCAGCAAAAATGTCTGTTATTCCAGTTGTTTGTTGAGCAGCCATTTTACTCTTATACTATAATGAACTGAAAGGAGAATTAAGATAATGCTTTTTTCCCCTGCCATATTGCTATTCAACTACCTCTATATGCCTGATTTCTCTTTAATATTTTCTTTCCTCCAAATCTGTACAAAGAAAAGTTTCAGCTCATCTATGTTGCAATAACAATGTAATATAGACAGTCTCTGTAAAAGCTGTTTATTCATTAAAAAAATGTTTTCTATTGTCTCACTTTGTATCTAACCTAACTCCACCTATATGTTAGGGCAAAAGTTACCCAAAATACTTTCATTTTGTTGGAAGCCGAATACAAAGGAAACCTGTTAAAACATCTATTTTGTTCATGTTCCTATTGGTTGTAATACTTTTGACCAGAAGATCTTTCAAGGAAATAGGCCTGCACTCAGATAGCAAGCTCTTTGTGACAGTGATGAAGGTGTGAACTGATTAAACCTGGCTATAGATTTAATTGGTTTTTAAAATGTACCAAAAAGGCTTTTTGTTAAAAAAAATTATACTGAAGAATTTTGACAATAATCTACCCCCAGTTTATTTGTAAATCCATTCATATATTGGGTTTGCTTAAAGCAGAGCACACTACCTACTATGCAATTCTAAACATAGACAACTATGTTTAGATAAAAAATAAAACAAAAAATAAATGTTTTATTTAGCATTATAAAAATGTTCATGAAAGCTAATTACACATTTTTATTTCAGTTAAACAGTTCCTAAACAATAGGCTAAAGCTAAGGCCCAAAGTGTGAACCTTTTTAAAAATATATATTTTTTTATTGATTTTAGAGAAGAAGGGATAGTGATAGAGAGACAGAAACACCAATGATGAGAGATAATCATTGATCAGATGCCTCTTGCACACATCCCAGGCATGTGCCCTTGGCCAGAATCGAACCTGAGACCCTTCAGTCCGCAGGCCGATGCTCTATACACTGAGCCAAACCAGCTAGAGCAAGTGTGAACCTTTTGACAGGAAAACTGGTAACATTGACTGGGACAGTGAACAATATTGACCAAACTGATTCTAGTAAGAGAGTTCAGTAACAACTCATCTTATTTCCAGGACCCATTTTATCCCATGCCATTGACAACTTTATACAGGTTCTATTTTACCACTGAAGAAACAAATGACATGGGAGTAGGGCAATTAAAAAAATGAAATGATAGAAAATTCCACTTGGGCTGGACCTTATTCTTTGTAAAAGGATATTTTGGGTAGTTGAGAAAATCCAAACTCCTCCCCAACTAGGTCCCAGAGGGAATGCTTGGCTCTGTTGGATGTTGCCATTCTGTACCCATTCTGCCACATTCTGGCTCTCATGGTCAAAGGAGCAATCTTCCCTCCAAAGCAGTTCTTCTGCCCAGAATGCTGGCATAACTCTTTCTGGAGAACTGTGTTGGATCATCTAAAAAGGTCTTGTTTGCAGTTGTCCCCTAAGCCTTGAGCAAAGCCAAAGACATTTTGTTTCCTCTCCTTTGGATCCACTCTGGAAAATTTCAGTTGTCTAGAGCCAAAGATGCCTCTCTGGAAGGAAGTTTCGGTCTCAAAATGAGATAGGAGCAAGAGAAAGGCGGGGGGGGGGGGGGGGGGGGGAGAGGAATGCCCTAGGCTCACAGGTTTCCAGATACTTAAACTTTCCCTCTGCTCTTATGTTTGATTTTTTCACTCCCAAGAGGGGCTGTGATGGGATGGAAAGGGGCTCGTGGCAATACTCCCCAATATTGGCTTCTTCCTGGTCAAGGCAGAAAGTACAGGAGCACTGATTAGATCTCTTAATATTTAGCCCACTTCCCCATCCATTTCCAGTTTTCTGTTACTGGTTTTCCCATTTCAACAGATGTTCGTGCTGACTGGCCACCCATGTTTACTGTCCTCTTACACACATGGATTAGCAAATGTTGCATTAGAAATCCCTGAAAACCTTTTTCCTCCACTAACTCATGTGATCCCTTCCAAACCGGCCTTCAGAACACTGCCTATCTTCCAGTATGTCCATAGCAACAATTTTTGGATGCTACAAGTGTAACAGAATTAAGTCCTGAAATAACCCAATTACCCTAAATCCAGTTTTGCTCTAAAAATCTTGCTTCTCTTGGATTTTAGGCACATTATGGGAATATTCAACATAGATATGGGAACAGGGGATATTGCTGCCCCTTTGGTCCATCAGGATGCTATGGCTATTTCTAGCATGCAACTGCATTCTTGGGACCATGTGCTCCTCCTACAAAGCCAAATGAGCACTTTCATCAGAGAACCAGTAGTTAGGTTGGGGAAACATTATAACCACAAATGAAGTTAAGACTTTCCATTTTAGACAGTGTACAGAAATGAGTTCCAGTTGGAGGGAGGGAAGGAGGCAGAGGATGATTGTGGAAATGGATAATCATGATAACCAAGGTAGTACCCTTTTCACCTTCTGTACAGAACTTCATGCATTCTCTTCCCCTATTGACTGGGATTGATCTTCCATCCCAATTGGGAATGTCATTTATGCTCATACCAAAACTGCAGTCATGTCATCAGGAAATATGTCATGCTCTTATACTCCTAGGCAGCCAAAGGCCCAGTTAATATTTGTTGAATGTTCACTCTGTGCCAGGCTCTTTGCTATGAGTAGATCTCAATTCCCATGTTGTAGATGAGTAAATTGCAGCACAGGATGGTTGTGATTTGTATGAGCACGTGGACTAAAACATAGGAAGTCTGATTGCAGAGACTGCACTCTTTTTTTCCTTTTTATTGGACTTATTGGACCCTGGTTGACAAAATTATACAGGTTTCAAGTGCACAATTCCACAATACATCTCTGTATATTGTGTTCACCATCCCAAGTCAGTCTCCTTCCATCACCATTTATCCCCCTTATAACCTCCCCCACCTCCCCCATCTCCCCTTCAGCCCACCTTGCCCGCCCCGGAGAATCACCACACCGTTGTCCCTATCCATGAGTTTCTCTCTCTTTTTTTTCATTTTTGCTCAATCCCTCCACTTCCCCACCCACCCCTCATCTCCACCCTGATAGCTGTCAGCTTGCCCCACCAGTCACCCCACAGATCAGCCCTGATTGCCAGCCAGGCCTAGGGACCCTATCCATGCATGAATTTCATGCACTGGGCATCTAGTACAGTAAATAATATTGTAATTCTAGTAACTATATATGGTGTCAGATGGGTACTAGATTTATCACAGTGATCACAGTTATATAAATGTTTAACCACTAGGTTGTATACCTGAAACTAATATAATATTGCATATCAACTATAATCAGAAAATAAAAAAGTTACTTGAGAAAAGAAATGGGGAAGGCAGAGGTGGATTGGGGAAAGAAAATTGCTGACAGGACTGGAGTAGAGGCTTGTGATTCATAAGATCTGAAGGCTTTGGGACAATGGATCTAGATCAGTCTTCTCACCCTGATCAACCAAACATAAACCAGGGTCCTGTTGTGCTAGGAGCTGGCTTACACTGGCTTATGCAAGCCAATTGTTAAGATTTCAGAAATTGTACAAGCTGGATGTTAAACACAGCCATTATTTTAAAACTAGAGGCCCTTTGCACAAAGATTCATGCAATAGGCCTTCCTTCACCTGGCTACCCACACTGGCTTTTCTCCAGCACCTGGGATCCAGGCCTTCGCTCTGGCCAGAGTCTTTGCATGATTGGCTGACTTCGGCCAATCTGCAGGCTTCACTCTGTTCAGAGTGCCGCTCCTGTAGCTCCTCCCATCCTCCCATTCCCCTCCAAGCAGGGATCCTGCCCCTCCAGGAGCAGCTGGGAAGCAGGGCTCCTGCCATCTTTGTCCTGCTAATTTGCATATTCCCTCCTGATTGGCTGGTGGGCATCATAGAGGTCTGGTCAATTTACATATTTCTCTTTTATTAGTGTAGATCGGTGTTTCCCAAACTTTTGACATATGTGTACCCCTTCTATAATTTTCCTAACGCTGAGTACCCCTCGTCAAAAAAAGGATGTATTTTAATAACAAAATCAAAATATATTTATTTTTTATTTTTTTGGTTTACACAAAATAATAATAAACAAAAAATAAAATATAAATAAAAGTTATTTTATAAATAACATTTATTTGCACACCGGACCATCTCATGCCTCACAAGACTCTTTTTAAAAATATATATTTTTATTGATTTTTTACAGAGAGGAAGGGAGAGGGACAGAGAGCTAGAAACATTGATGAGAGAGAGACATCGATCAGCTGCCTCCTGCACACCCCCAACTGGGAATGTGCTCGCAACCAAGGTACATATCCTTGACCAGAATTGAACCTGGGACCTTCCAGTCCACAGACCGACGCTCTATCCACTGAGCCAAACCAGTCCTGGCGCAAGACTGTCTTGACTTGACTCATGAGAATGTAGAATTAGGCGCAGCTAAGCATGGTGCAGTGCATATCCCCACCAAACTCTTCCCGTACCCCTGGGGGTACACGAACCACACTTTGGGAAACACTGGTAAAGATAAATGATTTAAACTTACAATTAAATAAATTACATTAGAGATCAAGTAATAACCCCCTGGCAATGGGCAAAGAGACACCTGATTGGTGGTGTTGCTCTTATATCAATCAGGGGCAAAGCAGATGTACAGTCCTTAGTTCATCCTAGCTTGATGCTTGTGTAGATGGCCAGAGCTGTTTTATGTCTGAGGCACATAAAATGATAATTTCTAGTTCTTGGAAGGGAAAACATCAGAAACACTGGTCTCATAATAAGTAGATTATTATTTAACTGAGGCTTAGGAGGGATGTAGTTTTAAAGTTTATGGAGCTGTTATTGCTCTAGTAACTTCTAGATAACAGTAAGTAGGTAGTTCTAGCACAACTCCATTAAGAGTGAACATGTCACATAGTTTCTGTGGCATGGATATATGTTATTTGCACATAAAACTGGGTGCTATGAGAATAATAAGTGGGTCATTATTAGCTTTCAGAAAATTAGATAGGGGTCTAGTGTGGTAATGTTGGAATTATTTCACAAGGCAGTTACTGAGAATCATGTATTCTCAGGAGCCAGAATGTTCAAATCCCGAGTCTCTGCTATTTAACTGTCAGTGTGATCTTAGATGCATTTAACTTGCCTGTTTCTTGCCTGAAAAGTGAGTTTTAATAATAGTTCATATAAGTTGTTGGGGGAAAAAACAAAACATGAGAAGCACTTAAAATGGGTCCTAGCACAGTTGTAGCTAATAATATATATGAGCATCTGTCTTTTTCTGGGTTCCGAAATAAAATAAGATAAAGATAAAGTAATAAATACTCAAAACTTATCACTTTCTAATTATTGTACTACTTTTACTCTTACCTATACTCTTAAAGTTATTTAGGTCTACTGCATTTGTGTGATGGGAAATGTTATATAATGCTATGCTACTGAGCATCTCTTTCCAAATGCACACCACACTAGAAATCAGGGCTCCCCTCCCAGAAAACTGGTTGCTATGTTTTTACCAGCAAATACTCTGAGTTTTTGTTATTTCTCAGTCTCTAAACTGACCTTGAATGCCAAGAGTCATTTCCAGGAAAAAGCAATCCTGAAAATGATTTCATATGTACATGTGAAGTGCTAGCAGTCCAGATTTGGGGTTTTGGCACTTATATAAGTTTTGTTTCAACAGAGATCTCCTGGAGACATCATGATATGATTTAAAAAGATTTTTTAGTCCAGCCTTTGAAGAGACTGTTGAAATACACATAATAGACAACTATCTTCTCTGGTTTTGTTTGTCATCATTCCACAGATTCACTCTTCAAACCACAAGACTGAAACTATTCCCCCTGTCTAGGATTTCAGTGGAATTAAGCAATTGAGCCCCCATGATTCATTCCACTAAAATCATGACAAAATGGCCTGGCCAGTGTAGCTCAGTGGTTGAATGGCCTATGAACCAGGAGGTCACGGTTTGATTCCTGGTCAGGGCACATGCATAGATTGTAGGCTCCATCCCCTGTAGGGGTTGCAAGAGACAGCCAATAAATGATTCTCTATCATCATTGATATTTTTATCTCTCTTCCCTCTCCCTTCCTCTCTGAAATCAATAAAAATATATTTTAAAAATAAATAAATAAAATCATGACAAAATGGATTCACATGTTCCCAGTGCAGGAGCTCCCAAATAGAGAGGTCTCTTTTTACCACCACTACACAAATGTAAATACTACTACTGCTACTACGTACAGGAAACAGCTGATCAGTGATGTTTTTCTCTCAATTTTTCTATGGCTGTCTCCTTCTCCCTTCCTCTCTCTCTAGAAATCAATAAAAAGATTTTTTTTTAAAGTCGAGTTCTCGGTGAGATCCTGGTGCAGGGAGCGAGAATGGACTAGAGGGAGTCAATGGGGGGGGGGGGAGGAGGAGGAATCTATGTAATACTTTCAACAATAAAGAATTATTTTTTAAGTGTAGTTCTGACTATCCTTTTATCCTCCATTGGTTTCCAATATTCAAAACTGCTTCTTTGTGAGGAATAGAATTATATCTCTTCCAATGCCTCTCTTCCCTTAGCTGTAGGGCTAAAGAATAGAGCATTCTGTCTATTTTGGCTAAAGAAAAGAGACCATCAGATTGAGCCCAGAGATTTATATGTGGGGCCCCATAAACAAAACAACTTCATTTTACTCTTTTCAAACAGAATTTTAGTTGGGTCTCTTCTACTAACAGCCATTTATTAGGAAAAAGTTAATGGCTATAAATTTTCAAAACAGGATTATGAAAATTTTCAGAATGAAAGCTAGATAGATGAACTCTTGGGGTAACAGTTTTCATTGACCTAAAACTACATAGCAAAAAGAAAATAGGGTATTTTTAATAGTGAAAACATGACATTGGTATTTAACCTTTTTAGATTAACAGTAAAATCTTTATAAGGCTAATGGAACCACATTCTAAATCATTTTTTTCCAGCACTTAGCGTGAGGAATATGATTGTCAAATGTTTCTAGATATCTTCACCCATCTGGTCCTTGGGACGTTACTTGATACTTGTACTGGAACTAGCTACCATTAGATGAGCCAATTTGAAGTCCAATATTTTATCTTCAAGAATATCAGAGCAGGTGGTTTAAGAACTCCAGATGTTTTAATTTGGGTAAGTGCAGCCACAAAGCATGCTGGAGCTTCAATAGAGAACTGGTAGAGAAGAGGAAGTAAGTGGCATTAGATAACATTGTGGCGGGGGGGGGGGAGACTAGCCTGGTTTGACCCTAGAAGGGTAGAGGGAATGGAGTAGTAAAACATCCCAAGTCAGCAATACCCAAGGCAGGTACTTGGGAGGCTAGAAGTCCAAGATCAAGGTGTGGCAGATCTGGTTCATTTTGATGCCTCTCTCCTTGCCTTGCAGAGGGTCACTTTCTCATTTCCTCATGTGGCTCTTTCCCTTCTTATAAGGACACCAGTCACATGGGATTGGGGTTCACTTTAATGACCTCATTTAAACTTATCACCTCCTTAAATGCCATATCTATAAGTATTTCTTTACTGTGACAATCACGGCTAGAGAGCAGACATGAGTCTTGAGTAGGGGGTGCAGGAGATTGAGAAAATTAAAGAGACAGACACAGAGACAGTAGGGAAAGCTGGGACCCAATGGGACAGCTGGACCCTGATGGAGAGACAATAACATTTGTCCCTGTTGTGGGCTAAATTGTGTCCCATGCAAAATTCATGTGTTGAGGCCCTAACCACTTCCACTCAGTACATCAGAATGTGACTGTATTAGAAGACACTATAGAGAGCACCTGGGAACCATATGATCATCTCTTTAATTATTGTCAGCTGAGTCCAGTGATATTGGCAGAGCCATGTCCTGGAAACATACCATGCCAGAGGCAGGTACGTCATCAGCCTGACCCTTAACTCAGGCACCAGGGGGTGGGGGGAGGAGTTTCATTATTTAAGTTCAGCCAGGAGCAAAGAGTGGATGCAGTTATCTGGGCTCAGCCATGAGTGACAGCTACATAGATGCCACAAGAGTGAAGAATTACAGTTTAATCTTTAACCATGATTTCACATAATTTCCTTTGTCTTAAACTCTAGTAAAACTTCCTGGAATCATACTGTATAAAATAAATGGGGCACTGGCTCTGGGTCACTGTCTCTCCATCAGAGGGCCAGCTGTCCCATTGGGTCCCAGCTTTCCCTACTGTCTCTGTGTCTGTCTCTTTCTTTTTCTCAATCTCCTGTCCCCCCTACTCAAGACTCATGTCTGCTCTCTAGCCGTGATTGTCATAGTAAAGAAATACTTATAGATACGGCATTTAAGGAGGTGATAAGTTTAAATGAGGTCATTAAAGTGAACCCAAATCCCATGTGACTGGTGTCCTTATAAGAAGGGAAAGAGCCACATGAGGAAATGAGAAAGTGACCCTCTGCAAGGCAAGGAGAGAGGGATCAAAATAAACCAGATCTGACACACCTTGATCTTAGACTTCTAGCCTCCAGAACAGTGAGAAAATAAATTTATGTTGTTTAAGCCACCAATCTGTGTTATTTTGTTATTGCAGCTCTAGCAAATGAATACAATTTTTATTGTGTCCTAGACTCTAAATGTCTTTCCAATATTTGTGGAAGTGCCCATTGATGAGTGTTGGTGGGAGGCAGAGGCTCTCTAGTAGCAGCAATGGCTGCATCAAGATAGAGTTCCTAGTTCAATATAGAGTGTTAGGGAGCAGTTTGCCATGTCTACTGTCCACTGGTGGCAACTACAGTAGTATCCTGAGTAAGCTAGTAATGCAATGTAATGGTCATTGTTCTGGCTTGCATAGACCTGAACTAGGCCCCCTAGCTCTTCTAGAGCCTCTGTGAGCTACCAAAAGCCTTTAAATACATACATTTTCTCCTTAAATTAGCTAGAGGAGGTTTCTGTGTCATGAGACCACCAACTGCTATGATTCAGGTCTACATCGTTATCTTGAGAGTAACTCAAATGCACTAGGTGTCAGAAGCATTCAAAATTAAATTGTGAAGGCCTCAGGATTCTTAGTAGTCAGGCAATTTTGAGCAGTGCTCTAGCCATCAGAGATGCTGGCAAGAGGAGCACCCAATCTGAGGTGGGTTTTTTCTTTTTCTTTCTCCTCCTCCTCCTTCTTGTTCTTATTTATTTATTTATTTAGTCTTCCATTTTCCCCCTTCATCATTGGCCAATGTTTTTTTTTAGTTTTTTTTAATTAAGGTATTATATGTGTACATAGCTTACCATTGCCCCCCCCCCCACCTCCCATTCATGCCCTCCCTCCCCAGAGTTCTGTGTTTGTTGGTTGTACTTATATTCATGCATACCAGTCCTTCGGTTGTTCTCTTATCTCCCCCCAGGTCTCCTTCCCCTCCCTGCTGTCGTTTGACAATCTGCTTGTTTTATGGTGACTATCTCAGGACCACATGAATAGAATCCGCTCCTCATTTGGCAGTCTGCTTGTTTTATGGTGACTATCTCAGGACCACACGAATAGAGTCTGCTCCTCCTCTGGTTCTCACTGCCCCTTCCCCTGGGTCCCACTGCTTCCCCTGGGACACACGGCTTGCTCGGGCCATACGGCCCCCTGGGACACACGGCTCACCCGGGGCACACGGCCCCCAGGGACAAACGGCTCACCCTGGGCACACGGCCCCCTGGGACACACGGCTCACCCGGGGCACACTTGGCCAATGTTTTGACTAAGCTACTGGGCTCCACAGACATTGTTCAGCCCTATGTGGGGCCTTTGGGAGGAAGTTACTTCTGTAATCCCTACTCTCAAAGAGTTTGGGCTCTCTTTGGAATTGAAGCTGCCTTAAAATGCATCTCCCACCACCCTATCCCAGGCCATAATGACACCACCATATTATTTATGTGTAAACTTTGATTCTCTATTACTTGGAAACCAAGGCTCATTCTGGGACACAGTGGCAGCTCTATATCTATAAGGATGAATATATATATAGTTAGCTGAGTCCATATCTATATTCTTCCTTATAGATATGGCAGCAAATAATTACTAGTGGGAGGTGGGGATATGGGCCAAAAAATAATGGCCACTGTGTGTGACCAGGGAGCTATCTTGAAGCTGAGTTAACATAGCAAGCACACTATTTCTATTTAGACGGTATGTGGTAGAAGAACAGAAATAGAAAACATCTCTAAATATACCTTTTTCACTTTTTACTTAATATTTAAAATATAGGTTGTCCTTATCAAATAAGGATTTTATTATTTTTATTTGAGGGTAATTTTGAGAGGCAGTTCCTCCAAACTGTTCCTTGGTGCCACCAGTCCTGGGCAGGGGGCATCTAGGGTCACAATCTTTTATCAGAAGGCAGTTGTTCAGCTCCAAGTTCAATTTTTGTTCTTAAGGACTTATGCTGTTCCTCAGCCACCTTACCTGGGGCCTGACTTCTGATTGCCCACACATTTAACTCTGCTCACTGTTCTCCCAAGCACAGGATTCAGGGCTTTTGAGGTTTTACTTACCCCTTGGGCATAGAGCATAGCTCTTAGTTGATCATTTTTAAAAATATATTTTATTGATATTATACAGAGAGGAAGGGAGAGGGATATAGAGTTAGAAACATCTATGAGAGAGAAATATCGATCAGCTGTATCCTGCACACTCCCCACTGGGGATGTGCCCACAACCAAGGTACATGCCCTTGACTGGAATCAAACCCAGGATGCTCTGTCCACTGAGCCAAACCAGCTAGGGCTTAGTTGATAATTTTTTAATGTGACCTCAGGCTTGCCAGACTTCTGATACTGCCAACTTTTCTTTGCCATTTCTTATCAACTCTCCAGTTCCCCCTACTCCATTCCTGCCTGTGGAGTCTAGGCATGATGATGGAGCTAGTCCTTTAACAACAGCATACACAACTAAGGGGTAATTCCCTTCTTTTTGGAAGCCCAATAGGATTATTTAATTGAAAATGTCAAAATACCATACAAAACAAAACAAAACAAAACAAAAAAGAAAAGAAAACCCAGGAGACAAATTGAATTTGTCTGAGGTAGAAGGGTTTCAAGTATTAGTCAGCATGAAAGAGCACATTATACTTAAATTATGCCCAATCCCTCATTGAATATTTAACTTTGTTTTAACTTTTGTATTAGGGTAAATAAAATAAAGGTCAGTAGAGTATAGGTTTCTATAGCAACCTGGCAGCCACACCTCTTGTAACCTATGAAATCATTAAAATCCAAGGTGTAACTAGGTCAGAGAAGAGCCTTATGGGAATTGGCTGACCAATGGTTATATAACTGGAATAAGTGAAGGTTACAGCCCACTCATCTGGAGGAGACAAGTAGGTATTTACAAATGTCTGAATCTGCCTCATACTGCCCTTTGTTATGAGAGCCTTCAATTGGTGGTGGGAAGAGGGGGTTGAGAGTATATATGTTGTGTATATGGCTTCAGAATAAGGAGGGTGGTGCTCTAAAGACTGGAAGGATAAAACTTGAGAAAGAAAACTCAAGGCTCAAGTCTGAAAAGCCTGGTGCTACCAGACTGGGTGATCCCTGCTGGTCTGCTACCCTGCCAAGAGTGGGCAGGCCTCTTTTTTTAGGGGTTGGGGGAGGATGGGGCAGGTGTGTACAAGTCAGCTATATTTGAGACTAAAGCAATGTGTGGGCAAGAAAACAGGGAGACCAGGATGGGCATGTTGGCAAGTACAAAAAAAAAGACTCAATAAACAAAAACCCTATGCCTGGAAACCTTAAGATTTACCAAGGTTATAAAGGGCTAAACTACCCATAAATATACACTGAGTGGCCAGATTATTATGATCTCTGAACGCATAATAATCTGGCCACTCAGTGTATATACTATATAATAAAGGGGAAATTGTCCCCTCAACCAGGATTTCGACCAGCAGGCAGGCCTGCCAACCACCCATGTCCCCTCCCCGTGGCCAGGCTAGCCGGACTCCACCAATGCATGAATTCATTCACCAGGACTATAGTGTGTATGCATGCGTGCATGTGTGTGTGTGTGTGTGTGTGTGTGTGTGTGTGTGTGTGTGTGTTATACTGAGTGGCCAGATTATTATGTTCAGAGGTCATAATAATCAGGCCACTCAGTGTATGGGTTGCAGTCCCCATTCTCCCTTATCCCACAACTTATAACAACAACCACACATTTTTTATCTATGCCTCCAAGAATGCTAATTTGATGATTAGTACAGAGACTTCTGGAAATTAATACCCACTATTAGTTTCCTTTATCTCAGCATCAACTCTGCAAACCAGATGTAAGTAGATTAATCAACATACTTTTATTTAATGTGGGAAATTGCAGAGCATTATATAAGGCAGCTATTTTATTTTGCATCTGCTGATGAGAACAGGGCTTGACGTAGAGACATTTATTTCTGGATAATACAATGATGGAAAGAGAGAGATGCATTCTAGTTTCTCATCATCCTGTGGCAGGAAAGCATATCACCAGGTCAACATCAGCCTCATCAGAGGGGCCAGATTCCTCATTCTCACCAACCACACAAATGCTGGGATGCTAATTCCTTGACCCTGGAAATTGATTCTTTGTCAATCTCTCTTATATCTCAGAACCCATTTCTGCCCTCTCCATCCACCCAATAGCACGCTCAGGCTCCTATTTATTATTTTGATCACATTTACCTGAGAGAAGGCAGAAGTGGAAGACTGAAGAATGCTTAACTTTGAGGGAGTGGTGGTGAGAGAGGTCAGCTTAGGATAACAACCAGAGCTATAGCACTCATACGCTGGCTTTAATAAAAGTCCAGGGTCATTTCCAACTTGCTGAGTGACCTTCAGTCTTCTATGAGTCACAGCTGCAGCTGAGTCATAGACAGAAAGAGGGAGACTTGTGTTTTCTGCTTATAGGCCTTCTTCCTTATTCCCTTCCCCATATTCTTCCTAGATACTTGAAGAAGGGGCTGTGACTTCTATTATTATGATGATGAATGTCATGTCTTTGGAGTCACATAAATCTGTCATTTACTTCCTGTAGATTACTTCCTCTGCCTGGGGCTTAATTTCCTTATCTACAATGTGGGGAGAAAATAATACCTCATAGGATATCTCAGGACTGTTATGAAGTATAAATGCGATAAACTATGTAAAGAACTTTTTAAAAAACTTCTGTTTCTTTTGACTTAAAAAAATATTTTTATTGATATCAGAGAGGAAAGGAAGAGAGAGCGAAACATCAACGATGAGAAAGAATCATTGATTGGCTGCCTCCTGCACGCCCTCTACTGGGGATGAAGCCTGCAATCCGGGCATGTGCCTCTGACCTCAATGGAACCTGAGACCCTTCAGTCTGCAGACCAATGCTTTATCCACTGAGCCAAGCTGGCTAGGGCTTTAAAGAATTTTTCATTGTCCTTGTTATATACTAAATATTCAATGAGTATGAATCACTATTAAGTCATTCCCCCACATTGTTTTGGAAATATTTTTGGAAATTCATCTATTATGAGCTTGGTTAGTGAAAATCATTTCTTTAGAACCTCATCACCCTCAAGGAGTAAGCAATGATCCAATCTAATTTCTTCAGCAAACAGCACA
The DNA here is from genome assembly GCA_963924515.1 of Vespertilio murinus. Taxonomy (NCBI): domain Eukaryota; kingdom Metazoa; phylum Chordata; class Mammalia; order Chiroptera; family Vespertilionidae; genus Vespertilio; species Vespertilio murinus. The sequence continues at coordinate 68,797,691 of OZ004710.1, forward strand.
TATCCCACAAAGCTATGCATGGAAAAGCACGTGGGCTTCTCTGTGAGCTTCCTTTGTACCCCGTAAGGTATGGATTATGTATTAACTACCTTTTGCTTGTTAGACTTCTGCTAGGGGCATAGGTATCCAAGGTTTCTCCAAGTTTATGCTAATGAATAGTTTATCCAATCCATATAGAAAAATTATGCTGTTCCTAAGTGTAGGTAGAATCTGTCCTTTGGCTACCTGTGTGCCCCTGGGTTCCCTTCACATTTCATATCCATTGTAAGTCCCGCATGGGTACCCTGACATCATACTCAACCAATGGAACTGACCAGCTTTCAAATCAAAGGCTATTTTGCTAGTTTCTTTCTCTAGAAACAACATCAATCAACATGTTTCCTACCAAAGTTATTTACTTCTTATTTTTATTTTTTATTTCTTTTAGAGAAAGGCAAGTCTGAAAGAGAGCTTTTATGAAGTGCTGCTAAGTCTTTTCCACAACAGGTTCAGAGAGTCAATTTCATGACTACGTGCTTTTAATACCCTCCAAAATCAAGAAGGACCACCTTGCCACAGAGCCTCTCAGTCCCAGAATGTAGTCATAAAAAAATGGACAGGCTCAGTGGTTGTGTCAACCTATGAACCAAGAAGTCATGGTTTGCCAAAACTGGTTTGGCTCAGTGGATAGAGCTTTGGCCTGCTGACTGAAAGGTCCCGGGTTCGATTCCAGTCAAGGGCATGTATCTTGATTGTGTGCACATCCCCAGTAGGGGGTGTGCAAGAAGCAGCTGATCGATGATTCTCTCTCATCGATGTTTCTAACTCTCTCTTGCTCTCTGTAAAAAACCAATAAAATATAAAGACAAAACAAAACAAAAGAAGTCATTGTTCGATTTCTGGTCAAGGCACATGCCCAGGTTGTGGGCTTGATCCCCAGTGGGGGGCGTGCAGGAGCAGATGATTGATGATTCTCATCATTGATGTTTCTACCTCTCCCTCTCACTTCCTCTCTCAGAAATAAATAAAAAATATATTTAAAAAGAAAAGAAAAGGAAAGAAATAGGTTTCAAGGCACCAGAGGCAGATTTTCTTTTTCTTTTTTCTTTTTTTTCAAGGAACAAAACTTTGGCAATGGTTCATACACACAAAACAGGCAAGATCAGTGCCAATGTTCTAATTGTTCCAGATGTAGTCATTAAAAAACTATGTGTGAGCGCTTCTGAAGCATCCTCATGTGTTCCAAATACAAAAAGTAGAAGCACATAAATGTTGAAGATAAGGCATAGGCTCTACAGCCTAATTCTTTATACTAATGATGCACACATAGACTGTGCCAGTCTTCTCCAACTCGTTATTGCAGGGTTCCTGCTGTAATCTACTTTTTACAACAGACTACAGCCATGGGAAGAAAAATGCTACAGTACCAATGAGGGGCCTGTACAAGTTTTCCTCTGATAAATGCATGGATACTTTTTAAGTCCAGTTGCTTACACATCCGTTAGTCCAATAATTTACACTATCTTTGGAATAGTAGTAGGCATATTGTGGACTTTTCTGTAATTGGGGAGTTATAAAATTGTTGTAGAATGATATTTAAAATTGGACAGACCCTTAAAAACCATCTTAAAAACCTAGTCCAATGTCCCCATTTTTTAAAAAAAGTGAATAAACTAAGGTCCAGAGAGATTTTTCACTTATCCAAGGCCATTATGTGTATTTTGTGCCAGAATTAGAACTAGAATCTAGGACTCTTGACATCCAGTTCAGTGATTTTCCCAGGACAGTATGCTATTTTATATTGTAACATTTGTTTTATCTTAAATAATAAAAGTAAATACTTATTGACCACTTCCTATGTGCCAGGCATTGTGCTAAGCATTTAAGTATATTATTGTATTTAATCTACCAAACAATGTAAGAGGTAGAGACTTACTAGTATATTTTCCCAACTTTATAGACAAAGAGATAGAGACTACAGAGGTCAAGTAACTGAGCCAAGGTTGCACATGACACCATGCAACTCCTTTAATATTTAATTTATTGCTAACTGGCATGGCACAGTGGTTGAGTGTTGACCCATGAACCAAGAATTCGCTGGTTCAATTACTGATCAGGGCATATGCCCGGGTTGTGGGCTCAATCCTCAATAGAGGGCATGCAAGAGGCAGCCAATTGATGAATTCTCATCATTGATGTTTCTCTTCCTCCCACTCCCTTCCTCTCTAAAATCAATGAAAATATTTTAAAATTTTTAATTTACTAAGCTAACCAATCTAATCTAAATAGAAGAGTTCTCATACTATAGAGGATATGTACATTGACCATAATCCATAAGGTAGAATGTCGGGATTATATGTACATTTGTTTATTTTTACCCTGAGAAGATAATTTTCTATATAAATAATTGAAATTTTATTTCTGGGATGTTCTTCCCTTTTCTGAATGCTCTCACTGGCATTCACCACAATGTTTAGGAATGGTAATATGATGAACCTTTGCAAATGTACACAGGTTGTAATTAAAAAGGGGAAGGCAGTTTCCAGGGGTTGGGGCTGTGGCTGGGGAAAATGAGAAGTTACTAATCAGTGGGCATAAGGTTTTGGTTAAACAAAATGAATAAGTTCTATAGGTCTGCTGTACAACACTGCACCTGCAGTTAACCATAATGTATTGTACACTTAAAAATCTGTTAAAGCCCTAGCTGGTTTGGCTCAGTGGATAGAGCATTGGCCTTCATACTGAAGGGCCCTGGGTTTGATTCTCGTCCAGGGCACATCCCCAGGTTGCAGGCTTGATCCTCAGTAGGGGGCGGGCAGGAGCTGCTGATCAATGATTCTCTCTCATCATTGATATTTCTATCTCCCTCTCCCTTATTCTCTGAAATTTAAAAAAAACAAACACACATTAAAAATTGTTAAGCCCAACTGGTGTGACTTAGTGGTTGAGTGTCATCCTGTTAACTAGGAAGTCATGGTTCGATTCCCAGTTAGGGCACATGCTCAGGTTGTGGGCTCGATCATCAGTGGAGGGCATGCAAGAGACAGCTGATCAATAATTCTCTCTTATTGTTGCTGTTTCTTTCTCTCGCTCTCTGAAATCAATTAAAATATATTAAAAATAAAATAAATAAAAACCACATTGTAAAAAAATACTTTATGAACATAGGGATCTCTATATCTTTTCAAATTATTGTTGTCATTTTCCTATTATAGTAAATACCCAAAAGTGGAATTCCTGGGTCATATTGTAGGTCCATTTTTAATTTTCTGAGAAATATCCATACTGTTTTCCATGGTGGCTGTACCAATTTTAAAACACACCAATTTACAATGTACAATGCACAAAGGTTCATTTTTCTCCACATCCTCACCAACACTTGTTGTTTGTTAATTTATTGGTAAGAGCCATTCTGACAGGCACAAGGTGGTATTTCATTATAGTTTTGATTTGCATTTTTATGTTGATTAGTAATGTTGAGCATTTTTTTCATGACAGTTGCTCATCTATGTCTTTGTAATAGCCAAGATATGGAAACAATCTAGATGTTTAGTGGTAGGTGAATTGATAACAAAATCATATATAGAACACAGCAATAAAAAAGAATGAAATTTTGCCATTTGAGACAACATGGATGGGTGGATCTAGGGGTGTTATGCTTAGTGATAAGAAATAAAGACCAACCTGCAATCCCACCAGCAGTGCACGAGGGTTCCTTTTTCTCTGCAACCTAGCCAACATTTGTCGTTTGTTGTTTTGTTGATGTTGGCCATTCTGACAGGTGTGAGATGGTACCGCATTGTTGTTTTGATTTGCATCTCTCGGATAATTAGTGACTTTGAGCATGTTTTCATGTGCCTCTTGGCCTTCCTTCTGTCTCTTTTTGAGAGGATTCTATTTAGGGCCATTGCCCATTTTTAATTGGCTCATTTATTTTCCTTTTATTGAGTTGTATAAGCTGTCTGTAGATGTTGGAGATTAAACCTTTATCAGTGATACCATTTGCAAATATGTTCTCCCATACAGTGGGTTTTCTTGTTGTTTTATTGATGGTTTCTTTTGCTGTAAAAAAGTTTTTTTATTTTGATGTAGTCTCACTTGTTCATTCTCTCTTTAGCTTCCATTGTCCTAGGGTTAGTATCAGTGAAGAAGTTCTTTAGGCATATGTCTGAGATTTTGTTGCCTGCGGATGTCTCTAGTATTTTTATGGTTTCCCGTCTTATCCAAAAGATGCAAATCAAAACAACAATGCAGTGCCATCTCATACCTGTCAGAATGGCCAACATCAACAAATCAACAAACGAAAAATGTTGATGAGGCTGAAGAAAAAAAGGAACCCTAGTGCACTGCTGGTGGGATTGCAAGTTGGTGCAAACACTGTGGAGAACAGTATGAAGCTTCCTCAAAAAACTGAAAATGGAACTCCCATTTGACCCAATAATCCCACTCCTAGGAATATATCCCAAGAAACTAGAAACACCAATCAGAAAGGATATATGCACCCCTATGTTCATAGCAGCACAATTTACAATAGCTAGGATCTGGAAACAGCCTAGGTGCCCGTCAGCAAATGATTGGATCAGAAAACTATGGTACATCTACACAATGGAATACTATGCTGCCATAAAAAAGAAGGAATTCTCATCATTTGCAGCAACCTGGATGGAATTGGAGAACATCATGCTGAGTGAAATAAGCCAGTCAATGAAAGAGAAATACCACATGTCCTCACTCATTTATGGATCATAAAGAACATTATAAACTAATGAACAGAAAGGTAGATATAGTGACAGTTAAGCAACAAGCAGACTGTCAAATGACAGCGGAGAGGGTAGGGTGATCTGGGGGAGATAAGAGATCAACCAAAGGACTGGTATGCATGCATATAAGTACAACCAATGGACACAAAACTATGTACACATATAATACCTTAATACATTAAATATATATAGAAAGAAAGAAAGAAAGAAAGAAAGAAAGAAAGAAAGAAAGAAAGAAATAAAGAGAAATAAAGACAAATTCCATATGGTTTCACTTACATGTGGAGTAAAAAAACCAAAAACAACAACAACAACAACAAAAAACCAACCACCCACAACAGGCATACAAAACAAAAACAAAAACAGACTCATAGAAACAGAGACCACAGAAATGATTGCTAGAGAGTAGGGAGATAAGGGGATAGGTGAAAAGTTGAAAGGGATATAGTCAATAATATTGTGATAGGTTTGCATCGTGACAGGTGATTACTAGAATTAGTGGGAAGATTACATTGTAAGGCATAAAAATGTCAAATCACTATATTGTACATTGAAAGTAATATAATATCCAACTATAGTTAAATTTTTAAAATCACACTGAATAAAATCCTATGTATAAATGTTTTAAAAAATGAAACCACAGAGAAATGCTTGAGAACAAGTATATGAAATGTTATATATATAAAAATAAACATAACTACACATCCATCAGAGTGGCTAAAATAAAATATGGTGACAACAAAGAATGCTGGTGAGGATGAATAACTATCACTTGTATCAGGTGATGGTTTGAAGGTATCACTGATACAGAAATTCTCCCTGGTAGCCCTTCAAACCAGAAGTTGCCAACCTTTACATGCCTATCATTCTACGATTTCTCCAAATATGGGAAAATTTATATTTGATTTGTGTAGACAGCTGCTTGGCAACACTTCCCAGGAGAGCTTGGATTTCAGTAAAAAGCAAACACTTCTAGCTCTGTGTTGGGAACATCCTGGGTTGACTCCAATGGTCCTAAAGGAACATTGCACAACCTGCTTAAAATTAATTAAATATCTGAATTTAATTTATACTAAAGATAAATTAAACCATGAAACACCCCCCCACACACAAATTTTGATCTAAATTTCATTTTACTCTCCCTTCTTCCTCCACAAACCCTCCCTATGCTCCTCTGGCCCATGGTGTGAAATTTCTCTGCATTCATGGAACAAGTTAATGTGATATTAGAACTATGTCATTTAGCACAGTGGTTGGCAAACTCATTTAGTCAACAGAGCCAAATATCAACAGTACAACGATTGAAATTTCTTTTGAGAGCCAAATTTTTTAAACTTAAACTTCTTCTAATGCCACTTCTTAAAAACAGGCTCGCCCAGACGGTGGTATTTTGTGGAAGAGCCATACTTAAGGGGTCAAAGAGCCGCATGTGACTTGCGAGCCGCAGTTTGCAGACCACAGATTTAGCACATTCTTCTGTGTTGGTGTTCTTGTTCTGTTTGTAATGAGTTGCTGTCTCCTAGTTTGGTTGTACACTCCTTGAGAATAAGATTAGTGTCAGATACTTTGGTTATACCACCTCTTCTACCCCCTCAGTGGGTTAGCAGTTTGGCATAAAATGATTATTCAAAAACAGCAATTGAGAATGGGCTGGGGACATGTCATGAAGTCTGTTTCCTTATGAAGCATTTAAAAAATAGCTACAAGAGGGGTACTTTATAAGCATCAGTTGCAATTTTCTCCTGAAAATTGTATTTAACCAGCCTGAAATTTGGACCCATCTTCCCTGGGCCCTAAGCCACAGATTATAGAAAAATACCATCCTTGGATGAATGTCTTACTGGGAAATGGAAAGACTCTGCTCAGATGTTGGTTGTAGAAACAGCAACAGATAGGAGTTGGATTATCTCTATAACTGAAGTGTGATCAGAAAAAAAAGGAAAGTACTATGCACAGTGAATTGTAGGACTGTGATTTGTTGCTGAAAGAAGTCTTTTTTTTCTGTCCCTACAGCATCCAGTGAGTGCCTCTATCATTTCATTTGTATAAAGTGGGCTGCTTCTTGTGTCAGAAATTTTTGGGAATTCTTAAAATGGAGCTAAGTGGCAGGTCTGTATCTGTAGCCCTCAATTATTGTATCAACGCCCTTTAGCCAAAGTCTACCAAGAACACACATGCAGTGGATCAGGTCAGTTTCATTGCTTGTTGCAGTGAGGAAGACAGGAACCATGAAGAACTGTAGGCATCTAAAGAAAAGGTTGTTATAATAGACTTATAGGGATCAAGCTTTGGTTGGGTGACTTGAGGAAGGATCAAAGGAACACTTGGTTCACTCTAGGTTGAGTGCCACAAGACAAGTATGTGATACCTTAATCAATAAAGAAATTATTAATAATAATAAAAAAAACTGGTACATCTACAAAAAAAGAAAGAAAGCAGAGCAATTCTGTGATTATTTCAATAAATTTTATCTGGGTTGGGAGGCAGAAGCTATAATTGGTAAAGAAGCAGTGGTTGTCTGTAGAGAGCCGTCTGGGAAGGCACATGGATACTATTTTAATTCTTATCAGCTGAGCCCAAGGGCACTGGCAGAATCCTGTTATCAGTACCTATTTCTTATCTTTATCCACGTGCTTGGAATGAGGAACAAAAAGGACCTTGACCCACCCAGGTCTTGTTATGCTAAATCTTGTACCAAAAAATAAGGAGATTACCCAGATCCTGATGAATAGGATTTGGGCACCCCAGAAAATCCTTTTGATCATAAAATCCCTTTTGGAAACCAATAAATATGCTGTGTTGTCTGAGGTGAGTGTGATTGCCTCTCCACCAGAGAGATGGCGCCCACCTAGCACCTAGCTTGAATCTATTTCTATCTCTTGTCTCTTTCTTTCTCTAATTTCTTAATCCCCAGCTCCTCCCCTCAGGAACCTGTTGTTTTTCGTGCAGAACGTGGAAAACAGAGAAAATGTCCACCACAGTTGTCATAGCTGGGAGAGAAAGATAATGGGTCATTTTTTGTTTTTTTTTGTTTGGACAATGTTTTTATTCTTTTTGGGTTCAAACATGGTGGGGTTGTTTTGTGTTTGCCTTGATCCATCATAGTCCCAGAGTTAATTTGTCTGATATTGATGTCCTATGAAATTGCTTATGTTCAACAGAACATCAAGCCTTAGATTGGTATTGTTACTAATGTTAAATATGCTCCTAGCAACACCAAGGCCTAGCTATTAGGACCAGACTAGCTTCTTGATGTTAGGAGATGATATTCTCTTAATTTAGTGTTTTACCAGAAGAGTATGTGTAAGGGGCTTCCTTAAGTGCATTTCAAATAATCTTGACCTCCTCCTCCATGTTGCAGGCATTTCTCTTGCCTCTACTGCATTACTGTATCTCCACCTACCCAGCCCCTGGCATATTTCTGAAGCCTACACCAAGTGCTAAATCTTTCATTAAACCATCTGTTACCACTCCACCTCTAAGGATTTTCTCAGTCCTCTGATCTTGGTGCTTTTATTGTTAGCTCTACTTTTTTGGCATTTTCAGATTATATCAAAACTGTCTTTCGACAGAGACCATGCCATCTTGAAAAACAGAGCTGCTTGAGATTAGGATCCTGACCTCAGCACCACCCAGTCTGGTCTCAGACACAAACCACTGGAGCCACTGGGGAGCCACTGGAGCCACTGGGGAGAGAGAACTGTGAGCACAGCTTCAGACCAACAGATAAGAATACAGACTTCCCAACCTCAGATTTATGTGAGTCAAAGAGCCTGTCCCCCTCCCTGCAGGATCACTGATAGCGCCATAGTAACTGATAGACCCGCCCCTCGATCGGGCTGCAGTGGCCCTAAGAGAATTTGAGTTTGGGAGCATGGGCACGAACCACAGCGCTGCTACGGGAATTTGAGCCTGAACATGCACAGAGACTGGAATCTGCTCCCCACAATGCAATCGGGTGACCAAACCCAAAGCCCACACAGAGTGGCAGAACCACATGACTTCTATTCTGGGAAAGCGCACATGGAAGTCTGTTTTCCGCAGCGCAGGCACACCACAGTGCTACTGTGAAAACCAGTCCCCCATGATGACTGGCACCCAGATTTTCCCAGGAAGAGGCAGCACTGAGCAACACTGACTTGACTCTGTTTCTTACCATGTGCTCCTGGGATCCCTGACTCACAGCACATTCACAGCCAGTGACTCCAATTCTTGGTGCATATGTACACCAGGATGTCCACTGATTCTCAGTGAGAAGCTGCACGAAACAACAGAGACTCTGATACTTGATTCCTGGTACAGACACAGGGAAAATCTGACTCCTGGCATGTGCTAGAGGACTCATTTTCAGCACACACCAACAGTGTAGCACAGGCAGGGTCCATGATTCTAGGTGTGCACACGAGACCACACTGAACACTGGTAAAACTGACCCTGGAAGAGCTTGGTTCCCACAAACCCATGGCAGCCACAAGTCCTAGTGTTAGAGCACTTCAGTAACACTCAGGTGGTGCAGAGATCCCACGGCACATGGCCCAGGTCCATGCAACTCAAAGTTTGAACCTTCTGGTGGTAGTCAGAATGGGGAGACGTCACAATCCCCAGAGGAAAGAAAATGAGAAGTTGCAAAGAGAGGAAATTAGTGAAATTGAAGCATGCAACATGAGCAAAAAAGAATTCGGAGTAATGGTCATGGAATTCGTACATCAGATAGATGAGAAAATCAACAACCTACGCAAGAATCAGGAAGAAATGAAAAGTGATATAGCTACAATCAAAAACACCCTGGAGTCCCAGGGGGCCATGTTCCCCGGGTGAGCCATGTGCCCCAAGGGGGCCGGGTGTCCTGGGAGAGCCGTGTGTCCCAGGGGGCCATGTGCCCCGGGTGAGCCGTATGTCCCAGGTGACCGTGTGCCCCGGGTGAGCCATGTGTCCCAGGGGGCCGTGTTCCCTGGGAGAGCTGTGTGCCCCGGGGGAGACATGTGCCCCGGAAGAGTCGTGTGCCCCAGGGAAGCAGCGGGACTCGGGGGGAGGGGCAGTGTGAACCAGAGGAGGAGCGGACTCTATTCGTGTGGTCCTGAGATAGTCACCATAAAACAAGCAGATTGTCAAATGACAGCAGGGAGGGGAAGGAGACCTGGGGGGAGATAAGAGAACAACTGAAGGACTGGTATGCATGAATATAAGTACAACCAACGAACACAGAACTCTGGGGAGGGAAGTCATGAATGGGAGGTGGGGGGGGGCCAATGGTAAGCTATGTACACATATAATACCTTAATAATAAATAAATAAATAAATAAATAAATAAATAAACAAAACAAAACAACAAAAAAACACCCTGGAAAGTTTCAATAGCAGACTATAAGAAGCAGAGGACTGAAATAGTGAGTTAGAAAATCAGGTACAGAAACAAACCCAATCTGAACAGCAACTGGAGAAAAAAAATTCAAAAGCAGGAGGAAAGCCTAAGGGAGTTTTGGGACAACATGAAATGAAGTAACATATGTATAATAGGGCTGCTAGAAGGACAAGAAGAGCAGCAAGGATTAGAAAATATATTTGAAGAAATAATGACAGAAAACTTCCCGGATATGGAGAAGAAAAAAGTTACACAAGTACAGAGAGTCCCAAGCAAGATCCCATAATATCCACATCAAAACACATAATTTCAATGGCAAAATTAACAACAAAGAGAGAATCTTAAAAGTGACAAGAGAGAGACAGAGGGTTACATACAAAGTATCCCCATCAGATTATCAAATGATTTCTCAACAGAAACACATCAAACTAGAAGGGAATGGAAGAAGATATACAAAGTTTTGCAAAGCAAAGGACTGTTTCCAAGAATATTCTACCCATCAAGACTATCAATCAAAATTGAGGGTGAAATCAGGAGCTTTTGAAAAAAAAAAAAAAAGCTAAGGGAGTTTATCACCACCAAACCAGCAATGCAAGAAACCATAAAAATATTAGAGGAATCCACAGGCAGAGAAATCTCAGACATATGCCAAAGGAACTTCTTCAGCAATACTGCTTCTAGGGCAATAGAAACTAAAGAGAAAATAAACAAATGGACTGAATCAAAATAAAGAGCTTGTGCACAGCAAAATAAACCATCAATAAAACAATAAGAAAGCCCATTGCATGGGAAAACATATTTGCTAATGTTATCACTGATAAGGGTTTAACCTCCAACATTTACAGGGAGCTCATACAACTTAACAAAAGGAAGATAAACAATCCAATAAAAAATGGACAAAGGACCTAAATAGACACTTTTTGAAGGACAGAAGGAAGGCCATGAGACCCCTTTCTCTCCGAAATCAATTTAAAAAATTAAAAAACTAAAATAAAGTTTTGGGAAAAACTAGATATTTGTATGCAAGAGAATGAGATTATACACCTATCTTACATCACTCAGAAAAATTAACTCAAAATGGATTAGAGGCTTAAATGTAAGACCTGAAAAGGTAAAACTCCTAGAAGAAAACATAGGGGGAAAGTTCCTTGACGTTGGTGTTTGCAATGATTTTTTTTGTGTGTCAGCAAAGTATAATCAATAAAAACAAAAATTAACTAATGGGGAACACCGAAACAAGATGGTGGCCTAGGTAGTCTCCTAAGCTGCCACCTCATCAACAATTTGGAAAAAAACAACAGCTAAAATCGAAAGGGATCACATTAGACCCATAGGAAAGCTGGTGGAATGGGATGGCTACAACTAGAGACAAAGAAAACCGCCACTGCTGCCATGTGGAGTTTAAAACTATGGTGGAATCGGACCCACCGGAGCCGCCGCTGCCACCTCCCCCTAGAGTGAGGGAAGCCCACCGAGAGCAGAGCTCGCTCCACCTAGGGCCCAGGGAGTGGGCTGCTTCGGAGCTTGGCCTCCACGTCTGCAGCCATTCTGCTCCTGCCCGTAACGAGACCTCTTGGAGCGTTGTCTCCCCTCCCGCAGCCATCTCAGCCTGGCCTCTGAGCCTGCAGCCTTTCCAGCCAGCCAGCCGTGCTAGGGAGGAGCTGGCACAGCACCTTCCATTCGTGACCCCAGAGCCCCAGGGGGGCCGTGTGCCCTGGGAGAGCCGTGTTCCCCAGGGGACCGTGTGCCCCGGGAAAGTGGTGGGACCCGGGGGAGGGGGGCGGTGTGAACCGGAGGAGGAGGGGATTCTATTGGTGTGGTCCTAAGATAGTCACCGTAAAACAAGCAGACTGTCAAATGACAGCAGGGAGGGGAGGGATATCTGAGGGAGATAAGAGATCAACCGAAGGACTGATATGCATGCATATAAGTACAACCAATGAACACAAAACTCTGGGGAGGGAGGGCATCTGTGGGAGGGGGGGCAATGGTAAGCTATGTACACATATAATACCTTAATAAATTTTAAAAACTTAACAAATGGATTGCAACAAATTTTTAATGCTTCTCAACAGCTAAGGAAACAATTTTTAAATATGGAAAGGCAGCCCTATCCGGTTTGGCTCAGAGTGCTGGCCTGTGGACTGAAGGGCCCCAGGTTTGATTCCTGTCAAGGGCACTTACCTCAGTTTCAGGCTTGATTCCCAGCTCTGGTTGGGGGCAGGGGGGGAGGTGTGTGGAGAAGGCAACCAATCAACATGTCTCTCCCATATTGATATTTCTCTCTGTCTCTCCCCTTCCCTTCCACTCTCTCTAAAAACAAAAACAAAAACAAAAAACCAACAATGTAAAAAATATCCTCAGGTGAGGATTAACAACAAGAAAGAAAGAAAGAAAGAAAGAAAGAAAGAAAGAAAGAAAGAAAGAAAGGAAGGAAGGAAGGAAGGAAGGAAGGAAGGAAGGAAGGAAGGAAGGAAGGGCAACATATGGAATAAGAGAAAAATATTTTATAACTATATATCTGATAGGGAGTTAATATCCAAAATATATAACATATACAGCTCAATAGAAAAACATTAATGAACAATCCAATTTTAAAATGGGCAAAGGATCTGAACATATACTTCTCCAATGAGGACATATAGATAGACATGAAAAGATATTGAACATCACTAATTATCAGGAAAATGCAAATTAAAACCACAATGAGATATCATCTCACTCCTGTTAGAATGGCTATCATTAAAAAAGAGACATGATATGACAAGTGCTGGTGAGGATGTAGAGAAAAGAGAACCCTCATGCATTGTTGGTGGAACTGCAAATTGAAACAGCTACTTTGGAATACAGCATGGAGGTTCTTCAAAAAATTAAAATAGAACTGCCATTTGATCCAGCAATTCTACTTCTGAGTATATATCCAAAGGAAGTGAAATCACTATCTCAAAGAGATATCTGTATTCCTATATTCAAAGTAGCATTATTCACAATAGCCAAGACATGAATAAAACCTAAATGTCCATTGATGGATGAATGGATTAAAACATGTGATTATATATATATTAGCAGAATACTATTCAGCCATAAAAAATAAGGAAAATTTGTCATTTGTGACAACATGGATGGAGCTCCTTGAGGGCATTATGCTAAGTGAAATGAGTCAGACAGAGAAAGATAAATACTATATGACCTCACTTACACTGAGTGTCCAGATTATTATGATCTCTGAACACATAATAATCTGGCCACTCAGTGTATATCCTATATAATAAAAGGCTCATATGCAAATTGTCCCCTCAAATAGGAGTTCAACCAGCAGGCAGGCCGGCCAACTGCCCACGTCCCCTCTCCCTGGCCAGGCTGGCCAGACCACACACATGCATGAATTCATGCACTGGGCCTTTAATACTATATATATATATATATATATATATATATATATATATATATATATGCTTGTGTGTGTGTGTGTGTGTGTGTGTGTTCAGAGATCATAATAAGTGTTCAGAGATCATAATAACCTGGCCACTCAGTGTATATCTGAAATCTAAAAAAGCCAAACTCATAGAAAAAGATAATAGAATGGTGGTTATCAGTGGGTAGATGTTCATCAAAGGGTATAAACTTCTAGTTATAAAATGAATAAATTTTAGGGATGTAATGTATAACATGGTGACTACACTTAACAATATTATATTATATACTTGAAAGTTGACAAAAGAGTAGATTTTAAATATCATCACCACAACAAAATGGTAATTTGTGACATGAGGGAGATGTTAACTAGCCTTATTATATAATTATTTGACAATATATATTTGTCAAACCATCACTGTTATATACCTTAAATGTACATACTGTTATATGTGGAAAAGAGTAAAGAGGAGGGCTGAAGATTAGAGGATGGTGGCAGAGCTTTGTAGAAGTGGTTAGGAGAAGTGAGGGAAACTTCAGGTAGGTATCCTTCTATTGAGTGCCTGGAAGAATAAGGAAAAGAAATCAGGACTAGAACTTTCTTTGAGGCACTGCCTAGCCAATCCTCCTAGAATAAGAGATCTAAGATCAGAATTGTCAAAACAACTATGTATAATGTTTTTTTAGATAGTGAAATATGTTCATTAGACCTTACGGATGAAGTCGGGCTGTGAGGGAAGCCCAGGTCCCAGGTGCCAGAGGGAAGCTGGTGCCAGCAGCCAGAGGAAGGAAGGCCTACTCTTTTTTTTTTTTTTTTTAGAAGCTTCCCAGGTGATTTTATTTTATTATTTTTATTTTTTTAATAAATCTTTATTACTCAGATTATTACTATTGTTTCTCCTTTTTCTCCCCCAAAGCTCCCTACCACCCAGTTCCCTTCCCACCCTCTGCCCTTACCTCTTCTCCCCCAATTGTCTTCATCCATTGGTTATACGATTTCAATCCAGTCTCTCACTGCTTTTCCACCCCCTTATTCTCCTGATAATTATCAGTCCCCTTCTTTGCCCCTGATTCTACTATATTCACCACTTTATTCTGTTCCTCAGATTTTTTTTCCATTCTCTTTTCCTTTTTTACGTATATGAATTTCAAGTGGGCCACTCTCTTCATTTGTTTTTGTAGGGAAATACAACAATGTTCTGTAGCTGGCTGCAGACTGTCCAAATGTCTCAGGACCACACGAATAGAATCGGCTCCTCCTCCGGTTCGCACAGCCCCTCCCCCCGGGTCCCACCACTTCCCCGGGGGCACACGGCTCTCCCGGTGTACTCGGCTCCCCGGGTCCCACCTCCCACAGGGCATACGGCTCCCCTGAGGCACACGGCTCTCCCAGGGCACATGGTTCCCCCGGGGCACAGGGCTCATCTGGGGCACACGGCCCCCTGGGGCACATGAGGAAGGCCTATTCTTGCACAAATTTTGTGCATTGGGCCTCTTGTAAAATCATCAAAACTTGTAATTTATCTTTCTGTAGTAAAGACTGGTTTCTATTGTAAAACGCAATCACACTGCTCCTCCCAGTGGCAGATTCTAGATAGTACAGTGAGAATATCTGCCAGAACCCCAGACTGAAAGGTAACCTTGACCTAATGGGAAGAAGTGACTATCATCCTTTTCATTCTTTTTTTTTTTTTTTTTTTTAATTCCCAGGGAATTCTGATGTGTTGCTGTATTTGAAAATGGCTGGCTGAATTTGGACTTTCCTTATAAAAATGAAATGCAGAGTTTTTGTGATGCCAATCAGGATGTCAAGAGGCACCTGGGCAAGGTGCTAAGCTAGACCCTCCTCTTCATTTTTGCATTCTCTTCTCAGGTTTTTTTTTTTCTTCTTTCTTTCTCACCAAGTGTCACTTCTCAGGGGGTGGTTGTGTATTAGGTGCTAGAAATACAGCATTCTATAAGACAAACAAGGTTTCTGTTCTCATGGAACATACAGTGAGAAAGACAGACAAGCAAATCTATATTTAGAAATGGTGATAAGTTCTATGAAGGAAATAGAGATAGTGTTGAGATAGAAAAATGACTGAGGTCAGAGAAGGCCTATTTGAGAAGGTGAAATGGAAGTTGAGACTCAAAGAATGAGAAGTCACTATGGGAAGAGTTGAAGGAGGGCCTCTTCCAGTCCTCAGAGTGCCTTTGTTCTGAAAGAAAAAAATGACTCCACTCTCAACATACATATCCCTTTTGACTTGTACTAAGTGCTCACTGGTAAGAGATTTCTTTCTCTAGAAAATTATAGCCTCACACCAGGATGTAAGCTTTGACAGCAGACTGTGGGTTAGATTTCAGCCCACTTTACCATTGTGTTGAAAATAATTCACACAATCTTACATAGAAGTAGGGGGCTAAGGATCCTGATACAACTCTTCCCATGGCTGACTCCAAGCACATGAAATCCTATGGATAGGAAAGAACATCATGTGTTCTAGAAACTATGATACCAGTGGCAGACAGAGGCCAGATCACACAGGGTCTTATATGGTATAAGAAGGAGTATTTTAGTTGTATTTCCAGTTTGGTCCTGGAAGAGTGTCAGTGTGGTTTCCACTTACTCCATTGCAATTTTTAAGACTCTCTTTTTTTTCTTGATGAGTCTGGTTAAAGGTTCATCATTCTTGTTTATTTTTTCAAAGAACCAAGTCTTGGTTTTATTGGTCTTTGGTATTGTTTTTTAGACTCTTTCATTTATTTCTTCTCTAGTCTTTATTATTTGTTCTGCTCTACTCTTCTTGGGTTTTATTGTTTCTTATCTACTACCTTTAAGTACAAAGTTAGGCTGTTTATTTGAGAATTTTCTTGTTTCTTGCAGTAGGTCTGTAATGCTATGAATTTTCTTCTTAGGGATGCTTTTGTGTCCCATTGATTTTGGGTTTCTGTGTTCTCATTTTCATTTGTTACAAGGTATCTTTTTATTTCTTCCTTGATCTCATTATTAACCTATTAATTCGTTATTTAGTAACATGTTACTTAGCCTCCAGGTGTCTGAGTGTTTTTCAGTTTTTTTTCCCCCCTTGGGATTGATTTCTAGTTTCATACCATTATGGGCAAACTATATGCTTGATATAAACTCAATCATCTTAAATTTATTGAGACTTGTTTTGTGTCCTAACATGTGGTCTATCCTAGAAAATGTTCCATATGCACTTGAAAAGAATGTATATTATGATGCTTTAGGATGAAATGCTCTGAAGATATCAATTAAATACATCTGGTTTAGTGTGTCATTTAAGTCATAGCCATAGTTTTTCATTGGCAGCTTCCTAATGAGCTTTTTCTTGGGATGTCAAGTGGCAGAGCTATGAGCTTACTTCAAGAAATTTGAGAGACATTCAATTAGAACTTTTATTTTCTTTGAGAGAGCTTTGAGTCTCAAGACTTGCCTGAGATTGTTCTGGTAATAGTTGCACTGCCTAGAAAACCACGACAAAAATTTCATACTTGTTAACCCAGGAATTTGATGGTGACAGGGATGAGGAGACCAGAACTGAGAGGTTGGTAATGAGTTTAGAATGACTGAGGAGTTAGAATCTATGAATAGTCTACATGAAACTGTTCCAGGGAGAATATTTTTGAAGAAATTGGAAAATAACTTAGTATAAGCTGAATTGGTATCTGCTAAGATGTGTTAAAATTGTTGGTAGTAAAAATATGTGTGGAGCAGAAAAAAGTTAGTGAACAAATACATAAAAATTGTGAAAATGTAAGGTATTTAACTATTATGATTATTAATTGTATTATTTATTAGCAGTTGCATTGCAGACAATATTTGAATATCTCATGTGTTATCCAACCAATAGTATCAATGGGGAACTTCATTCACTTTCATGAACTTAACTACCACAGTTCTGTGAATTTCTGTCAGAAATAGAAACTGAGTATTCTTACTTGCTCTATCACAGAGCAATTCTATTGTTTTACAGTGGTAAAGCTGTGTGTGTGTGTGTGTGTGTGTGTGTGTGTGTGTGTGTGTGTGTGTGTCTGATTTTTTAAGCTCAAGGTAGAGGCTGAATTATTTTAATTGACAAAATATCCTTCACATATTAACATGTATAACTGAATGACTTTGGAAATAAGCTTTTATTGTAGGTTTGATAATATTTCTTAATCAATTCAACCCACAATTCCAAGGCAAAGAGTACTTATATACAAAAATTATACTGTGGTAGAGTCATTTCAGTGACAACTAAAATAATTCAAATTAATATTCTGTCGGAGTGCTTTATATGATTCTCATGCTGTAAAAAATTAAAATAAGGAGCAAGATCTCTATTTCTACCCATAGTTGCAGTTGCAGTGGATAGTTCCAGCATCTTTTTTTCCATGCCTCTATGAAAGTGCAAAGGAATTTTCCATATTTCACACTCACCTAACTGTGAAATTGAGCAGCTTTCACATAAACTTCAATTGGAAATGATTAATCTATAATATGATGACGTGCTAAAAGGCAAATATCAGGAGAAAAATCTAACAGAATTCTTTAAATGTCTTCTAAGAGATGAATATGGTTATTTAAAATCATATGCTTATGCTAAGTTAAATAAGTCAGTCAGTGAAAGACAAATATATGATTTCATTTACATGTTGAATCTAGAGAACAAAATAAACAAACAGAACAGAAATAGACTCATAAATACAGAGAACAGACTCATGGTTGCCAGAAGGGAGAGGGTTGGGGACTGGGTGAAATAGGAAAAGGGATTAAGAAGTACAGATTGATAGTTATAAAATAGTCATGAGAATATAAAATATAGCATAGGGAATCCTCCTATATAATAAAGAGGTGATATTCAAATTGACCCTCATGCCCTCGCACAAGACGGCCGCCCCATGTGGCCAAAGATGGCTGCCACAAGATGGCTGGCAGGGGAGGGTGGTTGGGGGCAACCAGGCCTGCAGGGGAGGTCAGTTGGGGGTTACTAGGCCTACAAGAAAGGGCATTTGGGGTGGGCCAAGGCCTGCAGGGAAGGGCAGTTGGAGGGGACAGGCCTGCAGGGGAGGGAAGTTAGGGGTGACTGAGCCAGCAGGGGAGGGCAATTAGGGGTGACCAGGCCTGCAGGGAGGGCAGTTGGGGGCAACCAGGTTGGCATAGGAGGCAGTTGGGGGAGACAAGGCCTGCAGGGGTGGGCAGTTGTGGGGGGACCAGGCAAGCAAGGGAGGGCAGTTGGGGGCAACTGAGCATCCAGGGGAGGGCAGTTAGGGGCAACAAGGCCTGCAGGGGAGGGCAGTTGGGGGGAATCAGGCCTGCAGGAAAGGGCAGTTAATGGTGACCAGGACAGCAGGGGAGGGCAGTTAGGGGCAATCAGGCTGGTAGGGGACTGGTTAGGAGGTGATCAGGCTGGTAGGTAGACAAGCGGTTGGGAGCTAGCAGTCCTGGATTGTGAGAGGGATGTCCAACTGCCAGTTTAGGCCCGAACCCTGTGGCAGTCAGACATCCCCCTAGGGGTCCCAGATTGGAGAGGCTGCAGGCTGGACTGAGGGTTATCTGACCCCCCCCTCCCAGTACACAAATTTAATGCACTGGGCCTCTAGTATAGTTAATAATATTATAATAACTATGTATGGTGTCATGTGCATAGTGGAAATATCAGGAGGAACACTGTAAAATATATTTTACATGATATAACCATTAGGCAGTGCACTTAAACTAATAAAAAATAACACTCAATGTAAACTGTAATTGAAAAATAAAATTATAAAAACATATGCTTGAAAATACCTACCGTATTTGCCGGCGTATAAGACGATTTTTTGGCCCTGAAAAATATGCCTCCAAGTGGGGGGTAGTCTTATACGGTGAGTATATAACAAACTCTGTATTTTGAGTGGAAATGTTAGGGGGTCGTCTTATACGCCCAGTCTCTTATACGCCGGCAAATACGGTAGCTCATGGGTTGATATTAATATTTGCCAATATCTGTGTGAAAGAGATATTTTCAAGATAAAGTATGTAAGCTCCTTCTACATGGTCACATTGAGCTAGTGCTGTAGCCTGGAAAACGGGCTAAAGCCTCAGTCTCACTTGTGGCCTTCCTCAGCTTCATGACCATAGACCCGTGCAAAGTGAGGGAGCTTTGGGCCTTGGTGTAATGTAAGCAGGATCTAAACATTCTGCATACTGATAAAATGTTTTCTTGAGGGAGTGGGTGAAGAGCCTTGGAGGTGTAAAATATACCTGTTACTCATAAAACTAAACCAGAGGAAAATACTAAGAAGGAAAAAATATATAGTAAGAAGGTAGCAGAAAACATAAAATCAGAGGAAACATCAAGTGAGAAAAATTATCTCAAAAATGACAATGAAGGTGTGGTTGAAACATATTCTGATGCCTCTCAAGAAATTAGAGATGAGAGATAACTGGTTTGACTCAGTGGATAGAGCATTGGCCTGTGGACTGAGGGGTCCTGGGTTCAGTTCCAGTCAAGGGCATGTACCTTGGTTGTGGGCACATCCCCAGTAGAGGGTGTACAGGAGGCAGCTGATGGATGTCTCTCTCTCATAGATGTTTCTGACTCTCTATCCCTCTCCATTCCTCTCTGTAAAAAAAAAATCAATAAAATATTTTTTAATGAGAGATGAAAGTGTAGAGATAACTGAGGACATAATGCATCAGGCAAATGATAAAAAAGTGGCTGCCATTGATGCCCTAAGACTTAGTGATCTGCAAACTCATTAGTCAACAGAGCCAAATATCAACAGTACGGTGATTGAAATTTCTTTTGAGAGTCAAATTTTTTTAAACTTAAACTTCTTTTAACACCATGTCTTCAAAATAGATTCACCCAGGACGTGGTATTTTGTGGAAGAGCCACACTCAAGGGGCCAAAGAGCCACATGTGGCTCACGAGCCGCAGTT
Organism: Vespertilio murinus; assembly: GCA_963924515.1. Classification (NCBI taxonomy): domain Eukaryota; kingdom Metazoa; phylum Chordata; class Mammalia; order Chiroptera; family Vespertilionidae; genus Vespertilio; species Vespertilio murinus. Next base: position 68,818,119 of record OZ004710.1, read on the forward strand.
TGCCAACCACGGCCCTAAGTAATAGTGAACTACAGAAAGTATTTTGTTCACAGATGTCATCAAGCTGAATCCTCACTTGGCCATTCTGTATGCCAAGAGAGCCAGTGTCTTCATCAAATTACAGAAGCCAAATGCTGCCATTGGAGACCGACAGTTATTGAAACAAATCCTGATTTAGCTCAGCCTTACAAGTGGGGAGGCAAAGCACACAGACTTCTGGACCTCTGACCTTGTGTGTAAATTTTATTATGATGAAGATGCTAGTGTAATGATGAAAGAAGTTCAACCAAAGGCCCAGAAAATTGCAGAACATTGGAGAAAGTATGAGTGGAAACCTAAAGAGTGGGAGGTCAAAGAAAGAATGGAAAGGGTTAAGAAGACTCCTATCAAAATGAGAGAGCCAAGAGGGAGGAAGAAGCCAGAGGACAATCAGGAGTTCTGTATGGCTCATTTCCAGCTGGCTTTTCTTGAAGAATGCCTGGTAATTTTTTTTCTGGAGAAATTCCTGGATTGGGAAGGGGCATGCCTGAATAGTAGGAATGCCTGAACTCAATGAAATTCTTTGTGATCCAGAGGTTATTGAATCCATGCATGATCCAGAAGTTATGGTGGCCTTTCAGGGTGTGGCCCAGAACCTGGCAATACGTCAAAATATTAGAATAACCCAAATGTTGTTAATCTCATCAGTAACTTGTCAGCCAAATTCAGAGGTCAAGTGTAATGCCCTTCTGACAAATAAAATCCTTGCTAAAGGAAAAGCAACCTAAATCTCCTAAATGGATGTTGCAAAATACAAACCAGTGTACCTTTGACCTTCTCATGAAGAAAGCTTTGAAGAGAATCCTTACCCCTCTGACCCACATAGACCTGTAATATTTTATAGTGGTTTTCAATTAGAGTATTCATTCAGATAATGTTTTCCTACTAGGAATTACAAACTTTAAATACTTTTAAACCTTAATAATATTTAAAAACAAATAAAAAGGGTATGTTAGCCTGGTCAGTGTGTCTCAGTGGTTGAGCATCAACCCATGAATCAGGAGGTCATGATTCAATTCCTAAACAGGGTACATGCCCAGGTTGTGGGCTTGATCCCCCGTAGGGGGTGTGCAGGTGGCAACTGATCAATGATTCTCTCTCATCATTGATGTTTCTCTCCCTTTCTCTCTGAAAATAAGTAAAAAATATATTTTTAGAAAAGGCATATTAAACCCTATATTTTTATTTACTGATCATTTTGGTGTTTTCCTTTGAATTAATTGGGGAAAGAAGATACTTCAGAACGGAAAATGTATTGCTAAGTTTGAGTAAAATAAAGGGTTATTAGTTGGAGGCAAATATAACATTTAAATAGATAAAAATTGATTTGAATACAAAGTAATTGAGGCATTTTGATTTGTCTTTTTTAATGCTTTATATTTAAAAATGATTTATTTTAATAAAACTACTGGAATCACCAGCATTATAGTAGAAACTGGGTAGGGGCTGTAATTACTTGGTAGGGCAGCAGCAGTCTTACTACATTTTAAATAATGTATCCTTGTATAGCAGCGAATAAATCTTACATTGTGTTGAAGGGATAGTTTGTAATTTTTTTAACTTTAAACAAATTTTATCACACAAAATTTCACATAATTGGATATTTCTCTATTTTGCACAGAATTATTCTTCTTACTCTCCACAGAAAGGCTGCTTCTTAACTTCTCATAAGGTGATGGCAAGCACTAAAATCCTGATTTTAACAGAACAGTAGTAAAAATGACTCACTAATTTAAACTGCAAACAGTTAATTGGTTTACAACTCTTGCACTTTTCAGGAATGTACAAATGTATTTTTATTCAAAACTATAAAATAACATTTTCGGTCAAGATGGTGGTGTAGGTAAAAACAGTACTTGCCTCCTCTCACAACCATATTAAAATTACAACTAAACTATAGAATAATCATAATTCAGAACCACCTGAAATAGAACTGAATGGAAGACCTACAACTAGGGAATTAAAGAAGCCACATCAAGACTGGCATGAGGCAATGGTAAGATATGTACATATATAATACAATTAAAAAATGAGAAAAAAAAAGACTGGTAGGAGGGCCCTAGCTGGTTTGGCTCAATGGATAGAGCATCCGCCTGTGGACTCAAGGATCCCAGGTTAGATTCCGGTCAAGTGCATGTACCTTGGTTGTGGGCCCATCCCCAGTAGGGGGTGTGCAGGAGGCATCTTATTGGTGTTTCTCTCTCATCCATCTTTCTAACTCTCTCCCTCTCTCTTCCTCTCTGTAAAAAAAAAAATCAATAAAATATATATTTTTAAAAATAAAAAGACTGGTAGGAAGTCTGGGGGCATGGAACAGGTTGGTTCCACACCGACATGTGTTGGATAAAAATCAGGAAGGATATATCAACTGTGGAGATCCCCTCTGAGGAGTGAGGGGTTCCAGTCCTACACCAGCGCCCCCCCCCCCCCCCCCCCCGCAGCCCAGGGTTCCAGTCCCAGGAAGAGAAGTCCCCATAACTTCTGACTCTAAAAACCAATGGGAATTGAGGCTGAGGCTACTGGAGTCCCAGGCAGTTTCTCTTAAAGGACCCTTGTACAGACATTTACCTGGACTCACTTGCTCTTAGCTACAGTGTGGGGACAGCAGCTTGAAAGGCACCAGAGACATACAGGGAGGAACTGAATTGTTTGGCAATAGGGTGAGAGCTGGAGGGGCAGCTTTCTCCCAGACAGAAGTTCAGGCAGAAGCCACTGTTCTTTGATGAGCCAGCAGGTGGGGGCCATATGAGACTCTATCAACTTGGATTACACTGTTTTCCCCCACATGATTATTCCCTGAGATCCCCTCTCACCCACCTTTGGAGCCCACCCAAGCTGTTTCCATGGGGTTTTACCATAGGAATAGCCTGTCTTGGCTCATGTTTCAGATTTTCCTAAAATCTCTCAAACAAGCAGCAGCTGGCCTCAGCAAGCCCCATACCTGTTGCTAAGTAGCTCCAGGCACAGCACTGGCAACAGCCAACCATGATTCACAGCTTGGCCTCACCTGGCTACCTCCAAGCACAGCACAAGAAGTATCCATCTGCAGATCACTTTGTAGCTTATACCTGGTGGTCCTGGGCAGAACACAGGCAGTGACTGACCTTGGCCTGGGTAAATCCTCCCATTGACATGCCAGAAACAATAAAGTTGCTACAATAAGAGGGTATACAAACTACACAGGTGTGCACCTTGAGTGTCCATCTGTTGTGATTGAGGAGGCTGTACCACTGGACCCTACAGGATGTCTACTATATTAGGCCACATTACCAAGCCTGGAAGATGTAGCAGCTCTATCTAGTACAGAGAAACAAACACAGGGAGGTGGCCAAAACTAGGAGACAAAGAAGCATGGTCCAAATGAAAGAACAGAACTTCCAAAAAAAATGAAACAGAATGGAGACAATCAATCTAATAAATGTAGAGTTCAAAACATTGGTTATTAGGATGCTCAAGGAACTTAGAACTTCAATAGCATAAAAAAGAACCAGTCATAAATGGAGGGTACATTAACTGAAATAAAGAACAATTTACTGTGAATCAACAGTAGAGTAGTGTAGGGAGCTGTTATAGGGTTAAGCTTGATCTTGTGACTGACTGGTCCCTAGATCTTTCCTGGATAGCTAATGGGCTGTGGGAGGTGCAGCAAGTGCTGCCAAAACAAGTGAAACTTACAAGAACTTTCTAAATTACCTTGTTTACCTCTGACTGTAAAATAAACCATCAGTTTACAGTCTGGATCTGTTATGTGGCCTCAGCCAGGCACAGAAGATCCACCTACACCCAGCTTTTCTCTTTGTCTGTCTTTTCTTCATCCTTCACCAGCCCTCCCTCAGGCTCACCTAACCCTTGGCTGTGCTGGCATGGCACAGATTAGCTGATACTAAAAATCAAATCAGCAATTTGAAATATGAAGAAGCAAGCAAACAAACAAAACAGCTAATCAGACCAGTAAAAAGAAAGAAAATTTTTTAAAACTGAGGATACTCTAAGGAAACCCTGGGGCAACTTCAAGAATACCAATATTTGCATCATGAGGATGCCAGAAGGAGAAAGAGTGAGGAAGAAATTGAAAACATATTTGAAAAAATGATAGAAACCTTTCCTAACTTAGTAAAGGAAACAGACATACACATCCAGGAAGCATAGACAGTCCCAAACAAGATGAACTCAAGAGGCCCACACCAAGACACATCATAATTGAAATGCAAAAGGGCCAAAAGAAACAGAGAATCTTAAAAGCAGTAAGAGAAAAGCAGTTAGTTACCTACAAGGAAGCTACCATAAGACTGTCAGCTTATTTTTTCAAACTTTGCTGGACAAAAGGAGTGGCAAGAAATATTCATAATGATGAAAGGCAAGGGCCTACAATGAAGATTACCCTACAAAGTATCATTTAGAATTGAAGGACAGATAAAGAGCTTCACGTACATGAAAAATCTCAAGTTAATCACCACCAAACCAGTATTATATGAAATGTTAGTCTTATTTAAGAAGATCAAAAGAAAGTGAAAATATGACAATAAGATGGCAATAAACACTTAGCAATAAATAACTGTCAACAATTGAATCTACAAACAAAATTAACAAGCAGAACAGAAAGACTCATAGATACAGAGGACTTTTTGTTGGTTGCCACATGGGAGGGGAATTAGAAGGATGGGTGGAAAAGGTGAAGAGATCAAGAAGCACAAATTAGTTGTTACAGAATAGTCATGGGTATATATAGTACAGCACAGAAAATGTAGTCAATAATATTCTAATAACTAGGAGTGGTGCTGGATGGTTGTAGGGTTTATTGGGATGATAAAGTATTAAATTATGTATTGTCTAATCACTGGGGTGAATACCTAAAACTAATATAATGATGTGTATCAACTGTAATTGAAAATGAAAAATGATTAAATAAATAAAACAAAAATAAATTATCTGTAGGCATGGACAATGACAACAGTAGACCATTGTACATTGTAAACTGAAAGCAGTAACTGATGGTTATAGTAATTTTCTTAAACATCAGCCAGCCTTGTCTTCAATCATTTCCTTCAACCTACTTCTCTGAAGTTTTTGGTGAGGATCATTGCCTTCAGCTTCCTTTCACAGTTCTCATTAATGATTGCAAATCAAAATTCTAGGATTAGAACATGCCATTTCTCATACCACCTCCCATTCTCATGCTTTCTACCATTCTCATGCATTCCAGGGTCTTTCTCTTCTTTAGGAATTTCTGTCAGTACAGCTTCTGCTGTTGTTAACAAAGAGGCCACTCCAGTAGCATCCAATAAAGCAGTTCTTACTACCTTAGTTGGATCAATTATTTGTTTTCCACCAAATTTACAATCTCCAAGCATAGTATTATAATTAACTTCTGAGCAACATTGCATAATTTTCTCAACTATCAGTGATCCCTTGACACCTACATTCTTAGCAATTGTCATTGCAGAATTTTTGAATGCTTTATAAATAACTTCTATACCAATTTTAAAAATCTTCATTAGCTGGAATTAATGAGTCCAAGGCCAGAATGCACCAAAGAAAGGCACAACACCCTCCAGGAACAATGTCTTACTCAACAGCAGCTCATGTAGCATTGAAGACATGCATTTGTTAATCTTTCTTTTCATTCACTTCAACATCACTTGTCCCACCAACCTTCAGCCCAGTCACTCCATATGAGAGTTTTGCCAGACATTAATTTAGGTTTTTCCTTTTCATATTCATTAGTTGTTATATTTAACTGATCAGTGATTTCTTGAATATGTTTTTCCCTAGTTGAGCCTTATTACCTTTTCCTTTCAAGAGAAAGGCATCACCTTTGGTCACAATGACCTCTCCAACTTTTCCTAAGTTGTGAAGCTGAACATTTTCAAGATTTCTAGTCAATCCTTCTCCAAACACTGCACCACCAATATCAATAGCCATGTCTTTAAGCTGGTTCTATTGTCACCTAAACCTGGAGCTTTGACTGCTACAACCTGAAGGCCATCTTTTAGTCTATTCAAAACGAGTGTACTTAGAACTTCTCTATCTACATCTTCAGCAATTATGACTAAGGGCTCCTGGTGAGAATTGGGAGTTTCAAGAGCAGGTACAATAGTTTCAATACTAGAAATTTTCTTCTCCCTCAATATAACATAGGCATCTTGGAATTCACATTTCTGACCTTTTGCTGTATTAATAAAGTATGGAGAAATATAACCCAAATCAAACTTCATGCTTTCAATAATTTCTCATTAATCATTCAGTGTTTTACCATCCTTTACTATGATGACACCCTTTCTTCCAACCTTTTTCATCACATCAGAAATGATGTCGCCAATTTCTGTCTCCATTTGCAGAAATTGTAGCAACCTGAGCTATTTCTTCAGTGGTTGTCACAGGTTTCGACTGCTTTTTAAGTTTAGAAATTACAGCATCAACAGCTAACATCATATCTCTCTTGATCCTCATTAGCACATTCACTGATATTCTCAATGCCTTCCTTAGCAAAATAGTGTGCCAGTACAGTAGTAGTGGTAGTGCCATTCCCAGCCTCTTCATTTGCATTATTGGCAACATCTTGAACAGATTTAGCATCAATATTTTTATATTTATCTCTCTTTTTTATATTTTTATTAAATTATTATCTGTGTACATTGCCCCTCCCCCTCTCGTACATGCCCTCCCTCCCCAAAGTTTTGTGTCCATTGGTTGTACTTATATGCATGCATATATTTATCTCTTAAGCCTCAAGACTTAAGGCAATAACCTTTCAAATATCACACTATCTTTTGTTAATTTGGGACTGCCCACACTCTGTTCAATAATCACTGTTCTTCTCTTTGGCCCTATAGTAATGGTACAACACCAGCTAAAAGGTCTATACCTTGAAACACTGAGGCTTGGGCAACTGCACCAAAATTTACATTTTTGGCATAAGCCTGAGTGAGGTGAGGAGCCAGTGCTCTGGAAACTGGCCTAACATGACAAAGGACTTTGTGTAATCAAAGAATTTATCTAGGGTTGCTTCAATGCAGGCGAGCTGTGAGACAGTCCATCAACAGTGAGTGAGGGAACAGGATATTTATAATGCTGCAGTAGAATTGAATTACTTAGCTCTGTTCTTGTCCGGTATAAAAAATAAATGTTTCGTATTATTTACTTATAGAGGGAATAAGGTAATATTTTCCTTTTTATATTTCTATGTTTAAAATTACCTTTTCTAATCAGAAAATGACCAACTCTTCATTGACTTTCTACTTGTTTTTACATTCTTCCCCTTATTCTTTTAGGGTTAATGATAACCCTTTTTCACTAACATCATCACTGCATAATTCACAGCATAATTCACAGCATAATTCACAGCATAATTGTGCAAGCATATTTAATGCTGGATTTGATTTAATATGTGATACATATAGTGAGATAATACCTCTAACAGCTGTAGTTTCTTACTTGACTAAGATATTTCATATTTAAATGTTAGATTTCTACTTTGGTGAAATCTTATCAGCAGATGTCAGAAGGAGAGATTCCCTTTGATGTTTGATCTTCTACTTAGGAAATACCAATAAAATTCTCTTTGTATTTTGGAAGGTATGGGTTTTAAATTAATTGAGATACATAGAGGGGAACCTAACTTCTGGATTGAGAATTAATTATAAAATTGATGAGATGCAAAGTTTTCTCCATTGTGCAGTTGTTGGTATTATGAAAGATTTATTGTTCTTCTACTCAGCTCTTAAATACTGCAACCATATTTCCACCTCTCCTTTCTCTTCACCCCCCTCTGCTCCAAGGATAAAGAAAATGATAATTTTTTCATTGTACATTCAATTCCCATATTAAATAAGACTAATTGCAAGCACTGTACCAAGAATTTCTAGATTTTTACCTGTATTTCAATTAAAATGCTAGTGTTTAAAAGCAATTTCAAGGAATGATATCATCTGCTTTGCTTATTTAAAGGATCAGTGGTAGAAGCAATTAAGTAAATTCTATAGAATACATTTTTAAAATAGCACATCTCTGAAGTCATAAATTGATTCACCTTTTCTGTACTCATGCAGATGAAAATGCATCTATTATATAAATGAGAAAACCCTGTATGCTAATTGAACATGCATTTTAAATCCTTTAAAAACACTCAGCATATTTTTAAAAGATAAATTATTAAAAACTTCATTACAGTTCAACAGATGAGCATACACAATCAATTTTGATAGAGATCACCAACTTTGAACCCCAATTAAGCAAAATGTTATTCTCTCAAAAGATGTACACTCTTCTTACTAATAGACCTTTATTATAAAAATTGTATGCAATTAGCATTATACTTTTAGTTTCAAGAATAAAATAGTTGTGGACATTTGTTTTCTCTCTTGTTAAATGAGTACCTACATAGTGGTTTCAAATGTACCTCTGAGTTACCAAACCCAAAATTTTTACTCTCTGCCCTTTACAGCAGTGATTTTCAACCAGTTTCATCTCATGACACACATAAACTAATTACTTAAATTCTGTGGCACACCAAAAAATATATTTATGACTTATCTGGTAAAAACATAGGTACAATTTTTATTCATTCACACTGACAGCTAGTGTATTGGCGTTATCAATTTTTAAAATATATTTTTATTGTTGGTAGTATTATAGCTATCTCCCATTGTCATTTTTTTAATGGAAAAAAAGGTCAATGCCCCAAACTAATCAGGTATTCCACGTTTTTAAAATTCCTATGGCACCCTTGAAAATTGCTGCACCCAGGGTACCTCCATATTTGACTACTATAGATTTCAGACAATCGCAAAAATGAAAGGGCAGGACTTGTGTGGACCTGAAGGCCGCTCAGGACTCTAAGGCCTCAAAGTCATTCATTGGACAAACGGCATGTCAATCCTCACTTCCCAGCCAATGAGCGTGAAGCTTGTAAGGAGCATTGTTGACCATTGTTGACTCATCTGGCCCCACCCCTTGGAGTGGCAAAGCCTTGGTGGGCGTTTCCGGCCATCCACCCCTGCCCATCAGAGGCCGTTGCCCACTGGACAGACAGGTCCTCCACTGCCCGGCCCCCTCCTGTGGGCCCCCTGTCAACGGCCTCCTCTCCTGGGCCACCATCTTGGCCAGCGACGCCACAGCCCTATCGCTGCCCGGTAGAGGTACTGTCCACTGGCATGTCTGACAGTGATGACGAAAACCAGGCCCCAGGGGGCCAGGAGAACCCCTTGGGCGTGGTGGGAGCCTGGGTCAGGGAAGATGGAGGTCAGGGCGCCCTGATCCTCAGCTCCGGGCCCCAGGGGGACGGGGGTGACGCAGCTGCCGCCATAGTGGCTGCAAAAGTTGCAGAGGCCATGGAGAGCCTGGGGGAGGAGGCCGGGGCAGTGGGAGACCCTGAGAGCAGCAGTGAGGAGGAGTCTGACATTGGCCTAGCCGAGGAAAAGGAAGATGAGATGGAGGAGGAGGAAGAGGAGGAGGAAGAGGAGGAGGAGGAGGAGGAAGAAGAGGAGGAGGAAGAGGAGGAAGAGGAGGAGGAAGAGGAGGAGAACGTGGTGCCAGGCCAGAACATGGTGATGGACCCCAACCAGTTATCTTTGGCGGGTTTTCACATCGTGTTCCTGGACCTGGTGCGCACAATGCTGCACCGCCTGTACCACAATGACCACGTCCTCGTGCGTCCCCACGGAGGCCACAGTATCATCCTGCCCAGACATCACCTGCCAGGTCAGGCGGCCCAGATCCACATGCTCTCGGTGCCAGATGCCTCTGGAGAAGGTGCTGCAGCTGTGCTGCCGGAGGACTTCAGCAACAGAGCCGTAGGCTCTGGAGAGGGGTTTTCGGCCCCAGAGCCTGAGGCCAAGGTGGAGGAGGAGTCTGCGCCTGGGAAGATGGCAGAGGAGGCACAGGAGGAGCCCACGCAGGAGGCCGAAGCCCCCCGGGGTGAGGATCTTGCGGAGAGGGGTGAATAGGGTCGGGTGGCGAGGCGCCAGGACCAGGGAGGTCCCTGACAGGGGGTGGAGGGATAGGGAGTGGGCCGCCTGTGAGCAGCGCTGGCACAGCTGGAGCACTGGCGGGTCATGCTCTCTCAGCTGGGTCAGGGCCCTCAACACCCTGCAGGCCGAGGAGAAGCCCAGCTCCATTATGGCCTTCTCCGCCTTGAGGGGGAAAGTACGTTGCCCTCTCCCAACCTCTGCTACAAAATCTGAGCTCCGTGCAGTTCACGGCCCTCAGTCCAATGTCCGACTGTCCCACTGGCAGGTGTTCAGGAGGGAGCTGGGGAGGACACAGGCAGGGAGCCTGAAGGAAAAGAACAAGCAAATGGCATACCTGGTGTTTGGTTCTTGGCTTCTGAAAGGGTCAAGATTCTTAGAAAGTTGATCTCCAAACATTAAGAACTGATCCCGAGGACTTTGTAAAAATGAAATATTCAGGGGGTTGAGGAACTGATGAGCTTCACCATACAATTTGTCCCCGAGGCAAAAATATTTTCCCAAGACAGTTCTGATTAGAACATACAGAATACCCTAGACCCTGGTTATCCTGATCCCTTTTTCTCTGAAAAGCCAGAAGTCATCAACAGCACAGGCTTACTAAGAAAAAGAGAAATAATGTCACTGTGAAAGCGATCAAGCCACAGAAATGTGAGGGCCGTGGGAGTGTTGCAGCAACTAGTAGGAAAGTGCCTAGCTAGTCTTTTCCTAGTTATTTCCGTCCTCCTGCTTCTCCTGAGGGTTTATGTGTGTCCCCATTCATTATGAATCGGGATTTTCTTCTGTGAATGTCTGATCCCAAAGTCTGTCTTATTCTTCACTAAAGAAACAACTGAAGTAGAGGCCCAGGGTGCTGAAAGTAAGAAAGACAATGAGGAGTTGAAGAAAAAACAGGAACCTGAAAAGGATGTGGATCTAGCAGAGAGCATGTCCAGAAAATCCAGGTATCTGTGTGTAGTTTTGAATATCACACAACCATTCCTGGCATTTACCTGTTACTGACAGCAATTCTCCCAGTAAATTAGTTAATAAAAAACATTTGTTTAAAACTAGCTTTAAAAATCAATTTTATCTACTTAGAACGTTAATAGACTACTCATATAACTAGTAATATAAAACACATCATGTACTGAACTATACTTCATGGCTACTCATTTGTTCTCATGAAATCTTCTGTCCACTACCTGTAAAGACAAACAAATGATAAATTTATCAGTATCTAAAGCCAATATTTGTTTAGAAAACAGTTACTAGATGCAACAGCTAAAGTAGCTGGAATGTGTGGTTGGGCCTTCATTGCTTGGCAATAGAAATGCAGTCTGATTATTATGCTAAGTGAAATAAGCCAGTTAAAGACAAATACCATATGATCTCAGTTATATATGTGGAATCTAATGAACAAAATAAACTGACAAACAAAATAGAAGCAGAGGCATGGATACATGGAACAGACTGACAGCTGTCAAAGAGGAGGGTGGTGGGGAGGACTAGATGAAAGAAGGTGAAGTGATTAGCCAAAGAACATATCCCTAACCCATAGACACAGCAAACATGGTGATGGCCAGAGGGATGTGGGGGCAGGGACTGGGTGGAGGTGGGCAAAGGGGGGTGGTAAATGGGGACATCTGTAATCATGTCAACAACAAAAATAAAGTTAAAAAAAGAAATCAGTCTCCTATACAAACTAGGAGACAAGGACTACTTACAAACAGCAAAAAGTTAACAATTTCAAGTAGGACCACATTTAATGATTAATACCTAAACCTTTGGTTGTAGATTTTTGTATTTTGTGTGACAGTCAAAAGAAAAGAAACTTAATCATTGTATGATTACTGTTTATCACTGAATTGGTAATTAAGTCTCATAGTTTATCTTTGTGTATTATTTAAATGATTAAATGTTTCTCTTTTTTTTGGCACATTTATAGTTGTATATTTTTAACTAGAGGCCCGGTGCATGGGTGGGGTCCCTCGGCCTGGTGGACAATAGGAAGATCGAGGCCATCTCGCCCAGTCCAAATCAGGCCAGCTGGCTGAGGGAGGGACCATGGGAGGCTGGCTATGGGAGCACACTAACCACCAGAGGACAGATCCTGTGTTGAGCGTCTGCCCCCTGGTGGTCTGTGCACATCATAGCAACTGGTCGTTTGCTTGACCAGTCTCAATAGTTGCTTAGGCTCTTAGATATATAGATATCCTCTCATATGGGAGATATGGAAAACTTAGGGCCTCGGTGGTTAAGGGAGTGTCACTTGTGGAATGAGTACAGGCTTTTTAAGGTGGAGAGATTTATTTAAATCCCAGTTTGGCCTCTGGGGGGGGGGAAGGGCATTTATGTTGTCAGGCAAGAGGGAGATAAGTTGGCATGATCACAATTGAAGCCATGGGTTATAGGAGTGCCCTATATACAAAGGTTCAGGTTACAATTAGCAGATATTTGGTCCTGTCCAAAAGTCCACAGAGACATTTGGTCTATGCCAAAAGGTCCTTGATATTTGAATTCTGCTTTTCTGCAAGATTGGAGCCTTAAGCCATCTACCTAACCCTGTGTGCATTAGGAGCTAGGCTACTGAGGCAAGAAGGGTTACTATTGGCATTTCGGCCAGAATACAATTATTGGACCAATAAAACATGATAGTATTTTTATGCATTAATCCTATAAATCAGAAGTGTATATAAACATTATGGGCCTTTTGAATCCAGGATGTTTCCTAAGCATGGGCATTCTGGACAGAACCAGCTATCAAGGCATTTAGTGTGGACCAAATTTCTCAATAGATCTCTTGGACAGAACCAAATGATCTGCAAGACGGAAGCGTGTTGTTCTTCTCTCCTTATTGAGATATAGTGCACAAATGCAGCAGGCACACATAGGGCTATTTTCTTAGGTTTAGAAAATCAGTGGAGTTGGTTAATGTCTTGTAAGCATTAATTTTCTCTCATTTTATCCTTCAGTTTGGAGAACTAGAAAGAAGATAGAGAAAGAAGAAAGAATGTATTGTTCCCTCTTTTTAATTTTTTAATTTTCATAAATCCATGTTAATTGCATGAAACAGTGATATCATTCCAAAGTTCATCACCCAAACAGTGCTATCCAATGACATCTAATTTTTATTTCATATAGCTAAATTTGGCAGCATTTGTTTTAGTTAAAAATACATTTGTTTCAACTAATAAACTGAAATGCAGGCAGAGTTTATTTAGATAAATAATCCCAACTCATATGTCTCTTACCTCTTTGTTTCAAAAGATATCACTTTCTACATTTTGTAAGCCTGTTTTAAATTATTTTATGGCAACCCAAAATAAATTAAAATGTCAAGGTGAAGACAATTTTTGAAAGAGAGAGATGATGTCAAGTCTTTAGAGCTGCTCTGTCATCCGAGATGTGCTTAACTATAAAAGGTGTTACCATTCTCACTAATAAACTGCATACTGATTACCTGTTTAAATTATAATATATTGAATTAAAATATACTGTTAAAGTGAATTTGCCTGTTTCTCTTTTTGATGCAGCTACTAAAAAACTTAAAATTACACATGTGACTTGTATTATATGTCTGCTAGACAGAGGGGCTCATAGATGGCTCAGCATGCCAGAAGGCCAGATGGTGCTGCTGAGCCTGGGCCCAGACATTGATTTGGAACAGTGGTTCTCATAGTTTGGCCCCCAAAACAGCACCATGAGCATCACCCAAGAATTCTTAGGTTCTACCCACGACCTACTCAATCAGAAACTCTAAGGGTAGCCCAGCAGCCTGTGTTTAGCAGGCTCTGCAGGGTATTCTGATGAAGAGCAGGCTTGAGAAGGACTATAAAGATTTGAGAAGAACTATTAAAGCCACAGGGGAAGAGGCTGATACTCACCCAAGATAGGACCAGCCTTAACTCACTGATTTAGAAATGTTTCAGGTAAACTGAACAGGATGGCAAGGGCTGGACTTCGGAGATCAGAACTTACATAGGCTGAGAAATAGGGGGGATGAGAGCAGGTGATGGCAATAGAAAAATGCATAAGGGGGGAAAGCTGGTTCCAGAAGGATACAAACATAATACCACGTACATGAAGTCTAAAAACATGCAAACTGATTACCATATATTGTTTGTGGATATAAGTATCTGGAGTAAAAAGCATGTTCATGGAAGCTGTATACCAGTGTGTGCAACAGCATGTGTGGGAAAGATAAAACACTTCATTTAGGATTATGGTTACCTCTTGGAGAAAGAAAAGGAAGGGATTTTATTGAGGACAGCTCCACAGTGGGCTTCAACTTAAGAAATGTCAGGTTACTTGCCACACCCCAGCTTAGTGACTCCCTGACAGCCCGCTCCACCCTGAGACCCCAACCCACCCTGAGGCCCCACAGCGAACATTCTACAAACCCACGCAGGCTCCACACAGCAGCTTTTGCATATAAATGGCCTGCACTGTGGCAGGTTAATTAAAAAAACTGCAGCTCCAGTCAGACTTCTACAAAACCTCCAAGTCCCAAGCAAAGAGGAGAAAACTGTAGTTCTCCCATTAGCTCCTACTGGGTGGCCTCAGACAGTAGCTGACCTGCACCCCCATTGGAGATCCAGAAACTAGTGTATCTAGTGGTCAGTGTGAGACGACACCAGATTTCAACTACTCTCATAAGGGATACATTCAAGAGGCAGACTCAGTGAACACCAAAGCCCTATTGGAACAAGTCCTGCCCCATAAACATGTCTCCAGCACAACAATTCTTCCATTAAACACACAGCAGATCCCCACAGCCAATTGGCCTAGAGGTCAATTCCTCCCAGTGACACCAACAACAATCAAGACTTAACTACAAATAAGGCTGTACACACAGTCCACAAAGGGGTGCACCAAGAGTGTCCACATCAGGTAACTGGGAGGCTGACCCATTGAACCATATAAGACACCCAGCAAACAAAGCTACCATACCAACTCAGGGAAGCAGCGAAAATGAGCAAACAAGGAAACATCACAAACGAAAGAAATGGAGGAGAACAAATGCTGGACACAGAGTTCAAAACCACTATTCAAAGGTTTTTCAAGAATTTCCTAGAAAAGGCCAATAAATGCAGCAAGATCCTCAAGGATATGAAAGAGGCCCTCAAGGATATGGAAAATGACCACCTAGAAATTAAACATACACTGACTGAAATAAAGAATGTTATACAGAGACCCAGCAGCAGACGAGAGGAACACAAGAATCAAGTCAAAGATTTGGAATGCAAAGAGGCAAAGGACCCTCCTCCGGAGAAGCAAAAAGAGAAGCGAATCCAGAAAGTTGAAGATAGTGTAAGAAGCCTCTAGGACAACTGCAAGAGTACCAACATCAGATTTGTGGGGGTTTCAGAAGAAGAGAGAGAGCAAGACACTGAAAACCTGTTTGAAGAAATAATGATGGAAAACTTCCCCCACCTGGTGAAAGAAATAGACTTACAAGTCCAGGAAGCACACAGAACCCCAAACAAAAGGAATCCAAAGAGGACCACACCAAGACACATCATAATTAAAATGCCAAGAGCAAAAGACAAAGAGAGAATCTTAAAAGCAGCAAGAGAAAAACAGTTAGTTACCTATAAGGGAGCACCCATATGATTATTAGCTGATTTCTCAACAGAAACTGTGCAGGCCAGAAGGGAGTGGCAAGAAATATTCAGTGATGAATAGCAAGAACCTACAACCAAGATCACTCTACTCAGCAAAGCTATCATTCAGAAATGAAGGGCAGATAAAGAGCTTCACAGATCATAAAAAGTTAAAGGAGTTCATCACCACCAAATCAGTATTATTATATGAAATGCTAAAAGGTGTTCTTTAAAGAGGAAAAAGAAGAAAAAAGTAAAGATAAAAATTATGAAAATAAATATCTATTAAGTGAATCTAAAAGTCAAGTGAATTAAAAATCTGAGGAACAGAATAAACTGGTGAATATAATAGAATCAGGGGCATAAAATGGGAGGGAATTGATAATTCTCAGGGCAAAGGGGTGTCTGAGTGGGGGGTATGGAAAGAGACTGGACAAAAATCATATACCTATGGATGAGGATGGTGGATGGGGGGGAAGGTAAGGGCAGAGGATGGGGTGGGGACCAGTTGGAGGGGAGCTATGGGAGGGAAAAAAGAAGAAACAATTGTAATAATCTGAATAATAAATATTTATAAAATAAATAAAAAGAAATGTAAGGTTACATATCTTAAGGTGGGTGGTACATACATAGATGTTGATAGTATTATTCCCTATATCTTTGTGCAAGTCTGAAATATTTCCTAATAAAAATTAGGAAAATAAAAAGAGAAAAGGGAGAGAATGTGTTTAATCTGTGGGCTCTGTTTAAAAGGGGAAAAGATGGAGTCCTATTTGACCAAAGGATCAGAGAAAGGGCAGGGAGGGCTCTTGCAGTTTAAAACTAGGCAGCCTTATTTTTGCATTTAGTTAAGGCTTCCTAAATGCTCTTTCATAAGTACCGCGTGCTAACCGATTGCACCACTGGAGCTTCCCTAAATGCTCTCTTAATTGCACTGATACCTTCTCTTAATTCTGTGGTATCAGATCTCATATTCTAACTTATATTGTCATTCTTTAATTGAGGTGAAATTTGCATAAAATTAACCATTTAAAAGTGAACAATTCAATGTCAATTACAATTCTGTGCATCCATCAACTCTTTAGTTCCAAGATATTTTCATCACCCCAAAACCCTGTTTCCGTTAGTCACTCTCCATCTCCCCACCTCCTATCCCCTGGCAACCACCAATCTACTTTCCACCTCCATGAATTTACCTATTCTTGGACATATTATATGAATGATTATATTATCTGGCCTTTTGTGTCTGGCTTCTTTCACTTAGCATAATGTTTTCAGGATTCATCCACATGGTAGCATGTATCAGTACTTCATTCCTTTTTTACAGTTTAACTAGAGGCCTGGTGCACAAAATTTATGCACGGGGAGGAGGTGTCTCTTAGCCCAGCCTGCATCCTCTCCAATCTTGGACCCCTCAAGGGATGTCCTGCTGCATGTTTAGGGAATATCCCAGTGGACATCCCTATCACAACCCAGGACTGCTGGCTCCCAACTGCTCTCCTGCCTGCCTTCCTGATTGCCCCTAACCTCTACTGCCTGCCAGCCTGATCACCCCCTAACCACTCCCCTGACATCCTGATTGATGTCTAACTGCTTCCCTGCCAGCGCGTTTCCCCCCAACTTCCCTCCTCTGCCAGCTTGGTCACCCCTAACTGCTCTTCCCTTCAGGGTTAATGGTCTTCAACTGCCCTCCCTTGCAGGCCTGGTACCTCTCAACTGCCCTTCCCTGCAGTCCTGGTCACCCCTAATTGTCCTCCCCTACTTACCTGATCTCCCACAACTGCCCTCCCTTGCAGACCTTGTCCCTCCCAACTGCCCTCCCCTGCTGGCCATCTTGTGATAGCCATCTTGTGTTCACATGGGGGCAGCCATCTTTAACCACATGGGGACAGCCATCTTGTGTGTTGGAGTGATGGTCAATCTGCATATTACTTTTATTAGATAGGATAATATTCTATTGTATGCATGTACTTCAATTTGTTTATCCATTCTTCTATTGATGGACATTTGTGCTGTTTCTACTTTTGGCTATTATGAATAATACTAATATGAACATTCATGTCCTAGTATTTGTGCATTTTGTGTGTGTGTGTGTGTGTGTGTGTGTGTGTGTACTTCCCCTGCCCCCCAACTCCTGATCACCTGGAATCTGAAATTCTGGATGGTTGGGACCACAAAAGGATTTATCTTTCTTTTCCAAAGGCTACTGAGCTTTTCACTTATTAAGTGTTCTACTAATGCCTATTAAAGTGAAGCAAACTTCACATGCCCATAATCGCTTTTTATATGTGTCCATGTTTTAAAATGCATTATGTATTCCTTTTTTTAAAATTTCTTTATTGATTAAGGTTTCACATATTTGTCCTCAACCCCCCATTCCAATCCTCCACCCCCTCCCCACTCACGCTTCCACCCCCCTATTGCCCTTATGGCTGGAACCACAAGGTGAAACAGAGAGGCACAGGCCCCTTATCATCATTACCTAAAATGAAAGGGCAGGCCAATAGACATTTTTCCATATAGAGTGATTTGAGCTCCTTCAAATTGTTTTTGATTTTTCAGTGCTTACATTGTATAAGTTGATAGTATAGTGTTGCTCTTAGACCCAGGCAAGAGGAATTTCTGTCCTAAGCTCTGTGCTTTAGAGTCCCCACTTTTGTCCTCTTCCAATCATGCCCATTCCTACAGGGCCAGGAGCCTAGCCCATGGAAGAAGGGATGTGCCCCTGCTAGCCCATGTTCTAGGTACCTGGCACCCCCTTATAGTCACAAGTTTGTCGCCAGGGCCTGTGTGTTTCTCTTGGGGCTGTCCCTGGGAGGACTGACTACATTAGAGGCCTGTGCTCCCAGGCCTAAGGGGTGGTAGTATATACCCAGAACTGAGGATCTGGTCTAGGTGATTGAGAAGGGGTACAACTTTTCCTACAACATTGGACCAGGACTTGCAGGAGTCTGAGAATTCAAAATCTCAACCTATCTTTTCAGGTGGTTATGAAGGTACATTTGTCATAAAGAAGATACAACTTACTTTACTTAATGGTTTATTTGTTATTTTAAATATTTTTATGCATATGGGTATGTGGTTCCCTAATTGAAATCTTTTATTGAAGCCCACAAATTTTACAAATGCTTCAGGAGGGCCAGGTTCAATATCTGATCTATAACCCCTTTCCCTTGATTGCTCCATGTTACAAGTTGTTATCTGAGCACAGCAGAGCCCTTTACTTTTGATAGTAGCTGGTTCCAATAGCTCATATTGCTTTAGGACTTGAACCCAGTCCTTTGGACAGGCTGGAGTACCACCATCTTGGCCCGCCCCCATACACACTCATCCCCATTAGCATTCTTTCTCCTACCAGTCTCTTTGCTCCCCAGGTGTTTACACAGATGAGAACCTCTTCAATACTACCCTCTCATGTACAAATAGCCAACTAGAGGCCATCAGCTTAGTCAGGCACAACTTCGTTATGCCATATACAACTTCTTAAGATAATTTTGCTTCTCTGATAACCCTCTGGTCTGAACAGTCAATATTTTACTTGATTTCTCTCCCCATGTGACATACAGAGATGACTACACAACAAGCTTTATTTACTTTATTTGCTTTGCATATAGCCAAAATCAAGAATGCTAAAAATTTAAAACTTATCAAAATATGCATGTAGGCATTAAAAAAACTTAACATCTACTTTAAAACAGAGTTTTGTTATTACCTGTGGAAAAGAAATTGTTAATGGATGTTCTTAGAGTAAGAATAACCTAATAGTGGTCCACCCTGAGAAAAGGGGGAAGGGAGGTATAGCAACTTATCTACATGATTACCTGGGTAAAGGGCATCTATCTTAATGAATTATTCATTATGGGAATACAAAGGAAATCAAAACAAATCAATAAAAAAACTAACATTATCAAAAGGGCAAAGATACAGTACCAGAAAAACAGAAGTTTTATAGAGAAAATACAAAATCCAGCATATGATTATACAATATCACACTATACCATCAGAAAAACCAAGCACTGAAAGTGTTTAAACTATCTCTAGCATCTCACTGCCCACCTGAATCTCCTTTCCATGAAGCAACACCCCACTCAGAACTTAAAGGTGCAGTTGTATCTATCCCTGCATTTCTGTTTATGCAAAGTAGCCCCAAGGTGGTAGAGGCAGACACAGTGAAAGTTATACTAAGACACTTCTGGGTCTCCTAATGAGCTAGATACTGTGCAGGCATTCACATGGAGCTCTCCCTTAGTGTTTGGTATATTTGAAGAATGGAGTAGAAGGGAAGGGTGAGTGGCTCACTGGGGAGGTGAGGGCTATCAAACTTTTGAGATGTGTGTCTTTAGGAAAGAGGGCAGGAAGAGGCTGATTTAATCACTCAAGACTTCCAGTTACCAGAAAGTTAACTGTTCTATGGCAGTCTTGCTTTGGGCTTAAAATCTTGTGAAACAGAGTTTTCTGAGGGAAAGTTTTCTGAGGCTATGCAGAGGTCTCTACCTTAAATCTGGAGCATCTCTCAAGTGGCCCCAGACTTCTTTCATGGAAGGCTTTTTGGCTAAAAGTATATGTTTTGGCATCTACAGAATTTGGAATTTCAACAGGGTCTTCAGTGCTTATAAAACAGGATATGGCCCTAGCCACTTTGGCTCAGTGGATAGAGTGTCTGCCTGCAGACTGAAGGGTCTCAGATTGAATTCCAGTCAAGGGCATGTACCTCAGTTGCAGGCTCCATCCCTTGTCTGGTAGGGACGTATGCAGGAGGCATACCAATGTTTCTCTCTCCCCCTACCCCTTTCACTCTAAAAAAATCAATGGAAAATATCTTTGGGTGAAGATTGACAACAATAAAAACAGGGTATGTATGATATCTAGTACACTTCTGAGCAACTGGAGAGGGTCACAGTGGTGTTGGGGAAAGCAGACAAAGACTGGTGAACTAACCATCCAGAGGAGCATGATAATCTCCAAGAAATATTCTGCCTCACAGGAAGGTACTCACTGCTGTCAGACCTGTGACAGACTGATATGGTGAATGTATAAAGAGAGAGCTCTGAATAAATTGCAGGCATTGGGATTTCCCAGGTATACAAAGAAGGTGTTTTAAAGGGCACTGGGCTGACTGAGGGACGGGCTGTGCAAAATTTTTCTTGGAGACCAGGATTTTCACTTCCACCACCTTTTCTAGGGGCCTTTGCAAAGCTTGGAGCAGCAACCAAAAACTAAAGCACTGCCAAAACCGGTTTGGCTCAGTGGTAGAGCATCGGTCTGTGGACTGAAAGGTCCCGGGTTCGATTCTGGTCAAGGGCATGTACACTGGTTGCGGGCACATCCCCAGTAGGGGGTGTGCAGGAGGCAGCTGGTCGATGTTTCTCTCTCATCGACGTTTCTAGCTCTCTATCTCTGTCCCTTCCTCTCTGTAAAATATCAATAAAATATATATTTTAAAAAAAACTAAAGCACTTAACTAGGCTCATAAACTTAAAAGCCAATCCTTGGGCCAAATCATCTGGACATTTCCACTAGAATTAATTTATTTCATCAACGGAAATGACCCCTATCTTAGTTGCTCCAACAAAAAGGTTTTTAATTTTACCCTTCTAAAGCACATTGTCCAACGTTAAAGATTTCAAAATTCTATAGTACTGCAAACATTTTACATAGTTTTTATAGAGGAAATACTGGGTCTTCAGATGCTGGCAATGACTGTACTAAACATAGGCATTTGTTTCACTCACATAAATATTAGTTTTACTTCCCGTTATAAGGCTTTTTTGCTTATCAGAAAATTGTTACATTTCTAAATAATTCAGTGCATAGCATTAATAAAGCTCTTGGCAATTATCATTTGAAATGCTGATACTCCACCCAGGAGCTACTTATTGCATGGTTTCTGTTATTTGGCTCCATGCTTTGGCTTTCTTCTTGGCCATGGAGAACCAGATTGGCTCATCTGGCTCTTCGAACATGGCTGGGTGAGCTGAAGATTGTCTGGTTTCTTTTTTCATGGTAGGCATTTGAATTATCTTCTCATTTTCATATCCTATTGGAACCACAGCAAATAACACACAAGCAGTAAGAAGACCCAGAGGTACTGAGCTATGTTTAAAAAATACAATAAAATTTTCCTTCTTTCATGCTTATTCTGTTTTCTAAAACTTAATTCATGGACAATGCCATGGGTGGTATGGCAAAGGGGTAAAATCAATATGGCTATGGCACAGGGATGTGGACAAGGGAAGGTCTAAGAGAAAATGTTTACAGCTGTAACTGCCAATGTGTGGGTGGTTATTACTGTATTGGCTTATACTTTTGAATTGATATCAGAGAGAAATAATATTATATGGTATCTTCAGTTTTTTAATTTCTAGTATTATTTTTCTTTCACTAATCCATGATGTTGTGTAATATAAATGATGACAAAGTAGCTCCACCTGGTAAAAGTCTATGCTAAATAACACTGTACCAACTACTCTAACCAAGCAGACTTACTTCCCTATTCCCCAATTCTTCTCCTTTCTTCATCCTGTTTTATGGTTGATTAACTTAGTGGCTTAGACTCTATCAGTGGTTCTCAACCCTGGCTACACATTAGAATTTCCTAGAGCTTTTTAAATATACAAAGGCCCAGCCCTGGCCAGTGTGGTTCAGTTGATTGGGCATCGTTCAGTGCACCAAAGGGTTGCCAGTTCAATTCTTAGTCAGGGCACATGCTTAGGTTGCTGACTCAATCCCTGGTAGGGGAATGCAGGAGGCAGCTGATTGATGCTGCATTCTCGCATTGATGTTTCTCTCTCTCTAAAAATCAGCAAACTATTCTTTAAAAATAAATAAATAAAAATATCAAAGCTATGTCATTTCCTGAACTGAATTAGGATTTCTAGAAATGGAGTCAGGAACATCTGTAATTTTTTAAAAAGCTTACCAGGTGATTCTAAAGACAGTGAGTTGAGAATCACTTGGCAGGAGTATAGTGCCCATGAGACTATTAATAACTACGGCCGAAACCGGTTTGGCTCAGTGGATAGAGCGTCGGTCTGCGGACTGAAAGGTTCCAGGTTCGATCCAGGTCAAGGGCATGTACATTGGTTGCGGGCATATCCCCAGTGGGGGTGTGCAGGAGGCAACTGGTCGATATTTCTCTCTCATCGATGTTTCTAGCTCTCTACCCCTCTCTCCCTTCCTCTCTGTAAAAAAAAATCAATAAAATATATATTTTTAAAATAACTATGAGCAGGTCAGGTACTACTATTTCCTGGCTAGACAATGGGTTACCAAGTTCCTAGTCTAATTCTTCATGAGGGGAACTAAAGTAAAGGACAAAGATGATTCAATATAAATTCATTGTCCCGAATCCCTCCTCCTGCTGAAAACAAACAAACAAAAAAAACCCCACAAAACAAAAACAAAACAAAAAAATCAACAACAAACAAACAAAAAACAAAACAAATAAAACCATCTGGTATATAACTCTGCTGATAAAATCATACTCTATTCTATTCCAGCGCATAACTTTCCCCCCCCCACACACACACTTTCAACATTTCCCCACTTCTCATATCTTGGCTTAGAATATAGAGGTGCTAAAACAACCCTTTAAAAAATTCAATACCATTGGGTTTTTATAGTGGATTATTCTTAATAGCTTCATTGTAAACAGAGAAGGTGAGAACACACTGCTTTGCTATGAACTGAAAAGTAACTTGGTTCTTTCCTCTTGAATACTAGCCTCAGGAACATTTTAGTACACGATCATAATTTTGTACGTACACAATTTCCTCAGTAGGGTAAAAAAAAATGGAAGCTACTCTCAAAGTTACACACTGGACTTATAACAGCGATAATGATTGGATTTTCCTAAAACAAGTTAATATCTGTATCTAATGGAAGAGCCACGAGAGACTCATGAAGCTGATTTGGAGTTGGGAGTGGGAAGATATATATTGTCAGAGCTTGAAAATGCAAGAGTTGACAGCATTCTGCCAGGGATGTTTGGGGGAGGGGGTTAGGTGTTTGTTATTACCTGCTTTGGTAGAGTCATGTATCTTAATCTGTTCCTTCTTCTGCTGTCTATTGACATTGGGAGTAGAAATTTCTCTTTGTTGGCTTTGTTCTGCAAGGTCAGCTCTCTTTAATACAAAAATGAAAACAGGAAGCTTGTAAGGCCTAACATAAAAATAGCAAATTACTTATTCAGATGATCACAAGGTATAAGCCCTGTCCTATGCATTATCAGGTCAAAATTAATAAAATGGGAAGATATGGAGTGATAGAGATAGAAAAAGATAAGGAAAGAAATAGCAGTGAGAGCCCCCTTGGTTCAGAATTTAGGTTCACAAAATCTACGCTGGTTCAAGTTTACCACTTTTCAGATCTAGAAAAAAGGTTGTCTAATCATACAAATAGTATAAACAGGATGACATGAGAATTATTTATCTTAGAACTACCTTTTCCCTAGCACTTAACAGCAAGGTAGCAGAATATGGTGGTTATAATAAAGTTTTATCAATTAACTGAAGTGAGTTCTATAGGATTTCTATTGAGCTAAACTTGTTAACATCTGACTTGCATTCATTGCATTATTAGAAAACAATATAACCATAGGTCTTTTCAAAATTACAGTTTAAGCTTTTCAAATGAACCTCTACATACTTATCTAAATTAATGTGTGTGTGTGTGTGTGTGTGTGTGTGTGTGTGTGTGTCTGTGTAAAATATCTGTAAGAATAGTTCTTCATCTTTCACCCCAGTAATAATAATTTTTAAAAAAGCTTTCACCCCAGTGATGAAAAATCCTTTGGGATATTTTATGACTTAAAAGGATTTTTTATGACTTACTCCTTATTTCTCAACCAATTTCATGGAATCTGCTTTAGAATGTTTAGGACAGGATTTGATTTATAGAATCTTTTCATATGCATTAATTTCATACACTCTTTAAGATCACAAAGTGGGGCACATTTGTTTGAGTAGAAAGCAAGTCTTTTCCTTTGCAGTGTCCTCCTGTCTTGATTAATGCAACTGAAGAAGTGGGAAGCTGCATGCCTGAAAAAGTTCCCAATGCAACCTTTGGGAGTGTTTTGTGGGCTGCCCTGGGTCCTACCTCATATGTAGGCACCTTAGTGTCAGCCTTTGCTCCAGCTTTATTGTTGGTTTTCAGCTCTTCTGCAGGAACCTGGTTTGGGGAATTCTTCTGCTTCTGCTTGATCATGGTTATCCAAGATGGCTCTGAGGTGGCATAACCTGACTGTTTACCAGGAGCCTTTCCTGAGAAGGGAATTAAAGGAGTTAGAACTGAAGCAAGGCAGACAGAGTCTTGAGTGCCTACCCAGGCTGGGGCCTACCCATAATAATGTCCCAATGGGATTCTTGTGAATTGCCCAATGAAAATAAATAGATATCACATAGAGAAGAACCCCCTTCTTTTGTACCCTCCCACAACCTAGTAAGGCCGGAGTTCTTTGGGTAGATAAGAAGCTGTACTTCGAAGTTTACATACTGTTCTCTTATTGGTACCTTTCCCTTCCTTGTCCATCCCTCTGCCTATTTCTAAATCATGATAGGACAAAGGTTTCCAGGTGGGCTGGAAAAATTCCTAGGAGGCCAGAGGTTCAGGTCATTAGGCATTAATGCCATTCCTTTAATTCCAAGGAAATGCTTACAGTATTTGTTACTTCATAGTTCCTCATGCAAGTGTGTAGATACATGGGTGTGGTTATAGGCATATACAAGACTATGTGATGGTGAGTCGGAAGATGCAAAGACTTTGTGAGAGATTAGTGCTCAAAAGATCACCTAGTTCTGGATTCTTAGACATTTCAGGTTAGGGAAGAAGCTCTGGAAGTACAACCACTTACAGTAAATTAAGATTTCAAGCTGAGAGTCTGAACATAATTCTCTATTAATGAGCTGTCTTTAAAAATCCACATGATGTTGGGGGAGCATAAAACATGTAAAAGTGTTTTGAGAAAATCATAACATTTCATTCAAATGTAATGTGTACAGAGGGTGGGAGTGCAGGAATGGGAAGATGGTCATGTGTCCATTAGAGAATCCCTTAATCTAGAATGGGGCACTATCCTGCCCCCAAATCAACAAGATAGCCCTATCAAAGAAAAAACTGAACAGGCAAGGCTAGAACAGGTGTCTCCCCATTCAAGACTTTGATTTACAGTTCTTCTCTCCATTTGGTACCTAACTGCCATCTGGAAAGAGAGTCTCACCTGGGATCTTGTCATCAGGTTTCTTCTTGGGCATGCTGTCAGATTTGGGCTTGCTCTTTTCCTTCTCTGCAACATCAGGTATTGTGGTAAGGTTCTTGGTGATGCCCAGGAGCCCCTGGGAAGCACTTCTGATTTGTGGTTCTCTATCTGTGGAAGACAAAACTGGGCCCAAGGAGTGTGAAGGAAGCGTGGTAGAATTGTTTTGTTCATCACTCCTGTACTTCTGTGAGGAAGGGATCCTTTTCAGTCGAACTCCAAAGATGTTTTCAACATCAGCCTCACTGGTGGATAAATTTGAACAGTCATCTTTATCACTACTCTTAAAAACATCCTCCTTAGAGTAAGTGTCTCCAGAAGTGGTTGGTGGCCAGGCAGGAGCAAGGGCGAACCTCACAGATTTGGTAGCAGGAGTTGAGGTGTCCTTGAAGAGATCTTGAGAGTCTTGGCTGTGTCCCCTAGTTCTGCCTGGAGAAGCTGGACCTCTTGGGAGGTACCAGCTGCTAGGATTGCTCTCAAAAATGGCTCCCTTGGCAGCAGCACTCGTGAAACTTGAATAAACTTGTGGCTTATATTGAGGTTCTGAAAAAGCCTGGAAAGGGTGTCTGGCAGGCAGACGATTCTCAGCACTGCTCCTCTCTACCGGCACACTCACTGAGCCTGTTGAAGAAATCTGTGGCTGTAATTCAGCCCCATCCTCAACTTGGATAGGGCATTTGGAAGGCAGCTGCTCTTCAGAACTCTTCCTTTCTTTAAGAGAGCTCTCAGAAACTGAGGATAATTCTTGCCCATATTTAAGCTTCCCCCATGCCTGGAAAAGGTATCCAGGAGGCAGCTGCTCTTGAGGATTGCTACACTTAACAGGAACATTTTCTGAATATGAGAAAACTCCTTGTGGGTCTTCAGGCCTCCCTGAGGACTGTGAAGGGCATTTCATAGGCAGCAGCTTCGAAGAGATGTCTCCCTCGAAATCAGCACTCTCACAACCTGAGAATATTTGGTGCTCAACTGTAGGTCTCAACAAATATTTGGAAGGTTGATTAGAAGACAGAGGATCCACATAAACCTGCTCCTCCATATTAGGGCTCTCTGAAAAGACATGCTGTGCCATAAATTTCACAAATGACTGAGAAGGACACTTGTTATGTAGTGATTTCTTAGACATGTTTTCTTCAACAGCAGGGTTCTCTGTATATGAGGATATTTTTTGAATGTTAGGCTTTGAGGAGTGGGTGGGATATTCCATAGGCAGTGGCCTCTTAGAAATGCACCCAACAGCAGCATTCTCAGAAGTTGGCATCATTTTTTGGATTTTATGTCTCACAATGGACCAATGTCTGGGAGGCAGCAGCTCTGTAGAAATGTCTCCCTCAATGGCAACACTCTTTGGACCTGCAGAGGTTGGTTGTTTGACTACTGATTTCATCTGATGCTGTGAAGGCTTTCTGGGAGGCAGAGTCTCTGGACCTTCATAGGTTTGTTGCTCAAATTTAGGGCTCTCCCAAGGCTGCAAAGGCTTCAGCTGCACAAGACCACTCCATTCTTTAGGAGCACTCATCAAACCTGAGACTTCCTGCTTAGCAACTGGTCTCCTTAGGGACTGAGAAGGCATTTTGGGAGGTAGTGGCTCTCTAGGATTTCCCCACTCCACAGCAGTGCCCTCTGGACTTGCAGATGGTTGTTCAAAGCTGGTGATCACCCAGGAGCCCTTTGTGTGTCTGGGAGGCTCCACAGGATGGCTCCATTCTGTGCAAGCACTCCCTGGGTCACTGGAAATAGTCTGTGGCTGGAAGTTAAGTTTCACCAATGGCTGGCTAGGGTAGTTTGGATACAGGGGTTCCACAAATATGTCCTTATTACTAGCAGTGTTCTCTGAGAAGATACGCTCATCTTGAGGATTTGTTGAGCAATCAGGGAGTGCTAACTCCACTAAAATTATCTTATTAACACCCTCTGAACCTAAGAACACATTTTGTTCAACTTTTGGGTTCATCATGGGCTGGGTTAAAATGTTAGGAGAAGGAGGCTCCATAGAAATGCTCCCCTTAACAGCTTTGCTCTCTGGACCTGCAGAGATTTCTTGTTTAGCTATTGGTTTCACTGGACGCTGAGAATTATTTCTTGAAGGCTTCAGCTCCGTAGAAGTGATCCCTGTAGCAATTTCTGGGCTTGAGATTGGTTGCTCAATTTTATTCCTAACCAGGCGCCTTGAATGCACTCTGGGAGGCAGTGGCTCCATAAAAATGCCCCACTCAGGAGCAATACTTGCTTGACCTGCAGAGGCTTGTTCCTCAGATTTAGGGCTCAGCCAGGGATGGAAAAAGTTCATAGGAGGTGTTGACACCCATTCTGAAAAAGCATTCGCTGAATCTGAGGAGAGTTGCTGCTGAACAGATGGCTTCACAGAGGGCTGAGGATGGTGTCTGGGAGGAGTCTGCTCCATAGATACAACCGACTTCTCCTGAAGTGTGTTCTTTGAAACCGAGATTTCCTGTTGGGCTGTGGGCCTCTCCAACACCGGGAAAGGATGTCTGGGAGGCATATCTCCCTCAGAACTGCTCCAATCATTAGGATTACTGTATTTTGCAGAATTAGTATTTGATTCTGTAGGCACTTTGTCTTCAGGCTCCTCCAAAGCCTGGGAAACACATCTGGAAGCCAGCTGCTCATGAGAAATGCACAAGTTCCCAACAAAACTGTTTGAATCTGGGAAGGCTTCTTGATCATCTTTGGACTTCACGAGCTGGAATGAATATTTGGGATCTGGCTCCTGTTCGGAACCACTGCCCTTCTCTAAAGAAGCTCTCTCTAAATTTGAGAGTAATTCTTCATCTTTGGGCTTACTCGAAGACTGGAAAACGTATCCAGGAGTCAGCTGTTGATCAGAACCACTTTCCACCTCCGAAATACTGTCTGAATCTAAGAAGATTCCTTCAGCTTCCGGCTTCCCCAAAGATTGGGAAAGGCTTCTGGGAGGCATCCTCTCTACAGAAATTCCTCCCTCTGTCAAAGCACTTGCCATATCCGAAACACTTGCTGGAAAGGCCTGGATGACATTTCCAGAAGGCATTTCCTTGCAGATAGTTGAGCTATCCTGAGCTGACTCCATTTCAAATTGGTCACTTTTTGAATCAAAGCTGGAAGCGTCTTCCTCTTCTGACTGAATATGAGAGGGATCCATATGAACCTGAGCCTCTCCTGTCACTGAGAACATGGTATCTTCTTGGCTTGTAGAAGGATTTTCCACCATTGATGAAAGAGAAGTTATGTCATCTGACTTCTTAGTTCCAGAAGCCCCATCTTCAAGGTATTGTGATGGACCACTAGCCATGGACTCTTTCACATCATTAGGTCTGATGTATGATATTGATTCTTTTCTGGTTTTAAAATCTAAACCAGCCATTCTCCTTCTCGTGTCATTTTCATCTGAAAGCAACTCCTGAGGAGTAATGTTTTCTACTTGTGGAGCTCTGGGCTGCTTCATGACTTGTGTCTCCAAGGAAAGGCGACAGAAAGGGCTATCCCTGGCAATCTTGTCGGCAGATGGGTACCCAGCTCTATTACCTAAGCTAAGCCCTCGACTAGGTTGTATAAAGCTCCATCCTTTGGATCCACACTCATTCTTTTCTGAAACACTTGCTTCTTTTTTTCCACGTCGTTTTCCATATGCTGCTGACAATGAGTGGCCCTGACTCTCAGCAGCATCTGCATTTGCAGCCTGGTCTGTTGTCTTATAAATCTCAGTTTTGATTCTCTGTTCCTGACTTGAGGGACCTGTACCAGATGGAAATAAGAAAAGGAAAAATATGTGTGCTTTTGACTTCCTAAAATAAGAACAATTTGCCTTGGCCTAATGGGTACCTATTTGGTATTGAATTTTCTAGCATGAAAAAGTAACTTCAGAAGCTAGAGCCAACTGGTCACTAAAAGTGAAGTATAATCCCAATTTTATGAACTGATTCTAAGGTTGGCTCATTATCATTATATCAGTAGTCTTGCCCACCATTAGGAGTAACACACATCAAAAGACAATTTTTGAACCTGCGGCAATGATTATATTTTAGGAAACCAACTGGGGCAGGGCAAGGGGAAATTTTACTTCCTAATTAGTATTTGTATTTTCTACTTAATTTTCATATAATATGCAGGTAATGCTTTATTTTTTTTTAGAAAGATGTGAGCAAGGGTTATCCGGAGGTAAATTTATAGCTCCCTTTTCTTCTGTTTCCTACTCTCTTGGTTTTTGTTTGTAAATCCTCACCTGAGGACATTTTTATTGAATTTTTGGGGAGAGAGAGAGAGAGAGAGAGGGAGAGAGAGAGAGAGAGAGAATAAAGAAACATTGATTGGTTGCCTCCAGCAACCTGACCAGGGCCAGAAATCAAACCTCCAATCTAGGCATATGCCCTGACCAGGAATGGAACCCAAGACCTTTCAATGGATGGAACAACACTCCTACCAACTGAGCCAAACCAGTCAGGGCTACTCTCTTGTATTAAATTAATCTGATGTAATATACATGCAAAGAAATTTTTGCAAGCCTTAATTGCATTAGTCCACAGGCTTCAGGTCAGTTGTACAGATCTCTCCTCTCTCTATTTTTTAAAAATATGTTTTTATTGATTTTTAGAGAGAGGGATAAAGAGATAGAAACATCAACTAGACGAAAAACATCATCAATCTGCTGCCTCCTGCATGCCCCCTACTGGGAATTGAGCCTGCAATCCAGGCATATGCACTGACTGGGAATCAAACCTGTGACCTCTGGGTTCCTGGGTCAATGCTTAACCACTGAACTACACCAACTGAGCTCCTCACTGTATTTTTTACTAAGGAACTCAGCTTGATGGCCAGATGGGAGGGCCCTCACTGCCTTCCCTCCCCTATCATATACTGCATCCCTAGCTCCACCTGGTTTCTTCATATCCAGCATACAGCACTGAGCGTAGCTGGATGCACTCCAAACTATTCCCATTATGTGGAAATACAATCAGTATCTGCCCCCATGGACACTGAATCAGTTCTATCCTCTGTGCATAAAAGGACAAATATTAAAAGTAAATATGAAAAAAAACAATAAAAAGAAAGTAAAAAGGAGTTACTAATTTCTTTCTGTTTCTCTCTGCAAAATAATTTTGTTAGTTTTCATGAAAAATTTGCTTAGGAATATCCTATCTTTGAACTCTTTTGTGGAAAAATATGAAATAATTATTTGACTTAATTTATGGAACTGGGGTTCTGTTTTATCAAGTATTGCTTGAAATTAGGTTGCCATCAGCTGGAGCCAACATCCACATATATACACAGAGAGATTTTTCACTCCCATAGTATTATTTGGGGATTTGATGGGTGTCAGCTATAAAAGATATCTGTCTGCAGCTGCCCTAGCCCTCTTAGCTCATGGGTATGGAAACTGGCCTCACTGTTAATGCAAGATCTTTTCTCTCTACAGCAGTGGTTCCCAACCTTTTTTTGGCCACGCCCCACCTAGGCATCTCTAAAATCTTGATGCCCCTCCCTGTGACATATAATTCTTATTATTCAAAAAGGGAACTCCTATTCATGTGGAGGAAGTCTATAAGGCCATTAACTTGGTCTAAACAAGCTTCCAAAGAACATGGCATCCATGAAAAAGAAAAAGAAAAGAACAAAAGGACAGTTGAAGTGCTGAGGAAGAAATCATTAAGAAATTGTTAAAAATAATAATAATATGAATTTATATGAAAAAACAGCAAATAAAGTTTCAAAACATACAATAGAGAACTGAAATGCATAAATATGTCATAATATATGTTTATATACTGTATATGAAGCCCCTAGAACCATAAGAAATGAAAATGTTCACTGTTAATAACTCATTCTCAAATTTCCCCTCTTAAAAATCAAATTGCCCCCCTGTGAGGCATGTACCCCACGTTGGGAACCACTGCTCTACAGGAAGAGAAAAGCAACTTTAAAACACTAGTTTTGGACCTGGCTAACATAGCTCAGTGGTTGAGCATCAATCTATAAACCAGGAAATCATAGTTCAATTCCCAGTCAAGGCATATGCCTGAGTTGTAGGTTCTATTCCCAGTGTGAGGAGTGCAGGAGGCAGTCAATCAATGATTCTCTCTCATTATCGATGTTTCTATCTCTCTCTCTCCCTCTCATTTCCTCTCTGAAATCAATTAAAAATATTTTTTTAAAAAAACTAGTTTGGGGGCAATTCTGTAATTGTTATCTGGTTCTGTTGCTGAGGGGGAATGCTGAAGGGAAATTATTGGCTGCTCTCAAATAGCTGGGCTCACTAAGGAACTCAATATGAGAGTTAGAGAGGATTAAAGAAACTCACAAACACAAAAAACCTCTGGTTGTAAATTCATTTAGACAAAAGAGGGATCAGTATGAGCCTTTACCTAAATCCCCTGCAAGTGGCAATTGTATTAGTTAAGGAGTTTAGATGGAGAAACCTGGATCTCATTAATATGCATCTTAAATTGAAAGCTCTCTGAGGACCATGGGCTGTCCGGGTAACTCCCATCACATAGCATTGTGCAATTAAGCTCATAGTACATGATTCTGGGTGAGGGTGAAGTGTGCCAACCTTCAGTATCTTTGAGCTTCCTTTGGGTAACTGCTTTTGGTTTGGTTTTCTCTTCAGAAACCAGTGGAAGGCCTGGCTCCTCCTGCTTTGGCTTCATCTAGAAGAGAGAAGAAAGAGCTTGAATCATACTAAAGTGCTAACCCATCCCTGCATGGTTGCCAAAGGGGAGGGGAGTAACAGAAAAAAATATCTCTGGTATCCAAATGGCTCTGATGGGAACACAACAATACCATTAACAATGAAAATTATTTCCAATGGCATTCATCACCTGGTGATCATTTTACCTATTAGAAGTGGTTCACCTACATTTGAAGCTTATAATCTCTGAGAGATATGCTACAGAGCACTTTCTAAAATACCCCGGAAACCACTGAAACACACTGCTGGGCAATAAATCTGAAAATGGGGCATTGTGCCTGACAGCAATCATATTCTTGGCAACACTGAAATTATTAAATTTGCTTCATCACACCTGGGAGCCAAATTCAAATCCTGTTTTGCTTTTTCATCCCCAGGGAATTTAGTGATAACATGAATTATGTCTTTCCAGCTCAAAAGGAGAAAGAGGATCAGGGTTTTGTTGAGAAGGAAGAGAGAAAAAGATGTTCAGCATTTATACTGAAGGGGCTAAAACTGGTTTAGAATAAACGAGGTTTTCAGATAATTACAGTGCAGCTGTAGACCTGTTAGAGTAGCACTGTATGGAACAGTGTCAGGATTTGCTTAACATAAGCCTTTATGACATGCATCTAAAGACAAAAATACAACTCTTTATGTTCCCACTTGACATGCCTATTCAGGTGCAGCTCAAAATTACTTCTGAGTAAATGTAGTCAGAGAGACCTGGGTTCAAATCTCTGCTCCATCATTTGCTCTCTGTAGATCCCTGAGCAAGTTATTATTTAAATCTCCATGTCCACATCTATAAATTAGAGATAAGGGAAACCTCCTATGGGACTTGAAGACCTAAGAAATTCTAAAGCAGGGAGTAAGTGGCAGCAGCTTCTGTGTCATATATGATCCTGTACCCCTTTATATTCATTTGAGTATCAGGTAGAAAGTCACAAGGAAGAAGTAGATGCTGCAGCCTTTTTAAAGAGTGATACCCAGGTCTTTCCTCAATTAGGCGATGCAGAAGGAAGTCAGAAGGGTCACACTAAGTTTCCCTTAACCAACAATCCCCATCTCCCAGGTGTGTGAAGTGTCAAGATGATAATGCATATA
Organism: Vespertilio murinus; assembly: GCA_963924515.1. Lineage (NCBI taxonomy): Eukaryota > Metazoa > Chordata > Mammalia > Chiroptera > Vespertilionidae > Vespertilio > Vespertilio murinus. Next base: position 68,851,731 of record OZ004710.1, read on the forward strand.
CAGGGTTTAGTGCATAGAAAGTGGTCATCCTCTGCTTGACACTGAACCAAGGAAATTCTCTCAGGTCTACCAAGGCCCAGGGGGACCTACTACTCTGCCTACTGTTCTTTCAAGTTGTATTTGTTCTTTTTCTAAAGCTAAATTGAGATGTCTAATCAAGGAGCAACATGGTGGGGTGAAAAGAGTACTGGATTAGAAGTCAGAAGACTATATTCTGGCCTTAGATATGCCACCAATAAGGTGTTTGACCTTGGGCAACTATTAGTGCTTTAATTTCCTTCCTGTAAAATACTAAAACTATGAAATCACTTAGACCCTTTCAGCTTTGATTTACAGCCCTTTACTTATAGCCCAGAGTCACTGAGAAATTAGGTGTTTAACCCAAGTGAATCAATCTTCCAGCTAACTGACATATCCCTATAAACATTAGCATATTTTAATTATTAGCTTTTAGTAAAAACCTTTCCCAAAGACATTACTTCCTTACCTTCTTAAACAGAAATGAGGGAACATAGTTTAACTTTTCTTGATGACTTGGGCAAATAATGAACATGACCTATTACATTGGATTACGATACAGTGTGACCCTGAGGGGCTTACAAAGGTGGGCAAGGTTCTTGATCCCTATACTAAATGGGCCCCCTCTGCTATCAATTGTTACTTTTCCTTACTGTCAGATCTCTTAATCTGATCTGTGGCCATGTTTTTAACAGAATTGTCTCACTAAGTGTAGCTCTACCTGCTTGAAAGTCATAAAACAGTAATTTGTGACATCAATGTGATACTGAGAGATCTTTGGGGGTTTAGGTTAATAGATGAGTTTTGAATGCTTGGAGTTGTCCCAAATGAGTGGAACAGTGCTGCAATTTGTAACATATATGTCTTACTTGATTAATAATTAAAAGAATCCTAATTTGGGGCTATGGTTGAATATCCTCTACAAAGAGGGTTGAGTGAATTCCTGATGCTAATACAACAAGCAGTTTCTAGGAATTTAGGTTACTGCTTCTATTTTCTTAAGTCTCTTTTATGTAAGTTCCACATGCATAGGACATCCTAATCACTAGATTTAAGTTTGGTCACCTCTCTGGGGGTGTCAATCCTGGGACAGTGCCCTCAACTTCACCACCCCAATTTAAGCTATGGATCCTCCAGATCATACCACTTCCATAGGTGCAGTTTGCAAAGTTTGGAACTCATCCTTAATCACATAGGAGTTTATTCCCAGGCCTCTTGAAGGACTTACAGTCGCTTGAAGGTACTTCTTTTGTTTTCGGGGGTTTAAAGCCATCTTGTGTCGAGCAGCTGAAGAATCCAAACAGCCCTGGGTGGTTGCTGGGGTGCTGAAACTAATGGATAGCTGGGGGCTGCTGGGAGAGGTGATCGTGGCAAATGTTGTCAAGGACTGTGCACGTATGGGTATAGATGGGGGCTCAAAGGAGCTCTGAAGAAAGTGGAAGAAAAGAAACGAGTCAACTCCGTATGCTATCACTGGTCTCCAAAGTTGGACATCCCTCTGGCTGAAGAATTCCTCAAAAACTTGAACATAGACTTACCATATGACCCAGAAATTCCACTCTGAGGAATATACCCAAAATAATTGAAAACAGGGGTTTAAACAAAAACGTATACATGACTGTTCACAGCAGCAATATTTATAATAACCAGTATGCATATATAGTTGAATAGCTAAACAAAACATGGTACATCCATACAGTGGAATATTAGCCAGACATAAAAATGACTTAAGTATTGATATCAATAATAATAAAAGTGTAATATGCTAATTAGACCCGACAGCCAAAGCACCTTCCAGACATCCTTCCGGATGAAGCCACAGTAGCAGGGGCTGAGGCAGAGGCAATTAGGGGTGATCAGGCAGGCAGGCAGAGTGGTTAGGGAAGATCAGGCAGGCAGAGGGCTTAGGGGTGATCAGGTAGGCAGGCAGGTGAGTAGTTAGGAGCCAGCAATCCCAAATGGTGAGAGGGATGTCTGACTGCCAGTTTAGGCCCGATACTACAGGGATCCTTGCAGGATTGGTCCTAAACACCAGCAGCTGGACATCCCCTGAGGGGTTCCGGATTGGGAGAAGGTGCAAGCTGGGCTGAGGGACCCACCTCATGCATGAATTTTGTGCACCGGGCCTCTAGTGTGCTATAATATGGATGAACCTTAAAAACATTATGCTAAGTGAAACAAGCCAGACACAAAAGACTACATACTGTATGATTACATTTATATGAAATATGCAGAATTGACAAATCCAGAGAGGAGGGAAGAATGATGAGTGACTGCTTAATAGGTATGGGGCTTCCTTTTGGGGAAAACAAACTATTTTGGAACTAGATAGTGGTGATAGGTGCGCAATGTTGTGAATATACTTAAAACCATGGGATCATATAACTTTAATATGAAAAATTTTTATGTGAATTTTAGTTCAATAAAAATTATCTAATTCAATCCTTCCACCAATTCAGACTAAATGTCCTAAGTCATCTGATTTCGTGTATTCTGCAGAAAAAAAAACACCCTTATAATCATAGCCTAAATCCATAAATCAGGGAGCATCTATGCCCCTATCACCAGTCTGTGCTTTACCTTTGGTCCTAACCTAATTGATATTTTGTTTTCTTTGGTTTGGTTTGGTTGACATATCTAACTGAAGGCTACATCTCTCTAGAATCTTTTAACATCAAAACATAGTTTTTTGCTGACTGGCCAATTATCTTCATTATGAATTACCTTTCTGTTTACTTTTTAGTTCCCAGTGTTAATTGTTCAAAATTCTACTTCACTTTGAATGCCCTCTCAAGTTCAATAACAAACAATTAAATTAACTATGTATTAGTTTGAGAATAGAAATGTTGATATGGGCACAATTTATTCATATTCCAATTATTGATGAATATTATTTGATTGACAAACTTAGATATATGAAATACACATGCATGCCCTCTCATATGTCAAATGAATATTTTCATATGGGTATATGTCTCTCAAATAATACTACATGCCCTAACCTTAAGATTTTGGAATTTAAATCTGTAGAGGCTTTACTTCCATCAAAATCTCCATTGTTTTCTTCCTGAAATAACTGAAAACACCTGGAAACTATTTTTTGTTCAGATATTGCCTTCTATTGCTTATAAATTGAAGACTAATTATTTGGCTTTTAAAACTGGATAGAAAATGTAAATCACCATGTAAATAAAACACCAAGAATGGCCTCTCCTTCCCCCAAATCTTCCTAGTATTGAGCTACAGCAGAAGAAAATAAAACTCAAGAAAAAACTATGCCTCTGACTTGTGCTCCACCTACCACTACCCCCACACAACCTGCCACTTAAGATGGGGCTAACCTTCTTCACTGTCGACATTGGTGTAAAATACTTCTTTTTCGGGGTTTCAGGTGACTCATCATCAGAGTAGATTTCTTCAAAGTCCTTAGAGATTGTGTCAGATTGTGTAAGGGGTGGGTCAATGTTGAAATGGCGTGCTCGCAGTGGTGGAATCTGTTAAGGAGGAGTATAAAAGGAAAAAAGTTAAAACTTGGATACTTTTCTCAAAATTATGGGTGTTTTCTTGTTGCTTAATGGTTAAAGGACTAAGTGCCAAAAGTTTAAAAACATGGCAAAGAAAGAATCTTCTACCTCCCTGTTTTCACTTCTAGTACCTATTCAAACGAAAGATCAATAGCCTTAGCTCATACACCAATAGCCTTTTCTCTCTGTCTTTCCTTCCCTCCCTCTCCCATATCAATCAATCAATAAAAAATAAACCCAAGTAACCTTTTTCCAAATACAGAATAATCAGCTCTCCAGTGGAGAAGGGTCTCTTCCCTGTGTGGCCTTCCCAGAGATGGAAGGAAGGAGAAACATAGATTTGTTGTTTCAGTTATTTATGCATTCATTAGTTGATTATTCTATGTACCCTGACTGGGGATTGAATTCACATGCTGCATTTTGTGAAGACTAAATATGTAACCTTCTCTCTGTTGAAGCAGGTACAAAGAAGTTGAGCATCTTAGAGACTGTGCTAATGGAAAGACCATGGGTTTTTAAGTCAACATAACTGGGTCAGATTTCCAGGTCTATCACTTACTAATTGGGAGATCCTGAGCAATTTCTTAAACCTTTATGAGTATCAATCCTCACAAGAAACCCTTTGAGGTAGATATTAATATTATACCCATTGTAAATGAGGAAAGGAAGGTTCATGGAGGTTAAGCAAACAGTCCAAGGTGTTACAGAGCCAATAGGTAGCAGATCAAGAATTCAAGTATAGGTATGTCTATTTGACTCAGATGCCATACTTGGAACAATTTACTCTATTACCTCAGTGATCTTAGAGCCTCCAATCCAGATTCCACTTCTTTGCACGTAATGGGGCATAACTGCAAGCAGAGATCCAGAAACAGATCTATGCACACTGCTAGTGATAGACAGAGTTCTGGAAACAGATCTCTGTGGAAGAAAGAAAAAACATAGAGGTTGTAATACTTGCACATTAACAATGAGATGTCACTGTCATAATACTTAAATTTTTGGGTGTGTCAAAGGAGTGAATATGGAAACACTAGTCGATACTATGTGCCAGGCACTAGGTTAGCAAATCATATAGTTAAAGTACAATCTCTCATTCAATGTTTACAAGAGCAATATGGGGGTATAATCAGCAGAGAAGTATGGCCAAATTCCTCTCTCCTTTTTTTGGTGGAGTAAGAATAGGAAATGGAGGAAGAATAGTCCAAATAGGCACTGATATTCAAGTTCAGCATTACCTCCAAAGATCTGCCACTCTGGAGCTCTGGAGAGGGGTATAATTTACGTCCTGGGATTTCAGGCTCAGACTCCAAAATGAAGATGCTTTCATGGGACAGAGATTTGCTCATGCTTCTCCTGACCCTAGTAAAAAAGGAAACAGTCTTGTAAAAGCAGCCCAAGGGCCATAGGAACCAAAGACACATTATATCTATAATCCTACCTAATAAAAGAGTAATATGCAAATTAACCATCACTCTGCTACACCCACTAGTCACACCCACCAGCCAATCAGAGCATGTTTGCAAATTAACCCCAACCAAGATGGCTGCCTTCACAGAGACCAGGAGGAAGGCATGGGTTTCCCTGGCAATGGAGGAAGCCAAGCTTTCCACACACCCTGGCTGGCCTAAGCCTCCACTCAACGATACAAAGTTTTAATTATAGAAGATGAATCCCAAGAAAAATGGCAGCAGCTGGAGAGAGCAGGCTAGGGTTGCCCCCGACAACAGAGGAAGCCAAGCTTTCCACCTGCCCTGGCTAGTCTAGGCCTCCACTGCAGGCTACAAAGTTTCAATTGTAGAAGATAAATATATCCCAAATACAAGGGCCTCTGCTTGGGTTGCCAGAGGGTGAGGGCATGGCTGGCCTGCAAACCACCACAGGACCCTCGCCCAGGCTGCCCCATACCCCAAGGGAACTCCCACCCTCAGCCGGGACACCCTTCAGGACAAACCAGCTGGCCCCCACCTATGCACTAGGCCTCTATCCTATCTAATAAAAGAGTAATATGCAGATTGACCATCATTTCAACACACAAGATTAAGGTAGCTTCCTCCATGTGGTCAAAGATCCTGCCCCCATGTGGACACAAAATGGCCACTAAAAGAAGGCCTGCAAGGGAGGGCAGTTGAGGGCAATCAAGCCTTCAGGGGAGGGCAGTTAGGAGTGACCAGGCCAGCAGAGGAGGGAAGTTGGGGGCAAACAGGTTGGCAGGGGAGCAGTTAGACATCAATAAGGCTGCCAGGGCAGTGGTTAGGTGGTGATCAGGCTGGCAGGCAGAAGTGGTTAGGGGCAATCAGGAAGGCAGGCAGGTGAGCAGTTGGGAGCCAGCAGTCCTGGATTGTGAGAGGGACATCCCTTGAGGGGTCACAGATTGGAGAGGGTGCAGCTAAGGGACACCCCCCCCCCCACTTCGTGCACAAATTTTGAGCACCAGGCCTCTAGTATGGCCTATAAAAGACATCACAGAAGGAGTGTGAAGATGCATAAATGCTGACATGGAAAGTTCATGAGATATTAAATGAAATTTCAGCTACCTTTAAACTTATTTTTTGCAGAATCTTAAAATTCTGCAAACAAGCTGATCTTAAAATTCACAGTGAAATGCAAAAGAACAAAAATAGCCAAAACAATCTTTAAAAAAAAAAATTTGAAGGACTCACATTTACCACTGTCAAAACTGACTACAAGGCTACAGTTTGGCACTGGCCTAAGAATTGACATAGATCAATGGAATAGAACTGAGAATCCAAAAATAAACTCACTCAGCTCTGGTCAATAATTTTTTAAAAGGGTGCTAAGACCATTCAGTGGGGGAAATAATACTTTTCTGGGATAGTCACGTGCAAAAGAATAAAGTTGAACTCTTATCTCACAATATATAGGGTATCCCCCCAAAATGTATACACATTTTATCAGCTGATAACTCACTTAATTTTCACTCTTTTTCAGGTTTAACTGATTTTAAATAATGGGTAAAGCCATATTAAATTTTGAACAAAGAAAATTCATCCTAATGTGCCATTAGACTTTTTTTTTTAGGGATTCATAAAAAAATAGTTTACAGTATAAAATTGGCACCAGTCAACGAATTGAGCACACACAAATACTGAACAAAATGATTCCTGATGTTTGAGATTCCATTGCTTTGTTATCAGTAGTGCCTGGACCAGAACAGTCATCTGTTTGAAAACAGACATTGACAAAAGAACGTATTCATTTCTATAGATAGTTTAATTTTTTTTAATGAACCATGTTCATAAACACTGACTTTATAATCATTCAAAATGTTTATACATTTTTGGGACACCCTGTATATAAAAACTAACTCAGTATTCGTCAAAAACCTAAATATGAGAGCTTAAACACTTAGAAGGAAGCATAAGGGTATATGTTCATGACCTGAATTTGGCAATGTCTTAGGTATGACACAAAAAGCTTAAGCGACAAAAGAAAAAATAGATAAATGGATTTCATACAAATTAGATACAGTAAAACCTCAATATAACTGACTAATTCAAGCAAGGGGACGTCGGTTAAAGCAGAAAGTCTGTTATATTACAAAGTTAAGTTTTCCAAATGCATATGTTAAAATTTGAAAAATTAGTTTACCTGTTTTTCTTATGTAGACATGTTTGTGTACTTAAAATTATAAATGTATAAAAAGTTTAATTTCACAGAAAAGTTTTCTATATGTATTACTGTAATTTTAAATTTATACTGAATAGGCCTAGTAAATGTGTGCATTCACCAATCACTGCGATTAACAAATGCACAGGGCTAGGGTGTGACTTAGCATCTGTGGAACATCTGCATGCATTAAAACTGCTGCAGAAAGTCACATCATTTGACAATAGAACCAATTACTGCTGGAGATGCTGTGTAATCACATGTTAATCATTCACCCAACATTGTTTACAAGCAAGTGACTCTTGGATTTCAATATGTAGACTATAGTTGAGGTAAAATTCACATAACATTAAGCAAAAACTGGGGTCAGGAGTGATCCTCAGACATCCCATGTTACACTCAATTAATTTATGCTCCTTGCAAAATAAAGCTCTATCTCAGTTCCTTAGAAAAGCACCCTTACTCATGTATGAGCTTGCTCATGCACTTATATGCACTCCCTTTCCCTCTCATTCTTACTCTTTCTCCTTCCCTCCTTTCCCCACCAACCTCAGAGAGATGCACCTGCACACACCTTAGTGTGGAGAATGTGGCAGACTAAATGGGCCATTTTGGTGGGGGAGGGGCAAGTAAGAAGGGGAAATATACAATTTTACAGAGAGGAAGGGAGAGGGATAGAGAGTTAGGAACATCAATCAGCTGCCTCCTGCACACCCCCTACTGGGGACGTGCCAGCAACCAAGGTACATGCCCTTGACTGGAATTGAACCTGAGACCTTTCCATCTGCAGTGATTGGCTACCAAAGGGGGAACTGGGTCTAGAAATATGCCCCTTACTCTGTCCCCAACCCCCTATAACTCCCTCACACCAGTCCCCCCAGAGATTACCTAAACATAGGTTGTTGAACTTCCTGAACCAGATTCAGAGAAGAATTGATACTGCTGCTGGACGAGCTTGGTTTCAAGCTCCTGCTTCTTCTCTGGGTACCTTCAGGCTCTTTTTTCTTCTTCTTGCCAAAAAAATTCTTGAAGGCTTTAAATTTAGATTTCTTCTTTCCTAGAAGTCAGAAATGAAAGTGATACATAGTGTGATGGTGAAAGGAAGACAGGAGAGGAAATAGGGTATCCGTGATATGAAGAAGGACTATGATCCCAAGTGCCTGGCAGATCTTGGCTTTTGCTACCAGGAACCATAGCACCATTCATTTGATTTGTTCTGTTTTTTTACTTTTTTTTTAATATATTTTATTGATTTTTTTTAAAGAGAGGAAAGAAGAGGGATAGAGAAGTAGAAACATCGATGAGAGAGAAACATTGATCAGCTGCCTCCTTTATCTCCTACTGGGGATGTGCCCTCAACCAAGGTACATGTTCTTGACCGGAATCGAACCTGGGACCTTTCAGTTTGAAGGCCAACACTCTATCCCCTGAGCCAAAGCAGACAGGGCTGGTTTGTTCTTTTTAAAAATATATATATATGTTAATTGATTTTAGAGAGAGGAAGGGAGAGGGAGAGAGAGAAATATTGGTAGGCTGCTTCCTGCACACCCCCTACTGGGGATTGAGCCAGAAACTCAGGCATGTGCTCTGACCTGGAATTGACCTGGCAACTTTTTGGTGTGATAAAGTATCTGATTTGCTGGTATGTGCAGAAACTCAGGCCCCAGCTTCTGTGTGGTGTTTGGGCCTAACTCACTAGGCATTCACTTTTATCTCAATTTCACACTTCTCTCTGCATACCTAAAACTTGCTCACTAAAAGAGCATTTGTATCTGAATGTTCTCTAGTCTGCACACTAATTAGTCCATTCATCTATTCCACAAATATTTATTAAGATCAAGTACTTACTACATTTTGGGTTTCATGTGAAAGGAATAAGATATAGTTCTAAGTCTTAGCTACTGTCCCCTCATCAAGGTTGTAGGCAGGCCCTCTTTAAAATCCCTTTAACAGGTAGCTCAGCGCAAGGCAAGCTGCAAGATGCCAAGTCTTAAGCCTACTTTGGATTAGGAGACCTCCCCATCATGAACCACATCAGACTCTATGTATGGAGACCAGCCCTGGGTATGAGCTGAGAACTGTCCAAACGCTATGCTACTTTTGAACACTTAATGGAATCCAAGATAGTTGCCATGTATTCAAGTGTATAAATTGGTCTTTCAAGCTTTCTTTGTAAAGGGGTGCCTTTAAATTGCCAGCAGCTGAGTCATGTGAGGGTTGGTTTTAAGATTTGCTAAAAGTGTAAGGATAGATAGACCTATACAGCAGATTTGGGTATCCAGCAATGTTTATGTAGGTCACCTATACACTGGGTACTTTATGCCCCGTAAGGTACAGCAGTGGTGGTCAGTGAGCTGACAACTGAGAGCTGACAGATATCTGGACTTCTATAACCGAGCCATTCATTTCCCTATCCAAGCCTAAGGACTATGTATTCTCAAACAGGCAATAGCTTTCAACATCCTCATCCAATGAGGGCCTGCAGTGTGTCACATGCCAGAAAATGGCCCATAGCAGTAAGCCCCCCCCCCCCGAGAAGAAAACACCATTAAATCCAATGATGGAATCATTGCTGCTGGATTGTATATTTGCTTACCCACTATGCACACAGGCAGCTCATCTAAATTGAACTTAGCTTTAAAAATGCATCACATAATGGTGACCTTGTTCTCTTGCACTGCTGCTTGGAAAGAAAACATTTCTAACTAGCTTTTCTTCCCTTCAACATCCCAATAACCACCTTATTCTCTGGCTAGCAATGACTAATACTAAAAATGTACCCAAATGTTTAGACTTTTAAAAAATCTTAGGGCCCCAGCTGATTTTGCTCAGTGGATAGAGCATAGTCACTCAGTCTGAATAGTCCTAGGTTCGAATCAGATCAAGGGCACGTACCTCGGTTGCAAGCTCAATCCCTGGCACTGGTGGGGATGCATGCAGGAAGCAACCAACGTATCTCTCTCATATCGATGTTTCTCTCATGTCAAGGTTTCTCTCCCTTCCACTCTCTCTAAAAATCAACTGAAGGATATCCTCAGGTGATGATTAAGAACAAAAATTCTTGGGCATTTTCTTACCTTCATTCTTCACCAAGCTGCATTGCATTGCCATCTTCTTTTGTAGGCCTATGTCTAGCTCATATACAAAAAGATAGGTCAGTTGGTTTAGTGCTTGGGCTGCCTAGGTGAGGGGGCCTATCATTCATTTATTTATTTCATTCAGTATATATTTTGAGTGTGTAATCACTCTCTCTGAGGCCCAATACTAAACAATGGTGACACAGAGATGAATACCCAAACTCTCTCCTCAAAGATCCATGCACCATGCCCAGTATCCTCCACCCTACATCATCAGTGAAGTCAGGCCTCCAGGAAGCCCCAAAAAGGTTCCCATCTCTCTGTCCTTCCATACTAAGTCTTTTTACACCATATACTACTAAGAAAGCGCAGCAAAAATTGAGAACAACTCAGTGAGTTGTTAAAATCAGTTTTGTCTTTAAATTCAATATCTCATTTCATGTCTTAGATTCCTCTTTTTCCTTTTTTGGTATCAATAAAGCTTATCATTGTTTAGTGACTTTTGCCTCCCTTTCTGTCACTCATGGACACCCATCACTCATAGTTGGCACCATAATTTAGGCAATTATAAACAGCTGAGTAAGTTTTGCAACAATAAACATTTTAATTGAATCCTATTTAACAGAAGCCTATGGTGGCATCTTTTCTTCCCATCCCCCCTTGACACTTGGTTAAATCTGGATTACTAACTATATTAAAACCTCAGTTGAATCTCTCTGATCATGGGCTGCTCTGATTTTTCCCCCGATTAAACAGAAATACTTCCCCTGCCTCAGTAAGTACAACCTATTAACCATCCCCAAATAAGATTGCAGGGCCTCAGGCAAACTTTGGAGCATCAGATTGGAAATGAAAGTGAAGAGGTTAAAAGGCTAAAAAGTAAATGTGGACTGAGCCTAATGTTAGAAATTTGATATGAATTTGTTTGCTTGTGACTTGATTTTCTTTTCTAGGGTTGTTAAACATAGTAAACAAATCTAGTTCTAGTTATCAAGATTTTATTGAGTTACTTACCCTCATCACTGGCCTCCAGAGCTTCCAGTTTGGCAGAAACTTCCCTTAGTGATGCAGCCATGGTAGGATCACTAAAGTAAAATATAGAGTTGGGTCCGATTGGTTAATTCTTGGTACCAGAAATCCTTATATACAAGCATAGGCACCTTATTTTTTAAAGCCACTTTGGAGCAAAAAGGTAGATAATTATTATTATTTTGTTGTAAATCAATTAAAATTATACCTATTTTTGTCAGATCAGCAAAATGTGTAACATACAACTGAGCTACCCAGCCAGGGCAAACTGGGTTTCTTTTTGTGGTGGTGAAAATGTCCTAAAATCAGTTGTCATGATGGTTGCACAAATCTTTGAATATATTAAAATGCATTGATTCTTATACCTTAAGTGAATTAATTGTGTAGTATGTGAATTATATCTCAAAAAAGCTATTGACCACCCCCCCAAAAAAAGGATTAATCAAGTAAAAAAATTGATCTAGCCCTGGCCAATGTGCACAATGGTTAGATCATAGGCCTGTGCACCAAAGGGTCTCAGGTTCTATTCCCATTCAAGGGCACATATCTGGGTTGCAGGTTCAATCCTGGCCCCAATTGGGAGGCAACCAATTGATGTTTCTCTCACATCAATGTGTTTCTCTCTCTCTCTCTCTCTCTCTCTCTCTCTCTATATATATATATATATATATATATATATATATATATATATAATCATCAATAAAATATTTTAAAAATATATATCAAGTTAACGTTTTCCCCTTTCAGGTTGTCAAAAAAAACCTTTAATTTTGACCATGTTCCATTGCTGAATGAATGCGAAAAATAGACACTCTTATACATCATGGAATGTGAATTGCTCTGTAAAGAGCAATTTTACAGTATCAAAATAAAAAAATAATACATTTACCTTTTGATTCAGTAGCATCACTGCTAGAACTTTACCCTGTGGATATACTCACACTTGTATACAAAAATATACATGCAAGAATGCTTATCACAACATTGTTTTACACAGCCAAAAGTGGGAAACAATCAGAGTGACCACCACCAAAAAAAAAATTCCACCTCTACTGATTCCATCTAGTGGGAGAATTATCTTTCCTTATGCTCTTTTCCATTAGTGCAGATAATCAATTGAGAGTCAACTGTGAATTTTGAACTCAATCTAGCCTTCTAGCAAAAGCTAGGAATGATAGGTCTAGGGAAGCATGTCAGTTGATATTCAAACTTTTATAAATCAATGCTGACATTTTTATGGGAGTTTGGGGCAGGGGTATATGATGGACACCATGACCCAGAGAAAGCATGCTGTATACATACACACAGCCAAAGGGCTGTAGAGAGTTAAGTGGCATCACGTGGAGTAAAGTAGGTTCTGGGGTGCCCCACCCGCTCCAGATCTTCTCTGCTCCCAGGCTGTCCTTGCAGCTTCGTGGATGGGCTTCAGGCCCAACTGTGCTGTTTATAGCCATAAGCCCCTTATATACCTCTGGGAGTAGAGAGGGGTGATAACAGGCTCTGAGGTTAAGGTGAACTTGAGAGGTCACCCAGCAAAAGTGACTGAGGCAGTGAGAGCTGACAGGGCCCTAGTGTCAGGATGGCTTCAGACTCTCTCACTGAAAAGTCCTATGGTGTACATTATTTCTCGCTGCAAAGAATAATAAACCCAAATTGTTCAACAACAGGTGTGTTCCTGGTGAGCTTTGGCTGATGATGACACTTTGTTCAAGTCACTCAAACAAATATCAGCCAATATCACAATTCTGCCTGAAGATGACTAAGCCCCAGGCCTACACAGTGCTCACTAGTTTACACACACATACATGCACACACATACACACACATTCTATCTGGACATCTGGAAGAAGCAAGGGGGGTAAGGCAATTCAGACGCCCCTCAAAAATTCAGAAGAAGAACAGAAAAGTTGCTTAGACCATCACTGGTAAGTTTCTGGACCATCTTAATAAATATGGCAGCACCCCACCCCTGCCACTAAGAAAGGCTTTTTATTTTTATTTTTTCAGAACTATTTTTTTATTTTTTTTAAATTTATCTTTATTGTTGAAAATATTACAGATGCTCTCCTTGGTTTTTCCCATTGACCCCCTCCACCCTGCCCCTGCCCCTGCCCCTCCCAGGCCTTCACCACATTATTGTTTGTCTCCATGGATTATGCATACACGCATATAAATTCCCTGGTTAATCTCTCCACCCCCAACCCTTCACCACCATCTTGCCTCTAACAGTTGTTAGTCTGTTCCATGATTCTCTGTCTCTGGATCTATTTAATTCATCAGTTCATTTTATTCATTAGATTCCACATATGAGTGAGATCATGTGATATTTATCTTTCTCTGACTGGCTTATTTCACTTAGCACAATACTCTCCAGGTCCCTCCATGCTGTTGCAAATGGTAAGAGTTAAGGAAGACTTTTCAGAAACGGGGGAAATTAACTATCTCTGAGCTTTAGATACATGAAAAAAGGAGCTTGTTTTCCTAAATACCAGGCCACGGCAGACTAACATTGTCCTTGATCCACCACTGTCAGGAGTAAGAGAAAGGGAAACAACAACCAAAGAGAAAATATGTAGGGTGGGGGAAAGGTTTGCTGTTATTAATATGGAAAATAATGCAATAATTAATGACTACTTATACAAGAATAAACTGTTTCTCATACAACCAAAAACCTACTTTTGCCCCACCCTATATGGAAGACTAAAGGGAGAACAAAGAAAGGGGGCATCTTGGCAGCATCCGAATCCTTAGAAGCACTAATAGAATAATTCCATTTAACTATCATCTCATTTTAGACTCTCAAAAAATTTTGGCACACTTACCTTATTTCTCCAACTGACTTCTGGGGTCCCGAAGACAGCACCACCATCAGCTGACCTATCTCCCCTTCTGAACAAACCAACCAACAACTACAACCAAACACACAAACCTCCCCTCGATGAGAAATCCTTTTCCTTTTACCACCCCATTTCTCTGCATCTATTTAAAGCAAAATTCAATAATTATCTATACTTACTATATTTATGTCTTCACTTATTCTCATGTGTTCTCTCCAGTCAGGCTTCCAAACCGAATGGCTTCCAAACCACCTCACCAACTGCCCTTGTTAAATTCAACAGATACTTACTTTCATCACAGCAGCAGGATACTCCCTCCTTTTGAATAATTTTATCACTTACCTTTATCGTGAACAGCACTCCTCTAATTTTCCTCATTGGCTGTTCCTTCTTAATCTCCTTTGCTGGCTCTTTCTCCTCCACTAAATTTGAAATGTTGTAGCACCAGAGGGTTCTGACCTGGGCCTTCCCTCTAATTTATCTACAATCACTTCCTTGGATCCAGGTCATTGTATTAAAATGTTATTATGAGCCACATAATTTGTAATTTTAAATTTTCTAATAGCAAAAAGAAGCAGATGATGTTGCTTTTAATATTTTATTTAACTCAATAGAACCAAATTATTGTCATTTCAACATGTAATCATTATAGAACTAATATAAGTGAAATATTTTACTACATCCTTATTAAGTCTTTGAAATCTGGGTTGCATTTTAAACATATAGTACATCTCAGTTTGGGCTAGCCACATTTCAAGTGCTCAATAAACACATGTGGCTAGTGGCTACCATATCCTAGATTATCTCATTCAGGCTTTAAATACTACCTACATTCTGGACTCCAAAATCTTTCTATTGAGACTAGACCTCTTCCCTGAACTCCATATTCCTATAATCAACTGCTTAGCCACCATCTTCACCTCACAGTGCATATCAACTTCCTGGTTTCCCTCATACTGTATTCTCCACATTTTCCTCATCTCAGGAAATGCTACTAGCCAGATCCTCAGACTAAAGCCTAGCAGTCATTGATTTCTCTATTTCCTTCCCATGCTACATTTAATCCAACAGTAAATCCTGTGACTCTTCCTTTGCTATATTTCAGAAATGCAACTATTTTTTTTTTGCCATGTTTGAACTGCCATTATCTTGTTGCTGGGTTACTGCAATAATGGGTCTCACTGCATCCATCTTTGCCTCCCTATTCTACACACAGCACCCACGTCAGTCATGTCAGCCCTCTGCTCACCACCTTCCCTCCCACCCCCATCCCCACCCGGGGAAGTGGTTTACTATCATGTTCAGAGTAAATCCCAGCTCCTTTCCTTGAACCTTATGTGATCTGGCCCCAGTGCCAACGCCTCACTGCCCACTGATCCTGCTGCCCTCCTACTTTCTCCCCTCACTGGCCTTCTTACTAACTCCCAACACATCCGCCCCTTTCAATCTCAGGGTCTTTGCATTTGCTGTTTTCCCTGCCTGGAGAGTTCTTCCCCAAATTAGCTGCACAGCTGACTCTTTTGTAGCATTCAAGTCAGTTCAAATGTTAGTTCCCAAGAGGACCTGCATGATCATCCTAATTAAAGCCCCCTCCCAGTCTCTCTCATCACATCTTCCTTTATTAACGTCTTCACAGCACTCACCACTACCTAAAAGTATCTTCTTTACTACCTTCATTACTGGTTTCTTGTCTCCTCTACCAGAATATAAACTCCATAAAAGCAGGGATCTTACGTGTTTTGTTCATCACTGGATCTCCTAGCACCTAGAATGGTACTTGGCACATAGCAAGCAGTTAATAAATATTTATTGAATGAATGCCCAAATTCAATAAAGGAAGGGGAAGTAATAGAAGAGCCATCGTTGTGGTCGGCAATTTCTTAGAAGTAAAGGCATGTTAGGGGAGGCAGAGGAAGACTTGCCCTGGGAGAGGAACCTCCCTGTTTCCTAACTTAGCAGGCCCTGCCTTCTCTCCCAGCAAGGTGGGCCCTGCGCCAAGCTTATTCACCCGTGCAGGGCCTGTGCAGTACTCTTGGGCCTCTCTTGTCCTTGTCGCATAGAGTCCATTCTCAGGTGTCTTAGCCACGAGACCCCCTTGGTATGGATCCCCACTCAGGTGGGCTAGGCCCTGACCTTTATGGAGGAAGTTTCAGGAACAGACACCCTGACTCTCTTACTTTACAGCCACCATCACTGGCACAACCTCTTTCTGTTTGCCCACAAGCTGCCTTTATTAACCAGAGATTTGCTTCCCAAGTATCTCCTCATAGAGGCACCACTATATTTCTTTCATGTGTCTCACTGTGGCTAATAAAAGTTCAAAGTTAATTTGCTTTTTAACTGTACCACGGCTCTTTAACAATAGCTTTTGGATTGTACTTTTCTTTATAATGCTCAGCAAAAATTACTATCGCCTCACTGGTATCTCAAAAACAAAGTTGCAATGTTCTCTCCCAAATACTAACCTGACCATGAGCTTCCTTGCTTGAACTAGCTCACCAACTGCCTGCAGGAAGAAAAACTCTCAAGGCCCTCTGCAATCTGGTGCTTCCTGCCCTCCTACATTCTATCAGCAGTCCGCCCCCACTCCCACCCTCGTGTTCTGATCTCCCAGAATCACCAGTCATTCCCTAAACACACCATGTTCTTTCGCATTCTTTGTCTCTTTGGCTGTCCACTTGACCTGTAATGCCACCTCTTAATCCCCACATCCTTGAAATCCTAGACATTCTTTAAGACCCAGATCAAAGGTTACCACCCATGTGCCAAGCTTTCAGCTCTTTTCACATGTCTCTGTCATAGCTATTATCACCTTGAAAACAGGGACCGCATTTTGCTTATCTAGATTAGCAGCACCTATCCTGGATACCAGGCATACAGAAGGTGCTCGCTAGGTGTTTTTATAGATGGATGAATGCAGGAGTGCGCAAGAGGGGTGAAGTGATGAATAGGGATCAGTTGGAAAATTGGTCCCTTTTAAAAACAATTTGAGACACACTTCAGTAAAAGATCGCTCTGTATTAAGTACTATGAAAAAGCTGGCAAGCTGAGCAAGGAAAGAGGAAATAATGTAGGTTTTTATCCAGTATCAGTGTTTCCCAAAGTGTTGTTCGTGTACCCCCAGGGGTACGAGAAGAATTTGGTGGGGGTACGCGTTGCACCGGAGTTTGGTGGGGATAAGCACTGCACCGTGCTTAGCTGCGCCTAATTCTATGTTCTCATGGGTCAAGTCAAGACAGTCTTGTGAGGCGTGAGATGGTCTGGTGTGCAAATAAATGTTATTTATAATATAACTTTTATTTATATTTTATTATGAATACTTTTATTTTTAGTTTATTATTATTTTGTGTATGTACCAAAAAAGAAAAAATGCATATATTTTGATTGTTATTAAAATACATCCTTTTTTTGACGAGGGGTACTCAGTGTTACGAAAATTATAGAAGGGTACACATATGTCAAAAGTTTGGGAAACACTGAATGGGTCATCAGAAAGTCTGGCCCAGCAGATACATAAAGCTGCATTGTCAGCTATTATTTAAATGCTTGCTCTCTCACTCTCAGTTAACCCCAGATGCTTAAGCCCCAGAGTTGCTTTTTCACTTCTCAGATTGTCTGACTTGAGGGCTCAACAAGAATTCTAGGGGAGAGAGAGAGAGAGAGAGAGAGAGAGAGAGAGAGAGAGAGAGAGAGAGAGATCTGTATCCCAAGGTTGTTGAAAAATTTTAAGCACATCTGGCTCAGGTTCAAGGATTCAGAAGACTGCTTGACAACTTTGCTGCCCTCCCAGAATGGAGAATGCTAATGGAAAGCAGTTGGCCTCATTTAGAAAAAAAAAATCTGTGGTAGTCAGAATTCTAAGATGACTCCCAAGATTGTTGCCCCACCTCCAGAGTTCATGCCCTATAAATCCCTGGCCCTTGAGTGTGGGTGGGCCTGGCCTAATCAGGTGAGATCTTTTAAAAGAGTGTCTAGAGTTCAGATATATAAGTTGGAGAGATTTGAAGCTATAGTAGATACTTTCATGTTGGCCTTAAAGGAACAAACTGCTAGGTTGTAGAGAGGACCATGTGTCAAGGAATGACAGGTGGCCTCTAGTAGCTGAGGGCAATCCTTGGTTGATAGCTATCACCTCACCCTACAACTAGACCTCACCCTACAACCTCAAAAAATTGAATTCTAACAATCTGCTTGGAAGAAAACCTGGTAACTCAGATGAGCACTTATTTCTTGCTGATACACTGATTTCAGGCTTGTGAGGCTTTGAGAAGAGGACATGGCTGTACCGTGCCTGGATTCTTGACTCATGGAAACTGAGAGGTAATCTGCATTGTTGTAAGACACTAAAAATTTTTGCACTCATTGCACAGCAATGGAAAACAGATAAAAGTCCTCCAGGCCCTAGCTCTAATTGAGCAAGAAGCCAACAGTGGGGTAAGTTTGGAACCATGTAAGCTGCAACATAGAACTCATTGAAAAGCCAATTAGGGTATTGTTGGCTCCCTTCCCCCAGTCCACCCCACCACAAGCACTTCTTTAGAAGAACATAAGTTGACACTCCAGTGAATTGACAGCTGAGAAGGTTAGACTCTGTCAAATGTTAGAACATGCAAAAGCCTCCTGAAGTCTCACCATGTTAGATATGGCTTTCCCTACCTGCATGAGAATGTCTCCAACCCCTTTCAAATATTGCCATAGTAGTGTCCTCCTCAACCAGAGTGTGTGTATATGCCAATCAGTTGATGAAGAGTTCTGGAGCTGATCATTCTGAGACATAGCGGGGGTGAGAGAATAATGGCAAATACCTTCCTCCTTGAAACCACCCAGCCAATTCTAAAGGAAATGTCTGCTCCCAAGAAGTCAACTCATTGAGAACCTGAGCTTCTCTCAGAAATGAAAATACCAGAAAGAGCTCCCATTCCCCTTATTAATCGTAAAATAAACTAACCTGCAGTGCAGAAAAGCCACCAGTCCCCCTTCATCTTTTCCTTCCATGAAGTTGGTAGGAAAGCACCAGAGGTTCAACCAGCTCTTGGACTCACACGGTGAGCTCCAGAAGTCCCACTCCATAAGGAACCATCAATCAGAATGGTTCTGATGTGTACAATCACCCCACTGCATGGCAGAATTCATTTGGCGGGGTTGATACCATGTTCCACTCATGATAAAACCACTGCCATCCAAAATTCAGGGCTTTCTGGGTTAGTCAACATAACTGGCATTTTACCAGCATGGTCCAAGAGCAGCAGCTCTTAGCAGGCTCGAGACCAACTAGTTAGCTCTAGAACTTCTGTTTTCTTATGTTCCTAGGAACAAATGTGAGTGCCTTCATGGGATCCTAGATAGAAGAGACCAATTTGATGATCATTCATACTGGCTCCTTGAGCCCTGATGGATATATGCCTAAAGCAGTAACTGTAACATGGATTTTGTGGCATATTGTTTTAAAAACTTCTTCAGCAACGTATGCAAAGCCAATCCTCAAAATGCCCATGGGTGTTAGTAAGAAGGCATACAATTGATAAAGGGTCACTTCTCTACATTCCATACCTTCACCAATGGGTATTCGACCACCAAAACCATCAAGCTCACTGGACACATATATTGTGGTGAAAGATCACACAACATTAAAGGGAGTAGGTCTGTAGCATGGGCCCCTTTGGTGGCCACGCTGAAGTAGGGTACCATCAAAGAATCAGGAAGCATGAAGACCTCAGGGATCTCAAGAAAGATCCAGAATTGAATTGGGAAGACTTAAGGATGGATTTCATAGCTTTAAGAGTATGTGTTTGGTGCCAAGAGTTCTGTACCAAACCTCTCCACCAGCCCTCAAGTCCATCTCAAGCAGAGTATCAGAGGCATTTTATTTTCTTAGGTATTTGTTGTGATTGCTGTTATTACTGCTCCTAGCAGTCAGTAACTCATCAGTTGGGAACTGGGAGGTGAAAAATGTCCAAGTGGGGAGGCAAAGATGAAGAAGAGGGGTTGCTGGTGTAAGGTGTGTGAATGCTACATGGTTGATTGGATTATGCAGACTATGACACAGACACTTCCTGGCCTTAAAATTCAAAAGGAGATACCAGCAGCCATTACCTGACAGGGGAGGCAAGAATGGTAAGGGAGGTAACTGCCTATCTGGGGGTATAAGAAGAGTTATCCAAATGTTTCCTGGTCCCCAAATTTATTCCTTTACCCATTGAATTGCCTTCTCTTTCTATATGGCCTAAAATACTCACCATTAGAATCATTCCCCTTCAACCAGACAATAAAGTCAGAACATTTTTTCCCAGGGCCTCTCTTTTTAGTACCCCAAAGTCTTTATGCCAACCTACTTTGTGATCAGACCTGTTTTAGTGCTATGGAGGCAATGACAAAATAAAGCAGTTAACATTTCCTAGATATTTAATATATGCAGGCACTATTTGAAGTATTTTGCATATATTATCTTATGTAATTCTCAGAACAATCCTCCTAGGTAGACACTATTTGTTATTACAGCCCCCCCCCCACACACACACACACCATTTTGTAGATGAGAAAAGTGCAAAGCTAAATCACTGCCCAGGGTCATACAGAAGTACATGGTGAAGACAGGATTTGAAGCAAGACACTTTGACTCCAGAGCCCAGAAGTGTTACACTAAAATCACCCACTCATTAATGACAAAATTAATAATAATACACATGAAAATTGTATTTGGGTGGGGCCTATAGGCCACAGGGTTATAGAACAGGAAACTGGACTGTGTTTCTTGCATATATGGTACAGGGGGCCAGAGGACAGAAATAAGGAAGAGGGCAAATGTAAACCAGAGAAGTGTGTCCAAAATACATTGCAAAAACAAAATACATTGCAAAGCCGAGTTGATCAAGGAGTGGTAAAGCAAGGCTAGAAAGCTGAGACCTAGATGTAAATGAGGTCAAAGAACAAGGGAAGGTGAGAGTGGGAGAGAACAGCAGATGGGAGAATTGGGGGATAGGAGGTAGTCTAGCCACAGGAGATCCTAGAGTGTGCTTTTTTGGGTGGCCTCATTTAAAGCAGCATAAGGAACATACCATAAGGAACTACCTGGTATAAAGTAATAATGAAAGGCCTGGTAGAGGAAGCCCGCCTTAAGATGAGCCATTTTCTATGTAGGAAATTTATTGACAGCTTGAGGACTGAGGCACTGAGAATCAGCATAGGTGAGTTGAGGATGAGGCAGAGAGGGCAGATGATAGCCACAAATCCTGAATGACCAGGAAAAGCCTGAGGACTCTGACCTGTAATGATGTTCTTGGAGCAATGAGGCATGAGTGGCACCTGACTCGCTTACATCTCTTTTGCCCAAAGTCAAGTCTGCTCTCACACCTGACTCTTATTGCTCTTTGATCCATTGTCTATAAAATAAGCTCCTGGAGAAGGACAGGGGAAGGATGCTTCAAAGCAAGGGACATCACATAGGAATGTCTTGGAAAATGGAATGCCCCAGAGACTGGGGTTAGACAGGAGAGCAAAAGGATGGAGAAAGAGGAGGGTTTGGAACTGGGCGAGGCTGGAATATGGCTAATGGGCGTGAGGGGGAGAAAGGCCCAAGTGGCCACGGGCAGGAAGAAGATTCCTGGTACCATCCTCCCATGTTCACCTCAGGCCTAGAAATGGAAAGGATCACAGCACACAGTGCTCAAAGCATTCTCACACTCATCTGCATTCAAACCACATTATTTCGTTGTAGGAAGATAACTAGGATTGTCCCTTTAAGGAGTAAATGACATATGCAAAGCTCTTCCCACTAGAGTCAGCACCTCAAGGGGAAAAGAAAAGTGGCATTGAGAATCAGGAGAGCAGAAATCTATTCAGAATGACATAGGAAATAAAATGTCACCCTGGGAATAGAATCCAGGAGTAGAACTTGATGGAAGATGGGAGGTGACTGGCCCCTTACCCTGGCTGAACATTGCTCTGTTGTCCACTTAAGACTGAGAAGGAAGAACACATCCAGCATCTGAGGAATAAGTGAGATAAGTATGAAAAATAGCAAAGTGCCTGATACAAACTAAATGCTCAATAAATAATAGAGTTTTAAAAAATATGTTTTTATTCATTTCGGAGAGCAAGGGAGAGGAAGAGATGCTGGTAGAAATATCAATGAAGAGAGAGAGTCATTTATCGGTTGCCTCCTGTGTGGCCCCTACTGAGGATCAAGCCTGCAACCCAAGCATGTGCTCTTACTGAGAATTGAACTGTGACCTCCTGGTTTATAGGTCGACACCCAACCACTGAAGAAAGTGCATGCTGAGCATTCCACGCCATGAGTTACAATCTATACATATGAAAGCCTAATATGTTAAGTGTCTGATTGAGCAGTTGACCCACTGGTCAGTATGATGTGCACTGACCACCAGGGGGCAGATGCTCCAATGGGTAGATTAGTTTGCTGTGGGGGTTCTGCCAATCAGGACTGGGTGAGACTGGGCTGGACATACCCTAGAGCCCTCCTGTGGTCCCTCCTGGGGTTCCTCCCTAGCCACCAGGACCAGGTGAGATGGCCCTGATCAGCCCCGATCATCAGCCAGGCAGAGGGACCCCACCTGTGCACAAATTTTGTGCACCAGGCCTCTAATACAAAATAATATTAGAAGTGAACTATAATTGAAAAATGAAAAAGTATTAAATTTCAGTTTATATGTATGTGAAGCATTTAAGTGTCTGAAACTATATTTGAATTGTTGAAATTAAATGGTGGGTTATGACCTAGCTGTTTTGGCTCAGTGGATAGAGTGTCGGCCTGTGGACTGAACAGTCCCAGATTTGATTCTGGTCAAGGCACATGCTCAGTTGCAGACTTGATCCCCAGTAGGGGGTGTGCAGGAGGCAGCCAATCAATGATTCTCTCTCATCGCTGATGTTTCTCTCTCTCTCCCTCTCCCTTTTTCTCTGAAATCAATAAAAAATATATTAAAATCAACAATAAATAAATAGTGAGTTAGGAGTGTTCAATGTACAATTGTACAACAACATTGTATAATATACAACTCTTTAAACTTTTCTATATATTTGAGATTTTTCATAAGAATGTGTTGGGGAAATTAAAAAATGGGTGACAGGGCAAAGGTGGTAAAGAAAAAAGAACTTGACTGATATCTAGAGAGGATTGTGAAAGATGTTTTGTGTGTTTTTCATAAACATCTCAGACTTGAGCCTTCAATGGGACCAATTCAACTTTTGGAGACTTGACATCCCTGTTCTGCTATTAATTAGCTGTGAAGCCTCAGACACACCAAGTCCTTTCTTTAAGCCTCAGGGATTGAACTATACTTGGAGCCCGAGTTTCCCTTTAGTCCAGACTTTCTAGAATTCTGTGAGTCATAGGCAATCTTTGAAAGTTCTCAGTTCATTCATAGAGAGGCCAGACTTCACAAAGGCCAGACTTTTCAGAGGCCTACTACAAGCCCTGCTTGAGTTGGCCAACAGGGGACCAACCTTCAGAGCAGCCCTTCCGAAACCTGCCAGTATTTTTAGAAAACTCTTCTACTTTCAGATGGTTTAGAAACCTAAGCTATTTTTCCCACTTAAGAAATGCACAGGATTTCAGGAGATTTGACTTAAAAATTCCCCACTCATTTTCTCTTCCCTTTCAAGGCAATTAAAAAAAATTCTTCAAATCAGGAGTTCATCTCTATCAGAAAACTAAAATACCTCATCCCAGAGATTTTCCTCCCTCTAACTCTGAATAAGCAAACAGGCATTTCTTCATCAAGTGAAGTCTTTTGGATCACTGATATTTGACTTCTGAAACCACAAGCACAGAATAAGTAAACATTCCTCACATGGAAAAGTAAAATTATGTCCTTCAAAAATAGGTGATGGAGGTTTAGTGGGGATATTTTTCACAGCTGCTTCCCTTAAAGGGCTTCTGGAGACTGTCCAAGTATCATAAATGAATAGTGAACTAATGTAGACATCTCTATCCATATGCTTTATGCAAATTTGGGAAAGTAGACTTTTCCTGCCTTATCTCCTGGGCTCTGCTCAGAATGTGAGCAGGTAGATGTGCCTGGGCTCCCAGGACCTTTTCCTTTCTCCAACCCCTGGGGATCTCAGAAGTCTCCCTTTGACTCAATTTCCTCTTCATTTTTCCAGGACAGTTGGGCTTATGGAAAAGGGAGATCTAAATACAATAAGGAAAGGTTAGTAACATAATCCACAGCTTATCGGATAGGCTAGTCCTTGGTCCATAAAGTTCCCAGGATGAGAACTAGGACATGATGACCTTGTTGATATAAAAGTACAAAAATGACTTTATAATTTTTAGTAGCAATCTTTTCTGAAATAACAATGCCTACATTTGTTACTTTTTAATAAATCTATATCTAGACTTTCCCATGTTTGTATCTCTTCTTTTTCTTCTTTTTTTTCCATTCCTCATTTTGAACATCTCCCTTATGTGTTATAATAAATAACTGAACTATGTTGTTGTAATTTGTTGTGTTTGTAGCAAGGAATATAGTTCCAAATGCTCAAGTTAAATGAGTAAAATAGTTTATGTTTCTGCTACCAAAGAAATTCAAGGAAGCCGTTTTAACAATATGGGGCCCTTTGTTAAATTTTTCTCATTTAGCCTTGGAGCCAATAGATGAAAGTCTTCCTCTCCCTATTTGGCTCTGAGTCTTCTGACGACTAGAACATCTAGCCAATGAAGATAATTACAAGCTGTGTGACCTTGGACAAGTCATATGATTTCTTTTTTATATCTAAATATATTTTTATTGATTTCAGAGAGGAAGGGAGAGGGAGAAAGAGAGATAGAAACATCAATGATGAGAGAGAATCACTGATTGGCTGCCTCCTGCACATCCCACACTAAGGATCGAACCTGCAATCTGGACATGTGCCTTTGACCTGAATCAAACTCAGGACCCTTCAGTCCACATGCTGACTCTCTATCCACTGAGCAAACCAGCTAGGGCCATATGATTTCTTTATGCTTTATTTTCCTTATCCACAAAATGAACCTCCTTCCTTCTCTCAAGGATGAAGATGGTATGAATGTCACAATATCATGTCATTTTGACCTTCTGAGGATGAAGCATAGTTACAAAATGGTTAGGCCATGAGTGGGACAAATCTAGGTTTAACTCCTGGCTGTTGTCAATTACTAGCCTGTGATCATGGGCAAGTCACTGAATTGTTCAAATCCTAAATTTCCTTATCTATTAAGTGGGGCTACAGGTAGTACCTCCAACATAGGCTAAATGTGAAGATTCATTCACTTTTCTATTTGTGGAGTACCTGCTATGTGCTAAGAGATCAGAATAGTGCTCAAAAAAGAGAAGCTCTCATAATTTTGTGAACTAACTTATATAAAGCTATTGGCATGCAGTATAACACATAGGAAGCACTCAATACAAGTTACCTATTACCATTACTATTCTCCCCTGGTGTTAATGTACTATGTTCCCTGCTCTTCATAGCTTCCTCAAAAGTAGGGGATAAGACTTTCTCCAGTTATCCATTCTCTACCCAGCCATCCCCTCTCCCTTCCTTTTGAAATCAATATACTTTATAAAACAACAACACTGTATTTGTGACTAACTCAGAACCCTATGCTTTATCTTCCAACCTAGTCTATCCACAAATAGTTCTAGAATGATAATGGCACAGCAAGGAGAACCTTTTCTCCCCCTTTCTCTTCTCAAGAAACAATTACTAGTATATGGTTTTCCCATACCATCAGCAGAAACTTTCATTTACTTTTTCCATCCCAGAGAAAAAGAAATGGGATTATGACTAATTAATTGGTTAAAAGTTGCTCTTTGTTTATTGGCATTTGGTGGCAAGGAACTCACGTTTAGCAGCCTATGTCCTTGTCAGTTACTTGACTTAATCCTTGTGACAACCCTCTGAGGTAGGAATCATTATCTCCATTTAACAGATGAGACAACAAAGGCTCAGATGAAGGCATTTGCCCATGGCCACACAGCTAGTAAGTAGCATTATAAGGACTCAAATCTATGTTTGACTCCAAAGCCCCATGCTCTTTCCATTACATGGTGCCAAATTGTTTCAGGGTGTGTACATGTGTATCTCTGAGGCCAAACACTATGCTGAGTGGCTGAGCTCTTGGGCAGTATGACCTTTGATAGCTCACTATAAGCTCCTAGGAGGGGTCCTCTTCCCTCCCAGTGGGCCAAATGCCTGTTAGCAGCCTGGGAGCCAGGCTGGGCCATACACTGCTCTGGTTTCCCTCCCCCAAATGCCAAGCTTCCATGCATCTTTAAAGTGGTGCCTGGGCTCTCCTATAACACTACTGGCTGGATGATAAACAGAGGTGGGCCTGACATTGAAGAGCTCTTGGCTTCCTGCTGCTCTGTAATACAACCTCCCAATTCAGGCACTCTTATTTTGAATTTAAGATAATTCTACTAAGACAGGACTTTTGCACTGAATGCAAATAAATGCAAAATACACTCTTGTGTGCTAACTTGTAACACAAACTTTACACTTACAGAGAGCTTTGGCCTCTTCAAAGCTCCTCTGCAGCCATTTGATTCTCCCAACAATTCCGTGATGTAGACATTTAGGAAGTGGCAATATTCTTCTTATTCTTTTTATTACTAGAGGCCTGGTGCACAAAATTCGTATACTCAGGGGTCCCTCAGCCCAGCCTGTGCCCTCTCGCAGTGCAGGAGCCCTGAAGGGATGCCCGACTGATGGCTTAGGCCCGTGGGAAGTGGGCCTAAGCTGGCAGTTGGACATCCTTAGTGCTAACGTGGAGGAGTGGGGTTCCTGCCGCTACTGCTGCACTCGCCAGCCATGAGTCCAGCTTCTAGTTGAGCGGGACTCCCCCTGTGGAAGTGCACTGATCACCAGGGGGCAGCTCCTGCATTGAGAGTCTGCCCCCTGGTGGTCAGTGAGCATCATTATCAACCGATTGTTTGCTGTTTGGTCGATTTGCATATTAGCCCTTTATTATATAGGACTAGAGGCCTGGTGCATGAAATTCGTGCATGGGGGGTGTCCCTCAGCCCAGCCTGCACCCTCTCCAATCTGGGACCCCTTGAGGGATGTCTCACTGCCCATTTAGGGCAGCCGAACATCCCTCTCACAATCCAGGACTGATGGCTCTCAACTGCTCGCCTACCTGCCCTCCTGATTGCCCCTAACCACTTTTGCCTGCCAGCCTGATCACCCCATAACCACTCCCCTGCCAGCCTGATTGATGTCTAAACTGCTCCCCTGTCAGCCTGTTTGCCCCAACTTCCCTCTTCTGCTGGCCTGGTCACTCCTAACTGCCCTCCCCTGCAGACTTGATCCCCCTCCCCAACTGCCCTCCCCTGCTGGCCATCTTGTGTCCACATGGGGGCAGGATCTTTAACTACATGAGGGCAGCCATCTTGTGTGTTGGAGTGATGGTCAATCTGCATATTACTCTTTTATTAGATAGGATAGATGCCTGGTGCATGGGTGGGGGCCAATTGGTTTGCCCTGAAGGATGTCCTGGATCAGAGTGGGGGTTCCCTTATGCCATGGGGTGGCCTGGGCGAGGGGCCTGTGGTGGTTTGCAGGCCGGCCATGCCCTCCGGCGACCCAAGCAGAAGCCCTGGTATGTGAGATATATTTGTCTTCTACAAATGGAACTTTGTAGTCTGGAGCAAAGCCAAGCCTTCCGCTTGCTCCCTGGTGGCAGCTATTTCTATTGGGGTTTATTCACTTTCTATAATTGAAATTTTGTAGCCTGGAGTGGAGATCTGGGCCGGCCAGGGTGTTTGGAAAGCATGGCTTTCTCCATTGCTGGGGAAACCGAAGCCTCCCTCCTGCTCTCTGTGGTGGCAGCCATCTTGGTTGGGGTTAATTTGCATATTCTCTCTCACTGGCTGGTGGGCGTGGCTTGTGGATGTAGCAGAGTGGTGGTTAATTTGCATATTACTCTTTTATTAGGTAGGATTACTCTTATTTTACAGATGAGAAAACGAAGGCCCAAAGAGGCATGGGGCCATGCCTATGGTAACACTATGAGGGCTGAGAGTTAGTGTTCTACCTCTGAAATGGCCTTAAAATATCCCATGGGATATCTCCTTTGTAAGCCCTACTGAAGACTGATTTACATGATGGTAATTACTGTACTAATCACAAATCGCTGGCAATTATTACTACCATCTTTTAAATGCTTACTGTGCCTGCCACTTTATACATGCTTTATTTCTAATGCAACATTTCAATGTATATTCATAATCCTCTGAGGAATAGGTCCCATTATTACTCCCATTTTATAGATGAGAAAACTGGGGCTTAGAAGGCTTATAGGACATACTCAAGACCATAAAGTTAGGAATCGATAGACTATAGACACAAACTTAAGACTGTCTGATCCTAGAACCATGTTTCACTAGTCTGCAGTGCCTCTAAAATTGAGTTCAATATGGAAGCCACTAGGCACATATGGCTATTTAACTTTAAGTTAATTAAAATTAAATTAAAAGCCAGCTCCTGCCCTGGCTGGATCACTTAATTGGTTGGAACATTGTCCCATACACCAAAATGTTGTGGGTTCAATTCCCAGTCAAGGCACATACCCAGATTACAGGTTAGATCCCCAGTTGGGGCATGTATGGGAAGCAACCAATCAATATTTCTCTCTCTCTCTCTCTCTCTCTCTCTCTCTCTCTCTCTCTCTCTCTCTTCATCCCTCTTTCTCTAAAATAAAGAAACATATATTCGAATGAGGATAAAATACAAAATTTAAGTCAGCTCCTCAGTTATACTAGCCACACTGCGAGTATTCAATAGCCACACATGGCTAAGTGGCTCTTGTATTGAGAAAACCACAGAAACTTCCATCACCACAAACTTCTATTGAGTAGTGCTAATCAAAACACTGGTGGTCCTCCTCAGACTTCTACTTTGGTAAAGTGTTCTTAGTTTAAGGCAGAGTTTCTCAATCTTGACACAATTGGCATATGGAACTGGACCATTTTTTTGTTGCAGAGGGCTCTTCCTGTGCTTTGTAAGAAGAGCCTACATGTGAAAGCAACATCCCTGGCCTCTACCCACTAGATGTCAGTAGCACACTTTCCATCTAGTTTTGTGCTGTCAAAATGTCTGCAGACATTGCCCAAAGTCCCACACTCCTGCTGAAAACCTCTGGGTTAAGGTTAGCTTATGTACTTGAAGTAATCAAACAGCAAATTATTTCACTGCCTAAACTTGGTCTTCATTTCTTCCAGTGAATCATAGTTTATAGCAATTTTCATTCAATGGTTTTAGTTTTAATAGCTATTGAAGATTTCATGAAAGAGTAAAAACCATTTAAAGCAACAGAATGAACCCTGGCCAGTGTGATTCAGTTGGTTGGAGTGTCATCCCCTACACCCAAAGGCAATGGGTTCAATTCCATCAAGGCACATACTCAGGTTGCGTGTTCGACTGGTGTTTCTCTCTCTCCTTTCCTCTCTCTAAAATCAACACTTAAAAAATTATAGTTTCACCCTAGATGATTTAGCTCAGTGGATAGAGCATTGGTCTGCAGACTGAAAGATCACCGATTCGATTCCGGTCAAGGGCACATGCCCAGGTTGTGGGCTCAATCCCCAGAAGAGGATGTGCCAGGAGGCAGCCTATCAATGATTCTCTCTTATTGATGTTTCTATCTCTCTTCCTCTCTGAAATCAATAAAAACATATATTTTTAAAAAGTTTTATATATAGTTTCTGCAGTCAAAAAATAATTTTTAAAATAAAGCAATATTAACCAAAGAACATATATGCATATGTGCATAGCCCATGGACACAGACAATAATGTGTCCTTTTCCAATCATTAGTTCTTCCCTGGGGTAGGGGTGGGGGTGGAACCAGATGGAGGGGGCAATGGGGAAAAGTGGGGGATATTTGTAATTCTCTCAACAATAAAGATAACATTTTTGAAAGCAAATGAAAAAAAAAAAACAAACAGCAGAATGAGGCCCTGGCTGGGTAGCTCAGTTGGTTAGTGTTATGCCGATATGCCAAGTTTACAGGTGTGACCTCAGGTCAGGGTACATACAAGAATCAAATAATGAGTGCATTAATAAGTAGAACAACAAATTAATGTTTCACTCTCTCTTTCCTTTCCTCTCTGTAAAAAAATCAATTAAATAAAATTTAAAGCAACAAAATGAGAGAGAAGATGCTAATGAGGATTACTCTAAAGTAGTGTATAAGTAGCTGCCCAAACTTTCTATCCATTAACTCTAACTATGAAATTGTGAAGAATAAAAATGAATTGGTTTATTGGATGTTAGTGTAGAAAATCAATTAGTAAATGACAGGAGCAACCAAATTGCAAACTACATTTTGGCTAGTAATTTCTAGAAATAACAAAACAAAAAAAAATTGTTACTAACCCTAAACCTAACCCTACTTCATAAATTGGGAAAAGAATCACAAAACTGCTAAAGTTAACCCAACAGAAAAAGATCTTTTAAAGGATTCAAGAGAAACTAGGGGAAACATTCCCATGTAAAATGCTGAAATTTTGGTTGCAGATGAAATCATATTCCTTTCCACATTTTAATATATTCCCAAGAAAACTAAACATAAGGCACACTTTTTCAAATGAAACCTGTCAACTACATCTTCAAAGAAATCTTCAAAATATCTTAAAACCACTCCCCCTAAATGAATTTTTACAGAGTTAAATATTTTAACTATGTTATGTTTGTCAAAAGAGACAAACTTTTGGTAAACTAGTAAATAGTTTATTCAAGAACTTTCCCAATGGTGGGCCTTCCCAAACTCCTACCCTACCCCAGGCAAAAGGTGAGGCTGGGGACCTGGGTACACCTGCCGCTCCATCTGCTCTCCTGTGTGTTCTAATGAAAAAGAATGTACTTCGAACAGATGCCCCAGGGTGAGTGCAGGTTAGCAAAATGGAATAACCATTCTGGTCCCCTGGCCAGGGAACTGGAGTTAACAACCTTTCTTCTAAAATTAAAATTGGTTGGCAGGGGAGACATGGAAGATGAGAAGAAGAAAAGGAAGCAAAATGCAATAGGGATCTCTAATGACCACATTAAAAGCTCTTAATTACAGTGAGGAGTGGAAGTTGGGTCTGAGCTAATAGGTTGAGTAGGTGCAGCTACGTATTTCTGGCGCTTTCTGCTAGCCTCTATTTGCCTTCCATAACTTCAAGCTCACATAGGGTCAGGCTTCATGTTCATCATTGCTCCCTGGGTACAGGTAGGTCTCACGTTCAGAAGAACAGGTTGCAGATAAGGTGATGAGATTGGAGGGTTGGAGATCCTCTGGCATCTGGGAACTAGGGGTTACCAGGGCCAAGAAATAATGCATGGGTCCCTTGAGCATCAGCAAGTGTAAAAAAAAGTCAGTATTTGTGGCCTCTAATCTCAACTAGCAGGCCACACTGATTTTTTGGGGGGAGAGAGGGGGGTGCATCAGGGAAGATTTGTAGCCATGGGGTTCGGGCTGGCTCATCATTAGTTCTTCCCTGGTAAGGTGTCAGGTGCCTGTTGCAGAAGTGCTCAGCCTCAACTTCCTGAATCCAACCTGTTTTTAGAGTGGGGAAAACTGACTGCATGATGTGAAGGGCTCACCAACCTAGCAAGATCCTGCAGATGACACAAAAGCATTCAGTTCCTATTGAAATGCACATTTTCAGGAGTAATTCGTCCATGCCCTCTGACTTATCATCACAGGTCAGTGATAGGACCACAGGATGGCAATGTGTTAGCCTAGGAGCTTGAGAAGACAGGCTTGGAGAGAAGGGTCAGGTGCAGGCCAAGAACACCTGGAGTGGGAAGAGTGCTGAAATGGCAAAGTGGTTATAACAGGAGATTTTGAGGTAGCCAAAAGCAAAGTCGCCCTAGCTCACTATCTTGTCTTGAGCTGAATCCACGTCTGCAGCAGTCCCAGCCACAGTATTCTATGATGCAGGCTCTTGGTTCTTTGCTCAGATGATGATCTTTCCTTTATCGCAGGTTGTACAGCTCTACACTGAATGGCAGGGTACTTGAGATTCTAATCTTGGAATTATCATTGACTGTGTGACCTACACAGAATCACTTAACATCTTTGAGGTCCAGCCAAAACCGGTTTGGCTCAGTGGTAGAGCGTCGGTCTGCGGACTGAAAGGTCCTGGGTTTGATTCTGGTCAAGGGCATGTACATTGGTTGCGGGCACATCCCCAGTAGGGGGTGTGCAAGAGGCAGCTGGTCGATGTTTCTCTCTCATTGACGTTTCTAGCTCTCTATCTCTCTCCCTTCCTCTCTGTAAAAATATCAATAAAATATATATAGATATATATATATTTTTTAAAACATCTTTGAGGTCCAGTTTTACCACCTTTAAAATGAAGACATTTTCACCCATCCCACCTTTGCAGGATCTTGTCTGGTTAAGAAAGTTATTTTGCTTTTCCTTCATCTCCTCATATACTTGCACAAAATGGCATCACATAATTCAGGACTACTGCTATTTTTCCTTTCTAATAATGTCTATTCACTGAACCCATGATAATTGTCCTGTCACCTGCAGTCATTCTATATCTATGAAAATAGTAGAATTTAATTGCTAGTTATCTTAAGCAAGAGCTGTATCTACAATAATAAGTTTAGAACTGATTTAAACACCAAAACTGGTACCCTAACAACTCACTTGATTAGAGCAAGATACCAATGAGGCTAGTAGAATGGAGTCAAGGCCTACAAGGATTTGTGTAGCTCTGAATACTAGAAATGTTATTAGTACCTCCTTATCCATGGTTTTGCTTTTCTTTTTTCTCACCCAAGGATATGTTTATGAGAGAGAGAGAGAGAGAGAGAGAGAGAGAGAGAGAGAGAGAGAGAGAAATATTGATGTGAGAGAGAAAAATCAATCAGTTGCTTTCAATATGCACCCCTACTGGGGATTAAACCCAAAATGTAGGTATGTGTGCAGACCAGGATTTCAGCCTGCAAATTTTTGGCGTACAGGACGATGCTCCAGCCAAGTGAGCCACCCAGCCAGGGCCTGTGGTTTTGCTTTTTGTAGTTTTACTTACCTTCAATCAACTGTGGTCTGAAAATATTAAATGGAAAATTCCAGAAATAAACAATTCATAAATTTTAAATTGCTTGCTCTTCTCAAATAAAATCTTGTGCTGTTCTGCTTTGTCCTACCTGGGATCATCCTTTTGTC
Source organism: Vespertilio murinus (assembly GCA_963924515.1). NCBI lineage: Eukaryota > Metazoa > Chordata > Mammalia > Chiroptera > Vespertilionidae > Vespertilio > Vespertilio murinus. The sequence continues at coordinate 68,884,998 of OZ004710.1, forward strand.
CAGCATATCCAAGTTGCATATACAATCTGCCCATTAGTCACTCATCCACCTTGGTTATCAGATCGACTGTCATGGTTGTGTTCAAATAACTTGTATTTTAATTAACAATAGTCCCCAAACAACACATTATTTTAATGCAGTATATTATTGCAGTTGCTCTGTTTTATTTTTTTGTTGTTAATCTCTTACTGTGCCCATTATAAATTAAACTTTATCATGTATGTATACAAAGGGAAAAACATAGGGTATATAGGGCTCAGTACTATGCTAAGTTTCAGGCATTCACTAGGGTCTTAAAACATATCCCCTGTGGTTAAGGGGAGGTTACCCATTTCCACCACTGGTCAAACATCTCCAACTCATATAATAATGTACATATTTATATATAACATTTAGAATACAACTGTGATCTGGAGAGGAAACTGTGACCCTATCCTGTGTTTCCACCCAAATTCAACTTTCAAGGCCTACAGGTTTTCTTGAAAGGTGCAACCCTCCTGATTTGGCTACATTGCCATTCTAGGAACCCCCCTTTGGGCTTGCATGGGGAGCAATGAATATCTGAGCAGGATTTCCCTTCAGCTCTTCCTCCCCCACTACCTCCTGGAGCCCTGGAAAAAGCTCAGAGAGGAGGACCTAACACCACACAAATAAATGCACATCGTATAGCTTGGAACACACTTAAAAAATTAAGAAAACTCAAAAAATTTGAATGAGTGATTTTCTCCACTCATTCAAATTCTCCTCCCTCTTTCCATCCCCCTCTCCTCCTTGTTCTCCTCTCTCCCCTTTCTTGTCCTCAGCGCACACCCCCCCCCCCTTTATATCTTTATTTTCAGTCACACTGGATGCTGACTGGTGCAATAACAAAGTGTTTTGGTATAACTGAAACACGTCATTTAACTGAATTATTGCTGAGAACGTTGTTTTAATAGTGTTACTAGCCAATGAAATTAGCTTTGTAAAATCCAGGTTTGTGGGATACTTTAAGACGACATGGGCTAAGAACCTATATCTTTGCCCCAGTCTCTTTTCCTTAGCCCATCTGTTTATCTAAATATCTTCCTCCTCTGTGCAGCTCTCCCTTCTCAGACCCTTGAGTCATTCCTTACAAACTCTGGGCAGATCAAAGAGGCATCACCAAGCACTCTTGCACCAAGAGGCCGGGCAACACGATGCACAGGAAAGGAAACCCCAGGAATAACTGGGTATTTTCATGTCAGCCACTGAGCCCCAGCTAAATTTTGCCTTTGGTGCCTCTCTCCTTGCTTTGGCAAGTAAATTAATCAACATCCGCAAAAGCTTTGGGAAGACGCCCAGCCCGGTCCCTCTTTTGCTGGGACACAGGTGAGCCAGGTAGAGCCAGCGGCGGGAAGGAGAAAGCCTGAAAGTCAGGGGGACTGCTTGGCGTCCAGCCGCCCTGCAAGGCTTCCTAGGTCACTGAGTTCTGGAAGCCCACGCCCCGCCACTTTCCCACGCATATGCACACCTGTACGAGCCCTCCTGGAGCGTCCTGCCTCCAGGCCACGGGTGCGAAGACACATCCCCTCCATGCCTGCCACCTAGCCCTGGGTGGCTCCCAGCTGCCCCTCTTGCTGGCTAGAGCCCCGCTTGGACAGGTAGACCAATGCACCCACTGTCCGCTCTGCCACCCTCCACTCCTCGGAGTTCAGTTGGAGCCCTCACAGCACCCGCCACTTACTCTGGAATCTTCAGACACCCATAGAACCCAGCCATGGTGCCTCCGACGGAGCCGGTGGCCCTCGGGGAGCCTGCTGGGGTTTATAGGAAACGGCACTTCGGGAGAATCGATGGGGATGTCACGCTCGCTGGAGAAGCTCTGAACGCTCAGCGCTCACACGCACGCAGCTCCAAACCAGCCGGCCGAAGCAACCAGCCAGATGAAGTTTCTTTTCCGAGGCCTCTCTGTGTCTTCTGAACTAGGTCCAAAGAGGGCTGGGCTTGTTCCTTACATGGTTTGAACAGTTAACTCCCCTTTTCCCCCTGCCTCCAACTTCCCCCGACCACAGTATCCTCAGTGCAAAACACCAGATGCTCTTTCTCTGTATCCTTGCAGGCTAACGAATGTGAGGAGGAGTTTGGAGGGGGGAAAAGCCCAGAAGAGTTTGTGGAGACTGTTACCCCGCAAAGGAGGACAGTCCACAGCTTTGGGAAGCAAATGTAAATTAGTCGCTTTCAGGCATTTTTTATTCTGCAGGCTGGCGGGGGGGGGGGGGGGGCGGGACAAAGGAGTGGGGGGAGGGAAAGCCCGAAAGGGGATTTAAATAGCTAGGCTGCAAGCATTCGCACCTCAATCTGAGCACTATTTTTGACCCGTCTAAATTGTTTTTGTTTCATCCCAAGGAAAATGATTTGCTTCCCAAGCAAGTTTAGGGAAAAATAAAATAAAATAAAAACCACCAAGAATGTCCTTAAAGCTGTGAACAAAATTTGAATTTCCTTGAGATGAAAATCCCCATCAATGATCATGTATACACAGTGGATCTCAGTTATAACATGACTTATATTGCATGGATGCAGATATAATGTTGATCACATTGCGTCTGCAGAAAACTGAAAGAACAGGAGAGAACAAAGTGTGACGTGATCCTGGCTGCCTGGAAGATTCAATTGGGGCATCTTCCCCAGCCCCAGCCCCTACCTAGCATCTGAGACACAGAGATTTGCAACATTGTGATTTTTTAAGTGTCGAGTGAGAACATGAACAGCAAGGCAAATGTAGATGCAGGTCTGGGGCTCTTTTTAATTATTGAGAGAAATCAAGATTTTAAAAAGGTTGAGATCTCTCCAGGGAAGGCAGGGGGTAGGGGGCAGTCATTGAATACCTCAGGACTGGACCTGATCTGAGGGCCTAAGTCTTGCTTCCTTGAATAAAAAGGGAAAAAGCCAGGTTGGGGCCCCTTCCGGGAGGGGGAGGGGTGGTGTCTTGGCCAGTATGCAGCAGAGGGCCTGCTTTCCTTCTTTAGTGAGCAATAGGTAACAAACACCCTGTTTCTGGAGTTTCGTTGGAGGAGTAGACCAAGGACTAGGTTTATATTGTAGATACTGAATCCTGACCTGTGGCTAAAATTTCTATCTAGAATGTATGGTTATTTCTCTATTCATATGTGGCTTACCCATTTAGTGTGTCTTTTGCAATTATGTTTTAATCAAAGAATAACTTCTGGGGTGCCTACCCCAGAGGGTGGTTAGAAAAGACCAATTTTTAAATTGATTTTGTATTATCATTATTATTATTTGGGTTCTATAGCCCTAAGGATTTTTAATACGTAATTTAGAATAAAATCACAAATAGATAATCACAAGCAACATTCAACTTAATCCAATTAGCCATTTCCATTAAAATCCAGAAACTTCTGCAGGACCTGCCAATTCCTCATTCCTTTTGTCAACCTTAAAACACACACACACACACACACACACACACACACACAAACAAAAAAACAAAAACACCACCACCAACAAAAAAAACCACATTTCTTGGGAAGTTGAGACTTATTAATAACATCCAGGTCTGGGACTTTTTTTTTTTTTACCATATACCTTAAAGTTTTGTTTCTTTATTCCAATATTATTTAAAACCAGAAATTTGAATTATATAGCTAATAATTTTAGCTATATAACTCTTCAGTGCTGATCCTAGAAAACAACCTTTAATTTATCTTTGGATAATGGAACAAGACAATGTTCAGCCATTGAGAAGAGTGGTGTAAGTCCTCAACACCTTTCATGTTCAAGCCACAAGTTGTGAAGTTGGGAAGGGGTGTGGTCTACAGTCCTGCATTAGTAAAATTTGTCTTATTTTCAGTGCTACTAGGTTGCACGTTGTCTGCAAGGTTGTGTGCATGCTCAAGAAACAAATCTTTCAGTACACTTAATTCTTTAGTCAGCAATTTAATTTTTGCTTCCAATCGTTCATTCTCTTCTTTGAGCTGATTCACTCTCTGCAAGGTAGCTTGTGCTTTCTACTTACTTTTCAACTGGCTGTTTTTCAGAGCCATGTTGTTCCTCTCTCTGCGTTGACTATACTCATCACTGTTTCCATCTATGTGTGAATTCTTTTTGCTTTGCTTGCTTGGAGGCACAGCCTTACTTCCTCCCCCAGAGCCAGAGAGCACCAGCTGAGGAACCTGCTATAAGCCGCTGGCATGAGCCTGAGTATGAATGACACTCCATTCACTCCTGGAGTACCATTCTGCTGCAATATCTTGCTCATTTGGGCACTTTCTCTTACCAACACAGAACAGGCAGAAATGAGGGGCATGACAATCAATGGTTTTCACTCTACACGGCCAAGAAATCTTCATATGTACCTGGTGTGGTTCAGTGGTTGAGCGTCAATCTATGAACCAGGAGTTCAGGGTTCGATTCCAAGTCAGGGCACATGCCTGGGTTCCAGGCTTGATCCCCACTAAGGGATGTGCAGGAGGCATCCTATCAAAGAAACTGGACAAAAATCATAAACCTATGGATGAGGACAGCGGGGGGGGGGGGGGGGAGGTAAGGGCAGAGGGTGGGGTGGGGACCAGGTGGAGGGGAGCTATGGGAGGGGAAACAATTGTAATAATCTGAACAATAAAGATTTTTTTTTAAAAGATTCTCTCTCATCATTGATGTTTCTAGGTCTCTCTCCCTCTCCCTTCATTTCCATTCTGAGCAGCCCAAGCCGCCAGGCCCCACCCAACTCAAACTTGAAGCCAGGAGCTTAATTGATTTTCAACAGAGTGGAAAGGAGAGGGAGAGGGAAGGAGAGAGGGAAGGGGAGGGGGAGGGGAGGAGAGAGAGAGAGAGAGAGAGAGAGAGATCCTCTATGTGAGAGAAAACAGGGATTGGTTGCCTTCCCTATGCCCTTACCAGAGATGGAATCCACAACCTGTGTATGTGCCCTGACTGGGAACCAAACCTATGACCTTCCATACACAACAATGCTCCAGTCAACTGAGACATACTGGACAGGACAGGAAAGACCAATTTTAATATTGGCCAGAAAAGAAACTAATTAGGAAGGCAAATCTTCCATCCAAATAGAACACACATGGAATTTTGTTTTTTGATTATGCATGCTTTGTGCTTATTTGGCCTATTCTTTTATTTCATTGCTCTGAATAATCTACAGTGGAAGGTCCACAGAAAATCTAGCCTTCAATTCCAAGACTATACTGATGGCTCCTTCTTCCTGAACTCTCACAGCATTTGAGGTCAGGGCTCTGAAGTCAGAGCTGAGTTCAAATCCTGACTCTGGATAAATTTAAGAGGCGTGATGACTGCATTGGGATTATGTGGGAAATGTCTTTGTTCCTGTGAGATACATGCTGAAGTATTTAGAGGTGAAGTATAATGATGTCTTCAAGCTTTGCTCAAATAGGTCAGAAAACTTGAGAGAGAGAGAGAGAGAGAGAGAGAATGATAAAACATGTGATAGAATGTTAACATTTGGTGATTCTAAGTGAAGCCTATATGGATCTTCATTGTACTATTATTTCTTTTCCTTTTTAATCCTTACCTGAGGATATTTTTCCATTGATTTTTAGAAAGAATGGAAGGTAGAGGGAAAGACACAGAAAGAAATATCAGTGTGAGAGAGACACATCGATTAGTTGCTTCCCACACAAGCCCCAACCAGAGCCAGGAATCTAGCCTGCAACCGAGGTACCTATCCTTCACTGGAATTATAACTGGAATCATTCAGTCCACAGGCACTCTATCCACTGATAGGGCAATTCTTTCTCTTTTGAAAAAAAATCTTGATTGATTTTAAAGAGAGGAAAGAGGGGAGAGAAAAAGCATTGATGTGTTGTTCCACTTATTTATGCATTCATTGGTTGATTCTTGTATGTCCCCTGTCCTGGGATTGAAACAAAACATTGGCATATTGAGATGATGCTCTAACCCAGTGGTCAGCAAACTGTGGCTCAAGAGCCACGTGTGGCTCTTTGGCCCCTTGAATGCAGCTCTTCCACAAAGTACCACGTGTGGACGCGCACGTGCAGTGTGATTGAAACTTTGTGGCCCATGCACAGAAGTCAGTTTTTGGCTCTCAAAAATAATTTCAAACGTTGTACTGTTGATATTTGGCTCTATTGACTAATGAGTTTGCAGACCACTGCTCTAACCAACTGAGCTAATCAATCAGGGCTGCACTATTCTTTTAACTTTCCTGTAGTTTTGAAGTGTTTTCAAAATTTAAAGATGTAAATAAAACCTTAGCTCCATCTGTCTTATCAACCGTGCAGTAGCAAATTATTTACTCCTTTCAAATGTACTCCTTTGGCTCTAAAACTGAGATATTAATAGATCCTATCCCCACAAGGTTGTTACGAGGATTTAAATGAGATAATAAATGTAATGCCTGTAAGCATGTTTCCTGTCCCTTAGGAAGGCCTCTTTAACTGACAGGAATTACTATTATCATGCCATTGTTATTTAACATTTGATTATTTTCTGTCTTTTATTGTTCTCAAAAGTGTTTCAAATGCAAATATAATGTCTCCGTAACTTGGACTTTAAGCTTCTAGAGGGCAAGACACATTTCTTACATTTTTCTTTTACCTACTATATCTGGCACAGCACCCTGTAATTCACAGATAGTGAATAGAATACCTTGTCAAAATGACTTTGAGGTTACTATTCTGTGGTATCTTTGGTTATAGCATAGACTTGAAAATTATCATATGCCCAAAGGTATTATTGTAATTATTTATTACAGACCAATTAAAGATAATGTTAGCATAGCCTGGTGGGAGATGGGTAAGAAGATAGAACTATAAAACATTTATTTAAGGAATTTTTTTTTTACTTCTTAAAATTGAAGGTAGATTCCTTCATGCACAACCAGACTTTTGGGGGAAAGTGTCTACCTTTTATAAATGCCAAGAGGGCATGCATTTCATTGCTTGGCTTCCAGGATAGGGATAACTTCTACTAAGCAACTTGGGAATTCCTCAGATGCCAGGACAATAAGGCAGACTTTAGGACTGCAGGGCATAGGTGCCCCTCCCAATGAAAGGGAGAATGCAAACATTGCAAGTGACCCCCACTTCTTGAATAAATGCCTCCGTTGCTTTAGAAGGGATTCCAATCTTCCTGACTCTAATTGATGATTCCAGTGAGTCTAAAACATGCAGGATAGAACCTGGCCAGGTAGCTCAGTTAGTTAGTCTTGGAGATTTCCAGGGTTTAGAGTTCAGTATTTCCCTTTCCCTAGTCAGGACATATACAAGAATCAGCCAATGAATGCATAAATAAGTGGAATAACAAAAAAGTAATGTTTCTTTTTCCTTTCCTTCCTCTATCTCTCTTTCAAATAAGTAAATAAATACATTTTAAATTAAAAAATAAAACATGTAAGGTAAATTCGAATAAACCTTCAGAACTGAGTCAAAAATCTTGCCAAGTCTTTTAAACACATGGCTATTGAAAAAAAATCACTGTAATCACTAGAGCCTGAAATGAAGAATGATGAAACTCCAGAGCAGATGCAAATCATTACAAAAAGTTCCTCTCAATCCCTGTCTCTCTCCTTTTCCTTTTGGCTTCAGTCTCCCTCCTTCCTTTTTCTCTCTCCCCTCCGTCTACCTCCTGAGGCTCACTGAACCAATTCCCACTAAATTCTGGCAAAGAAACGGTGGGTTTAGGAGTTAGGAATGAGAGAGACAAAGCAGTTTAGTGTCTAAATCCATGTGACTGTGCTGATCACAACATCCCAAATGGAGTGACATCTCACAAATCCTGGGAAGATAACCTAGAAAGCTGAGTTATGGCTTCTATGGGGCCATTCATCCAGACATCTCAGAGAGCCTTCAGAATATCTGCCCTCACAACACCCTAGGGAGTCTGGGGGCAAGTGAGATTCAGGAATTAAAGACCAACAGAGCCAGAACCATCTCTAAGTGAGCTGGACCTGGGAACATTACACACAGTGGGGCAGGAACCTTTCCCAGCCCCAACATTTGTAAACAGGTCAAGTCTGATTCAAATTAACATTAAGGAAGAAGGATGTAGGTTTGGGGAAGAGAAAGCTAACAAGATACCAAGTTGGGGGCTGGGGAGGGGGAGGAGAGGGTACCTCCCTGGGATTGGAAGCTTGAAAGGGAGGAATGCCTACATAATGATGCTTACAAAGGTATTTACTTGCTAATGGTAGTGCTCTTCCTGAGGATTTCTTCCTTCAAATCCTCTTCCCACTCCTCCTCCTCCACTAGGCAGTGTTCAGGCCATTGAGCATCTCCTGCTGCATGGACACCTTGGATTGGGGGAGGGAAGAAACAGCAAGAAAGTCACCATCACTTGCCTCACTGCATGCTGGTGCTTGTGCTTGTGGTGGAGGAAAGCAACCAGATTGGAGGAAATCTGTCTTATATAGAATGTTTAGAGTGTAGTTTTATTACTCTCAGGCTATATATCCAATAACACAAACTTGGATCCAGGTGTGGTCCTAGGGGACCCGCCTGACTGAACAGAGATGAGAAGAGTTTATAAATCGACATTCTGAAATGTTTCTAAATGCACAACCATCCATCCTCCTGCCTGCTGGATTTGCCCTTGTTTCAGGTTTTCCCTTTCCTGAGTAGAAACGGAAGCTCAGATGGGGTCAATGATGTTGAGAGCAAAGGTGCAAAGATGTGGAAGATCCTTGCCAGTTTCTTGCTGGATGCATTCATTTCCTTTCCCCCTGACTGTGTGAAAACTCCAAAACTGATTCCCTTTGCTCCCACCCTCCCCCAGCTTCCTGACCCTCGAGGTCCTCAGAATGAAACAGTGCTCAGGAAGGAGGAGAAATCCAATTTTCTTTTCCCTTCCCTCTAGTCATGGCCAAAATAATTATCTCCAACCTGAAAATCACCAGGAAAGAGAAAGCACACATATTTATTACTCACACTTCACTTAGCCCAGAGCTGAGAGGTGTGAGGCAGCTGGGGCCTCACAGCTGCCATCTCCGGGGTCAGAAGGCCTGCCAAGCTGCACTTCCCCTACAGGTAGCACTATCCATAGACTCCATGCCCCTCTTCACTCAATCATCAACCCAGAGAGCAGAGGCCTAGTCAGGGATGGCACTTTCACTGAAGAAGGGAGATTTGCTTGATGCACTAAGTGGGGTTTTTACCACCATGACAAGCAGAAAACTGTTCTGGCTTCCATGTCCAGGCAGCTGAGAGGGAAGTGACCCCCGGGTCTGGAATCAGTGATTCACACTCGCCTACCCAAAAAGCCTCCTGCTGTCATTTTATTTCCTTCATTACTTAACATCCTGGAGAAGGAGTTCCTAGTCCTTCCTCTTAGGCCACTGGCATCCTGAGTTGAATGACTGGTCAGTGGGACAAGTAAAGGCATGTAGCCAGGGCAGCTGGCCTCCAAGAACTCCAAAAAAAAGAAAGTAAAACGGGGTTGAAAAAAGCCTAACCTCACACAAACTTATAAAATGACTAAACATAAAAGCCCTTCTCTACTCTTCATCCCCAATAAGTCCATACTCTACTTCTTGGGTTCCTTCCAGGAAACAGAAAGTTGTATGCATATAAATACTTTTTCTTCTTTTTATTTACAAAAACAACAACAACAAACAAATCAAACAAAAACAAAAAAACACAGATCATACTCTACACAGCTTTTTCATTTAGTTTTGTTCTACTAATAAGCTTATCTTGGCACTCTCTCTCTCCCAAGCCAGGAAGGTGTCACACATTCTTTGATAACTGCAAATCAATGGACTCTCAAATGATCCTTGGGAATAAAAATTTGAGTACTGTCTTAGCTGATTTGGCTCAGTGGATAGAGTGTTGGCCAGCAGACTAAAGGGTCCCAGGTTTGATTCCTCTCAAGAGCACATGCCCGGGTTGTGGGATAGGTCCCCAGTGGGGCATGCAGGGGGCAGCTGATCCATGATTCTCTCTCATTTTCTCTCTCCCTCTCCCTCTCCCTCTCCCTCTCCCTTCCTCTCTGAAATCAATAAAAATATATATATTTTTTTAAATCGAAGACTGCTACACTGACCTCTCTCTCATACTTACTCCCTAAGTCTCTGTCCTATTTCCTCAGAATCTCAGAGCCTTGCTGTGTGCCAGCTGACAATAACTGATAGTAATAATCACACCAACAGATTAACATGCTGCTTGTCTCAAGTCAGGAAGAGCATAGGTCTGCTAAGAGGGTCTCAAAGAATGGTAATGGTAGGAGATTCAGGTGTCATGGCAGGTCCAATGCCGATGTTATTTAAGTTGAGGTAGAATGAGGAAAGGATATAGATGTTCAGGCCACCTCCTATATGCCATCTACTTTACTGCTGAATTTAACTGCTCTGGTGAATTACTACTGGCCTCAAGATTACTTAGCTTTTACTCCTCAATACTGGCCCAAACAAGGGCCCAAGAGAAGGGGATAAACAGAGGAAAAGAAAGATCTTTATTTTTTAATTATTATTTTTTTATTTTGAAGAGTGGCTCAGTGGTTGAGCATCGACCTATGAACCAGGAGGTCATGGTTTGATTCCCGGTCATGGCATATGCCTGGGTTGTGGTCTCAATCCCCAGTGTGGGGCATGCAGGAGGCAGCCAATCAATGATTTTTTCTCATCATTAAGTTTCTATCCATCTCTTCCTCTCCCTTCTTCTCTCTGAAATCAATAAAAATATATTTAATTTTTTTTATTTTGAGCTAGATTTACATGCAGTTGCAAGAAATAATACAGAAAGATATCATGTACTCTTTATCCCATTTCTCCCAATGGTAACAGCTTGCAAAACTATAGCACACTATCACAACCTGGGGATTGACATTAATACAATCTGAGAATTTTTCCATCTCTACAAGGACCCCTCATGTTGTCCTTTTGTAGCCACAACTACATCTCTCCCACCCCCAAGCCCTCCTAAACCCTTGACAACAACTAATCTCTTCTCCATTTCTATAATTTTATCTTTTCAACAATGTTATCAAAATAAAACCATACAGAATTGCTACAGCCACTATGGAAAACAGTACAGAGATTCCCCCCAAAATAAAAACAGAACTACCATATAATAGCCAAGACATGGAAACAAGTGTCCATCAACAGATGAATAGATAAAGAAAGGGTGACACACACACACACACACACACACAAACACACAAATGTTATTCAGCCATAAAAGGAAGGAAAACCTCCTATTTGTGACAACATGAATGGACCTTCTTGAGGGCATTATGTCAAGTGTCTGACCCCACTTATATATGGAATCTAAAAAAGCCAAACTCATGGAAACAGAGACTAGAATAATGGTTGTCAGGGGATGGGAGTTATGGGAAATGGGGAGATGTTATTAAAAGGGTAAAATCTTCCAGTTATAAGATGAGTAAGTTCTGGGATACAATGTACAGCATGGTGACTGTAGTTAACAACAGTGTACTGTATACTTGAAAGTTGTTGAGAGAGTAAATCTTAAATGTTTTCACCATAAAAGGGCAATTGTGTCACATGATGGAAGTGCTAACTTTATTCTGATAATAATTTTGTAATACATACATGTATAAATCATTATATTGTACACTTTAAACTTGCACAATATTATGTATCAATTATATCTCAATAAAGCTGGAAAAACTAATACAGTAAGATTTTTGGTTTCCAGTTCCATAGATAAAGTTTAGATGTCACCACTCTGTCCTAACAACAAGTAAAAAGCTGAACAAACTGAAAATCAACAATTCTTCTTGGATCCACAAAAGGGAAAGACACAGGGGGAAACTGCTGCCCCTAAGATTGGAATGATAGTCAAGCAAATACAAGGACCTTCCCAAAGCCAATATTCACAAGCAGAAACTGCTGCAGAAGCCAGTGTCAGGTTAGGAAAACCTGAATTGTAACTGATGAATTAGTGAACGTTCAGTGTGGACAATTCTGAGATTTAAAAACTAGCTAGACTAAAGTAAAAAAGGGTATAAATTGCTGAGATCAGAAATGAAAGAAGGGTCTACGACCATACCACCCTGAACGCACCCGATTTCATCTGATCTCGGAAGCTAAGCAGGGTCGGGCCTGGTTAGCACGTGGATGGGAGAAATGAAAGAAGGGACATCACTATCAATCCTATGAACATTGAAAGGATAAATAAGGAATACTATGGAACAACTTTAAGCCCAAAAATTTTATAACCTAGATGAAATAGGCCAATTCCTTGAAAGACACAATTTGCCAAATTCACACAAGAAGAAATAGGCAATCTAAACAGGCTTATAGCTCTTATACAAATTTATTATTAAAATTACTTATTATATAAATTACTTAAAATTACTTATTTGGAAGTAATAAACCTCCAAAACAGAAAGCACCAATCCCAGGTGGGTTCACTGGTGAATTCTACCAAACATGTGAGAAAATATGCCAGTTTTCTACAATCTCTTTCAGAGGATGGAAGCAGAGAGACTATTTTCTAACTCAATCTTTGAGGCCAGAATTACCCTAATACCAAAACCAGAAAAAGAAATTACAAAAAAAACTACAGTTTGCCAGTTGGTTAGAGCATCGTCCTGATACACCAAGGTCACCAGTTCAAATTCTGGTCAGGGCACATACAAGAAGTAACCAATGAATGCATAAATAAGTGGGACAATAAATCAATGTTCTCTCTCTCTCTCTCTCTCTCTCTCTCTCTCTCTCTCTCTCTCACACACACACACACACACACACACACACGAAATAAATAAAAATTTAAAAAAGAAGAAAGCTACAGACCAGTATCTCTCATGAACATAGATACAGAAATCCTTAACAAAAACATTCTCAAATCAGATCCAATAATGTATAAAAAGAATTACACATCATAACCATATGATATTTATTGCAGGTATGCAGGGCTAGTTCATTCAAAAATCACTAATGACCTGGCCAGTGTGGCTCAGTTGGTTGGGCGTCATCTTGTGAACCAGATGGTTGCTGGTTCTGTTCCAGGTCAGGTCACATGTCCTATTATGGGTTCTATCCCTGGTGCAGGGTGTGTAGGAAGCAGCCAATTGATGTTGGAAGCAGCCTACCAATGTTGCACTCTCACATTGAAATTTCTCTCTTCTCCCCTCCTTTCTTTCTAAAAGTCAATAAACTATTCTTTTAAAAATCAAATAATGTTATTTATCATATTAGCAGACTAAAATAGAAAAATCACGTGATCGTATCAGTAGGTGCAGAAAAGGCACTTGACAAAATCTAACACCCATTCATGATAAAAACACTCAATAAACTAGGAATAGAACTTCCTCAACTTGATTTAAAAAATACAAAAAATCCCTGCCAGCAGCATGTCTCAGTGGTTGAGCACCAACCTATGAACCAGAAGGTCACAGTTCGATTCCAGTCAGGGCACAAGCCTGGTATGTGGGTTTGATCCCCAGTGTGGGACGTGCAGGGGGCAGCCAATCAACGATTCTCTCTCATCATTGATTCTTCTCTCTCTCTCTCTCTCTCTCTCTCTCTCTCTCTCTCTCTCCCTTCCTCTCTGAAATCAATAAACATATATTTTAAAAATACAAAAAAAACCTACAGCTAACATGATATTTGTTGAGAAATTTGAAGCTTTCCCACTAAGATCAGGAATAAGGCAAGGATGCCCTCTCTCAATAGCTCTTTTCAATTTCATACTGGAAGAACTAGCTAATGCAATAAGACAAAAAAGGGGGAGGGGAGTAGAGGTATACAGATTGAAAAAAAAGAGACAAAGCTTCCCTTATTTCAAAAGACATAAGTGTCTATGTAGAATATCTGAAAGAACCGATAAAAAAAAGACAGAACTAATATAAGTGATTATAGCAAGGTTGCAGGACACAAAATTAATATACATATGTCCATCAATTTCTTATATATCATCAATTATAAGCTGACATTTGAAATAAAAAACACAATAGCATTTATATTACACCCCCCAAAATAAAATACTTAGCTATTAGCTGCATGACCTCAGGCATGTTACTTACCCTCCCTGAGCCTCGGTTTTCCACATCTCTCAGATGGAGGCGATAATATCTTCTGGACCTCTTTCATAGAGCTGCTGTTTCTCCAAAGGGAGGCACTGTTGACTTTGAAAGTATTTTATTTTTAAAAATATATATTTTATTGATTTTCCACAGAGAGGAAGGAAGAGGGATAGAGAGGTAGAAATGTCAATGAGAGAGAAACATCGACCAGCTGCCTCCTGCACACCCCCTACCGGGGATGTACCAGCAATCAATGTACATGCCCTTGACCAGAATTGAACCTGGGACCTTTCAGTCCGCAGACCGATGCTCTACCACTGAGCCAAACCGGTTTTGGCTTGAAAGTATTTTAAGTGTTTAGGTCCCTGATCCTCAGAGCCATGGTCCTAGCTAACCAGTGGACCTAAAAGCAAACAATGACCTGCAAAGCTTTCATATGAGAACTATGAGACAGGCTCTGGCACAGGTCATGTAGGCTAGCACACCTGGCTTTTTGTGCCTATTTGGCCCATTGGCTGGGTAAGAAATGGGATCCTTTGATGAGTGCAAAATGATTTATTTAGAAATGAATGAAAAAAATCCAAAGATTTTTTTTTCTGATTTGGCCACTAACTGAGGCTTTTGGTAAAGCCACTTAAGGTTCCCTAAGCCTTTGCATCTATAAAATAGTAACAATAACCCCCATCCTTTCTGGCTGACTGTATCACTATGAATATCTGATGGAATAATGTGTGCATAACTATGTTTAATATTTCTAAAATCCTAATCTGATAATATGTTTATTTATTTTAGAGAGAGGGAGAGAGGGAGGGAGGGAGAGAGAAAAAGAGAGAGAGAGAAAGAGAGAGAGAGAGAGAGAGAGAGAGAGAGAGAGAGAGAGAGATGCAAGAGAAACATTACCTGGTTCCTCCCATATGAGCCCTAATCAGGGTGCAACCAAAACCTAGGTATGTGGTTTGTCTGAGCATTGAACCTGCAAAATAAAAATATATTTTAAATGTTTAAAGTCATTCTGTAAAATGAAGGCACCCATAAGAAATTGATATCTAGAATATATAAAGAATTTCTACAAATCAAAAAACAAACAGCCCAACTAAATTAGTGCACCAGCCAGGGCACTAATTGTTTAAGTATTATACAGGTGCCAGCGCCTGTTCTTAAGGGACATACATTTACAATGGGAGTCCTGGAGGATAGGGGCCAAATGAGAAGGGCATGTCTTCTTATATTCTTCATGTCTTATGACTGGGCTCCAAAGCCCACTGTCCATACTAAGGGCCCTGTCCCTTGCAAATGCCTCTCCCTGACTTTTCATGATCCTAGTGTCTCACAGAAGTGGCTTGTCCATATCAAAGGACTATTCTCTGAATATGTCCAATAATGAAAACAATCTCTTGTCTCTTTATAGCACTTAACAGTTTATAGGCCTTCCTCACGCCTGAGCTCATCACAAGAGCAGAGTAAGGGAAGCAGCCTGCTGGAATGGGTGAGTCATGGTTTTCTTGTGTTTTGGTTTTTATTGATTATTTATTTATGCATTCATTAGTTGATTCTTGTATGTGCCCTGACAGGGGATTGAACCAGCAACCTTGGTGAAGGGGACTCTAACCAACTGAGCTACCCGGCTAGAACTAGCGTGCATGGGTTTTAAAAGCCAGTCTATTGGGTAGCATCTCAGCTGTGGTGCATGCTGGCTGTATGGTCTTTGCAAATTACAGACTTTCGGCAACAAGTTTCCTAATTTGTAAGATAAAGAAGAAAACAAAATAGTACCTACTTCATTCACAGTGCTGTTGGAATATTAAATTAGTTAATTTGTATAAATTCTGAGAACAGTTCCTGGCACTTAGTAAGTACTTGATAAATGTTTGTTATTGGTATTGGTATTGGTATTGGTATTGGTATTGGTATTGGTATTGGTATTGGTATTGGTATTATTGGGCAGGGAAGTTGTGTTAGCACCATTTAGTCACTGTAGAATTGGGACCAGGACTTAGACCCTTGTTCTAAGAAATGTCATTCTAGTCCTGGCCAATGTGGTCCAGTTGGTTGGATGTCATCCCATGCTGGTTCAATTCCCAGTCAGGGTATGTGCCCAGGTTGCGGGCTTCATGCCTGCTAGGGGGCATGCAGGAGGCAGCCTATCTATATTATGCTCTCATATCAATGTCTCTCTCTGAAAATCAATAAAAATATTTTTAAATGTTTAAAGTCATTCTGTAAAATGAAAGCACCCATAAGAAATTGATATCTAGAATATATAAAGAATTTCCACAAATCAAAAAACAGCCCAACTGAAAAATGGGCAAAGGACTTGAATAGACATTTCTCTAAAGAGCATATACAAATGCACCCAAAAAGATGCTCAACATTCCCTAGCCTGTTTGGCTCAATGGATAGAGTGTCAGCCTGCAGACTGAAGAGTCACAGGTTTGATTCCAGTCAAGGACATGTACCTTGGTTGCAGGCACATCCCCAGTAGGAGGTGTGCAGGAGGCAGGCAGCTGATCAATGTTTCTCTCTCATTGATGTTTCTAACTCTCTATCCCTCTCTCTTCCTCTCTGTAAAAAATTCAATAAAATATATTTTAAAAATACAGTACTAGTTTTTAAAAAACTACCAAAAAAAGATGCTCAACATGTCCTAGCTGGTTTTGCTCAGTGAATAGAGCATTGTCCTGTGGACTCAAGGGTCCCAGGTTTGACTTCTGCCAAGGGTACATGCCCAGGTTGTGAATTCAATCTCCAGTAGGGGGTGTGCAGAAGCCAGCCAACCAACGGTTCTCTCTCATCTCTCTCCCTCTCCCTTTCTCTCTGAAATCAATAAAAATATTTTTTAAAAGATGCTCAACATCACTAACCATTAGGGAAATGTAAATCAAAATAGCAACAAGATACCACTTCACACCCATGGGGACCGTTAGTATGAAAAATCGGAAATGCCCTGGCCAGATAGCTCAGTTGGCTGGAGCGTCATTCCGATGCACCAAAAGGTCTGGGGCTCAATTCCCAGTCAGGGCACAATCCTAGGAGGTGGGTTTGATCCCTGGTTGGGGCACATACAAGAGGCAACCGATAAATGTTTCTCACATCAGTCTCTCTCTCTCTCTCTCTCTCTCTCTCTCTCTCTCTCTCTCTCTCTTTCACTCACTCAAAATCAATTAAAAAAAACATATCCTTGGGTGAGGATTTAAAAAATAAAAATAGAACTACCATATGATCCAGCAATTGCACTGCTGGGTATATAACCAAAATAATTGAAAGCAGGGACTTAAAAAGAGATTTGAATTCCCCCTTTCAAAGCACCATTATTAGCAAAAACCAAAAGGTGGAAGCAACCCAAATTGACATATCGGATAAACAAAATGTGGTATATACATACAATGGAATGTCACTCAGCTTTAAAAATGAAGGAAATTCTGACACATGCTACAACGCGGATGAACCTTTAAGTAAGACATTATGCTGAGTTAAACAAGTCAGTAACAAAAAGACAAATAATACAAGTTTCTGCTTATATGAGGTATCCAGAGCAGTCAAACTCATAAAGACAAAAATTAGAATAGTGATTATCAGGGGCTGTGAGGGAGGGGATAATGGAAAGTTATCCTTTATTTTTTAAAATATATTTTATTGATATTTTACAGAGAGGAAGGGAGAGAGATAGAGAGCTAGAAACGTCAATGAGAGAGAAATATCAACCAGCTGCCTCTTACACACGGCCTACTGGGAATATGCCCGCAGCCAATGTACATGCCCTTGACCGGAATCGAACCTGGGACCTTTCAGTCCACAGACCGACACTCTACCACTGAGCCAAACCTGTTTTGGAGGGAGTCATCCTTTAATGGGCACTGAATTCTGTAAGATAAAAGTTCTATAAATGGGTGGATGGTCGTAATGGTAGCCTAACACAAGAATATACTTAATGCCACTGAACTGTACACTTACAAATGGTTAAGATAGTAAATTTCATGTTATGTGTATTGTACCACAATTATAAAAAAAATTTCAGTGAGTGCAGTAGCTGGGTGGGAGATAGAGACCTGGGCCACATTATAAAAGGAAGACCACAACTGGGAAAGTGCTGTCAATGGAACAGTGTCAGGCCACAATTCTCAGCATGCTATAAGTTTCATCATCTTTTTAGGCTCCTCCAAACATAAAGATTTCTCTTCCATTTCAGTAGGACTTTTCCCCTTGGACCCAAGAGAGTATGAAATTATATATTTTTTTACATGTTAATATGCCTACATGGGTTCAAAAATCAAAAAAGAAAACAACCATTTTCTTTCCTTAGTAGCAAATTACCCTTCCAATAGACTGACATTTTCAAAAAGAACTTGACCAAGAACTTCCCCTTAGCTCTTAAGAGATAACAAACAAAATCCTTAGCAAGGCTTTCAAGGGTTCTCTGATGGTTATGCCTTGGAAACCTGCTGATTTTACAGCTTCAACTCCTACCATACTTCCCCTTGATCCTCTCTCCACTCAACCACACTGGCTTTCTTGCAGACCCACCACTGCATATACTGTTCACTCTGCCTGAAATACTCTTCCCTCTACTGTTAAAGTCTACTTATCCCTCAGGTCTCAGTAAAATCATCATTGCCTCCAGGAAGCTCTCGCTGATCTCTCAACATATCAAAATGCCCCTATTATGTGCTTCCATAACACATAATTATTCTTTATAGAACTTTTCATAACTGGATTTTAAAATAATTTCTCTGATTGTGTAATTAATATCTGGCTCTCCAACTAGATTATAAATTGCATGAGGGCGGGGACCATATTTGATTTTGCTCATCACTGTAGCCACCACAGAGCTTGGCCATAGTAGAGAGCTTAACAAATATTCATTGAATGAATGAAAGTACAAAATAAAATATTTACAAAAAAATTAAAATAGTAGACAGTCAAGTTTCCAGAATGCAGTTTTTTCCCCTGATCTTTATAATTCCAAAATAAAAGCAGTCATGTGTTTTCCTGGGTCTCAAATCCTCAAAACCCTTTCTATTAAGATGACTACATTCTGATTAGGTGGGACTAAATCTACTTTCCTCCCTCCATATCCTACTTGTTCCAAGTCCTATGGCCCTTGGTGTCATCTCCCCACACACACCAAGAGTGCACTCTGCTTATGACCATCTAGAGGGAGGCAACCCCTTAAGCACAATGCAGGATCCAAAATCATTGTGGCTACAGCAAGAAGATGCCAGTTCCTTTGAGCTTCCCACCCAGGGATGAAAGGCTAAAAGGCCTAGGATGAATGGCTAAATTCTGGGCACCTAGAATGCAAAAAACTCAGTGTGAGGGGCAAAACCTCTGGGCTGAGGAAGAGGAAATAAGCACCTAGAATACACACTCTGGAGTCCAGGAATACAAATACTCTGCTATCTACACAGCCCCTGGAGGCAGGTGGGAACTGCTAGAAGATTCCAGATGAGAGTAAAAAAAAAAAAAAGACAATTTTTCCCTTCTATAATTGGCACCCCTGTTCATCTGCAAAGATACATACCTAACAGAAAGGGTTGCCTTCTGATTTATGAGGACTGTATGACAAGGTAGTCTGGGAGCCAAGAGAATTAGGACTCCAAACCCCACATCTTTACGTCTGTGAAGCAACATTTTTGTGGGAGGAGATGGAAGTCAATTAATTTTTGACACCATGTAAAAAACTGGTATTTCCTGACCAAACACCAGGGCAGCCAGAAGCTTATAAATTAAGACTCTATGGTTCTTTTGTTTTAAAATATGTTAAGTTGTGGGAATAAAGAAGCTTTAGTTTCTTATCGGAAATATTCTGTGCTGGGTAAATAGAAGCCATAAGCATGTTCCACTGACAGTATGATTTTGGCATGAACAGGCCAATAAAATGTACGCTGTCACCCTGGATTGTGAAGGCACACGGCAAGAGCAAGCCACACCCTGCCACCAGAGTTGAGGAAAGCACATGGAGTAGGTGGAAATCAAAATATAACTTCCCAGACTTTACTGAAATGCATTCGGAACAAGGTAGCTTTGTGGCTGCTCCTGGTTTGATTCTTCCCTGCACATGACTATGACCTCTTAGCACGTCTAGGACTTTGCTCATGCTGGTCTTCCATCTCCCCTGCCCCAGGGAGAAAATATTGGCTGGCATGTCAGGAATCCTATACCACTCTCTTGCTGTATTTCCCCATCTAGGAAATGAGGCCAGACTCTAGTAACCAGATGTTTTCTCTGGTCCCTCCAAGTTCTGATGACTTCGGAATTCTCCTAAGAGAAACCAAGAATGTCTTGTCCCATTTGTCTGTTTCTTCCTTCTAAGCAGAGAAACAGCTAGAACTCGTCTCTAGGAAACCTTACCTTATTATGAATTCCACCCTTTCTTAGCCCCAGACTGCATAATCTCATTCAAGTCATATCCTGGGTTTCTTTTGCTAGCTAGTTCCTTGAGCACAGGAACTGTGTTTTTCAAGTTCTTTTGCCTCATTTGTCATCTCCAAAGTATAGTGTAGTTCTTTTAAAACTGGTATGCAATCCAAGCTGTTGAATTAGCTGACTAATCAGGCAGTTACATACTGAAGATTAAAGAAAACTAGAAGACTTTCTGAAAGAAAAGCAGCAGTGGTTACAGGACAAGTATGCTTAAGAATAAGGATTCTGGAGTTAGATGCTGGTAGATACAGGTTTGAAATCCAGCTCTATTAAGTAATAACTGGATTCATGAGCAAGTCATTCATACTCCCTTAACCTCCTTTTGTATCTATAAAAATCCAGAGACATAGAAGCATGGAACACACTGACGAATCTCAGAAGGAAGTCAGGGGTGGGTGGGTGGGTGCACGGGGAGAGATTAACCAAAGAATTTATATGCATATGTGAATAACCCATGGACACTGACAATAGTGTGGTGAAGGCCTGGGGGGATGTGGAGTGGAGGGGGTCAATGGGGGAAAAAGGGGGCATCTGTAATACTTCCATTCTCAAAACAATACAAGTGACTTCTAGAATCTTGAACAAATGTCTGGTTTCCTTCTGGAATATCTACACTTCACTATAAGGAATCAGGAAGTGATTACCTGAGATCCTCTTCTAATTGCCTTCATGATTTAAGAAAATATATTTAGGAATTTATTGGTGGCTATGTGATGTGTTATGAATATTATAGATGGTGGATACAGAGGTGTTAGAAAGGAGAAAATATAGAACCTTGGATATCACCAAAACCTGTTCTTGAAAGGATGTTAAAAGTAAGAAGGAATGTATAAGAAGGGAATACACAGGAACCAAAAATCCCTTCTCAGAATCACCTCTAAGCTGGGATTCTCTCTTGTTATCTAGCTGCCTACTGGACATCTCCACCTGGATGTCATATAGGTACTACAAACTCAGATTGTCCAAAATGGAACTCATTCTCTCTCCTTAATCTACAATCCCTTAAACCTTCTCCACCCAATTTCCCAAATCAAAAACTGAGAAGTTATCCTCAACTCTACCTTCTCCCTCAACACCACACTGCCAACTAATTAATAAACTGTGCCCAGTTGGTGAGGTTCAGTGGTTGAGTATTGACTCAGGAACCAAGAGGTCACTTGTTTGATTCCCTGGGCACATGCCTGGATTGCAGGCTCAATCCCGGTAGGGGGGCATGTAAGAGGAAGCTGATTTTTGCTTATCAATGTTTCTTTCTTTTTTTATATTATACTAGTAGCCCTGCACACAAATCTGTCTGCCAGTAGCTTGCTGCCACCCTCCTATAGCTCCCTCTGCACTCCTATCATAGCTTGCTGCCCTGCCTCCTCCTGTAGCTCTCCACCTACCCGCTGCCCCACCCTCCTGCTGATCCATGATGCAGTCATTATGCACTCTGTCATTATTCTTCATGGCATAATGACAACTTGCATATTATATCTTTATTATAGAGGATAGCACATTAAAAAAATTCTTTATTGTGAAAAGTATTACATAAGTATCCTTTTTTCCCCATTGACCCCTTCTCAGCTGTTCCCACTCCCCAGTATATCCCCTCCCCACACCCAGTCTGTGTTCATTGGTTATGCTCATATACATGCATAAAAGTTCAGTGTTTTTTTCTATCCCTTTCCCTTCCTTACTCTCTAAAAATCAATGAAAACATCCTGTCTAATGAAATAGTAATATGCAAATTGACCATACCTCTGCTACACCCACAAGCCATGCCCACCAACCAATCACCCTGACAGATCCAGGCCTCCACTCAAGGCTACAAAGTTTCAATTATAGAAGATAAATCCCAACAAAAAATGGCAGCAGTCACAGAGTTGGAGAGAGCAAGAGGCTTGAATTGCCCCAGCAATGGAGAAAGTCAAGCTTTCTGCACACCCTGGCTGGCCTAGGCCTCTACTCAAGGTTACAAAGTTTCAATTATAGAAGATAAATAAATCCCAGATTCCAGGACCTCCACTTGGGTCACTCGGGGGCATGGCCAGCCTGCAAACCACCACAGGTCCCTCACCCAGGCCACCCCACAACCCAAGGGAATACCCACCCTGATCTGGGACACCCTTCAGGGCAAACCAGCTGGCCCCTACCCATGCACCAGGTCTCTTTCCTATCTAATAAAAGAGTAATATGCAAATTAAGCATCACTCCAACACACAAGATTGCTGCCCCCATGTGGTCAAAAATGGCTGCCCCATGTGGACACAAGATGGCCACCACAAGATGGCCAGCAGGGAAGGGCAGTTGAGAGGGGACCAGGCTTGCAAGGGAGGGCAGAAGGGGGTGATAAAGTCTGCAGGGAGGACAGTTAGGAGTGACCAGGCTGGCAGAGGAGAGAAGTTGGGGGCAACTGGGCATACAGGGAAGGGCAATTGGGGGGAACCAGGCCTGCAGGGGAGGGCAGTTAGGGGCAAACAGGCTGACACGGGAGCAGTTAGGCATCAATCAAGCTGGCAAGAGAGTAGTTAGGGGGTGTTCAGGCTGGCAAGCAGAAGCAGTTAGGGGCAATCAATAAGCAGGCAGGCAAGCCGAAACTGGTTTGGCTCAGTGGATAGAGTGTCGGCCTGGGGACTGAAAGGTCCCGGGTTCGATTCCAGTCAAAGGCATGTACCTTAGTTGCGGGCACATCCCCAGTAGGGGTGTGCAAGAAGCAGCTGATCGATGATTCTCTCTCATTGATGTTTCTAACTTCCTATCCCTCTCTCTTCCTCTCTGAAAAAATCAATAAAATATATTTTTTTAAAAAAAGAAGAAGAAGCAGGCAGGCAAGCAGTTGGGAGCCAGCAGTCCTGGATTGTGAGAGGGATCCTACCAGGATTGGGCCTAAACAGGAAGTCAGACATCCCTTGAGAGATCCCAGATTGGAGAGGATGCAGGCTGGGCTGAGGGACACCCTTGCTCCCCCACCCCTAGCACAAATTTCGTGCACTGGGCCTCTAGTATTTTAGATAAAAAACAAATCAAAATAAAAAACTGTGTAGATTTGAATTCCTAAATAGCATTCCAATCCATCCATAGTTCATCCTCCTCACTGTACATCCCCAATTCATCAACTCTTTTTAGACCAGAGGAATAATCTCAATATTTCTTTTGCTATTACTCAACTCATTCTATCCCCCATCTACAGAACATCCAAAGGGAACATTCTAAAACTTAAATCTGCTTAAGTAAACTTCTGCTTTCAAAACTCCTTCCTATCTCCTCGTGGCCTTGAAAGTGAAATTAAAACACTGGTGAGATGAAAGTATTGGCCCCAGCTAAATTGTACCCATCATTTCCTCTTCCCCCGGGAGCCTCACATTGTTTACACCAATTACATGACTATATTATATGCCTATTAACTGTTCTAATTCATTATTAGTGTGCCATACTGCTTTACACTTCTATACCACCTCTATACTCAAAGTGTTCTCCCTCTTCCTCCACCAACCTGGTGAATCTTACCTGCCTTCTCTGTGAGGTCTTTCCTATCCCCTTTTCCCCACCAAGCCTCTCTTTTGCACACTAGTGTTCCATATAGGGTCTTTAACACACCTGATGCACTGTAATTGCCTGCTCAAACTGAGGCTTCACCAAGGTAGGAATAATATCTTATTCATCTCTGTATCCTTAGCATTCAACATAAGACCTAGCCAAAAGCAGGTATTCAATAAAGATTTGTGGAATGAATTAATGGCCTTATGAAATCTCTCTCCCCAATTACAGCAGATCAATGCCTAATGAGAATTCCTTGACTTTGGCCAGAATAGGATCTGAGAAATTTCAAGGAACTTGAGGTCTGGCCTTGGCTGGTGCTTAGACTCCTATCCTCAACTCAACTCCTCCATATCCACATCCAGATAAAAAGCACAAAGAGAAACATAGATAAGCAGTCCCACCTGTCCTGGAGTTTTTGATCACGTAATTCCTCTACTCTCTTAAAATCTTCTCTTCATCCCTAGAGGCCTAGTTTTGAAATTCTCCATGAAGTACTCTTTCCCCAGCCCCAAAAGAAATTTGCCCTCTTCTGAAGTTGTGAAAGACTATTTGCCTGAGCAAATCTGGCATCCATTGCAGACCACTTTGTTGGGTTAGTTTAGTTGGATTTCCAGGAAATCACAGAATATCAGAGCAGGAACAGCCCTTGGAGATAATCTGTGCCAATGGCCCTGAAGATTTAAGGGAGACATTCTTTGCCATATATCCCAAGTATCCTAGGGAATAGGATCATGTGGACTCCTCGCCTCATTCTAAGACCCATGAAATCAGAAATTAGGGTTCGAATGATAATATTAGAGAAGCCCTAACTACCCTATGCTACATCTACATTGTGTGTCCTCAACTAGCTCAGCAGAGGCTATTTGACTGCAGAGGTTCTTTTTTCTTAGCTCTCTGTGTCTCCCATAGCATCCAGCACAGTAGTGCCTTATAACATTTTCTTTAGTGTTTAACCTCTGGGCTGTTTACCCATGAAAAAACTCAGATGAATCAAGAAACCTGACTTGAAGTTATTCTGAGGACATGAAGGAAGAGGTGGTATGGGCAATCCTCCCCAAACTATACTTTCTGTCTGACTTTCCAAGTGCCAAGGTCATCCATGACCAAGATGATTTTAGGTTGAAAAATTCTCTTTCATAGAAAGATAGAGTTAATTACTGGGACTCTCCTCAAATATTTCTCTTAACTCTTCTTTCGGGAGAAAAAAAAACACATTCCAAAACACACACACACACACACACACACACACACACACACACAATGCATAATTTTGTGAACATCCATAGGGGTCACATCTCATACATTCTGTTAGTATCTATCTTCAGCCTGGGCAGTGATTTCGGATAGCCAGGAAGTGTAATCACAACACAAAGGCTCACTGTAGTCATAAGGATGAGCTCTTAAGGCAGGAAGATATCCTGAGACAATTTGGTAATTCTTTTTTTAATTAATTAATTTATTTATTTATTTTTATATAATATAAATCTTTATTGTTAATATTATTACAAATGTTCCTCATTTTGCCGAAACCAGTTTGGCTCAGTGGTAGAGCGTAGGTCTATGGACGGAAAGGTCCCGGGTTCGATTACGGTCAAGGGAATGTACATTGGTTGCAGGCACATCCCTGGTGGGGGGTGTGCAGTAGGCAGCTGGTCAATGTTTCTCTCTCATCGACGTTTCTAGCTCTCTGTCTCTCTCTGTTCCTCTCTGTTCCTCTCTGTAAAAAATCAATAAAATATTTTTTAAATGTTCCTCATTTTTCTCCCCTTTATTGCTCCCCTCCACAGGTTCCCACCCCACCCTCTGCCCTTTCCCACTCCCCATTGTCCTCATCCATAGGTGCACAGTTTATGTTCAGTCTCTTCCCGCCCCCGCCCCACCCTTTCCCCTGAGAATTGTCAGTTCACTCCCCTTCCATACCCCTGATTCTATTATATTCAACAGTTAATATTGTTCATCAGATTTTTAATTCCCATGGTTTTTAGATTCACTTGTTGATAGTTACGTATTTTTTATCTTTATTTTCTTCCTGTTCCTAAAGAAGCCCTTTCAGCAATTTATATAATTCTGGTTTGGCGGTGATGAACTCCTTTAGCTTTTTTATATTTTAAAAAAATATAACTTTAACTGGCCTTTGATTTTGAGTGATAGCTTCGTTGGGTAGAGTATTTTTGGCTATAGGTTCTTGCTATTCATCACCTTGAATATTTCTTGCCATTAGCATCTGGCATGCATGGTTTCTGTTGAGAAATCAGCTGACAATCATATGGGTGTTCCTTTATAGGTAACTACCTGCTTTTGTCTTGCTGCTTCTAATATTCTCTCTTTGTCTTTTGCTCTTGGAATTTTAATTATGATGTGTCTTGATGTGGTCCTCTTTGGATTCCTTTTGTTTGGGGTTCTGTGAGCTTCCTGGACTTGTAAGTCTATTTCTTTCACCAGGTGGGGGAAGTTTTCTGTCACTATTTCTTCCAGTATGTTTTCGGTATCTTGCTCTCTGTCATATTTTGGGACGCCCATAATTCTGATGTTGGTTCACTTGAAGTTGTCCCAGAGGTTTCTTACACTATCTTCAACTTTCTGGATTCTCTTGTTTTCTTGCTTCTGTGGAGGAGTGTCTTCTGGCTCTTTATGTTCCAAATCTTTGACTTGATTCTTGTGATCTTCCATTCTGTTTTTAGGACTCTGTATAATATTTTTTATTTCAGAGAATGTATTCTTTATTTCTAGTTGATCCCTTTTTATTTCTAGTTGATTCCTTTTCATATCCTCATAGGTGTCCTTTATTTTATTGGCCTTTTCTAGAAAATTCTTGAAAAACCTTATAACCGTGGTTTTGAACTCTATATCCAGTCTCTTTTTGTCCTCAGTTTCTTTCGTTTGTGATCTGTTCCCTTGTCTTGGCATTTTTGCTGTTTCCCTGAGTTGGTAGGGTGGCTTTTTGTTTTAAGGTGTCCTATATGGTTCAGTGGGTCAGCCTCCCAGTTACCTGAGGTGGACACTCTTGGTGCACCCCTTTGTGGACTGTGTGTACAGCCTTATTGTAGTTAAGTCTTGATTGTTGTTGGTATCACCGGGAGGAACTGACCTCCACTCCAATTGGTTGTGCGGCTCAGCTGTGTCTATGCCTGGAGACAGTCTTATTCGACTAGACTTGGAAAATTGCAAAAGCCTGTGTTTAGCTTGGATGGGGCGGACTTTTAGGGTGGAGCCTACAGCCTTGGCTTCCTGTCAGCCCTGCCCTATGATGTTCCTGAGTCTCTGTTCCTCAATGTCCTTTGGTACTCACTGCTTTGATACTCGCTACAAGCACCTCTGAGAGAAAGGTGCCCTCGAGTTTCACCCACTACCAGGAAGTCTAGTCTCTCCCCCAATGAGCCCGGAAGTGGGGTTCAGTGCAGTTGGAGGTCGAGTTGGAAGTGGAGTTCAGTGCAGTCTGGAGCTTTTGTCTCCTTCCTGCTAGGGCAATCTAGCAGCACAGTCAACAGTCCGTCCTCTGCGAGCAAAATGTACACCTCCAGGGCTCTGCCTTTTGCTGCTCCCCTGAGTTTCCACCTTACAGCTCATATTCCCTCCCCATGTGCCTGGGTCCCCAGGGTTTGGTCTAGAACTGGGGTTTAGTGCAGTCGGAACTGGGGCTCAGCACAGTCTGGAGCTTTTATCTCCTTCCCGCTAGGGAATGCCAGCCAGGCACCCAGCCGCTTCCTCCTCTCTAGCTCCATCCTCTCCCCACGTGCACACCGTGTCTCCATACCCTCTGCTTTTACAGCTCCTCTGATATTTTTTTCTGGTTTTCTCTTTCCTTCTAGTTGTAGAATTTCCATTCAGTCAACTTCCTGTAGTTCTGGATAATGTCTATTTTGTATTTTAGTTGTATTTTTTTTTTGAAATTTTTGTGTGAGGCTGCAGTTAGGCATTTACCTATGCCGCCATCTTGGCTTCTCCTCAGTCTGTTTTTTGGTAATTCTTTTAATAAAGAGGATGACATGCCGAAACTGGTTTGGCTCAGTGGTAAGAGCATTGGCCTGCAGACTGAAAGGTCCCGAGTTCGATTCTGGTCAGGGGCATGTACCATGGTTGCAGGCACATCCCCAGTTGGGGGGGGGGGGGGTGCAAGAGGCAGCTGATTGATGATTCTCTCTCATAGATGTTTCTAACTCTCTATCCCTCTCTCTTGCTCTCTGTAAAATATCAATAAAATATATTTTATTTTAAAAAAAGGATGACAAAGTAAATTTTCTGTTTGAGCCTTAGTTTTATAGAATTTCATACTATGACCCTTCCCCAAGATTCTGACCAGTCAAGATTTCACTATGCTGAGAAGGCCAGATACCTTGGCTTAGCTCCCCACTGGCTCCAATGACGCTGTAGCCAGAAGCCTTTGTAAATAAAAGTGGCCATCATGAACAGACACAAGACCAGCCTCAGCCTGGCCTCCAAAGTTCCTTTCATTACCAAAAGGCCTCTGCTTTATGCCTGCCTGGGTCTTTGAGTACATTTGGACAGGTGGGATAGCTGGCTAGAGGAAGGAAAGGCAGCTCACTCCCTCACTCATTTGACTAGTCATCCACTGGTAGCAACATGGACAGCAAGTACTCTCTGGAGCCCATTACTAATTTTTTTTATTCTCTAAAGTTTTATATGTCTCCTTTTTACCTGCTTGACCTCCCCCCCCAGCCATTCCCACCCTGGTGTCTGTGTCCCACTGCCCCAGTGTCTGTGTCCATTGGTTATGCTATTATGCATGCATGCAAGTCCTTTGGTTGCTCTCTAAACCCCACCCCCATGGAACCCATTACTATTAATTTGCATCCACTGCTTGTTGGGTCAACCCTCTGGGGGTGGAGAGAGAACCAGGAAAGCTCCCCTGAGCAAGAGGCCAGTGGCAAGACAATTAACCTTAACTCTCTAACAAGGTATTAGCTGTATCCTGAGAGACCATAGGGTCTGTATGGGGAAGGCCATGTTCAGTTGTTAATTTCCAAGGGGCAGTACAGAGCCAAAAACAAGAGATAAGATCTGATGAGTCAGACAGCAGGTAGATACTAAGATGGAGGTAGGATTGGAAAATAAAGGCAGCAGCAAAGCGAGAAAATCCAATGACCTTGAAGATGGTTGGAGTTGAACATAATCATAAGCCTCAGTTCTGTGAAAATAAACAAGTCATCTTTTCTGTCAAAAAACAGTTTCGATAGCTGCCATTTTGGCTCATGTGACTCAGCAGCCACCATTTTGCTGGCATGACTTGAAGCTCCCCTGGGGGCCACCATCTTGAAACGGCAAAGGCCAGCCCCTCCCTTTGAATTGGCCAATTGTGAAAGATTGTGCTCCCGAGCTCCAATCAAGAGTAAGGGACAGGTCACGTGCATCAGGATTAAAAAGCCAAGCAGACCGCCTGCTCAGTGTGTGTTGCTTCCAGACCATGTGCTGTGCACCCTCCTGCAGGAGTAAAGATAGGTGTCTTGCTGCCTGGCTCCCTAGTATGTTTTGTGTTCTGCCAGGACCACTGAATTTGGGGGCTTGCCTTATTTCTTACAGTTCATGGGCAGATCATCCTGGGTTAAAGGATGGATGCTATAGTTTTCTCAAGTGGCCTAGGCAGGGCCTTGCCCTCATGGAATTTGAAGTTTAGTAAGGACTTTTTCTTCATAGAAAGACAGATACAGCATTCATGCTTCCCAGGCTTGGGACCCCCAAAACCACCACGATTTTGAAGCTGGAAAAGGTCATGGGCACTAGAGTGAGCCCTTGTGCATGTGAGTGCTCACCACTTCTCCATTAGCTAGACAGAAGCTTTTGAGTTATGTTCCTCCAAGTGAGATTCTCTGGCCCTGAGTCATCTGCATTTTCTCATTGCATCTTCAGTAGGGCTCAAGAAACATTTACCAAATTGGGTTGGCTTTGTTATCCAGGGTTTCCTGACTGATATCTCATGTTAAAAAAACAATTGAGATAAAAAACTGGTAGCACCTAGAAAAAAGAAACATTCCATTTCCACCCAGGCCATGCAGCTTGATAATTCCATCTGATCCCTTTTGTTTTCTTTGCTTTAGTATTGCCAGCTAAAGTCAGTGGAGCTCAGAAGACCCATGAATCAGATAAACTTTCTGATACTTTTTAAATCTCTAAAATCCTGTGGGAAGGACAATAAACCATTATAATCCTGGGGAAAGGAAGGGAGGGACCCTCCTAAAATCTGTTAATCTGAAACATTTTAATAAAAAATAAAAAAGGACTACCATCAATGTGGTCATTATTTTCCTGCAGGGCCCTATGTGTTTGCTTTACATATATCATCTAACCTACCTATAAGGTAATCCTTATAGTGACCCTATTGCTGAGGTGCTATAAGTAGATCCACTTCACAGAAAAGTGTAATGACTTGCCCAAGGCTACACAGCTAATATGAGTCAGAGCCAAGATTCAGACCAAGAGCTGGGGAACTCCAAAGCCCAGGCTCTTAGCCATTGCACCAGTGTTTCTCAAAGCAGGAGATTAGTTAACATGAGCAGATTCCAAGGCCTCAGATCTATTGTCTCAGAATCCTGGGAGGTGGGCCCAGGAATCTGCATATCCAAATCACATCATTGGGGTTCTGAGGCACTGAAAAGTTTTAGAGTATTGGCTGACACTGCTGCCTCCTGATTTGGCATACAATAAGGTTAGAATGCTAAAACCCAACATTGCTTAGCAATTTTTCCAGCATATCAGCTTCCCAGTACTGGTCACTGAAAACCAGGACTCTTGTTAGTCAGACAACACAGCTTAGCCCCTTCACCTAGACCAAGGACTCTATACCTTTATAAGGTCACTTACCCCTCTGAGAATTTGTCCAAAGCTCTGGATCTTCCCCATCGTCCCCTAAACACATCCACACAGAGGTTTGCACTCCTTCGGTGGCCCCTCACAAAATACTTACGTACATAACACTGCATAGTTTCAGGTGATATATACATCTCCTGAAGTTCCTTCATAAACCATCCTTCCCATATGACCCCAGGTCCCCACATTACAGAAATGTCTGATCTAGAAATCTGAACAGACTAGGTTCCTGTGGTTATGTTTTTTCTAATGTTATCTGTGTTAGAGATGCACACTAACATATTATAGGTGAAATGATATGTTGTCTGGGATTTGTTTTTAAAATGCTCCCAGGTATGTGGGGGTGAGGGGCATGGGAAGTGGCAGGATAGATATACAAGATTGGCTATGAGGTTTGGAGATGGGTTCATGAGATTCATTCTAATGTTCTATTTTTGTATCTGTTTAGAAATGCCCTCAATAAAAACTATAAAAATTTAGTTGAACTGCATGGTTTGTGAATTATCATTCCAACAAAGCTGATTAAAAAACAAACAAACAAACAAACAAAACAAAAAAACCTCTTATTCTGGAGCTGCCTAAATCTATCAATGGACACACTGAATTCCAAGAGAGACTCACTTATTTTTCTGCCTGCTGATCTTTCAGGTCACAACAACAATCAAAACATCCTGATCTTGCTAAGCTAGCAGGAACTCTATGCTAAGCAGGCCACATTGGGGGATTGGGAAGACTAGTTGCTGCATATGAAGGGCCACAAGCAGGAGGTCTAATTGCTTCTACTAATAAGTATTACTCTGCTAATAATGAGCATAATAATGACAATTATCACTTACATCTCATGTCAGAACACTTTACGAAGAGAAACTTAACTGAAAGTAACCAATACCCCCTCAAGAGTAAAAAAAAAAAAAAAAGTAGCAGTGAACTATTAATAGGCCAACTCCCCTGCTGTCTAATGCTTAGAATAAGAATGAGTTTTCCTGAATGGATTTTCAAACTTCTTCAAGCTAGCAAATGAGGTTTGTTAACAAGACAGAGACTTGAATAATCACCAACAAGTTTTCTATACAGAAGGCTATGGGGGTGGGGATAAAGAATTATTGCCTGTATGCAAACATCTGCAGAGTCCCCTCTTCCCAGTAGGTGCTGAGGATGCCTAACGAGGCACCTCCAATGGACCCCGAAGTATTGTAGTTCTTGCTTACCTAGAGCAATTTGCAGAGTTGGCTTAACCACACCTTTATTTGTTATGGCATAAGGCCTTCTGTGACTGTAACTTCTTTGTAAAATGGGATGACAATGGTCCCTACCTTAGAGGGTTAATGTGAGGTTTAAATGAGATTATCTACATAAAGCCCTCAGAACAAGACCTGGGCACAGGGCATACATTCTGTTAGTTATTCTCATTAATATAATTTTCTTTAGATGACTACAAAGCAAACTGAGCCATTCCTCCAAATTTCATCTGGATCGGAGAGAAAATGACCAGAGTGTGATCCCCACCTCTGATCTTCATCCAGGGCTGGCCGTTCATTTACCAAGACTACAAGCACAGTAACTTAAAAACTCTTATAGATTACACCGAATGAGCCCCGCACATTCAAGTGGGCAATTGTTCCTCTCACAAATTCTCCAAAAGGAAGACCTTGTGTCAGCCACAACTGGAGAAGAGATGGTCCCCTCCTGAAACTTACTCCTTCACTATTTTATTTCTTTAATTAGTTTTAATTAGATTAATTATTTTTAATAACTTTAACTATGTTTTAAAAATTTTCTGTCCAGAAAGATATTAAGGCATTTTTAATCAGTTCACTCCTCAAAGGATGCTCTCTGAAGTCCAGCTAGTCTCCAACACTGCAAAGAGAGGCCTGTAATCTGATTTTAAACATACACTCTGCTCCCTATTTTGATTCTCTGTGAGTGGTACTCAATGATGACAGCTTGACAAATAATACCAAAAGAAACCTCCACAACTCTATTAAATATGCAACATGGCTCATTTGACTTTTCCTGAATAAATCCTGAGTGTCTCTTGGATGAATTTAAAAATATAAATCAAATCCTTCTTTAGTGGTTCTAACAGAAACCATAAGGAGAGAATAAAGAGCAAGTTCGGGGTGAGTCCAACTATACAACAAAATAGGTCCGACTGCCATTGGTCACAGTCACATTCCTCTGGGACCCTGTAGACCACATATACAAAGAGCCATAGGTTTTTGGGAGCCTGGTGAACAGGGGTCAACAGATGACAGATTGTGTGCAGCCCAGAGCCCAAAAAAGCCTAATAATATCTCTCCAATGAGTATCAGCCTTTCTGGGTGATACTGGTCCCATTATTCTTCTTATTCCATTTTTCTGGCCAGATCCAGGGTTTTAGGAGCAAATTCTGGCTCTCTTTGATGACAGGACTTGGTTGTGAGAAACCACAAGTAGGAAATGATAGCATATTCACTCTGAGCTTTATTTTCAGAGGACTTCACAGCGGCAGCACTCAGTACCCTGGCCATTGCAGGAGAGAAGCAGGGCTCTGCCTTTCCAGTGATTCTTGAGGAGCCATTCTTCCACCAACTTACCACCCACCATGCAGCCCAATGCCTCTGGATCCTTTTTTTTTTTTTTTTTTTTTTTACATCCTTGCCTCTCTAACTCCAGACTGATGCTAGATGCCAAAGTGATAGCCACTCTGTGGGGGAAGATTCAGGAATCCATGTGTCAGCAAAGCAGCTTGTTCCTCTGGGCAATCTGGATCCAGCTATAGATTTGAGGGGGATCATGAGGGAGACTGCAGACCTTGGTAAGAAACACAGCAAAGTGCAATTTTCCTTAAGCACCTAGGAATCATAAGCTTTGCAGAACACTGTGGTGAATTTTAAAAATAACAGTTCTAATAG
Source organism: Vespertilio murinus (assembly GCA_963924515.1). NCBI lineage: Eukaryota > Metazoa > Chordata > Mammalia > Chiroptera > Vespertilionidae > Vespertilio > Vespertilio murinus. Next base: position 68,918,615 of record OZ004710.1, read on the forward strand.
GAATAAGCCAGGGGTCTCCACTTCTGCCATCTTATTCAACACCAGAGGCCCAGTGCATAAAAATTCACTGTCCCTCAGCACATCCTGCCTCCTCTCACAGTCCAGGAGCCCTCAGGTGAGAGGTGACCTGGCAATCAAGGGAAGGCAATGCCCCGTTACACCTCTGCTGCTGCCACTGCCAGCAGTGCAAGCCTCGGCTGGCCATGATTACCTGAGCCTCAGGTGGCCCTGGGTGGCTGAGCAGCTGCCATCGGAGGCTTGTCTGCACCTTGGGCTGGCCCTGGGCAGCTGGGGAGCTAAAGGTACTGGGGGACTCCAGAGGCAGGCGCCCAGAGCAGTCAGACTCGTCTGGGGATGGGCTCAGGCGTGCCAAGCACCTGTCGCCCCAGCTGGGCTGAGGGAACTGGGCACTGCCATTTTTTGGCTATGGGCACCACCATATTTGAGGGCATGGCTGTCAATTATCATATTCTCTCCTTATTGGCTGTGGGCACGGCCATTGTTGTGATGGTGGGATGGTCAATTAGCATATTCCTTCTTTATTAGATAGGCTAGTACTGGAAGTCCTAGCCACAGCAAACAGACTGGAAGAGAAACCCAAAGGCACTCAAATTGGAAAGGAGGAAGTGAAACTGTCATTATTTGCAGATGACATGATATTGTATATAGAAAACCCTAAGGACCACACAAAAAAAACTAATTGATTTAATAAATGAATTAGGCAAAATAGCAGGATACAAAATGAACATTTGGAGATTGATGGCAATTTTATACACCAATAATGAACTCTCAGAAAGAGAAACTAAAAACACAATCCTATTTACCATTAAAACAACAACAAATAAAACACCTAGGAATAAACTTAACCAAGGAGGTAAAATACCTGTACTTGGAAAACTATAGGACATTGAAAAAAGAAATAGCGAAAGATACAAATAAGAGGAAGCATAAACCATGTTTATGGATAACAATAATTAACATAATCAAAATGTCCAGACTACCCAATGCAATTTATAGATTTAACACCATCCCTATTAAAATACCAATGGCATACTTCACAGATCTAGAACACTCCAAAAATTTATATGGAGCCAAAATTTATATGGTATCCAAGATAGTCACAGCAATCTTGAAAAAGAACAAAGTAGAAGGGATCACGATACCTGATATCAAACTACCCTATCAGCCTGGTACTAGCACAAGAACAGGCATATAGCCGAAACCGGTTTGGCTCAGTGGATAAAGCGTCGGCCTGCGGACTGAAAGGTCCCGGGTTCGATTCCGGTCAAGGGCATGTACCTTGGTTGCGGGCACATCCCCAGTGGGGGGTGTGCAAGAGGCAGCTGGTCGATGTTTCTCTCTCATCGATGTTTCTAGCTCTCTATCTCTCTCCCTTCCTCTCTGTAAAAAAACAAAAAAAAAAACAAAAACAAAAAAACCTCAATAAAATATTTAAAAAAAAAAGAACAGGCATATAGATCAATGGAACAGAACCCAGAACCCATAAATTGACCCAAGCCATTACACTCAATTAATATTTGACAAAGGAGGCAGAGTATACAATGGAGTAAAGACAGTCTTTTTAATAAGTGGTGTCAGGAAAACTGGACAGGTACATGCAAAAAGAAAAAGAAGAGAAGAAGGAAACTAGACCACCAACTTAAACCGTACACAAGAATAAACTCAAAATGGATAAAAAGACTTAAATGGAACTTGTGAAACCATAAAAATCCTAGAAGAAAACATGCTGCAAAATCCCAGACATTGTACAAGAAGAGAAACAAAGAACATAATAAACAAATGGGACCACATCAAACTAAAAAGCTTCTGCACAGTGAAAGAAACCATCAACAAAATGAAAATGAAATGCAGTGTAAGGAAAAACATATTTGCCAATGATACATCTGATATGTGATTGATTTACAAAATATATAAAGAACTCATACAACTCAACAAAAGGAAATCAAATAATCCAATTAAAAATGGTCAATGACAATGAGCAATACATATATGCATATATGTTCTTTGGTTAATCTCTTCTCACCCCCACTCCCACTTCCCTCTGAGACTCATCAGTGTGTAACATGCTTCCATGCCTCTGGATCTAGTTTGTTTGTCACATATGAGTGAGATCATTAAAAATGGTCAAAGGACCTAAGAGACTTCTCCAAAGAGGACATACAGATGGCCAAGTGAAATATGAAAAAATACTCAAAGAGAGATACAAAGTAAAACTACAATGAGGTATCATCACTTCACACCTGCCAGAATGGCTACCATCTGTAAATCAACAAACAAGTGCTGGTGTGGACATGGAGAAAAAGGAACCCTAGTACACTGCTGGTGGGAATGCAGATTGGTGTACACTATGGTGTTTCCTCAAAAAAATTAAAAATGGAACTCCCATTTGACCCAGTGATCCCACCTCTAGAAATATATCCCAAGAAACTAGAAAAACCAATCAGAAAGGATATATGCACTCCTATGTTCATAGCAGCATTATTTATAATAGCTAAGGTTTAGGAACAGATCAAGTGCCCATCAGTAGATGAAAGAATAAAAAAAAAGCTGTGGTGCATTCACACAATGGAATACTGTAGAAAAGAAGGATCTTTTACCCTTTGAGACAGTATGGAGGGACCTGGAGAGCATTATGCTAAGCGAAATAAGTCAGTCAGAGAAAGACAGGTATTACATGATCTCACTCATATGTGGTATGTAATGAACAAAATACACTGACAAACAAAATAGAGCCAGAGGCATGGAAGCATGTTACACACTGATGAATCTCAGAGGGAAGTGGGAGTGAGGGTGGGAAGAGATTAACCAAAGAACATATATGCATATATGTATTGCTCATGGTCACAGACAATAGTGGGGTGAAGGTCTGGGGTGGAGCAAGAACTGGGTGAAGGTGGGCAATGGGGGGAAAAAGGGGAAAATCTTCAATACTCTCAACAATAAAGATAAATTTTTGAAAAGTTCTAGCCTTGGCCAGGTAACTCAGTTGGTTAGAGTGTTGTCCCAATATGTTAAGGTGCTGGGTTCAATCCCTGGTCAGGTTACATATGGGAATCAACCAAAGAATGCATAAATAAGTGGAACACAAGTCTCTCTCTCTCTCTCTCTCTCTCTCTCTCTCTCTCTCTCTCTCTCTTTCATCAATTTAAAAAGAGTCATTATTAAACAAATAAAGTGTTTTTTAAAACTCACAATTCTAGATTGTCTTCACTCTGATACCCAAATCTCTGTTGCTAACTGCAGTGCACACAGGGAGATAACATTGTTTTTGTGATGAATATAAATGAGGAACATGCAGACCTCCAGTCACTCAACTGGAGAGTTAATTACTATTCAGGGAACATCTACTATGTGCCAGACACTGCTATAGACATTAGGAATCCAATAGTGAACAAGACAGTGTCCCTGTCCACAAGAAGCTTACAATGTAGTAGATGAGATAGGCAAGAAAGAGAGAAGGTAACTACAAGTATCCACGAGTGGCATAAAGTAGACACAATATGGTATGATATGGACAGACTGGGGTGGGATTGTAATTTTAGAGAAGGTGATCAGGGCAGGCCTCCCACGAAGGGGACAATTCACTGAGGCCTGAGTGAACAGAGTCAGCCATGGAAAAGGTGTTATATCAAAAGAAAGAGCAAATGCAGAAACCCTGGTGAGATAGGAAAGTGCTTGGTTGACTCAAGGGCATAAACACAGATAGATAGAAGGCCCAGATTCATTATCAGTACATCTTAGATGGGGGCCAGGAAGCTTCTTTTTTATTGTTGACAGTATTACATTTTTTCCCTTTTTGCCCCCCTCCACCCAATACCTGCCTCACCCCAGGCCTTCCCCATACTATTGTTTGTGTCCATGGGCAATGCATATATGCATATATGTTCTTTGGTTAATTTCTTCCTGTCCCCTCCCTCCCCTAAGATCTCTTATTTTGTTCTATACACCCATACCTCTGGATCTATTTTGTCCATAGTTTATTTTGTTAATTATATTCCATATATAAGTGAGATCATGTGATAATTGTCTTTCCTGACTGGATTATTTCACTCAGCATAATGCTCTCCAGGTCTCTCCATGCTGTTTCAAAAGTTAAGAGATCTTTTTTAATAGCTGCATAGTATTCCATTGTGTGAATGTACCACATTTACACATTTTTTTATCCGTTCATCTGCTGATAGGCACTTGGGCTCTTCAGGAAACTTTATTTAAAGATGAGATGGCTAGCTAGCTAGATAGATAATAGATAGTTATATAGATATTATTGATTTCAGAGAGGAAGAGAGAGAGAAACATTAATGATGAGAGAGAATCATTGATTGGCTGCCTCTGCATGCCCTCTATTGGGAATCAAATCTGCAACCTGGGCACATGCCTTGATCAGGGATCAAACCATAACCTCCTGGTTCAGAGATCGATGTTCAACCATCGAGCAACACCATCTGGGCCAGGAGGCTTCATTTTTAATAAGTATCACCCATGATTCTGAGGTGCAGGCCCAGTTGAGAACCCCCAGAATACACTATATTCAGAAACCTGACTCTAGGTCCACAACATCATCCCCATGAGCAGACCTGTGCTAAGCATTGTTCACTGAAAAGGGAAAAATTTCCAACAGTAATTTCACCAGAAAGTTCCTTTGTATATTTAGTGCCTAAAATTGTGTCTACTACACAATAATATCTGAAAGTGAATGGTGGCTAGCAAAAAAAAAAAAAAAAGGCTCCTGATGTTCAATTAGTTAATTTTCAATAAATCAGAATTGTCTCAAACCTTCAGAAAAACAAGGGGAAAAAGCTGTTTCTTGCCCATCTGGTGTGGCTCAGTGGTTGAATGTCGACAAGAGGTTGCTAGTTTGATTCCCAGTCAGGGCACATGCCCCGTTTGTAGGCTTGGTCCCTGATAGGGCATGTGCAGGAGGCAGCTGATTAATGATGTTTCTCTCTCATCAATGTTTCTATCTCTCTAGCCCTCTACCTTCCTCTCTCCCTCTAAAATTAAACCAAAAATATATATTCTTATGAAAAGCTGTTTCTTTGTGCCTTCTAGTTACCCAAGAATGCTTCATGAGAACCTCCCACTTTCTGAGCAGCCATGTCTAGGATAGTCTCTGCATTTTGAGGTAGGGTTCAGTCTCACTTCAGGGCCCTGTGGGCTCAGAGGAATGAGAACTGGTTTAATCAGATGAGCCCACACTTGGGCTCTCTGGAAGATGCAAATTCTCTGGAAGATCATGTGGATGCAAATTCCTTGATGCCAGGTGCCACCTACAGGCTGCTGGGAGTTTGTCTGATTTCATTCAGAAATCCTGAGTTATGTTGTGGGATTGCCCAAGCCTTCTGTAGTCTCAGTGCAATCCAGTTGGGTAACTAAGATTTAGGCTGTGTTTTGGTCCCTCCCACCTGCTCCTTTATGCATCACTTCTAACACCATTTCTTCGGGCAGCCAGGACTATTGAGGTATCTTTAATCTGGACCCATGGTTGCATTTAGCTCAGAGGCAGGCCCACCACACAAAAGAAGGTTGTCAAATATGCATTCCAAGTCCTTTGCTCTCTGTCCCTCCTTCTTTGACAAACAAAACCTTCCTAATGCAGTAGATTTATTTTTCCCCATTCCTTCCGCTAAATACAAATAAGAATAATTGGCATTATATATTAAAAATGTAAAGATAAAGGGGGAGTAGGAGATGACTCAAAGGTGGGGAGAAGAAAACAGACTAGAAACCGTAGGACATGAAGAACAATGGTAATATGTTCCTTAGTATTCTTTTATCTCACATATCTCAGTCTTTGGAAGAAGCCAACAAGTGAGAAAGGTCAAGAGAATAATCACACACAAAAAAAAATCCCCAAGCAAAGCCTGGTCTTCTTAGCTAAAGGAATAGGAAAGGGGGAGGCTATAAGATGGAAAAATTTTTAATAACTGCTGTATACCAGCCAGACACCACATAAAGACATCAGCAAAGGCCTAGTGGAGAGCCCACACTTCCACCCTCATAAGCTATAAAAGGTGCCCCTAAAACAAAAAACAAAAACAAAAAAGGTGCCCCTACCTCCTACTAGAGTGATATCAGAGGAAGCCTCATGGAAAATGAGGAATTTCACTGCTGCCCAGGAGTCATGAGGCTCTGCCACACGGGAAGGCATTTATATATATAAAACCATAATGTGTAAATAGACCAAACAACCAAGCAAATAGTTGCTATGATGTGTGGCTCAGTTGGTTGGAGTGTTGTCCTGTACAATAAAAGGTTGCAGGTTTGATCCCCAGTCGGGTCACATACAGGAAGCAATAAATTGATGTTTCTCTCTCAGATCTCTCTCTCTCTCTCTCTCTCTCTCTCTCTCTCTCTCTCTCTCTCTCTCTTCCCCTTCTTCCTGTCTCTCTAAAAAATCAATAAACAAGGAAAAAAACCAAGATGGTAGTATAGGCAAATGCCTAACTGCAGCCTCACTCAACAATTTCAAAAAATACAACTAAAATATAAAGTGGACATTATCCAGAACTACAGGAAAGTTGACTGACTGGAAATTTTACAACTAGAAGGAAAGAGAAAACCAGAAGGAAAATCAGAGGAGCTGTAAAAGCCTAAGGTACTGAGAGACATGGTGCACGCATGGGGAAAGGACGGAGCTGGAGAGGAGGGGGCAGCTGAGTGCCTGGTTGGCATTCCCTAGCGGGTAGGAGATAAAAGCTATGGACTGTGCTGAGCCCCAGTTCTGACTGCACTGAACCCCAGTCCTGGGCAAGACCCTAGGGCCCCAGCCTCATACAGAGGGAATCTGGGCTGTAAGGTGGAAGCTCAGGGGAGCAGCGAAAGGTAGACTCCCCGAGTCTCGCTCATTTCGCGCAGAGGACAGACTGTTGATTGGGCCACTGGATTGCCCTAGTGGGAAGGAGACATAAGCTCCGGGCTGCTCTTAACCCCACTTCCAACTGCACTGAACCCCAGTACCGGGCTCGTTGGGGGAGAGACTAGACTGTTTGGTAGCAGGCGAAACTCTAGGGCGCCTTTCTCTCAGAGGTGCTTGCAGCGAATACCAAAGGACACTGAGGTACACTGAGACTCAGGAACCTCAGAGGGCTGAGTTAACCGGAAGCCAAGGCTGTAGGCTCCACCCTGAAACTCTGTCCAATCCAAGCTGAACACAGAGGCTTTTGCAGTCGAATACGACTGTCTCCCGGCATAGACACAGCTGATCCTCCCAACCTACCAACTCAGGGAAGCAGTGAAAATGCCAAGAGGAAACAGATCACAAACGAAAGAAATGGAGGACAAAAAGCGACTGGATATAGAGTTCAAAACCACGCTTATAAGGTTGTTCAAGAATCTCCTAGTAAAGGCCGATAAAATAAATGAGACCTATGAGGATATGAAAAGGGATCAACTAGAAATAATAAAGGATCAACTAGAAATAAAGAATACATTCTCTGAAATAAAAAAAAAATATTATACAGAGTCCTAAAAACAGAATGGGAGATTGCAAGAATCAAGTCAAAGATTTGGAACACAAAGAGCCAGAGGACACTCCTCCGCAGAAGCAAGAAGACAAGAGAATCCAGAAAGTTGAAGATAGTGTAAGAAACCTCTGGGACAACTTCAAGTGAACCAACATCAGAATTATGGGGGTCCCAGAAGAGAGAGAGCAAGATATTGAAAACATACTGGAAGAAATAGTGACAGAAAACTTCCCCCACCTGGTGAAAAAATTAGAATTACAAGTCCAGGAAGCTCACAGACCTCCAAACAAAAGGAATCCAAAGAGGACCACATCAAGATACATCATAATTAAAATTCCAAGAGCAAAAGACAAAGAGAGAATATTAGAAGCAGCAAGACAAAAGCAGGTAGTTACCTATAAAGGAGCACCCATATGATTGTCAGCTGATTTCTCAACAGAAACCATGCAGGCCAGATGGGAATGGCAAGAAATATTTAAGGTAATGATTAGCAAGAACCTATACCCAAAAATACTCTACCCAACAAAGCTATCACTCAGAATTGAAGGCCAGTTAAAGAGCTTCACAAATATAAAAAAGCTAAAGGAGTTCATCACCGCCAAACCAGAATTATATAAATTGCTGAAAGGGCTTCTTTAGGAACAGGAAGAAAATAAAGATAAAAAATATGTAACTATCAACAAGTGAATCTAAAAACCAAGGGAATTAAAAATCTGATGAACAATATTAACTGTTGAATATAATAGAATCAGGGGTATGGAAGGGGAGTGAACTGACAATTCTCGGGGGAAAGGGTGGGGGAGTGGGAAGAGACTGAACATAAACTGTGCACCTATGGATGAGGACAATGGGGAGTGGGAAAGGGCAGAGGATGGGGTGGGAACCTGGTGGAGGGGAGCAATAAAGGAGAAAAATGAGGAACATTTGTAATAATATGAACAATAAAGATTTATTTAAAAAAATAAAAAATCAATAAACATAACCTTAGGTGAGGAAAATAGATAGATAGATAGATAGATAGATAGATAGATAGATAGATAGATAGATAGATATCAGGGGTTGGCTCTAATGTGAGAAAAGGAAAGTTCAGCCCCCATTAGGACAAAGGTCTTTGCTCAGTGAGGCTATGAGGAATCCTTTTAGTAGCATCCCAGGTAGACAGCTTTCTGGCTTGGGGATAACTTCACTCAGAGATATCATGGGACGGAGAGCCAGGGCCCCTGGAACAGGTCAGCTTCCAGTTTGGAAGAGAAGATTAAGAGAAGAAAAGCATTTCACTTTGATCAAGAATTTTCCTCTCCATTATCACTTTTGCTCCTCATGGCCATTCCTGAGGCAGGCATAGCATTTGCAAACCCAGGGCTGAGACTTGCCCAAAGTTCACACTGTGAATGAGTCAGTAGCACTGCTGGGGGCTGACTCGTGTGCCAGACATTTCCACAATATGGAGGGTGTCCAAACGGAAAAGCTAAAATAAGGAAAATGCAGTTCTTCCCTGCTCTAACTTGGAGCCTCTCCTGAGGGAATTGGGTCCAGGCCTCACCATGCCTTTCTACACAACTTCCTATCTGAAGGAGCCACTGTCATGGTGCTGCCCTGGGAGATGACTTCCCTCCCTTCCAGCTCTGAGCTTTCAGTGATCTATTTAGAGGCAGAGAAACAAGTTTGGGATTTGAGTCTCTCCCGGAGCCTCTCACAGGTGGCTCTCCAAGGCCTTCCCAGGATCCTCTTCCAGCTTCTTCTCAGTAGTGACGCTGGGGGTTGAAGGGGGAGGGTGTTTTTCTTTTTGCCGGTTCCAAAGGCTCAGAGAGTCCTTGGAGGCTCACTCAGAAACATAAGAGAACCAAATCAGGGCCTCCTTGGAAGGCAGCCTGAGAAGGAGGTAGCAGCCCCCCACCCAAGGTCTGGATGTTTTCCCTAAGGACCCCAACTCTCCACTGCAAGAGTTGTGAGACTGAAATGTGAGAATGAACACGCTGTTCGCTCTGGAGGAGAAGTACCGGAAGCCATTTGCTTGGATTAGCTCATCCATTTGCAGGTTGCCAACTTGGAAAGCAGAGAGCAGTTTTGAGGCCAGGAAGGTTTGAATAGGGAGGGAGGAGGAGGGAGCAGTTGCAAGGGGGACTCTTAAGCCATCAGCAAATCATCCAGCAAGCTCTTACTGAGTACCTCCTACTTGTGTGACCCAGTGCTGTGCCCTGGGACCACTGCTTCTGCCCTCTGGTTGCTTCTAGTCTAGCATAAGGGAACAGAGCTCTCAGGGAAGACATGAGGCAAGAGATACGACAATAAGAGCATATGCTCAGCCAGTCAGTTTTGGCTTGCCTGGAACCTTCAGCAACTCACCTAATCATTCATTTGTTCATTCATTCATTCACTCATCAGCCATTCCTTCACTTAATAAATATTTATTAAGTACTTATTATGGAGTAGACATTGGAGGTACGGTGGTGAACAGAGATAGTACTCTGCCCTACTGGAGTTAACCGCCTAATGGGAACGAAAAAGGAAGGAGCGGGGGGGGGGGGGGGGGGGGGGGGAGGTCCTGGGGTCCTTCAGAAAGAGTAGTTAAAAGAGGCTTTCATTACCATGAGGCCACACCCTCCCTCTTAAAGAGCCACAGATGCTCTCCAGTTAGTGCTGCCAAACCTGAAATCTGAGTATCTTGAAGAAACTGCCAACATTTTGCAAGCATATAAGACTCAAAAACGGGTCCCTAGCACCTCATAAAAACCTTCTCCCCTTCACAGGGCCTCTCATGCATAAGGGGAGGTTTGAAGAGGGACGAAAGAGGGAAGTGAGTTTGCAGTGAGGCCTCTGGAACATCCAGCTGTTCAGTCAGTGTGTCATTTGGTAATCCCTCCCCTCCAATAGCTCAATAAAGTTCCTCCCTGTTTCTTAAAGTCACAGTAACTTATGACCAGTTGGTTGTACTTTCCTTTATTCATCTACTCAAGAAGAATTAATTGAGCAGCCACAAAGCTGACATTTCTCTGGGGCCTAAAGACTCAAGGGTGAACTCTTGGGGAGCTTAAAGTCTAATCAGTGGAAGCGATAGAGATTTAATTAATTTCATGAACAACTAATTAATTACAATTTTGTTAAATACTTTGAAAGAGCCCTGGCCAGCTTGGCTCAGTGGATAGAGCATCATCCTGTGGACTGAAGGGTCCCAGGTTCGATTCCGGCCAAAGGCACATGCCTGGGTTGTGGGCTTGATCCCCAGTAGGGGGTGTGCAGGAGGCAGCAGATCAATGGTTCTCTCTCATCATTGATGTTTCTATCTCTCCTTCTCCCTTCCTCTCTGAAATCAATAAAGAAATATATTTTTAAAATACTTTGAAAGAGACTATAATAGGGAGACCTGCAATCATTGGAGGGGCCAGGGAAGGCTTTCCTGAGGAGGTGACATTTAAAGCTGAAACATGAAGGATGAGCAGGATTTAGCTAGGTAGGGAGGCAGGAGAGGGAGAAGTATTGTCTTAATAAGGACACAGCAAGCAAAAGACCAGAGGCCAGATGATGTGGTACTTTCAAAGTATAGAAAAAAAGGCCAGGGTTTGGGCTGAGTGAAATTAAACTAGAAAGACTCAATATGAGTTCTAGGAGAAAGGCAAGGAAGGACAAGACAGGCGGGGCCTCACAGGCCATGAGAAAGATTTGTGTTGCAGATGAAGAACTTTGGGGAGCCAGTGAAGGGCTTTGGGCAAGAGACAGAATCAGGTTTTCATTGGCTTTAAGAGGCAGCCAAGAGTGGAAATAGGGAGACAGTTGGAAAGCTGCTATACTCGTTCAGGTAGGAGATGATGACAGAATCCTCAACTAGTGGTGCGTGGTAAAGATGGAGAGCAGTGGACAGAGTCCAGATGCAGTTGGAAATAGAACCAACAGGACATGGTGATGGATTGTCTGTAAAAAGAAGGATCTGTTCTCATTCTCTAGAGTTGGGGGCAAGAACACATAACAGAAAATCTTAAGAATCGAGGTCTTCATAGAGTTCTTAGACATACCAAAAGCACTTACCTTAAATAAAAAAAAGAGTCAAACTATTGATACGTGCAAAGACTTGGATGTATATAAAAGGCATTATGTTCAATGGAAAAAAAACTCTAAAAGTTAAATACTGTATGATCCCATGTTTATAACACTCTTGTAGTGACAAAATTACAGAGGTAGAGAACAGATTAGTAGTTTCCAGGGATAGGGAGTGGGGACAGGGGTGAGTGGATGAGACTATATAGGGGTAGCTTGAGGGAGATTTTTGTGGTAATGGAATAGTTCTGTACTTGATTCTGGTGGTGGTTACACATGTGATAAAATGACACAGAACTACATGCACACATTGTACTAGTTTCAATTGTACCAGGTTTCGATACTGAACTACACTGAGTGACCATATTATTATGATCTCTGAATGAACAATAACCTGGCCACTCAGTATATATATATATTAGAGGCCCAGTGCATGAATTCGTGCACGGGTGGGGTCCAGCCAGCCTGGCCAGGGGGAAGGGACATGGGCGGTTGGCAGGCCTGCCTGCCTGCTGGTCGAACTCCTGGTTGATGGGACAATTTGCATATTAGCTTTTTATTATATAGGATATAAACTGAGTGGCCAGATTACTATACTTTCAGAGATCATAATAATCTGGCCATTCAGTGTATGTTAACATAAGATTTAGCCAGTGAGGAAAACTAGATGAAGACTACACAGGAACTCTAGATATAATACTCACAACTTGAAAAAAAAGACCCCCAGGCAGATGAAACAAGATGGCGGCCTAGGTAGTCTCCTAAGCTGCCACCTCATCAACAATTTGGAAAAAAACAACAGCTAAAATCGAAAGGGATCACATCATACCCACAGGAAAGCTGGCAGAATGGGATGGCTACAACTAGAGACAAAGAAAAGCGCCAGAGCCGCCGCTGTCGCCTCCACCGTGAGTGAGGGAAGCCCACCGAGAGCAGAGCTCACTCCGCCCGGGGCCCAGGGAATGGGCTGCTTCGGAGCTTGGCTTCCATGTCCGCAGCCATCTCAGCCCGGCCTCCTTGCCTGCAGCCATGCTAGCGAGGAGCTGGCGCTGTGCCTTCCGTTCGCGACCCCAGAGCCCTAGGGGGGCCGTGTGCCCCGGGAGAGCCATGTTCCCCAGGGGGCTGTGTGCCCTGGGGAACCATGTGCCCCGGGAGAGCCATGTGCCCCTGAGAAGCGGGAGCTGGGGGGGTGTGAACCGGAGGAGGAGCGGATTCTATTCGTGTGATCCTGAGATAGTCACCGGAAAACAAGCAGACTGTCAAGTAACAGTGGGGAGGGGGGTGAGATCTGGGGGAGATGGGAGATCAACCAAGGGACTGGTGTGCATGCATATAAGTACAACCAACGAGCACCGGACTCTGGGAAGGGAGGGCATGTGTGAGAGGTGGGGGGGGGGGGGCAATGATAAGCTATGTACACATATAATACCTTAATAAATTTTTTAAAAATGAAAGAAAAAAAAAAGACCCCCAGGCCAGCCTGCTCCTCAGCAGCAGCCTGCTGCTGCTCCTCCATGTCCAGGAGGCAGCCCGGCTGGGTCCCCTGCCCCCTCCCCACTCCTTCAATTCTGGTTTCTCTACCTCCGTAATGAGTCCCGCTCATCACTGGGGAATAAACTTTACTTTAAAATTCAAAAAAAATAAATAAATAATAATAATACCCACAACTTCCTGTGAATCTATACTTACTTAATTAAAAAAAAAAAAAAGAAAAAGAAAACAACAAGGCCAAGCATGGTGCCTGGCATGTAGAAAGTGTTTGATGAAATAATGCTACTATTAAAACAAGATGTTGCCCCCTGTTTTCTGGAAGCCTCTAGCTCAACCCTGTGGGCAGGGAACTAAAAGGGCCTGTGGCTAGGGTGACATTCATGAGTCTGGGAAATTTTGGCTATGAAGAGGGAATATAAGGAGAGTAAGGGAATATACAGGCGCTTTGTTTTAAAACTAAAAGTACAAAATGGACAAATCAGAAGTTGGGATTACAGAAAGATTACCCTTAAAGGTCTTTGAAATACAAGCCAGCACTCATGACTTTTATTTATAGATCATTAACTCTTTTACCAAAAGTTTGAGAAGTCAGGATAGAAAGGTCCTTTGGTGGCATGTCAGTAAGAATGACTGTCCTACTAGGACCATGTTACTTTTTTAGTAACTCCTCCTGATCAAAAAATCACATTTTTCTTGTGTGCAGTGGGTTGGGATTTGGAGGACACAGAGGCGAATCTTTCCCATCCAGCTTTCCTATCCATTGATTATTGCTTAGTATTCCTCTCTTAGAGTTTCAGTCTTTCAGTTTAAGGCCAGATTCCCTGTTACAACCCTACCTAAACTTACCTAAGCATATATTTTTATAGGGGTAGACTATGATAGCTCTCAGTTGAGGGAAGAAGGGAACAGAGGATATGAATAAGAAGGGGGAGAAGTCCTCCCTTCATGGCCTTCCTGGACAACTCATCTTTTCAAGGTACAATGCCTACCCTTACTTTTCACTGTTGAGAGCTTAGTTCAGTGGGATAGAGCAAACAGGCCATGATAATGTTGTTGGTGATGATGATGATGATGATGATAATAATAATGATAATGATAATGATATGAGCTGCCATATGTTAAGTACCTACTATGTGCCAGGAACTGTGCATACATCTTCTCTAGTTTTCACAAAAATTTTTACAAAGAATGTACTATTTTTAGCACTTCTTTTTTTTAGCACCTCTTTAAAGATGTAGACACAGCTTCAGAGAGGTCAAGAAACTTGGTATAGCCAGGTTAGGAACCCAGGTCTATTCTGGCCCCAAAGGACCACTCTGAAAGAGACTATAATAGGAAGCACCTCAGCCAATGGATGGGTCAGGAAAGGCTCTTCAGAGGAAGAGTTCAAAGGAGTCTTCTCAGGATACCCTCTCCATGCTTGGGAGCCACCTGGATCTTGCTCACCTGTTGCTGTTAGTCTCCCTGTCCCTTGTGACAGGCTATAAGATGGAGATCACACAAAGAACCAGGGGCGTGATCAGGATCCCATGTTGGTACATGTTTTGTTTCAAACTGTGCCCCCCACCCCCCTCCAAGCCCTCACTTAGAAACCTGAGCAGTATAATTTCAGGGTGCCTATCCCTCCTATTTTCGAAGCCTGAACTTCCATCCCTTCTTTAGCTTAGGACCCCCTTTTTTTCCTGTGTGGAGGCTAGGTCCTCACAGCTGCCCAAATGCATCCCGTCCCCCAGGGGAGACATGCTATGGTGTTCTTGCAGTGAATCCCAAATGAATCTCAAATAGGAAAATACTTTTGATGGGTATGGAGATGAAGAGAGGTGGACAATTTACAAGGGAGAAAGACCAGGCTGGAATGAGGGTGGTGGGTTAATAGGTATTAACTTTGTGGGTGAATCATAGGGGGAAATCAATGTTTGCGGAAAGTAGCCTAATAGCAGGCTTAAAGTCTTTATGGAAAGAAAACCCATGCACTGAAGAAATGAGTAGAAGTAAGAATACTAAGTTAATAGTAGTTGACTATGAGTTATGGAAATGCAGATGTATACACATCCTATATAATAAAAATCCAGAGACCCTTATGGTGAAACAACCAGAATGACTGGTCACTATGACACGCGCTGACCATCAGGGGGCAGATGCTCAAACCAGGAGCTGCCTCCTTGTGGTCAGTAAGCTCCCATAGCAGGAGCACCACTCAGCCAGGAGCCGAGCTGGCCAGCACAGCGGCAGTGGCAGGAGCCTCTCCTGCCTCTGGGGCAGCACTAAGGAGCAACAAGCCAAGTGGTAAGGAGAGAGGAGCAGTCAGTGGTAAGGAGTGAAGGGTCCCAGATTGTGAGAGGGATATCCAACTGCAGGTTTAGGTCTAATCTAAACCAGCAGTAGGACATGCCCTGAGGGGTCCCAGATTGTGAGAGGGTGCAGGCTGGGCTGAAGGCCCGCCCCTTGCACGAATTTCATGCATTGGGACTCTAGTGGGGGGGGTGGATATATATATATACCATATATATAATTGTATTATATGTATATATATATGATATAGTACAATAATATAATATGAATAATAAAATAACATAATAAGATATAATAAATGTATTGACAAAGAGAAAAACATCCCTTCCTATCCAGGATCTGGCCTGGCACTATCAGTTGAGTCTTGGTGCGGCTAGCAGCTGACCCTGCACTCACAGCTGAGCCTTGGTGTTCTCCTGTTGAACATAAACAATTTCACAAATATCAACATCACACAAGGTCTCTCTGTGAGAGTGTGGACCAAGGCAAAAAAAGAGATCACTCCTTAATCATGTCTGATCTCAGACAAAACATGAACATTGGCCAAACCACAGAAATGACCAAATATCACCCTCTCCTGGCTAATATGAGGAGCTGCCACTTCTTGACCAATTATGTCTTTGGGCTGGCTGTAATCTATCCTTATTCTAGATGAGATTTATTGAAATACCCAGTCATAGCATTGGCTCTGTTTCCTGATAGCACCCATCCTATGACTACTCTCTACCCTCTTCTCGAGATGGCCATGGCTCCTGATAGTCTGATTATTCCTTTCTTCCTAGCTGCTGAAAAGTAGTGTGAGCGTGTGTGTGTGTGTGTGTGTGTGTGTGTGTGTGTGAGAGAGAGAGAGAGAGAGAGAGAGAGAGAGAGAGAGAGAGAGAAATATATAAACAGATATAAGTATGTCTCACACACATAATTTTTTACTAGGTAACGTTAAAATGGAACCTTGGTTGGACCTCTAAAAAACAGCAAAATCTTATTAATGGAAAGAACCATAGTTCACAATAAGTGAGGAGCACAGCTGGCTGAAGTTTAACTTTGCCCCAGCTATAAAAAAAGATAAAGTTATGAAAATTAATCATCTGAATCAAAATGGCTAGAGCCAGTTCAACTAGTTTAGAAGCAGCATCATTTGCATGCTAATTATGTACTAGTTACCTTAACTATTCATTAACAGAGGTTGTGGGAAATTCTACTTAGTTATATCCTGTTAGGCATTGCTTGAAGTTACTGTTTTACGCAAAAATAGGTTATTTTTAAACAGTTTATGAACTGTACTTCTTACAAGTAGGTCTTTAAACTACTAATTATTCAGAAATGGTGAGACCAAAAACCCATCACATATTTTTTGGGGTTCTTCGGCTGATTCATGGAGCAAAGACATAGAAGTCAATACAGTTACTCAGACCATTTTGGCAAACAAATAATTTCATAATTCTTCACTATTAGGACTGTTTTGAGGCCCATCTCCTCTCTAATCCAAGGTTTCTCTACTTTGTATTATTGATATTTTGTGGCTACATAATTATTTGGGGATTGGGGACTCTGTCTTATACATTATAGAAGGTTTTGTAGCAGCCCTGCCCTCTGCCCACTATACTAGTATACCAGTGACATACCCCTTCCCCACACCCCCTTGTGACGATCAAAATTATATCCAGTTGAGAATCACTGTTCTAACACTACCATTTTTACTAAATGACTTGCCCCTCTAGAACCTTTGCCTTTCTTCCCCACCCATTTAAAATAGATGATGGGGTGTCATCTGGAGTCTTGACAGCTAAGCCTATTGCTGCCTCTACACAGGGGAAAGAGCCACCTAAAACCAAGGAGCAGTTAAAGGAATGAGGTTCAGAACAAAACCCCAATCAAACTATTGAAATGGAGGAGGGTTTCTGGGTGTCTATCACTGGCCTCTTGGCCTTGGGGGCATTTCCAGAGGTGCCCTTTGCTTAACTCTCTTTGCATGACAAGTGTAGGAGTGACACCCTGCCTCCTTGCTGCCTAAGTGCTCAGTAGTAGGCACCTACTCTGCCTTGGCCCTGGGTTAAAGAGTTGGCTCAGGCAGACAAATAACAGATAATCCCAATACAATCTGACTAGGAATCTGAGAGAGAAAAGTATACTGTGGTTTCCCAAAAGAGGCACCTGGCTGAACTTGGGGGGATCAAGAAAGGGCCCCAGAGAAGGTGATATTTGAGGTAGTTATGAAAAAGGGTAAGAAATTACTAAGGCAAAGGCTATGCTAGGCTGGGCTGTGTTAGGTTGTGCTAAACTGGGCTAGGTTAAGGCCAAAGAAAAATCTAGAAGATATGGATGGATTAGCATGGCCTGTGTGTGGAAAATAATGGTAACCCCAAGTTGCCTAGTCTTGACTCTAAGCTTATTGCTGCCTCCACACAGGTGAAAGAACCACCCAAAACATGTTTTGGGGGTCAGCTTTAGGAGAGGAGAGATAAAGGAAAGGGCAGAGTGATAGAGAGGGACCTGCTCATGAAGGGTCCTGTATGCCACTCTAAAAAAGACATTCTTGCCGAAACCGGTTTGGCTCAGTGGTAAAGCGTCGGTCTGCGGACTGAAATGTCCCAGGTTCGATTCCGGTCAAGGGCATGTACCTTGGTTGCGGGCACATCCCCGGTATGGGGTGTGCAAGAGGCAGCTGGTCGGTGTTTCTCTCTCATCGACATTTCTAGCTCTCTATCTCTCTCCCTTCCTCTCTGTAAAATATCAATAAAATATATTTTTTTTAAAAAGACATTCTTGCTCCTGAATGGTTGTAGGTATAGGGGTCCAAAATGAGTCACCCCAAGATGTGCCCTGTGGCATGTTGTTTGTTTTAAACTAAAGGCATTTTTAGCTGCAGGTTCAGAAGAAACTTTTGACCTACACCCTAAACACCCTAGAATAATTTGAATTGGAGGCCTTGCCCATAAGAGATTATCTGCAATAACCTTTTCCACTGGCATATATGACAGGACAAACTTCTCTTTACTAAAGGTCTACTCTTCTTATCATGCTGCAGTGACCTTTGAAGCCCCCAAGGCATCTTATGTCATCCCTAGCTCAGGATGTCTCATACACCCATGTTCCCTTTCTATCTCTTAATCTATCTTGCATGTGGGGGTCTCTGACTGTATGCAGAGTTCCCATATATAGGTATGTATAAAATTTGGTTATTTCCTCTTGTCAATCTAATTTGTCTCCTGTAGATTTATTAGACTTGCCAAACAACAACAACAGCAGCAGCAACAACAAAACACATCTTGAGGATAGAGGAAAGTTTGTTCCTTCCCCATAAAGGTCTTAAAATACCGCCCTAGACACATAGTGGAATTGTTAAAATGCAAGTTTCCTGCTCCTGTTCCCAAAGATGTTGATTCGTCTGGCCTGAACTTGAGGCCCAGGCATTTACATTTTCTTCTTTATACTGTTAATAGGGTGGATTATGCAGATTGATTTTCAAACATGGAATCTGCCTGACATTAGTTTATTGGATAACCCCACTTGGTTAGGGTGTATTATTATTTTCATATGTTACTGAATTCTATCTGCTAGTATATTGTTGAGGATTTTTGAGTCTATAGTCATGAGGGATGTTAGTCTATAGTTTGATAGACTGATTTTTTTTTACTGTCTTTGTCTGATTTGGGTATCAGGCTGATGCCAGCCTCATAAAATAAGTTGAGAAATGTTCCTTTCTCATCTATTTTCAGGGGAGGGGAGGTAGGACTGGTGTGATTTCTCTTTAGATGTTTGGTAGAATTCACCAGTGAAGCCATCTGGGTCTGGGCCTTTCTTTGTAGAATAGTTTAAATCACTAATAAAATTTCTTTAATAACTATTAAATAAATAGTTCTTTTTGGGTGAATATTAGTAGTTTATAGTTTTCAATTAACTAAAACATTTCATCTAAATTGTCAAATTTGTCTCAAGTCGTTGGGATTATTTCCTTATTATTCTTTTAATGTCTGCAATCTCTGCATTGATATTCCCTGTTTCATCCCTGATATTAGTAATTTATGTCTATTTTATTTTTGTCAGCCTTGCCAGAGTGCCAGAGGTCTGTCGTGTTCATTGACCTTTTCAAAAAAACTGCTTTAGGTTTCATTGCTTTTTTCTATTGTTTTTCTGTATTTCATTGATACCTGCTCTTCATTATTTCCTTGTTTCTGCTTTCTTTGGACTTATTTTGTTCTTCTTTCTGTAGTTTCTTGAGGTGGGAGTTTGGGTTATTGATCTCAGAACTTTCTTCTCTTCTTATGTATTTAATGTGTTTCCCTCTCAGCACAGCTTATGCTTCATCCACAAATTTTAATTTACTTTCACTATTATTCAGTTCAAAGTATTCTTAAATTTCTCTTGACTCCTCTTCATTGACCTATGGATTACTTATTAATCTATAGCTTAGGTTCCAAGTATTTAGAGATTTTCATCTTATCTTTCTGTTAATGATTTCTAGTGTGATTCCATTGTAGTCAGAGGACATATTCTATATGATGTTAATTCTTTTAAATTTACTGAGATTTGTTTTATAACCCAGGATGTGGACCATCTTGGTGAATGTTCTATGCACACTTGAAAAAAATGTGTATTTTGCTGAAGTGGGTAGAGCATCTTAGAAATGTCAATTAGATCTAGTTGGATGATAATGTTGAATTCTATACCCTCACTGATTTTGTCTCAGGCATCTATATTTTCAACCAGATTTAGAAAAATAACGCCTTCACTTGATACCCACTGCCCTGGGGAGAGTAAAAATAAAATTATTTTATTTTATATTTTTATTTATTTTTTCCTTTTCATTTAATTTATTGGGATGACACTGGTTAACAAAATGATACAGGTTTCAGGTGTACAATTCTACAACACAACATCTGTACACTGTATTGTATGTTCACTACTCAAAGTCAAGTTTCTGTCTATCATGGTTTATCACCTTATACCCTCCTCCACCTCCCTTCACCCCAATTACCACACTGTTGTCAGTGTCCATAAGTTTTCTCTCTTTTTTCCTTTTTTGCTCTGCTCCCAAACCCCCTCCCCTGCTCCCGACAGCTGGCAGCCTGCTCTCTATTAGTCTGTCTCCATTTTGCTTGTTGGTTCAAATGGCAGCAGGAAAAAGGACTCCCTGAACCTGAGTCTCTCCCACACAGGTACAGAAAGGGAGGGTTTTCACTGACCTAAATAAATCTCCATGTTCCCTGGAGCCCTGGAATTAGATACATTTAGTTGATGAAGTATTTCCACCCACAGAGCAGGATGTTAAGATTAATTGGCCTGCAAGAGAGTTTTGATAGGGGAAAAGGAGCACAAAGAGTTGAAGCATTACACTGAAGTTTCTGTTACAATTGTTCCTATTACAATTTTGCCCAAGGCCAGCCATCTGGCTCTGAAAGCCTGTGGGAGCCTGATATGAAGGCCCTCAGAATGCTGGCAGCTCCAGGGCATGTAGGAATGAAGGAAACCTTGATGTTCCTCGACTCGCCTGGTCTGGACCTTCACCCCAGGATAGTCCTCCCCAGTCCAATGCCCACGCTCATCTTGGCACAGTTCTCCAGGGTACAGATTGCCCAGAAGATCAAAGCTAAAGGATCAAAGACAACACTTTCCTTACCTTCTTCCCTGAAGCAGCAGCAGTAAGGGCCATGAGTTCCTTCTAGCATGTTCTGTTTGTTCACTCCAGCCCCTAAAGCATAATGCCCTCTCCTCCTGACTGAGCATGGGCCTCAAAAACCCCAATCTCACAGTTCCAGCTACAATTTCCCTGGGAGCAGTGTGGGGGTGGTGGTAGTGACAGTGTGTGGAACTGGGAGGGGTGCATGGGGAACTCCAAGTTTTATCCAGACCTCCCATTCCTCATTTTCCTTTCCTCCTTCCAAAGTATGATTGTGACACAGGTATGGGCTCTCAAGGGGGCCAGGTATAGGAAAGGGAGGGGAAGACCAAAAGAGAAAGTAGTCAAAGGCAGTGGTTCTTAACTATCAATGGGTCCCAGAGTCTTTTGAAAATTTGATGAAATAGTTTTGAACTTTCTCCTCAGGAAAAAAAAATGACCTTGGGTAAGACTCAGTTATGCCTTCAGTTTTGAGGTGTTTGCAACTCCTGAGGCGTAGTCCTTGGACCCCATTCTAAGTTCTTCTACATTAGAAGAAGTGGCAACCTATATGTCCTGCTTCCCCCTCATGTAGCAGAAAGCCTCCTTTCCATCTGATCACCAACACATCTCCTTCATCTTCTTGAGTGGCTAAGATGATGTTTTGTTTTGTTTTAAGATGATGTCTTATTTTATATCTAATGGAAAAATAAAATAAGCAGAATCTTTAAGAGACCTCAAATAGCAAAAACAATATTGAAAAAGAAAAAGAAAAGACTGGAAGACTTATTATTATAGCTTTTGATTTCAAAACTTATTACAAAGCTATAATAATTAAAACAGTGTAGCACTGGTATAAAGACAGACATATACACCAATGGAATAGAATAGAAAGTTCAGAAAACATCTCTCACATACTTGGTCAAATAGGTTTGGTTTTTTTAAAAATATATCTTTATTGACTTCAGAGAGGTAGAAACATCAATGATGAAAGAGAATCATTGATGTGCTGCCTCCTGCATGCGCCACACTGAGATCTAGGCCACAACCCGGGTACATACCCTGAATGGGGATCAAACTGTGACCTTCTGGTTCATAGGTCAATGCTCAACCATTGAGCTATGCTGGTTGGGCTAGAGTCAAATAGGTTTTTTGTTGTTGCTATTTTTAAGTCTTTATTGTTGAAAATATTACTTATGTCCTTTTTGTTACCCCATTGACCTCTTCCAGCCTGCCCCTGTCCTCTTAGAGTCAAATAGTTTTTGACAAGAGTGCCAAAACAATTCGGTAGAAGGAAAGAACAGTATTTTCAACAAATGGTACTGGGAAAACTGGATAGCCACATGCAAAAGATTGAATTTGGACCCTTACCTAACACCATATAAAAAATTTTAACTCAAATTGATCAAGGACCTAAATGTAAGACCTAAATAATAAAACTCTTAGAAGAAAACATCAGACAAAAGCTTCATAATCTTGGATTTGGTAAAGATTTTTTTTGGATATGACAACAATGGCACAGTTAAGAAAAGAAAAAATAGACAAATTAGGCTCAATGAAAATGAAAAAAAAAATTATGTACCAAAAGACACTATCAACAAAGGTAAAAGGCAAGCCACAGAATGGAAGAAAATATTTGTAAATCAAGTATCTGATAAGGTATTAATTTCCAGACCATACAGAGAACTCCTAAAATTAAACAACAAATCCAATCCAAAAATGGGCAAAGGTCTTGAATAGCCATTTCTCCAAAGAAGATATGCAAATGACCAACAAGCACATGAAGAGATGCTTAAAATCACTATTAGGGAAGTTCAAATAAAAACCACAATGAGATGCCACTTCACACCCATTGGAATAGCTACCATCCAAAAAACTGAAAACAAGTGTTGGCAAGGATGTGGAGAAATTGGAACACTGTTGGTAGGAATGTAAAAAGGTACAGCCACTGTAGAAAACAGTAGAGGGGTTCTTTAAAAAAAATTAAAAACAGAACCATCTGACCCAGCAATTCCACTTTTGGGTATATACCCAAAAGAATGAAAAGCAGGGTATCAAAGATACATTTGTATACCCATGCTCATAGCAGCATTATTCACAACTAGCTGTACCCGGCCATGCGTTGCTGTGGCTCAGTCTGGTTAAATGGAAAAGAAAGAAAAGAGAAAGCGCACTTTTCTAATATGTTTAATTTCACAATGCTTGTGTGTATACAATATTTTTTGTTGTTCTATTGTCTGTGCAGATAGATTGTCTGGTTTGCTGACTCTAGAACACACAACATATAATTGTCCATGTGAGAAGCAATCCCTGTCTAGATCTAAACTGCACAATTCTAAAGACTGGCCCCGAACTTTGTTGATGGTCATTGCAAATGCCAATCAAATTGGGAATTGCAATCTCTTAAATTGAAATGCATATCATTTGGAATCATAGGAATGGGAGGAATGAGGACACCTTCACCTTTGGAAGGTCCTGTCTAAATTGTTGCTTCTACGACAATTCTCATTAATTTTTTTACTTCAAGCCACGTGCCATTGCAAAGCTTTGGCTGGTTGATATTTTGCAACATGATAATTGGCATGCCAATTTTCAATTGCAGTACGTGCAGTGGCATCCCTGGCAGATCAAGTGAATACAAAAATTCTGTTGTACAATTAACCACTTCATCTGTTTCCACAACAGTGTTGACAGACTTGTATGTATGACTGCCTCACTTTGAATGTTAGACTGAATAATATTGTTAAGTTTGCAGACGTCTTTGTTCTTGGTCACAAGAATAGCTCGTTCAATACAATGGAGTCAAGACAGTCTCTTCAATAAATGGTGTTGGAAAAATTGGACAGATACATACAAAAAAATGAAACTTAGATCACCAACTTACACCATACACAAAAATAAACTCAAAATGGATACAGGACTTAAACATAAGATGGGAAACCATAAAAATACTAGAGGCATCCACAGGCAGCAAAATCTCAGACATATGCCAGAAGAACTTCTTCACTGATACTGTCCCTAGGGCAATGGAAGCTAAAGAGAAAATAAACAAATGGGACTACATCAAAATAAAAAGCTTTTTCACAGCAAAAGAAACTACCAACAAAACAACAAGAAATCCCACTGTATGGGAGAGCATATTTGCAAATGGTATCACTGATAAAGGTTTAATCTACAAGCAACTTATACAACTTAATAAAAGGAAGATAAATTATCCAATTAAAAAATGGGCAACGAGCCGAAACCGGTTTGGCTCAGTGGATAGAGCGTCGGCCTTTGGACTGAAGGGTCCCGGGTTCGATTCTGGTCAAGGGCATGTACCTTGGTTGCAAGCACATCCCCGGTGGGGGGGGTGCAAGAGGTAGCTGATCGATGATTCTCTCTCATTGATGTTTCTAACTCTCTATACCTCTCTCTTCCTCTCTGTAAAAAATCAATAAAATGTATATTTAAAAAAAAATGGGCAATGAACCTAAATAGAATCTTTTCAAAAGAAGACAGAAGGAAGGCCAAGAGACACATGAAAACATGCTCAGTCACTAATTATCTGAGAGATGCAAATCAAAATAACAATGTGGTAACATTTCACATTGGCCAGAATGGCTATCATCAACAAATCGACAAACAACAAGTGTTGGCGAGGATTCGGAGAAAAAAAGGAACCCTCATGCACTGCTGGTGGGAATGCAGAAGGGTGTGGCCACTGTGTGGAACAGTATGGAGTTTCCTCAAAAAACTGACAATGGAACTCCCATTTGACCCAGTAATCCCACTCTTAGGAATATATCCTAAGAAACTGGAAACACCAATAAGAAAGGATATATGCACCCCTATGTTCATAGCAGCACAATTTACAGTAGCTAAGATTTGGAAACAGCCTACGTGCCCATCAGCAGATGACTGGATCAAAAAACTATGGTGCTGAAATCTGTTTGGCTCAGTGGATAGAGCATTGGCCTGCAGGCTGAAAGGTCCCAGGTTCAATTCCGGTCAGGGGCATGTACCTTGGTTGCAGGCACAATGCCAGTAGGGGGGTGCAAGAGGCAGCTGATCAATGATTCTCTCTCATAGATGTTTCTAGCTCTCTGTCCCTCTCTCTTCCTCTCTGTAAGAAATCAATAAAATGTATTTTTTTTTAAAACAAACAAACAAACAAAAAACTATGGTACATCCTCACAATGGAATACTATGCTGCCATAAAAAGAAGGAATTCTTACCATTTGCAGCAACCTGTATGGAATTGGAGAACATCATGGTAAGTGAAATAAGCCAGTTAATGAAAGAAAAATACCACATGATCTCACTCATTTATGGATAATAAAGAAAATTATAAACTGTTGAACAAAAAAATACAGAGATAGTAAAGCATCAAGCAGAATGTGGGATTACAGCAGGAAGTTTAGGGAGAGGTGGGGGAGATAAGAGATCAACCTAAAGACTTGTGTGCATGCATATAAGCTTAACCAATGGACGCAAAACTCTGGTGGGTAAGGTCATGTATGGGAATGGGGTGGAGGGGCAATGGTAAGATATGTATACATATAATACCTTAATTTAAAAAAAAAAGAAAAAAAGAATAGCTCGTTCACTCAGCCAATCGTGATTCTTATAATTGGTATTCAAAATATTGAAACTGAGAAATACTTTTCAACCAATTCTTCTTTTGACGTCACTAAATTGCAGAAGTTATGAGGCAATGAAATTTTTCCCGAGGTCAGATCAACCAGCACCTTTCCGTTCACAATTTCCATCAATTTATGTGAAAATATCTCAGCTGAACCATCGTTTTGCATATTTGGACACTCATATTTGTAGTTAATGTTAACGTCTTTACGTGTCGCCACAAAATAGAGTATTTCAGGCAAGCACTTACTTCACCTGCTGGGTGTCAATCTAGGAATTACAGGTAATGTTTGCCTGAAATCTTCTGTAAGCAATATTAATGCATTCCAAAATGGTCTGATGTTTCCACGCAAATCTTTCAATGACTGATCAAGAGCCTTGAGGGATTTTTTGTGTGACATTGTGCATTCATCACAAACAATAAGTTTGCATTTCTGCAATACTTTTGCCATGCCAGATGCTTTGGAAATGTTGCACGTGGGAGTTTCAATGAATTGCATGTTCAATGGCAATTTCAAAGCGGAATGAGCAATTCTTCCACCTGGTAGCAATGTCACAGCTATTCTGGACGATGCAGGAGCTAAGGCTATGTCATTGTGGGATCGAATTGCTGCCAGAATCAATCTAATTAGGAACGTTTTACCAGTTCCTCCTGGTGCATTTAAGAAAAAGATTTCTCTTAGTTAACAGTTTGCATTATTTGATCATAAATGCCTTTTTGCTCAAGTGTTAGCTTAAGAATATTTGATTGCACATACGACAAAAGATCACCTGTGTTGGAATTTTGTTCACGACGCAATTAGATCAATTCTGTGATGGCATTATCAATTGATTGAGAACTTTGTTCATGATTTCTAAGCACAAATCTACAATCATTATCAACATTGAAATGGAATTGTAAAATATTTAGTATAGCGTGTGTTGCTTTTACGTCCAATAGATGGCGCTGTTTTTCAAAAAAAAGCATGTTTTTACCTGTCACAGGTGTGACATCTATATAATAATAGGTATAAAATATATAAAAACACTTGCGTATTTGAATGCAACGTTGTATCAAAATTTCAAAGCAATCGGTGAAGAACTTTCTGAGATTTAATATTTTGAACAAACGTTTACATTTTTATTTATATTAGTTAAAACATCAAATCAACCTGAGTGTCAGTTAATAGATAAATGGATAAGAAAAAGTGTGATATATACATACAATGATAATTATTCAGACTTAAAAAGAAAGGAAATTCCTACAATATGCTACAACATAGATGAACCTTAAGAGTTAAGTGAAATGAGCCGAGACCGGTTTTGCTCAGTGGATAGAGCGTCGGCCTGCGGACTGAAAGGTCCCGGGTTCGATTCCGGTCAGGGGCATGTACCTTGGTTGTGGGCACATCCCCAGTGGGGAGTGTGCAAGAGGCAGCTGGTTGATGTATCTCTCTCATCGACGTTTCTAACTCTCTATCCCTCTCAATTCATCTCTGTGTAAAATCAATAAAATATATTTAAAAAAAAAAAAGAGTTAAGTGAAATGAGACAGTCATAAAAAGACAAATACTATATGATTCCACTTTTATGAGGAACGTAGAGTAGTCAAAATCATAAAGACAGAAAGCAGAATGGTCGTTGCCAGGAGCTTGGAGGAAGGGAAAATAGGGAGTTATTATTTAATGGATATAGTTTCAGTTTTATAAAATAAGAAGTTATGAGATTGGATGATGGTGATGGTTGCACATCAATGTGAATGTATTTAGTACCACTGAACTATGCACTTAAATAATTAAAATGGTAAATTTTATGTTGTGTATTTTACCACATCTTTAAATATATATATATATATATAATAGGCAAACAGTAGGTCATAGCACTAGATCACCAAAGAATGATTTTCCCTCTTAGTTTCATGTCCTTCAGCCTATATTTGATATCATTGATTTGTACTTCCAGTCTGTTGCCATTTGAGCTATTTCCAGGATGCAAAATCCATTGATTTTCTAGGTGTTACTATGTCTAAAAACAGATCTTGATGATTACCATATCTTCTATAACTTCAGATTTGTGCAAAATAAGTTATAAGGAGTTAGTCACAAGGGTGAAAGGTTGTTGCAAACTTGAACCTGGTTGCAGCACTAAGGGGGCATAAAGCTTACAAATATATTGGGCTTGGAGTATAAGAAAAGAAAAAGAGGGTTTGGTGGGGGCTTTGAATTCCTGTTGGAAAACAAAATCTTCTCTTTATCCCGCAGGATAAAATGAATCTTAAATCATTTTATGATGTCACTTACTTTATACTCTTTAACTGATATATCTCAGGCTTTCTCAAGCAAGACCATTCTTTATGTTATCAGGCAAAAGGAAGAAAAATTTTGACTGGGCTCTCCTGCTTTGCCTCACCTGTCAGTCCACTGAGCATTTTCTGAGGAACATTCCAAGGACAGTGACTAAGTGAGATCAAGGGCCTGATCTGCATTTATCTCTTCCCTTTGCCATGACCCCAAGTAACTATTATCACAAACATGAGGCTCCTGCTCAGGTCCAGACAAGTGAAAGTAGTTGTACTCAAGTAGCTCTAGCTCCTGGGGGTAGGCAGTATCTCTGAAGTACACAGAAGAATCCATCTTTCTATAGATTCACTGGCTGTTGCATCAGATTCCTGCTTATGTCTGTGTATTTCCACCACACACTGACTTCTATGTTCTACTGGCACTGAAGGATAAACAAACACTAGTCAAGTTGAGGGAAGCAGTTGGATGTTGTGATACTCTGGAATGTTTGAGACACACAACTTGCACTTTAGGGTACTGGCCTCAGAACCTGGAGCCAGATAAGGCACAATGGGCTCCATTTTATAGAATATATTAAATGAAATCATTTCAGGACAAGAGCTTAAATCTCACTCAAGAGTTTTCTATCTCACTCAGCTATGCAGTTTTTCTTTAAAAATTGTTAAAGTTTCATTTATTTTAAAAATTGTTAGGGATATTTCCATGGTTCAAAACTAAAAAGATACAAAAAGGCCTTCAGGGGAAAAGCCTCCCTTCACGCCTATTCCCACCCAGGTTCCCTTACTGGAGGCCAATTCTTCTAAGGTCCTTTCATTGACACTTTGTTTCATTCTTCAGTACAGTACGTCCTCTCCAATTTGGATTGAGATTTTTTTTCTCAGCATTCTAGTTTGTTCCTGCAAACACAGAAGTGCTTGCTCTTCACTTATAATCAGAGGTTATAAAATAAGTCTTTCTTTTGTAAAGCACTGCTCTACAAAGTTGCTATTGCTTGGACTGCATTTTAAGCAATTTGAATCTTATCAATAAGAACTAATCTTTACAGCTTTCTCTAGGCCCTGTGAAGGACCTCAAGTTGAGTAAAGCCTTTGTCACTGCCCTAGAGAACTTCTTTGTTCATTGAGGACACTGAGTGGCCCATCCAAAATAAATGGCTGGTTGGGGTACATTGGAGATTGGTGGGACTTTATGGAAAGCTTTGAATGCCAAAGGAGAAATTTGAATTCAATACTGTTGTTCTCCAGTAACCTGGTTTAAATGAGAGTAGATATAGGCTCCAATGCTATCTATGTTGTTTGATGAATTTTTATAACCCCTCTGAGACCCAGTTTCTTCCACTGTAATATAAGGATAATCACTTACTACCACAGGCTTGTTTCGAGGACTAGATGAGATGATGAAGATGTAGCACCTGGTATACAATGGGTGCTCAAAAAGTGGGTTGATTGTACTTGTTTGTAGGAAGAACTACATGAAACTTGGGCCTACAAGGACTATGTGTGTGTGTTATGTATATTTGAAGGAGTACTGACAGGTTCAGGAGCTCTAAGGAGTGTGAGCAGAGAGGAGGCAGAGGACAAGATGGAAGCGTTACCTACAGGTGGAAACTAATGCTGAATCCATGGGGTTGAGCTTCCTCCATTTATCACTAGGGTAAGAAATGAGGTGATCTTTGGCAGTTCATGAGCTTGATCATGACATGGTAAAATTAATGTTTGACAGGATTCATATAAGAGCAGTTTGGAGGCTGAACTCGAGGCAGAGAGGCCAGTAAGGCTTGTCATCGAGGTGATAGATTCGGAGACCTGGTGCCTTGGTGGGAATAGAGGAAAGGGATGAATTAACTGTGACCAGAGAACTGCCAGCCAGAGCAGCTGGAGCTATGATAATGCCTTTAAGAGAACAAGGGAGTGGGGCTCAGTTTGGAAGGGAAAATAAGGTGGTACATGCCAGATGTAGCCTTGGAACAACTGGACATCTAAGTGAAGAAAAACCTTCCACTGGAGTAGGCAGCTTCCTGGTAATGGAAGGAACTGATTCCTCTTGTTGGAAGGAATGCAGCTGAAAAGTTTGCATATCCCTAGGGAGTGTTGAGACAGAGCAGATCATATTGGGTCAAATCTCCAGTTTCCTGATTTTCCAATATTTTCAACAGAAGAAATCTGCCTAAAAGGAGAAGGGGGGGAAGCAGACTGTGGCTTTCGATGTTAATTTGAGATTAACAACTGTCTGATTGCCATGGTGACGAGGACAAGGAACGTGATGCTTTTGCCATTAAGCATATCTTATGTGTTCCTTTGAGTTGCCTGGTAACAAATGTTCTGAGCATCTCTGTGTGTCTAAGTCTGAACCAGGTGAGGGATGGACCTGGGGCTGCACCTGACAGCCTGTGTAAGGAGATTTAGGAGGGCTCAGCTATACCATACTGCCTGGTAGCACTGGCCCTGGGTTCAGCACCATTTCTCCCTGGCTTGGGGGAGAAAGAGGGGCCTTTCATGATACCCACTTTTCAAGTCCTCGCTACTCTGGATGCATTCCTAACTCCTATGACTTGATGGTCTGAGTGGCATCTTCTCTTATGCTTGCTGCCTAGAAGATAATGCAGACAAAAGTGCTCAGAGCTAATACTGGGACATGACATAGAGATCAGAGAGGCTACATGTTGCCTGATTCCAGTTGTCTGAAATATCCAGAATAGACAAATCCATAGAGACAGAACACAGATTAGTGGTTGCCAGGGGCAGGGGGAGGAGGGAATAGAGAGTGACTGCTAATGGGTACAGGCGTTCTTTTTGGAGTAATGAAATGTTACAGAATTAGATAGTGGTGATGGTTGAACAACTTTGTGAATATCCTAAAAACCATTGAATTGTAAACTTTAAAGGAATAAGCATTATATGTAATTTATAGCTCAATAAAGCTGTAATTTATTATATTTTTAATCCTCACCTGAGGATATTTTTCCATTAAGTGATAGAATGGAAGGAAGGAAGGGAGGAGGGGGAGAATGAGAGAGAGAGAGAGAGAGAGAGAGAGAGAGAGAGAGAGAGATCAATTGGTTACCTCCCAAATTCACCTGACTGGGTGGGGAATAGAACCTGCAACCCAGGTGTATGCCCTTGACCAGGAATCTAACCAGCAACCATTCGGTGCATGGGCCAACTCTCTAACAACTGAGCCATGCTGACCAGGGCAATAAAGCTGTTAATTTTTTTTAAAAAAATCTTTTTTTTAAATATATTTTATTGATTTTTTACAGAGAGGAAGGGAGAGAGATAGAGAGTTAGAAACATCAATGAGAGAGAAACATCAATCAGCTGCCTCCTGCATACCCCCTACTGGGGATGTGCCTGCAACCAAGGTACATGCCCTTGACTGGAATCGAACCCAGGACCCTTGAGTCTGCAGACCAACGCTCTATCTACTGAGCCAAACCGGTCAGGGCAAAATATATTTTATTGATTTTGATTTTTAATAGAGAGAAAATGAGAGAGAGATAGAAATACCAATGAGAGAGAAACACAGATTGGCTGCTTTCTGCATTTCCCCTACTAGGGATCGAGCCTGCAACCCAGACTTGTGTCCTGACCAGGAATGGAACCTTTTTTACATGGGATGACACTCACTCCACTGAGAAACACTAGGCAGGAAAGCTGCGTTTTGTTTTTGTTTTGTTTTGTTGGTTGTTGTTGTTGGTGTGTGTGTGTGTGTGTGTGTGTGTGTGTGTGTGTTTAATGATCAGGTAGATTTCTGCATTCATGCTCATATGGAGCCCATACATACGTATACACTGAGAGGTGGTTGTATTTTCACTGTCAAATCACTCTTAAGAGTTGGTATTACTACATTAATCCTTACCAAATGTTTTATGTTTTCTAAACTCTCCTTTGCTAAAACTAAAAAGCCTTAGGTATGGGGTAAAAATGGGTAGGTGGAGGGCTGTTACTCTGATTATGAGGCTTTTTAAAGGGTTTAAATGAAACTTACTAGTGTGCCTCAGTAGTTGAGCATTGACCTATAAACCAGGAGGTCATAATTGATTCCTGGTCAGGGCACATGCCAGCGTTGAGGGCTCAATCCCCAGTAGGGAGCAAGCAGGAGGCAACTGATTAGTGGTTCTCTCTAATCAATGATGTTTCTATTTCTCTCTCCCTCTCCCTTCATCTCTGACAATAAAGAAAACATTTTTTAAGAAAACTACCAAAACAAAAGCCCAACAAACCCATGAAAGTGACTAGTGCATATACTTGACATGACCTCAGGTTTCATTGGCCTTGACAATTCTGCAGAAGAATCTTGACATAAGGATAAAGTGTACTCAACCCATTTCCCTGGGATTCTAAGCATGAACATGTGTGTGTGTTTTTTTCTCAACATCTGGCCAACATTTGAGTCACTTCCCCATTTTGAATGTGCAATCAAGATTGTTTTTAATGTATGGCTCAGTACACATCCTCATCCATACTGCAGTGGAAATTTCCCCTCAGAGCTATATATAAAATTCAGTTCGACAAATATTTGACACTGCCACCAACATTGGGATCTGCCCCCCAAGAATCTACAGAACCAATACAGACTGTATTTGGAAAGCCCCCAGAACCTAGGCATGGCCCTACCACTAAATGTGTAATCTTGGTTAAATCTTGCCCCAATAGCCCCCCCCAACACACACATTCTGGTACATGTCCTTTGTAAAATGGAGAGGAGTGTGACTAATTATTATCTAAGGGTCTTTCCAACTTGGCCATCTTATGGTTTATAGAACCAGAGCTAATGAGGTATAACAACTGAGAAGAGTAGCCAGGAGGGGTTAATGCTGAGAGTAGAATTGAGAATCAGTGAGATACTTCCAGAAGCCAAGAAAGAAAAGAGGGGCAGGAAGCAAAATGGTGTGGTGGGTTCAGTTTCAAATCCATATAGGCTGATTCCCATGGAGAAAGAAACTGATTTGGAGGGTATTTATGCTTGCCCTGGATTAATAAACAAGCCAAGGGAAATGGTGCTCCTTTTGGTGATTGTTTAGAAACTTTTCTTAAGTTTATAATGGTTAAAATAATTCTTGGGGGGGGTGATCTCAGAAGTTGTCTGTGTTTAGGGGTGTTAGGAACAGGAAAACTCCTTTGCCATGCCCCACCCCCCATCAAATGCCTCACTTTCTATCTTACTATTATAAATCCAAAACCAAACCATCAAAAAGCCTACACACAATCAACAAATTTCAGGAATAATATTAATATTAATGGGGGAGGGGCTTTCTGCCTGGCTCTATGTTGAGAGCTTTATTGCCATTCCATAACTCATTTAATCCTCCCAGCAACTCTTTGAGGTCCTATATTACTGGGCACATCCTGTAGATGAGAAATTGAGGCACCTAGTTTGTGCTCAGCACTATTCTAGAAACTCTGGGGGATATAAGAAAGAAAAGGAATGGGGCAGGACATTCCCTAAAATCAGATCTGGTTCTGTTAGCAAAAATTGTGTCAATTGTCTATTACAAAGTCACTGAAAGGATTCATAAGAGCCGAAGGAGAGCATGGATTGTTTGCTAGTGGTAAGTTCTCATTTCCTAGCATGTGAAAAAATTTTCAATTTTTCTACTGTTCCAGAACAAAGAGAACCATGGCTTGTCTCTTGCAATTTAGATAGGAGATTGAATGTACCTTTAACAGTTTTATTATGCTTTCTGCAATTACCATCTTTCACTCTCTGAAAAGCAGATGGGTGGCATGTGACCTCCTGTCTCTATGACCTTTGAATAACAGGCTTTGCCTCCAGAATGAAGAAATGGACACCTTCACAGGGAGAAGAGGATATGTATTTCCAAAAATGGAAGGAAGAAAATTTAGCACAGCCTGGCCTTCCCCACTATCCTGTCCTGGCTCTGACCCCAGGCAGGGTCAAGAGCAGCCCACCCACTCTTCAAACACATTGTGTTCTTTCCTTCTCTGTGCCTCTGAACAGGGTGTTCTCAAGGTCTCTCACTCTATTCCCCTTATCCACAGACTTTTAAATTTAGCCAAAATCTAGCTCAAATATTGTGGCTGCATCTTGTGAACCCCAATGCCCTTACATCCCTTTCTCCTGCTACTAGCAGATTGGATTTATTTCCCTTTCTCCTGGGCACCAATGAGAAGACTGGAGTAAAGCATAGTGTGGCCACTGCGTGCATGGAAGACTCCCCAGCTAAGCCCATTTCTTCAACTACATACCCTACCCAAACACACACACACACACACACACACACACACACACACACACACCATCTTGCATGCATATTATAGTTAAGTAGGTGAACTCAGCATCCACACAGCCTGAGTTTCAGACTCAGCTTTATCACTAACTGAATGACCTTGGGAAAGTAACTAACCCATTCTGTGACTCAGTCATCTCATCTATACAATGAGAATAATAATAATACTTATCTCTGCCCAGCCTGGTGTAGCTTAGCAGTTGAGCATCGACCCAGGAACCAAGAGGTCACCGGTTCAATTCCCAGTCAGGGCATATGCCCAGGTTGCAGGCTTGATCCCCAGTGAGGGGCGTACCAGAGGCAGCCGATCAATGATTCTCTCTCATCATTGATGTTTCTATCTCTCTCTCCCTCTTCATTCTTCTCTGAAATCAATAAAAATATTTTTTTAAATAATAATAATAATACTTCTCTCAAAGAGTCATTTTAAGGATTAAATGTGAGGAGATATATAGTGATAGCACAGTGCCTAATATATAGTAATTGCTCAATCAATGGTATTTAGTATTATTATTGCACAGAGTTTGACACATAAAGAATGCCAAATACATGTTTCAGTGAATATATAAATGGTTCACACAGTACAGCTTTAGAGACTTAAATTAGGGAGAGGTCAGAGACAATTGGGATACTCAAGGAAGCTGCTTATCCTGATCTCAGTATTATCTCTCACTGCACCTTGTTCTTTTCCTTGCACATATCACAATTTGTCATTATATATGTATTTGTTTACTTGTTTGGTACCTCTCTCAATCAACTAAGCTCCAGGATACTAGGGCCATGTGTTTCCACCATCACTATACCTCCTATACCTGAAACAGTGCTCAAGAATATTCATTGAATTAATGAATAATTCAGGACATATGGTATTTAGGTGGCCCCAGAGGATGGGTAATAGTTGATTAGGTAATTAATAAGGCTTCTAAATGGAAGAAAATC
This sequence comes from Vespertilio murinus, assembly GCA_963924515.1. Taxonomy (NCBI): domain Eukaryota; kingdom Metazoa; phylum Chordata; class Mammalia; order Chiroptera; family Vespertilionidae; genus Vespertilio; species Vespertilio murinus. The sequence continues at coordinate 68,953,601 of OZ004710.1, forward strand.
TTGAGAAACCTGAGCATGTATGAGGCACTCAGGGGAGTACAGCCAATAGATCCAGTTAGCTGGAAGAGCAAGGGACTGTTTGCATAGCTCAGCTTGTATGGAAGGGGTGGGGTAGTGAGGTAGAATGGCCTTGAACACCAGGCCACTTAGAGATTCATTCTTTTGGACAAGGTTTTGGCCTCTACAAATATTCCTAAGAAAGATAGTATGTATTATCAGCTAAATCCAATGGAGTATGCATTCATTTACTTGCTATTTTCCTTAGGGAAATTTTTTCTAGAGAAAATGATAATAGGAGACCACTGGAAAGACAAAATAGTGCCCTGAAGATGACCCAAAAGCATATAAAGAGGGGGGTTAAGACAAACCTTATCCACCTCCAGTGTTGCCTTGATCTGGAACCTGAACCCCAACCTGTTTATAGTTTGTTTCATAAAAAAAAAAAATGACTCTTTATAAGAGGTGTGGACAGTAAGTAGGAGTGCCGTGTGACAAAGGGAGGCTTTTGATTACTAATTAAACCTCTATTTTTATAGGTCTATTCAACTTTTCTGTTTCTTCTTGAATCAATTTTGGTAATATGTGTGTTTCTGGGAATTTGTCCATTTCACATATGTTATCTAATTTATTACCATATATTTATCTGGTATTAAAAATCCTTCGGAAAACTCACTTTTGATGACTGCATAACATTCTGTTGTTTGGCTGCACCATAGTTTATTTAACCATTTTCCTAATTATCCTCCTAGGGCTGAGCTGAATGTCTTTGTACAAACCTATTTCCTTAAGGTAAATTTGTAGATATGGAATTTTTAGAAAAAAAAAAAAAAGGACTGAACTCTTCTGAAGGTTCTTCATGCATCCTGCCAAATTGCCATTCAGCAAGGCCAGACCAATTTGTCCTCCTTTACAGTACATGGAAGTGCTTTATAATATTAGGGGATTATAACTTTTAAACATTGCTGATTTGGTAGGTGGGAGTTGCTCTCTTATTTTTAGCTGTCATTTTAAAATTTCAAGTGAGACCAAAATTTGTTAATATTTTGTATTTCTTCATATGTGATTAGTCTGTTTAGTTTTTTGTCCAGTTGTTTGTTCTTTTAGTGTCTTATTAATTCACAACATCTCTATCATTCATTTATATTTATTGGAAGAATTTTCAGAGATTTTTTTGCCCTTTATCTTATTTATGCTGTTTCTTAATATTCAGAAGATTTAATTTTTATGTAGGCATACCAGTCAATTTCTTCCTTTGTGATCTCTTCTATCACATGTATGCCAAAAAGAACTTCCTTATGCAGGAATTGGATGGATAATCGCATTTTCTCCATTTAAAAAATTTATCTTTTACACAGGCAGAATTTATTCCAGTGTGTATGAAGTGATTATTTTCCCAAGTCACAAATCACCTTAGTACTATTTATGGAATCACCCTTTCCTTTCCCATTGCTCTTTGAATTTACCTTATAAATTCATCCTAATAAAGATGGAATATGCTAATTGACCCTCACACAATCACAAATACGGTGGCACCCACAGCCAATAAGGGGAAATATGCTAATTGACTGCCCCACCCTCAAGATGGCAGTGTCCAGTCCTCTCAGCTCCACTGGGGTGGCAGGCACTCAGTGAGGCCTGGGGGCAGGCCCAGGCACTCTGCACACCTGCCTCTGAAGTCCCCCAGTCCCCTCAGCCCCCAGCCACTCAGGGCTGGCCTGAAACAGAGACAAGCCTTGGATGGCAGCTGCTCAGCCGCCCAGGGTGGGCATGAGGTGCAGGCAAGCTAATCAGGGCCACCCGAGGCTCAGGTAAGCAAGGCTGGCCAAGGCTTGTGTTGCCAGCAGTGACAGCAGCAGAGGTGTGATGGGTCGTTGCCTCCCCTTGATCACCGGCTTGCCTCCCACCCCTGAGGGCTCCTGGACTGGGAAAAGGGGCAGGCCAGACTGAGGGACCCCCCTCCAGTGCATGAATTTTCATTCACCAGGCCTCTAGTATTCTATATTAATAAAAGGGTAATATGCTAATTAGACTGAGTGACTGGACATCTTCCAGATATCCCCCATCTTTCTGGACAGTTAGGGGGTGACTAGGACAGCCATCAGAGGGGCAGATGGGGAAAGATCAGGCAGGCTGGCAGGGGGGCAGTTGGGGGAGACCAGGCAGGCTGTCAGGGGGCAGCCAGGCAGGCAGGGGGCAGTTTGAGGGCAGCCAGACCAGCAGGGGTCAGTTGGGAGACAACTAGGTCTACAGGCAGGCATACAGTTAGGAGCCAGTGGCCCTAGATTGTGAGAGGGATATCCCTGATTGGAGAGGGTGCAGGTCGGGCTGAGGGACGTCCTGTGCACAAATTTCATGCACCGGGCCTCTAGTATATTTATAAGTGTACATATATGCATACATATGTTTTATTTTTCTGAGGCTGTTTGTTATATTCGATTGATCTGTCTCTTTTTGCATCATGAGCACAGTTTATTTTATTTTATTTTATTGCTTAAAGTGTTACAAATATTAGTACATATTTTTTTCTCCATGGACCTTCCCTCAGCTTCCCCTACCCACTGGCACATGCCCTCATCCCACACACAACCCAGAGTCTTCTGTCCATTAGTGGTACTTATATGCATGCATACAAGTCCTTTGGTTGATTGCTTTTCCTCCTCCCCAACACTCCTCAGCCTTCCTGCTATAATTTGACAGTCTATTCAATGCTACATGGCCTCTCTATCTATCTTTTTATTCATTGGGTTATAATGTTCTTTATTTTTCATAAATAAGTCAGATCATGTGGTATTTTTCTCTCATTGCCTGGCTTATTTCACTTAGCATAATGCTCTCCAGTTCCATCCATGCTGCTGCAAATGGTAAGAATTCCTTCTTTTTTATAGCAGCGTAGTATTCCATTGTATAGATGTACCACAGTTTTCTGATCCAATCATCTGCTGATGGGCACTTAGGCTGTTTACAAATCTTAGCTATTGTAAATTGTGCTGCTACGAACATAGGGGTGCATATATCCTTTCTGATTGGTGTTTCTAGTTTCTTGGGGTACATTCCTAGAAGTAGGATAACTGGGTCAAATGGGAGTTCCATTTTTAGTGTTTTAAGGAAACTCCATACTGTTTTCCACAGTGGCTGCACCAGTCTGCATTTCCACCAGCAGTGCACAAGGGTTCCTTTTCTCCCCATCCTCTCCAGCACTTGTTGTTTATTGATTTGTTGATGATATCCATACTGACAGGTATGAGATGGTACTGCATTGTTATTTTGATTTGCATCTCTCAGATAATTAGTGACTTTGAACATGTTTTCATATGTCTCTTGGTCTTCGGTCTTCTTTCTAAAAGTATCTATTTAGGTCCATTGCCCATTTTTTTTTATTGGATCATTTATCTTCCTTTTGTTATGTTGTATGAGTTCCCTGTAAATGTTGGAGATTAAACCTTTATCAGTGATAACATTGGCAAATATGTTCTCCCATACAGTGGGCTTTCTTGTTGTTTTGTTGATGGTTTCTTTTGCTGTACAAAAGCTTTTTATTTTGATGTAGTTGCCTTTGTTTATTTTCTCTTTAGTTTCCGTTGCCCTAGGAGCTGTATTGGCATATGTCTGAGATTTCGCTGCCTGTGGAATCCTCCACTATTTTTAGTTTCATTTCTTATGTTTAAGTCCTGTATCCATTTTGAGTTTATTTTTGTGTATGGTGTAAGTTGGTCTAGTTTCATTTTTTTGCATGTATCTGTTCAATTTTCCCAACACCATTTATTGAAGAAACTGTCTTGACTCCATTGTATGTTCATGCCTCTTTTGTCAAATATTAATTGAACATAGTGGTTTAGGTTGATTTCTGGGTTCTCTGTTCTATTCCATTGGTCTATATTCCAGTACTAGGCTGTTTTTAAAACAGTGGCTTTGTAATAAAGCTTGAAATCTGGTATTGAGATTCCACCTACTTTGTTCTTATTTCTCAGGATTGCTGTGGCTATTTGGGGTCTTTTTCAGATGAATTTTTGGAGAGTTCTTTCTAGGTCTGTGAAATATGTTTATGTCTTCCTCTATATCTTTTTTCAGTGTCCTGTAGTTTTCCATATATAAGTGTTTTATCTCCTCAGTTAAGTTTATTCGTATGTATCTGAATTTTTGTGTGTGTGCAATGGTAAATGGGATTGGTTTTGTTGGGGGTTTTTTTAGTCTCTCTTTCTGTAAGTTTACTATTGGTGTATAGAAATGCCATAGATTTCTTGGTGTTAATTTTGTATCTTGCTACATTGCCAAATTTATTTATTAAGTCTACTAATTTTTTATAGAGTCTTTAGAGTTTTTTATATAAAATATCATTTCATCTGTGAATAAGGACAGCTTTACTTCTTCTTTTCCAATTTGGATGCCTTTTATTTCTTCTTCCTGTCTAATCACAATGGCAAGTACTTCCAGTATTCTGTCAAACAGGATTGGTGACAGTGGACAACCCTGTCTTGTTCTTGTTCTTGTTCTTATTCTTAGGGGAAATGGTTTGAGATTTTGCCCATTGAGTATGATGTGGGTTGTGGATTTGTCATATATGGCTTTTATTATGTTGATGTATTATCCTTCTATTCCCACCTTGCTGAGAGTTTTTATCAAGAAAGGTTGTTGGATTTTATCAAATGCTTTTTCTGTATCAATTGATATGATTATGTGATTTTTATCTCCCAATTTGTTTATGTTATGTATCATGTTTATTGATTTGCAGATATTGTACCATCCTTGCATCCCTAGGATAAATCCACTCCTGTGTTCTTTCTTACCTTTTTATTTCTCCTTTTTACAGAAGACTCTTTAGCATTTCTTGCATTACTGATTTGGTGGTAATAAACTCCCTTAGTCCTTTTTTTGTCTGCGAAGCCCCTGATTTCACCTTCAATTTTGATTGATAGCCTTGCTTGGTACAGTATTCTTGGATCCAGACCCTTCCTTTGCATGACATTGTATATTTCATTCCATTCCCTTCTGGCCTGATTAGTTTCTGTTGAGAAATCAGTTGCTAGTCTGATGGGGGTTCCTTTATGTGTAATTTTCTGTCTTTCTCTGGCTGCTTTTAAGATTCTTTGTTTTTGGTGTTTGCCAATTTAATTATAATGTTAGTTGGCATCAGTCTTTTGGGGTTCGTTTTGCTTGGGACTCTGCAAGCTTCTTGGATTTGTGTGGGGGTTTTTCTTCCCTATATCAGGGAAGTTTTCTGTCATTATTTCTTCAAACAGGTTTTGTATTCCTTGCTCAGTTTCCTCTCCTTCTGGATTCCTTATTATGCAGATGTTGTTTTGTTTTGTGCTGTCCCAAAATTCCCTTAGGCTCTCCTCCTGCTTTAAATTTTTTTTTCTAGATGCTGCTCTGCGTGGGTATTTTTTCCTTCCTTGTCTTCTAGCTCACTGATGCGGTCATCTGCTTCTTCTAGTCTACTGTTGATGCTTTCTATTGAGTTCTTTATAGCAGCGATGTCATTTTTCATTTCTTCTTGGTTCTTCTTTATTTCCTCTTGGTTCTTACACATATTGTTAAATTTGTGTTCCATTCTTTTCATCCACCTTATGACCATTTTTCTGAATTCTTTCTCTGACAGGTTGCTTGCCTCCATTTCATTTACTTCCTTTTTTAGTGATGCTTCCTTTTCTTTCATATGTGGGCTGTTTCTTTGTCTCCTCATGATCTCTCTTCTCCAGGTGTTTGGTTATGTATTCTCTCTCTCTCCTGCACTGTTTAAAGGCACAAAATACAACACAACAAGGCACAATGCACAAGGCACTGAACACAAATATATTCATGATACTAATAACCCAAAATAAAGGTGACCCTCAGAGAAAAGATAATTAGGGGGTAAGAAAGGAAGAAGAAGAAAAGGAGTGCAAAAATGAAATTGAGAAAGGGAGGGGGGGAGTAAGAGATAAAAGAAAAAGAATAAAAAAGAAGAGGGTAAAAAGCTATTTATATGGGGGAAAAGCTCCAATAGAACAGCCACTAATCCCAACAAATGCAAGCAACAAATACCTACAGATGAATGCAAACTACAAACTACAATTAAAATCAAGAGAGGTGAGGAAAAACAGAAGCAAAAAACAATTTAAAAAAGTGAAATGATTTCACATACATGCACAAAAAATCAATATAATCAACAATCAAGCAAACAACAAAATGACAGAGAGAGAGAAATTTTGGATAGTGAAGAGAAAAGAGAGAGGTATGTATGGATTTAGAACAGGGGATTGGAAATTAGATATGTAAGTAGGACAAATTTTTACCAGGGGGTATAAAGAAGGAATAGAGAAAATCCAAAGCAGGAATAGGGTAAGAGAAACAGAATAGCAAAAAGGGAAAATTGAGGAAGAGGGTGTTGGCATAAAGATAAAGTTGAGATAGAGTAAAATGATGATAAAGGGAAGATGAAAATAGAATGTAGAACACTAATCCCAAAATAAAATAAAGAGAAAATAAAATGATACTTTTAAAAAAGGTAAAATAGTAGTAGTAGTAGTAGTAGTAGTAGTAGTAGTAATACTGATTACAAATAAAAATGTAATAATTAAAAAGGTAAAATCAAGTGAGGAAAAAAAGAAAAAATAGTTTCTTAAGTAAAAGATTAAAAAAATAAAAATATGCAATAGTGAAGGTCATTTATTTCCTCTACTGTTCTGTTTGGCATTCCTGTTTCCTAGTCAGGACTGTATTGAAGTTCTCTGCATTCCACTGTTAGTGTTGTAGGCCACAGTCCTGATTTTCAAGCAGGCAGAACTTCTTTGTTTCTTATACTCCTTTATTTGTATTTACACAAGCGTCAATTTGTGATGCAACCCCTGGGTGGCAGTGTTTCTGTATTGACCTCTGGGTCTATAGATGCTCTCTAGCTAGTGTTAGAATTTGTTTTCCCTGTTGCTCTTAATACTGATTTGGGAAAATTGGCTGCCCCAGAGCTGGTTCTCTGATCATTATTTCCTGCTCTGTTCCCCAGGTTTCACAAACACAACTTTCCCTGCAATCTCTCAGAGTGTCCCCAATTGGATGATCCTATGTTCTGGGCTTAGTAATCAAAAGCAAAGATTTAAAGAGAAAAAGAAAAAAGAGCCGGAGTAAGTGCGTGACTTTTACCCTCCAGCGCTGCAAGCAAGTCTGTGCAGTCTTTTTGCCCCCTCACTCTAACCATCTGACATATAGTTAAAATTTTTATGCTGCCCTTTTGCACACAGCTCAGCTATGGGTTGCCATTTAGAGTTCCCTTCTGCTAGCAACCCTGTGGATCCCCTTCCACATTTGCAGATCACACTAGCCCCAATGGCGGTGGATTTTGTGGGGTGCAGAATTCCCCAGATCCTCTAGCTCCCATTGTGCGCATTTCTCTCTCCTGCCTGGATCACAGATCTCACCCTTTCCTAAGTGAAATCTGACCTTTCCGTGAGAAGGTGCAGAGCTCCTCTGAGTCTGCATATTCACTCTGTTTGAGGTCCAGTGTTCCTGGGTGCGCAGCTGTTCCCTGGGTGTTATTGTTGTAGATTCCTAGGATTTTTAGACTTCTGATAACAGCCATTCTCCCATACAAGATGGTCCAGTCTCCGTGTCAGAGCCCATTGCTCTGGGAGGGAATTCAGCAGCAGTGGAGGCTTCCCAGTCAGGGGGACCCTGTATGGCAATCCCCAACAGTCTCTTGGAGTATAGCTGTCACTCAACTAACAAATAAACTCTCCCAGTGCAGCCACGCACTCTCCTTTCATTCTCTCACTCATGCACTATCTTGCAGTAGCCTTCCTGTAGGCAGCCATCTTCCCAATCCCCTATCACAATGTTTTAAATGCTATTGTATTATAGTATATTAGAGGCCCAATGCACGAAATTTATGCGGTGGGGGGGGAGGGTTGTCCCTCAATGCGATTTGCACCCTCTCCAGTCTGGGCCTCCTGTGGGATCGGGCCTAAACTGGCAGTGGGACATCCCTCTTATAATCCAGAACTCCTGGCTCCTAACCACTCACCTGCTGCCTGCCTGCCTGCCTGCTTGCCTGCTTGTCCCTAACTGCTTCTGCCTGCCAGACTGATTGCTCCCTAACTGCTCCCCTGCTGGCCTGACTGACATCTAACTGCTCCCCTGTCGGCCTGATTGCCCCCAACCCTCCTCTGCTGGCCCAGTGGCTCCCAACTGCCCTCCCCTGCTGGCCTGATCACCCACAACTGCCCTCCCCTGCTGGTCCATTAGCACTCATTTGCCTGCCCTGTAGGCCAGTCACCCCCAACTGCCCTCCCCTGCTGGTCTGGTCCACCCCCAACTGCCCTCCCCTGTTTGCCCACCCCCCTCCAACTTTCCTCCCCTGCTAGCCTGATTGCCCACAATAACCTTCCCCTGCCGGCCATCTTGTGGTGGCCATCTTGTGGTGGACATCTTGTGGCACCATCTCATGACAATGTCACTGCGGCCATCTCATGATGATATCACGTGACACCACCTAGGCTTTTATTATATAGATTTTGATAGCATTACTCCTCTGACTCAAATTTTTCTTAACTATTTATGTAAGTTTACTGCCCCACATAAATATTATAATCACTTGAGGCCCGGTGCACAAAATTCGTGCACGGGGCCTGCACCCTCTCCAATCTGGGACCCCTCAAGGGATCAGGCCTAAACAGGCAGTCAGACATCCCTCTCACAATCCTGGACTGCTGGCTCCCAACTTCTCCCTTGCCTGCCTTCCTGATTGCCCCTAACCGCTTCTGCCTGCCAGCCTGATCACCCCCTAACCACTACTGATTGATGTCTAACTGCTCCCCTGCCAGCCTGTTTGCCCCCAAATTTCTTCCTCTGCCAGCCTGGTCACCCCTCACTGCCCTCCCCTGCAGGGTTGATCACCCCCAACTGCCCTCCCTTGCAGGTGTGGTCCCTCCCAACTGCCCCTCCCAGCTGCTGGTATGGTCAATTTGCATATTAATCTTTTATTAGATAAGATTTTGTTAGGAAGACTGCTTCCCTCCAGAGCCAACCTAAGTTATCCAATGTGGAGGTTGCCTAAATCACCTCTTGCTCATTAGACAGCATCCTCAGAATGAACATGAGGATGATAATGCCTTTAGTTTACATACCTTCCTTAGCTCATGAGAGAGGGAAGTAAAGAAGGAGAATATTTTGTCCACACCTCTCTGAAGAACTGAAATAAAAAAGAATACTTTATAACGCCAACCACTTTCAAAGTCCATTTTTCCCTCTCTCCAAGGTCAAATTACTCTCTCAATTGACAATTTTTTTATTTAATATACCTTAATTTTATTATTAACATTATAAACTTACATCTATAAATGTTCTTGGGTTTCATTCTCTCTCTCTCTCTCTCTCTCTCTCTCTCTCTCTCTCTCTCTCTCTCTCATATAAACTTTTTACTTAGCCTCTCTGAGTTGAAATTACCTCATCTATAAAATGGCGATAGTGACCTCATCATACAACTTGTCTGGCTCAGAATCTGGCTCAGAGTAGGCAATCAAAAATGACCACTGTAGCATAGTTATGAGAGGTAGTAGAGCATATGGGTTAAGACTATAGGCTTTAGCTGAAACCGGTTTGGCTCAGTGGATAGAGCATCAGCTTGTGGACTCACGAGTCCCAGGTTTGATTCCAGTCAAAGGCATGTACCTTGGTTTCGGGCACATCCTCAATGGGGGTTATGCAAGAGGCAGCTGAATCGATGTTTCTAACTCTCTATCCCTCTCTCTTCCTCTCTGTAAAAATAAAAATTAAAAAAAAATGTTAAAAAGACTACAGGCTTTAGGGACAGACTTCTTGGGTTCAAATATTATCTTTACCATGAATTAATTTTCTGATCTTGAACAAGTTACTTAACCTAAACATGCTTTGGTTGCCTCTTCTGCAAAATATAGGTAATGGAAGTATCTGCTTCATTGGGTGAAAGGAACAAGTTCATCCTATAAAACACTTAGAACAGTTTCTGGTACATATTAGTCACTCAATTAATGTTAGCCATTCCTATTGACTAGTGGTGCCCTTAGTGTTGGTGTTACTGATTGTGTTAAACTTAGTAATTTGGGCACCCAATCAAAAATGTATTACCTTATGAACAAACACGTAACTATCAACAAGTGAGTCTAAAAACCAAGGGAAGTAAAAATCATGATGAACAATATTAACTGGTGAATATAATAGAATCAGAGGTATGGAAGGGGAGTGGACTGATGATTCTCAGGGAAATGGGGAGTGGGGCAGGGCGGGAAGAGACTGAACATAAACTGCACCTATGGATGAGGACAATGGGGGATGGGGAAAGGGCAGAGAGTTGAATGGAAACTTGGTGGAGGGGAGCAATGGAGGGGGGGGAATGAGGAACATTTGTAATAATATGAACAATAAAGATTTATTTTTTTTTAAATGTATTACCTAATACCACCAACTATTTCTTATTTTCCGAAGTTCCAAACCTATCCTCCAAGCAACAGTCATTTGGTTGGGAGAATATCTTAAAAAAATAATATCAGTCCTTGAGGCATCAATGCTCTATGGTGTGGGAATTTTGTGGGGTGTCAGCTTGTGTGTGCATGCACTGACATGGCCTCAAACGACTATACTCAGCAAGCAACCCAAAGCTATGTGGCCTATCCCACCTAGCCTGGGCAGGGTTATTCCCAGGAGAACAATCAGCCTTATGGACAATAGTTATGGTGGCTATAGCCAGTCTGGGAACACTTCAGGCTATGTCCAGAGCACGTATGGTTCTTAGGGACAGACCTAGGACACAGGTTATGGCATTCAGTCAGCTCCCAGGAATATGGCTCACATGGTGGCTATGACAGTGGAAAGAGTTCTCAATCATTTTATGGGCAGTAGTCCAACCCTGGCTATGCCCAGCAGCCGGCTCCTAGCAGCACCTTGAGAAGTTACAGTAGCAATTCTCAGAGCAGCAACTTTGGGCAGCTCCCGAATGAAGGCTGTGGTCAGCAATCTAGCTATGGTGAGCAGCAGCCTAGCTATGGACAGCAGCAAAGCTCCTAGAATCCTCCTCATGGGTATGGACAGCAGGACCAGTACAACAGTAGCAGTGGCAGAGGGGGTGGTAGAGGTAACTGTGGCCAAGATCAGTTCTCCATGAGTGGTGGCGGCAGTGCTAAAATTTATGGCAATCAGGACCAAAGTGGTGGTGGTGGCAGTGGCTATGGGGGAGGCCACCAGCAAGACCGTGGGGGACAAGGCCATGGTAGTTACAACTGCAGCAGTGGTGGCTATGAACCCAGAGGTCTTGGAAGTGGCCATGGAGGCAGAGTGGCACGGGCAGAAGTGACCGTGGTGGTTTCAATAAATGTGGTGGCCCTCGGGACCAAGGATCTCGTTATGACTCTGAACAGGATAATTCAGACAACAACATCATCTTCATGCAAGTCCTGGATAAGAATGTTACAATTGAGTCCGTGGCTGATTACTTCAAGCAGAATGGTATTATTAAGACAAATAAGAAAACAGGACAGCCCATGATTAATCCGTACACAGACAGAGAAACGGGAAAGCTGAAGGGAGAGGCAAGGGTATCATTTGATGACCCACCTTCTGCTAAAGCAGCTATTGACTAGTTTGGTGGTAAAGAATTATGTGGGAATCTTATCAAGGTTTCATTTGCTACTCAGCGTGCAGATTTTAATCAAGGTGGTGGCAATGGTCATGGAGACCGAGGGCAAGGAGGACCCATGTGCTGTGGAGGTTATGTAGGTGGTGGTGGTGGTGGCCAAGGCCGTTTCCCAAATGGAGGTGGTGGTGGTGGAGGACAGCAGTGAGCTGGGGACTGGAAGTGTTCTGATCCTACATGTGAGAACATGAACGTCTCTTGGAGAAATGAATGCAACCAGTATAAGTCCCCTATATCAGATGAACCAGGAGGGGGGCTATGAGACTCTCTTATGGAGGTAGCTATGGAGATGATCATTGTTGAGGAAGCTATAATCAGGGTGGCTATGGAGGCCAAGGTGGGGACCGTGGGGGCATACAAGGGGGCTGGGGTGATGGGGACAGAGGTGGCTTTGGCCCTGGCAAAATGGACCCAAGGGGTGACAACAGACAGGATCGCAGGAAGAGGCCATATTAGCCTGCCTCCTGAAGTTCTGGAATAGCTTTACTTCTATACCCAGTGTGGCACTCATTATTTTGTAACTTTCCAACTCCTTGCCCACCCATTTTTTTTTTGTGTGTCGGACTATGTAATTGTAACTATATATCTGGTTCCTATTAAAAACCATCATTTTAGTTTTTAAAAATAATGATAAGATTCATTTTTAAGAATACAAAAATTGGAGAGCCCTGGCTGGTGTGGCTCATTTGGTTGGAGCAGTGTCTCATTCACAAAAAGGTGGCAGGTTTGATTCCTAGCCAGGGCAAATACCCAGGTTGTGGGTTTGGTCCCTGGTCTGAGCACTTATGGAAGGTAGCCGTACAATCTCTCTTTCTCTCTCTCTCTCTCTCTCTCTCTCTCTCTCTCTCTCTCTCTCTCTCCCTCAAAACAAGTAAAACCTTTTAAAATGATGGTAAATATAATTATTTCAATTTTCCTGAAGTCTGTCTGGCCTTATATTTATAACAATCGGTGTTCTTGGTTGTAAACAATAGAAACTGACTCTAGATGAATTAAGCAAACTTTTTAGCACTTCAAAAAATGAGTAGGATGGCAGATCAGGCTGATTGGATAATGAAACATTGTCAAATTGAAGAGGCATGGCAATGTGACCCTGGTGAGCCGAGTTCCCCAGGGGGCCGTGTGCCCATGGTGGGCCGTGTGTCCATGGTGGGCTGTGTGCCCCAGAGGAGTCGTGTGTCCCAGGGGGCCGTGTGCCTATGGTGAGCCGTGTGCCCCAGGGGGGCCGGGTGTCCCGGGAGAGCCCTGTACCCGAGGGGGTTGTGTGCCCCAGGTGAGCTGTGTGCCCAAGGGGGGCCGTGTGCCCCAGGAGAGCTGTATTCCCCAGGGGGCCATGTGTCCCAGGAGAGTTCTGTGCCCCAGGGGGGTGTGTGCCCTGGGAGAGGCCTGTGCCCCAAGGGGGCCATGTGCCCCAGGGCAACCATGTGCCCCAGGTGAGCTGTGTGCCCCAGGTGGCCCTTTGCCTGGGAGAGCCATGTGCCCCAGGAGGGGGTGTGTGCCCCGGGAGAGCCGTGTGCCGCAGGGGGGCCGGGTGTCCCAGGAGAGCCTTGTGCCCCAGGGGGCCATGTGCCCCGCGTGAGCCCTGTGCCCTGGGGTGAGCCGAGTTCCCCAGGGGGCCTTGTGCCCTGTGTGAGCCATGTTCCACAGGGGGCCAGGTGTCCTGGTAGAGTCTTGTGCCCCAGGGGGCCGTGTGTCCCAGGTGAGCTGTATGCCCCAGGGGGGCGGTGTGTCCTGGGTGAGCCGTGTGACCCAAGGAGCCTTGTGCCCTGGGAGAGCCGTATGCCCCAGGGGGCCATGTGCCCCTGGTTAGCTGTGTGCCCCAAGGGGGCCGTGTGCCCCATTAGAGCTGTGTGCCCCTGGGGGCCGGGTGTCCCGGGAGAGCCGTGTGCCCCAGTGGGGAGTGTGCCCCCGGTGAGCCGTGTGCTTGAGGGGGCCATGTGCCCTGAGCGAGCCGTGTGCCCCAGGGAGGCCGTGTCCCAGGAGAGCTGTGTTCCCCAGGGGGTGGAGAGCCCTGGGAGAGCCCTGTGCCCCAACGGGGCCCTGTGCCCCAGGGCAACCATGTGCCCGTGGTGAGCCATGTGCCTGAGGGGGCCGTTTGACTGGGAGAGCCGTGTGCCCCAAGGAGGCCGGGTGTCCCAGGGGAGCCTTGTGCCCAAGGTGGCCATGTGCCTCGGGTGAGCCCTGTGCGCTAGGGGGCCTTGTGCCCTGGGTGAGCTGTCTTGCCCAGGGGGCCATGTGCCCCAGGTGAGCTGTGTGTCCCAGGGGGGCCGTGTGCCCCGGGAGAGCTTTGTGGCCCAGGGGGCCGTGTGCTCTGGGAGAGCCGTGTGCTTCAGGGAGGCCATGTGTCCTGGGAGAGATGTGTGCCCCTGGGGGCCGTGTGTCCCAGGAGAGCCTTATGCCCCAGGGGGCCATGTGCCCTAGGAGAGCTGTGTGCCCAGGGGGCCGTGTGCCCTGGGAGAAACCTGTGCCCCAAGGGGGCCATGTGCCCCAGGGGAGCCGTGTACCCCAGGGGGCTGTGTGCCCCTGGAGAGCCTTGTGTCCCAGGGGGCCGTGTGCCCTGGGTGAGCTGTGTGCCCTAGGTGGGCCGGGTGCCCTGGGTGAGCCGTGGGCCCCAGGGGGCCGTTTGTGTGGAAGAGCCGTGTGCCCCATGGGTCCATGTTCCCGGGTGAGCCGTGTGCCCTGGGTGAAGCATGTGACCCAGGGGGCTGTGTGCCTCTGGAGAGCCGTGTACACCATGGGGCCATGTGCGTTGGTTGATCCATGTGCCCCGAGGGGGCCGTGTGCCCTGAGTGAGCCATGTGCTCCAGGGAGGTTGTGTGTCCCAGGAGAGTTATGTGCCCCAAGGGGGCCATGTGCCCCAGAGCAACCATATGCCCCGGGTGAACCGTGTGCCCCAGGGGGGCCGTGTGCCCCAGGTGAGTGTGTGCCCCTGGAGAGTGATGTGACCCAGGGGGCCTTTTGCCCCGAAGAGCCGTGTGCTCTGGGTGAGCTGTGTCCCCCAGGGGGCGGGGCGTGTGCCCCGGGTTAGCTGTGTGCCCCAGACAGGCCGTGTGCCCTGAGTGAGCCATGTGCTCCAGGGAGGCTGTGTGTCCCAGGAGAGTTATGTGCCCCAGGTGACCATGTGCCCTGGGAGAGCCCTATGCCCCAAGCGGGCCATGAGCCCCAGGTCAACCATGTGCCCCGGGTGAGCCGTGTGCCACAGGGGGGCTGGGTGTCCCAGGAGAGCCTCATGGACGAGGAGGCCATGTGCCCCAGATCAGCCGTCTGCGCCAGGGAGCCATGTGCGGTGGGAGAGCCGTGTGCCCCAGGGGCCTGTTTTCCCCGGGTGAGCCTGAGGCCCGGGTGAGCCATGTGACCCAGGGGGCTGTGTGCCTCTGGAGAGCCGTGTGCACAATGGGGCCTTGTCCACCGGGTGAGCGGTGTGCCCTGGGTTAGTTGTGTGCCCCAGAGGGGCGTATGCCTCGGGAGAGCTGTACGCCCAAGGGGGCCGTGTGCCCCGGGTTAGCCGTGTGTACCGGGAGAGCTGTGTGCCACTGGGGGCTGGGTGTCCCTGGAAAGCCCTGTGCCCCAGGGGGCCTTGTGCCCCAGGTGAGCCGTGTGCCCTGGGTTAGCTGTGTGCCCCGGGGGGGTGGGGCGTGCGCCCCAGGAGAGCTGTACTCCCAAGCGGGCCATGTGCCCTGGGTTAGCTGTATGCCCCGAGTGCTCCATGGGGCCGTGTGCACCGGGTGAGGCGTGTTCCCTAGGGAGGCCGGGTGTCCCAGGAGAGCTGCGTGCCCGAGGGAGCCGGGTGCCCTGTTTGGGCTGTGTACTCCAGGGAGGTCGTGTGCCCCGGGAGAGCCATACGCCCCAGGGGACCATGTGCCCCAGGTGAGCTGTGTGCCCCAGGGAGGCCGTGTGTCCCAGGAGAACTATGTGTCCCAGGGGGCCGTGTGCCCTGGGATAGACCTGTGCCTAAGGGGGCTGTGTGCCCCAGGGTAATCATGTGCCCCGGGTTAGCCATGTGCCACAGGGAGCCGTTTGCCTGGGAGAGCCATGTGCTTCAGGGGGTGGGCGTATGCCCCAGGAGAGCAGTGTTCCCTAGTGGGGCTGGGTGTCCCGGAACAGCCTTGTGCCCAAGGGGGCCATATACCCCGGGTGAGCCATCTTCCCCATGGGGCTGTGTGCCTCTGGAGAGCCGTGTGCCACATGGGGCCTGGTGCACCGGGTGAGCCGTGTGCCCGAGGGGGGCGTGTGCCCCGAGAGAGCCGTGTGACCCAGGGAGGCCGTGTGTACCGGGAGAGCTGTGTGCCTCTGGGAGCTTGGTATCCCTTGAGAGCTGTGTGCCCCAGGGGCTGTGTGCCCCTGGAGATCCGTGTGACCCAGGGGGCCTTGTGCCCTGGGAGAGCCGTACGCCCTGGATGAGCTGCGTGCCCCAGGAGGGCCATGTGCCCTGGGAGGTCCGTATGCCCCAGGGGGCCATGTGCCTCAGGTTAGCTGTGTTCCCCAGGGGTTCCGTGTGTCCCAGGTGAGCCGTGTGCCCCAGGGGGCTGTGTCCTTTTGGAGAGCCGTGTGCCCCAGGGGCCTGGGTGTCCCGGGAGAGCCGTGTGCCCGAGGGGGCCGTGCACCCCGTGTGGGCTGTGTGCTCCAGGGGGGTGGTGTGCCCTGGGAGAGTCATGTGCCCCAGGGGTCCATGTGCCCCAGGTGAGCTGTGTGCCCAAGGGGGGGGGGGGCATGTGCCATGGGAGAGGCATGGGCTCCAGGGGAGCGGGTTTCCCAGGGGAGCCTTGTGCCAGAGGGGTCCATGTGCCCTGGGTGAGCCCTGTACCCCAGGGGACCTTGTGTCCCAGGAGAGCTGTGTGCCCCAGGGGGCTGTGTGCCCCTGGAGAGCCGTGTGACCCAGGGGGCCGTGTTCCCCAGGAGAGCCGTGTGATCTGGGTGAGCTCTTTGTCCCAGGGAGGGCATGTGGCCCAGGAGAGCTGTATGCCCCAGGTGGCCATGTGCCCCGAGTTAGCTGTGTTCCCCAGAGGGGCAGTGTGCCCCGGGTGAGCTATATGCCCCAGGGGGCCATGTGGCCCTGGTAAGCCATGTGCCCTAGGCGGCTTTGTGCCTCTGGAGAGCCATGTGCCCCAGGGGGCCTTGTGCCCCAGGAGAGCATTGTGCTCTGGATGAGCTGTGTGCCCCATGAGGGCCATGTGCCCCGGGAGGTCCGTATGCCCCAGGGGACCATTTGCCTCAGGTTCGCTGTGTGGGCCAGCGGTGCTGTGTGCCCCGGGTGAGCTGCGTGCCACTACAGGCCATATGCCCCAGGTTAGCCGAGTGCCTCAGGGGGGCCGTGTGCCCAGGGAGATTGTGTTACCCAGGGGGCCGTGTGACCAGGGAGAGCCATGTGATACAGGGGGCCATATGCCCCAAGAGAGCCCTGTGCTTCAGGGAGGCTGTGTGTCCCAGGAGAGCTGTGTGCCCCAGGGTACTGTGTGCCCTAGGAAAGCCCTGTGCCCCAAGGGGGCCGTGTGCCCCAGGGCAACCATGTGCCCTGGTGAGACGTGTGCCCCAGGGGGCCGTTTGTCAGGGAGAGCTGTGTGTCCCAGGGGGGGGGGCTGTGCCCCAGGAGAGCCGTGTGCCCCAGGGGTGCCGGGTATCCCTGGAGAGCCTTGTGCCCGAGGAGGCCATGTGCCCCGGGTGAGCCCTGTTCCCCAGGGGGCCTTGTGCCCCTGGTGAGCCATCTGCCCCAGGGGGCTGTGTGCTGCGGTAGAGCCGTGGTCCCCAGGGATCCGTGTGGGCCGAGTGAGCCATGTGCCCTGGGTGAGCCATGTGACCAAGGGGGTTGTGTGCCTCTGAAGAGCCATGTTCCGCATGGGGCTGTGTGCGCCAGGTGAGCCGTGTGCCCGAGCAGTCCGAGTGCCCTGGCAGTGATGTGTTTCCCAGGGGGCCGAGTGCCCCGGGTGAGCGGTGTGACCCAGGGGGCTGTGTGCCCCCTTTGAGAGGTGTGCCACAGGAAGCCATGTGCCCCGGGTGAGTCGTGTGCCCCGGGGAGGCTGTGTGTCCCAGGAGAGCTGTGTGCCCAAGGGGTCCGTGTGCCCTGGGAGAGACCTGTGCCCCAAGGAGGCCGTGTGCCCCAGGGCAACCATGTGCCCCCGGTGAGCCATGTGCCCCAAGGGTCCGTGATCCCCAGGTGAGCGTCTGCCCTGGGTGAGCCATGTGACCCAGGGGGCTGTGTGCCTCTGGAGAGCCCTGTACCCCATGGGGCTGTGTGCTTTGGGTGAGCTATGTGCCCCAGGGGGGGTGTTTGCACCAGGAGAGCTGTATGCCCCAGGGAGGCTGTGTGACCCAGGATAGCTCTGTGCCCCAGGGGGCCATGTGCCCTGGGAGAGACCTGTGCCCCAAGGAGGTTGAGTGCCCCAGGGCAACCATGTGCCCCGGGAGAGCTGTGTGTCCCTGGGGGGACGGGGGACGGGTATCCCGGGAGAGCCTTGTGCCCGAGGGAGCCATGTGCCCCCGGTGAGCCGTCTGCCCCAGGGGGCCATGTGCTGCGGTAGAGCCGTGGGCCCCAGGGGTCCATGTGGGCCGGGTGAGCCGTGTGCCCCGGGTGAGCCATGTGACCAAGGAGGTTGTGTGCCTCTGAAGAGCCATGTTCCGTATGGGGCTGTGTGTCCCAGGGGGCCGTGTGCCCCGGGTGAGCTGTGTAACCCAGGGGAGCCGTGTGCCCGGGGTGAGCTGTGTTTCCTGGGTGAGCCGTGTACCCTAGGAGGCCGTGTGACCCTGGTGAGCCGTGTACCACAAGGAGCCATGTGCCCTGGGTGAGCCATGTGCCACAGAGGGGCCGGGTGTTCCAGGAGAGCCTTGTTCCCCAGGGGGCTGTGTGTCCCGGGTGAGCCCTGTGCCCCAGGGGGCCTTATTCCCCAGGTGAGTCGTGTTCCCCAGGGGGCCATGTGCCCCAGGTGAGCTGGGTACCCCAGGTGTGTGTGCCCCTGGAGAGCCGTGTCCCCCTGATGAGCCTTGTGCTCCAGGGGGTCGTGTGCCGCGGGTGAGTCGTGTGTTCCAGGTCGGCCTTATGCCCCAGGAGAGCTGTGTGCCCCAGGGGGCCCTGTGCCCCAAGTGAGCCATGTGCCCCAGGTAGGCCATGTGTTCCAGGAGAGCTGTTTGCCCCAGGGGACCGTGTGCTCTGGTGGAGCCCTGTGCCCCAAGGGGGCCATGAGCCCCAGGTCAACCATGTGCCCCGGGTGAACCATGTGCACTAGGGGGCCGTTTGTCTGGGAGAGCCGTGTTCCCCAGGGGGGGTGTGCCCCGGGAGAGCCGTGTGCCCTGGGTGAGCCATGTGACCCAGGGGGCTGTGTGCCTCTGGAGTGCCGTGTTCCCCATGGGGCCTGGTGTCCCAGGTGAGCCATGTGCCCCAGGGGGGCCTGGTGTCCCGGGAGAGCCATGTTGCAGAGGGGGCCGTGTTCCCTGGGTGAGCTGTGTGCCCCAGGTAAGCCGTGTGGCCGAGGGGGCCATGTGCCCCAAGAGAGCCGTGTGCCCCAGGGAGGCTGTGTGTCCCAGGAGAGCTGTGTGCCACTGGGGGCTTGGTGTCCCTGGAGAGCCCTGTGCCCCAGGGGCTGTATTCCCATGGTGAGCCATGTGCGCCAGGGGGCCAAGTGCCACGGCAGAGTTGTGTGCCCCAGGGGGCCATGTGCCCCAGGTGAGCCATGTGCCCCAGGGTGTTGTGTGCCTCTGGAGAGCAGTGTGCCCCATGGGGCCGTGTGCTCTGAGTGAGCTGTGTGTCCCACGGAGGCCGTGTGTCCCAGGATAGCTGTGTGCCCCAGGGGGCCATTTGCCCCGGGTGAGCCGTGTGCACCAGGGGGCCATGTGACCCCAGTGAGCCGTATACCACAGGTAGCCATGTGCCCTGGGTGAGCCATGTGCCACAGGGGCCCGGGTGTCCCGGGAAAGTCTTGTGCCCCAGGGGGCCGTGTGTCCTGGGTGAGCTCTGTGCCCCAGGGGGCCTTATTCCCCAGGTGAGCCGTGTGCCCCAGGGAGGCCTTGTGCCCCGGGTGAGCCCTGTGCCCCAGGGGCCTGTGTGACTCTCGAGATTCGTGTGACCCAGGGGGACTTATGCCCCGGGAGAGCCATGTGCCCTGGATGAGCTGTGTGCCCCAGGGGGCCATTGCCCTGGGAGAGCCGTATGCCCCAGGGGGACATGTGCCCCAGGTTAGCTGTGTGCCCCAGGGGTTCTGTGTGTCCCGGGTGAACCGTGTGCCCCAGGGGGCACTGTGGCTCGGGTGAGCCGAGTGCCACAGTGGGCCTTGTGCCCCGGGAGAGCCATGTGCTTCAGGGAGGCCGTGTGTCCCAGGAGAGCTGTGTGCCCCCGGCTACCATGTGCCCTAGGAGAGCCCTCTGCCCCAAGGGGGCCTTGTGCCCCAGGGCAACCATGTGCCCCGGGTGAGACGTGTGCCCCAGGGGGCCGTTTTTCTGGGAGAGTTGTGTGTCCCGGGGGGGGGGTCGCGTGTGCCCCGGGAGAGCTGTGTGCCCCAGGGGGGCCAGGTGTCCCGGGAGAGCCCTGTGCCCGAGGCGGCCATGTGCCCTGGGTGAGCCCTGTGCCCCAGGGGTCCGTGTGCACCAGGTGAGCTGTGTGCCCCGGGTGAGCCATGTGACCCAGGGTGCTGTGTGCCTCTGGAGAGCTGTGTGCCCCATGGGTCGTTGGATAGTGGAATTACACCTATACACATGCAGACTTATAGACTCTGTGTGTGTCTGCCTGTCTGTCTGTGTGTGTCTGTCTGTGCATCTGTGTATCTGTGAGCCTGCAAATACACACAAACACAAGGAGATAGGGGAAATTTGTCTTTGACACCTTACTGCCTGCCACTTAGTTGGTGATTTTCCCATTTTATTTTGTTATCTTATTCCAAGGCTACACATGCCCCCATATTTTTCTTAGACTACAAAGGATGCCTGCTGTGTACCCTATGAAGCTGAACTCTCTATTTCCACCCCTACTCACCACTTCTCTTTTAGGTGTCAATGGATATGAATGGGTTAATATGATTAAAAACAACCTACTATTGCTTTAGCAAACCACTGAGTTTCCTAGGCAACATAATACCTTGACTTCTCCTGCTTCTTCCTGTTTCTAAAAACCCCTATGGAAGGAATGGTGAAAATATTAACCTTGGCCAGCATTCAAACCTCTACTCTACCCCTCCCCATCCTCACTCTTCTCCTCTAGCAGTTGACCTTGGAAGTGAGATAGGAGATGATGAAATCCAAATCTCCTGCATTTTCAACCTCTAAGCATATCCTGGCTATGTACCATAGCCTGAGTCTATTACAGCTTTCAAAGAAAAAAACAAATCAAACTAAGAAATCCAAATTCCCGCTGTCTTCCACACACCCTCCCTTTAGTTGAGGTTCTCAAGCTTATTATGAGAGCTACATTGCTCAGCTCTCACATCCCACTCACTCCCTAGGCCACTGGAACAAGGCTTCAGCCCTTCTGCCACACCAAAAGGACTCTGGCATAGGTAACCCAGGACTTCCAAGTAGTCTAGTCCAATTTAGTCTTCAGTGTTCACTTTCTAGATTTCTCTGCAGTGCTCAACAGTGTGAACCTCTCCCTCCTGGAAACCCTCTCCTCACATTGTTTCTGTCAGACCACACTCTTCTAGTCATCTTTCTCTAGATGGAGAATTTTTATTTTCAATATTCTCAGCGGATTCCTCTTCCTCCACCAACCCTTAAGATTCCGTTAATCTTTCCCCAAGATTCTATCTTGGCCCTCTTTTTCTCTCTACAACTGGCTAATAATCTATAGATGCCAGGCAAGTAATATGAATGAGTAATGCAAAGATAGTGGATGTTCCTCCAGATTTTTTTAAAAAAATAGTAACCCTCTTCTTTTTCATTTTCCACTTTCAAAAGGGTGATGGGTATTAAAAAAACATTTGACTATCCTCATTAATATTAACACAAACAGAGAAAATATGATAAAAGACAACTGATATTTGGTCTCAGCATTGGAGGATACAGTAGGGAGAAGAGGGCTTCCTTTAGGTGTGCCCTTTGAAGGAGGCAGCTGCTAATCAGCTGTGGCCAGTTGTTGACACACATGGCTCTAATACTTTTAAGGTAATTCAGAAATAAGGGCCTTACAAAAATCTGTTGGCTAAATATTTACATCTAATGTTTTTAAAATGAACCTCATGTGAGGCTCAGATAAACAATCATTGGAATTGGCTCTTGTCAGCAAGGCCAACAATTTTCAACCTTGGATTAGCACATTGTGCAATAAGCCTTGGTGAGACCTCTCTGTCCTAATTTCTCCCTGGTGATCTACTTTAAAGCCAGTGATTTCACTCAGAGACTGATATCTCTCCTGTTTACCATTTTAGCCTGGAAGTCTATCCTGAATTCCAAGCCCAAATATCCAACTGGATAGCTCCAGCAAAATATTCATTATGTCTGTCCTTTTCAAACATGAATGTGCATGTAACTCATATGGGGGTCTAGTTAAAATGGAGATTCTAATTCAGTAGGTCTGGGATGCTGCCCAAGATCTTGTATTTCTAACAAGCTCCCAGTTGATGCCCAGACTGCTGATGCATGGGCTACACTTCAAGACACAACCCCCATATAAATACAAGGTCCTTTCTGCAAGTTTTCCCTTCCCACTTTTTAACTCCTTTTGGTTGATAATACACCATTTATAAAATGGATGTGGCGGGAATGGGAGAAGTAGAGGAGGAAACCTAAGCCCTATCCCATCCAACCCCTTATCTTAATTATCCCTGCCTTTAGGCCCTCACTATCACAATATTGAACTAGGCCCTCATTTTCCCTTGCAGTAGGCCTTCTCATTGGTGCCACCTCTCCAATGTGCCCTCAATGCTCCTACCACCATGATACTTTTATTTATTTTTAAAATATATTTTTATTGATTTCAGAGAGGAAGGGAGAAAGATAGCAACATCAATGCTGAGAGGGAATCATTGATCAGCTGCTTCCTGAACACCCCCCACTAGGGACTGAGTCCAAAACCCAGGTATGTGCCCCATGACCTCCTGGTTCATAGGTGGATGTTCAACCACTGAGCCACAACAGCTGGGCCCAGAATGATACTATTAAAAAGCCAAAATGTCATGTAAAGTCTGGACTCTGGTCTTGAATCCCAGCTCTGCCTCTTTCTAACTGGGTGACTTTGGGCAAGTAGCTTAAACTCTCTGTGTATGTTTCCTCACCTATAAAAAGAGAATAATAAAACCTAACTCACTGTGAGATAAGTGAGGCAATATACATAAAGTGTTTGTAGCACTCAGTAAATACACAGTAACTGTGATACTGGTCATATCACTCCTAGCTGCAGGATAGAGTATTGGGATTAAGGAGGAAGCAGAAACATAAAGATGGACCTGTAGGCTGAGGACAGATCATAGAAGGTTAGAGTCCTGGGTTAGATTCCCTGGGAAAGCAGACTCTGTGATGGATGTCAGTATATAGGAAGTTTATTGGAGAAGACTCTTGGAATCTACATCTGAAAGGGAAGGGAAGAAAGCAGTATATGGCAGATTGGGAGGTTGAACTGCAGTGCAATAACAACACAGCTCAGCCAAAACCAGTTTGGCTCAATGGTAGAGCGTAGGTCTGCAGACTGAAAGGTCCCGGGTTCGATTCCGGTCAAGGGCATGTACATTGGTTGAGGGCACATCCCCGGTAGGGGGTGTGCAAGAGGCAGCTGGTTGATGTTTCTCTCATCACATTTCTAGCTATCTCTCTCCCTTCCTCTCTGTAAAATATCAATAAAATATATATTTTTTAAAAATCCAACAGGGAGTTTTGAGGCTGAGCTTGTCCCACAGAGTTGTTCTTAGTCAGGGCAATGGGGACAGACCTTTATGTCCTTGTATGGACCATTCATTGCCTGCAGGTTGCCTTGAGAAGGAGGTATGACATTAAGCTCTCTTCAGCCCATGCAATCTCAGGAAGAATATTCTTGGTTGCAAGCTCTCAACCACTAACATTTTCAGCAGTCGGGGAGCAGGGGAAATGAGTGAGTGCTTGGGTCTAGTAGTCCACTACAGTGATAAACCATGTTAAAAACTCTGGACTTGCCGAAACCGGTTTGGCTCAGTGGTAGAGCGTCGGTCTGCGGACTGCAGGGTCCCGGGTTCGATTCCGGTCAAGGGCATGTACATTGGTTGTGGGCACATCCCAAGTGGGGGGTGTGCAAGAGGCAGCTGGTCGATGTTTCTCTCTCATTGACATTTCTAGCTCTCTATTTCTCTTCCTTCCTCTCTGTAAAATATCAATAAAATATATATTTTTTAAAAACTCTGGACTTGATTTAATTGACAATGTGGAGTTATTAAAGGGTCTCCCCAGAATGGGGCATGCTGTTTGGCATCTCAGTGCCTTTGGTCAGATTGTTTTCTATACCTCTGTATTTCTTACCTAGATTGGAATCACTTGGGCTGCTTGTGCACTTGCTGGAACTGGAAATAAAATAGCCTAATAGTGAACAGCCAAGAGTTTTAGTGGTTGGAATAATTAAGGTCTGGTCTCCTAGCAAGTTTATTATAATACAATATTGTTGTCTATATTCACTATACTGTGCCTAGTCTCTAGGGCTAATTTAATATTTATTGCAAGTTCATACCTTTAAACAACATATGTTCTGTTTCCCCAATTCCACCCATGAGTGAGATCATACAGTATTTGTCTTTCTCTGACTGACTTATCTCACTTAGCATAGATCCATGACATTAATAAGTGCTCAAACAATGACACCTATTACTACAGATGAAGATTCTCAGGCTTTGCTTTAGACTTAATGCATTAGAATCTTTGGGGGCTGATCCCTAGGAATAGACATTTTAGTAAGTACTCCCTCTCCCCACCCCAATTATTTTGATATTCACCAAAGTTTGAAAAACATTGGTTTCCCTAGAAAACTCATCCCTTCTTTGTCTACCTGGTGAACATTTTAAAGACTCAGCTCAGTCACCTCCTGCGTGAACCTTCCTAAATCAGACTTCCCATGTTTCCTTTTCCTACCTTCTCTTGACAACCTTCAAACCTCAACTGCTGGAAAACAAATTAGTTTCACTTAAAAAAGAGATGTTGACAGGAAGCCAGGAAGGCTGGTCAACAACCTTAATTGTTCTAACCTTTAGTTGAGACATTGTTAAGCTGAAGCAGCCTCCACCTTATTTTGTCCCTTGTAAATTTCTGTTATTTTCCTGCTTGTAAATTTCTGTTTATGTTGCCTAAGATGTTTTCCCCAAAGCCTCAATGAAAGGGGATGGCAGGGCCAGAGCAGGAGTAGTTCTCCCACTGGAGTTGGACTACCGCCTGGCCCCCCATATCGCCAAGTTGAATTTCTTCAAGTCTCTTCATTTGTGTGCGGCCCTTCTCCAGAACCTGAACCCTGAATTGGAACTCTTTCTACGCCGGTCGTGAAAGAGAGTCTTATACACTCAACCACAATTACCTTTTGATTGTCTAATACCTCTTGCTAGATGGTGAGCTCCTTCCTTAAGGGACAAGACTTTGCATCCCTAGCATCTGCCACAGAGCATAGCTTAGAACAGGATTCAATAGAGGATGGTCACGTGGATTTGAATGGAGAGCCCCCTCTTGAGTCTCATTACCAAGAATTATCTACTCTAGTTTCTGAAATTGAAAATATGGAATTCATATACTTTTATTACTAAAGACATGGCAATTTTACATTTTTTAAATACTTTAAATTTTCTTGCCGAAACCGGTTTGGCTCAGTGGTAGAGCATCGGTCTGCGGACTGAAAGGTCCCTGGTTCCATTCCGGTCAAAGGCATGTACCTTGGTTGGGGGCACGTCCCCAGTAGGGGGTGTGCAAGAGGCAGCTGGTCGATGTTTCTCTCTCATTGACGTTTCTAGCTCTCTCTCTCTCCCTTCCTCTCTGTAAAATATCAATAAAATATATTTAATTTTTTTTTCTTTTTAGAGAGAGAAGAAGGGACAGAGAGAGAGAGAGAAAGATAAACATTAATGTGAGAGCACCCCCATTACCAGAGATGGAACCAAAAACCTGGGCATGTGCCCTGAATGGGAATTGAAATGGCATCGAAATGGACACCCAACCAACTGAACCACAACAGCTAGGGCAGCAACTTTAGAGATTTGTTTTTTTAAATATATTTTAAAGATTTGAACTCTCTTTAGCTATATGTCCTTCAGATTTTTTCTGTGCATGTGTATTTAAAATAATGGGTTTTCATATTCAAATCAAGTCCACAAATATTTATTGAGCACTATTCTAAGTAGAGGGGGATACAGCTATGAGAGAAACAGACAAAAAAATATCTGTTCTCTTGTAGCTTATATTCAAGTTGGAGGAGATAACCCAAAGGTGAGTAAATGATATTGTATATTAGGAAGCAGTAACTGTGATAGCAAAAGACAAAGCCAGGGAAATGGATGGAGAGTTGAAGGAGTGTGTTTTGAGATTTGAAAGCAGTGAAGAAATGATCCATGAGGATATTCGGGGAAGAGCATTCCAGCAAAAGGAATCAAAGACACAGATGAATTGGAATGTGCCTGATTGTTTGAGGACCAGCAAGGAGGTCACTGTGGCTGGAGTAGAGTGAGGAAGGAAGGAAGTGGGAAACAGAGGCCCTAAATTCCTAAGGTAAGGGTAGGGAGGGGCAGTACAAATTCTGTAGAGCCTTGCAGGCCACTATAAGGACTTTGGGCTCTTACTCTGAGTGAGATGGGAACATTTTTGTATACTTACATTGCTTTCAGTTTTTTGTTGCTATATATTATGTTTTGTGGTTTTTCCATACAAATCTGAGTACTTCACTAGGAAAAAGTTCTAGAAGTTAGATTCCTTGGTCACAGGTTACGAATCATTTGAAGCTCTTGATATATATTGCTAAAAGCATTTTCTAAAAGTTCTATATCCACGTACAATATACTTTAACTCAACAAATATTTACTAATCACCAAATACATAGCAGACATGGTCTGAGGGCTTAAATACATTGGTGAACAGAATGAATCTTTCATTCTAGAAATTTTACTCTCAGTAGCATTTTGTCAGGGTGCTCTTCCTGCTACTTGCTTGCCAACATCGAGTATTACCATTCTTAAAAAGCTTTAAGAAACAAAAGGCCAAAAAATATTCCATTGATATGAATAATGACAAATGGCATGTTGTTAATATGTTCCTTTGGATTTATTTGATTACTGGTGAGGTTTAATTATTTCCCACACTTTCTAGCTAATCAGCCAATTGGCTTATTTCTCTTTAAAAACCCTTAAAAACCTTTGAATATAATTTAAAGGAGGCAGGAAGTTCAAAAACATTAGAAGACTTAACATATATCTTGGGAAATAAGTAATCCTCAGGTCAAGTACATAGGCTTTGCAAATTGATTTGAAGCTGAAGAGCATGTAAAACGCAACTCTCATGTTCTGAAGGACCTGTCAGGAGCACCTTGCTCACTTCCAGAGCACTTGAGAACTGCCAATCTGGAAGAGACCTCTCCATCCCATGTAATGACATAAGGCAGAATGGTGGGATGCTTTTCTGCGTAAATCTCAGCATCCCAGTGTTACCTAAGAGCCCACTTTCTTTAATGTCAAATCTGGTTTGAAAGCAATTATATTTTCAAGCTGCATCACTTCTTGAGGTTTTAAATTGCAGACATTTTCTGCCTTCCGTGTGAAGTGGGACATCCTTTTCTCTTACCCCTCCAGGGGACTACAGACTGTAGCGAATGGACTCTGGGCTGTGGTAAATGAAAATTATAAATCTCTCCAGTCTGCTATAAAAAGATTTCCTCTTTTTAAAAAATTGAGATATAATTTTAAGTGACATGTAACATTGTGAAAGTTTAAGGTGTACAACCTACTGATTTAATAAATTTATATTGCAATATGGTTGGCATTGTAGTCAGCTAACACCTCTGTCAGTGTTACATAATTATTTCTTCTACTGGTGGGAGCAATTTAGATATAATCTCTTAGCACTTTTAATATTCATAATAGTTTTGTTGTCTATATTCACTGTACCACATATTAGAGCTCCAGGACTTATTTATCTATTAGTTGAAAGTTTGTACCCTTAAATAACATCTTTCCAGTTCTCCCACCCCTTATCTCCTGGTAACCACCATTCCATTCTGTGGTCTTTTTTCCTGTTCTTTTAAAAAAATATTTTATTGATTTCAGAGAGAGTAAGGGAGAGGGAGAGGGAGAGACAAATAGAAACATCAATGATGAGAATCATTGATTGACTGCCTCCTGCATGCCCCACATTGGGGATCAAGCCTGCAACCTGGGCATGTGCCCTGACAAAGAATCGAACTGGTTCATAGGTGGATGCTCAACTACTGAACCATGCCTGCCCACTCTGTGGTCTTTTGAGTTGTTATTGTTGATGTTATTAGATTCTACATATAAGAAATATCACATAGTATTTGTCTTTTTCTGTCTCCCACTTTTAATAGTGGTTGCATTTGAGAAGAGAGAATCAAGGGTGGGCAGAGGGGCTTTAATTTGTATTTTGTATCTTTCAAGGGTCTGAATTTTACTACCTTAGGAATAAATGAGTATGACTTTTAAAAATTCCAAAAGGGGTTATATGGGTGGGAGCTAATGTCTTGTTCTACTTCTTTTTTTACTTTGTGTCTCTCTTTGTTAGAATAAAAACTGATAATTGTTCATTATTTTGAGAATTTCCCAATTTGATGAAACAAAAATGAGAGAGAGAGAGAGAGAGAGAGAGAGAGAGAGAGAAGGATCTGCAGGAATATAAACTAAACTGCTAATGTGTGGGCCAGATTTAAAGATTGTTTGGGGAGTGGGAGAGGGATATGAGTTTCATACTTTATACACATATGTATTGTTTAAGTTTGTTATAATTGTGAACGAAAAGAGCCACATGCTGACCTGATAAGGTCAGGGAAGGCCTGTGAGGCAGTCTTGCAGACTCAGAGACCTAAAGTAACCACAAAAAGATGGTTTAAAAATCAAATATCTTACTTCCAACGGGTTATAGTGGGCAGTCATTTTCTTGGCCAATGTTTTCCCAGACAAAGATCAGCTTTGATCTTTACTGAGCCCATCTGCCTTCCTGCCTCTAAGATAACCTATCTGTGAGATGTCTGAGTAACTTGTAACTTACCTTTTTTTCTGGAGCCCCTGGGGTGCAACCAAATGAGGTAGGCGCCAGGACAGATGCCTCAAATTCCTTCGTTATCATGTTAATTGTTCCTGCACTCACCTAAGTAAGCGTCCATCATTTTACTTTTTATCCAATCCCAGGGGTTTCCCACAGGCTGGCTTTCTCCCTCCTCCTTACTCCATCACCAATGAATTTCATGTAACCCACCTATGTCCCTCCTTTGATGGCAATGTATAAATACAGAAGTGTAACCAGCCAATCTCCAGAGCATTATCTCAGTCCCTTAAGGTTCTGCTTCCCGGCAATTGTCGACAGCTTGGCTCAAATAAACTCACAAAAATTATTTACAGGTTTCAATGGTTTGTTTTTGTTTGTTTTTTTCATTAACATAATGAACAGGTATTACCATTCTATAGTTTTTCAGAAAAAAAATAATAAACTATTCCCCCCTGAAGTTAAAAGTGACATATGCTCATTGTAGAAAATGTAGAAAAGTAGAAAGAAGAAATTAACAATCACAACAGTTAGCATTTGAGCATGTTTCCTTTTAGGCTTCCTTCTATGAACTTTTTTTTACATAGCTGAGTTTATACTGTACATAGTTTTGTATCCTGCTTTGCTCTTTTAAGATTAAAAAGTAATTCTTCCCTGTCATAATATTTGGATGACTGATCATATGCCATTTTATGGTTTTGTCACAATTCAAGCCAATTAATTACCCATTTCTTAAAGTTGAACATTCAGGTTCTTTCCAGTTTTTCCATATTAAAAGTGATTGTCTGGTGAGCATCTTAGTCACGTAATCTTTGTTGCATTTCTGAATATTTCCTTGGACTGGATTCCTTGAGGTGGAATCACTGGATCAAAGAATAGCTTTCTAATGGATAAAAAATATTTTCATGGATAAAAAAAGTTATACTAATTTTCATTCGCCCCAATAGTGTGACAAGAATATCACCACTCTCTTGCCAGCATTGTGTATCTTCCTTGTTTTTCTTTTATCTCACCTGTGGGAAAGTTGTAGGTGACAGTGGTATCTCCATTTTTCATTGCTGGCGAGACTAAACATTTCTCATATGCTTATTCACTATTGTTATCCCCTCTCTGGGAACTACTTATTTCTATTTTTGCCCATTTATTGACTAGAATCTCTTGGATTTTTTTTATCAATTAAAATGAGTTCTTAAAAGAGATCTACATTTTGTCATATTGATTGCAAACAAAAATATTTTTCACAAGTTTGTTGGTTTGTAAAATTGTCTTGCCCATGCAGGGTGTATTTTTTAAAAAGATCCTAAGTGCAGCATTGAGTTTGAGTCTGTTTCCCTTTGATTAAATTGAAGAGCTTTTAAAAATAGATTTTTATTGCTTTTAGAGAGGAAGGGAGAGATGGAACATCAATGATAAGAGAGCATGCATGCCCCCAACCTGGGAATCAAGCCCACAACTCAGGCCTGTGCCCTGACAGAGAATCCAAATGTCACCTCCGGGTTAATGGGTTAACACTCAACCACTGAGCATGCTGGCTGAGCTAATTAAGTTGCAAAGTTTTGACAAAAGATCTGAGAGTCATTTCAAGATCATCCTAAATTTAGATCTGGGGATGGGGGTGGGGAGGATGAATGGGGCCGATTTAGAGATCCTTAAATCCACATGAAATTTTAAATTATTTAAGAAGGGGGGTGGGGCGGGAGGCGAAACCGGTTTGGCTCAGTGAATAGTACTTCAGCCTGGGGACTGAAAGATCCCAGGTTGGATTCTGATCAAGGGCATGTACCTTGGTTGCGGGCACATCTCCAGTAGGGGTTGTGCAGGAGGCAGCTGATCGATGTTTCTGACTATCTCTCTCCTTTCCTCTCTGTAAAAAAATCAATTATATATATATATATATATATATATATATATATATATATATATATATATTTTTTTTTTTTTTTAGAAGAAGATTGGGGATTGGGGGTAGGGATAGAAACAGTTTGTGCCAGAAACTGAGAATTTTTAGGTAAGAAGCCAATTGTCTCCAGGTTCCTTTGTGTTGGGAGGGGGAGTAAATGATGAGCAATCAGACAGAATTCCTGATGGAAAAGTACAGCTCTGGGCTGCAGATGAGGGCATGGCTTGGTTTTAATTATTTCCTCCCCTCCCCCTCTATCCTTTCCATTCCCCTCCCACTGCCACAGTAAAGAAGGTCAGAAAAGACCAAAAGGGTACAGGCAGTTTCCATAAGATCTGCTCTGATATAGCCGGTATAGCCGGTTAGCACATCAAGGGCCAGATGAAATACCTAGAAAAAGAAGGAACCACTACTATTTGTAATGTCTCAAACAATAAAATAAAATAAAGAAAAAGAAGGAACCAAACCTAGGATCATTCCAAACGCCAGCATTCGTCTGGGCTTCAATACAGGGTTATTGTGACTGCCAAGGGTGCCAGACAAAGTAACTTTCCTCATTATTCTAAGCGCCCCCCCGCCCCCCCCCCCCCCCCGCCTTCCAACCACACAAAAGAGCAGCGACAGAATGTTGTTTATCGATGATGCCTTGGGACTGAGCAAATTAGTGATTGTAAAAGGGTTTAGGTTATCAGAGTAAATCTGGTGATCGATACGTTTTCCCAGATGTTGGGAGGGTTGTCAGCAGAGGGAGGGGGGCTGTGCACTGACTTCATCTATCCTGGGGGTATCTGCCCCACAGCACGGGGGGAGGGGGATTGGGAAAAGGCCGTCAAAGAGAGCAAACGGGGCTTCCCAAAGTGCGAATGGATAGGCTGGGTCTTGAAGGTGGAAAAGGGAGCTCAAGGAGTGAGGTTCCTGTCTCATATAAGAAAGCCTCGTGATCCAGGAGGATGGCTGGGGAAAAAAATCAGGCTTCAGAATAGAAGGCAGGGAAGCCCAAAGCTAGGAAATGGAGTTGGTGTTTGGCGTGCATCAGG
Organism: Vespertilio murinus; assembly: GCA_963924515.1. Classification (NCBI taxonomy): domain Eukaryota; kingdom Metazoa; phylum Chordata; class Mammalia; order Chiroptera; family Vespertilionidae; genus Vespertilio; species Vespertilio murinus. The sequence goes on from OZ004710.1 coordinate 68,985,285, forward strand.
TGGGGGGAGGGGGCGAAGGAGGAGGGGGCGCCCTCAGACAGAATCCAGTCTCTCCAAGGGGGTCGGTGTGTCAGGAGTTAGCAGGGAGCTCGGGAGGACTGCACGCTACATCCCTGCGAGCCAGAGAATGGTGTGAGGATAGCGTCAGGAGGGCTCCGGAGCCTCGAAGGTGGAAGTGAGGAGTGAGCTCAGCTATCTCAGCAGTGGAGGAGGCTGGATACCACTGGGGGAGGGGATCCACGATCCACAGGAAGATGGGGGGCCTGAGGTAGGCGGAGCCAGACCCAGCCCAGCCGCGCGCATCCGCAGCTTTGAGACCGACAAGGCTAGGACTCTCCGCCCACTTCGGGCCCCGCCCCCTCCCCTCCTGGCCCCGCCCCTCCCTGCCTAGTCCTTGTTCGCCTCGCTCTGCGCGCCACTAGCTCTCGGAGAGAGGGAGGAGAAAGCCTCAAGTTCCGGAGCTTTCCCAAGTCCAGCCCGACTTTCGCTCCTGCGATCATGGCTGCCGAGGAAGTGGTGGCGACTGGCGCCAACCCTAGCGAGCTGGATAGCGGGCTGCTGAACGAGATTTTCACGTCGCCCCTCAACCTGCTGCTGCTCGGCCTCTGCATCTTCCTGCTGTACAAGATCATGCGCGGGGACCAGCCCGCGACCGGCGGCGACAGCGACGACGACGAGCCGCCCCCGCTGCCCCGCCTTAAACGGCGCGACTTCACCCTCGCCGAGCTGCGATGCTTCGACGGCGTCCAGGACCCGCGCATACTCATGGCCATCAACGGCAAGGTGTTCGACGTGACCAAGGGCCGCAAGTTCTATGGGCCCGGTAAGGCGGTCGGCCCCCTGGGCGTGGAAACAAAAGAAGGGGGCCCGGCACGGGGATGAACCCGGGAGGGGCGAGGGGAAATCGGGGCGCCCCCGGGGAGGAATGACGACCGAGTTAGTGAGGGCGGGCAGGCGGTGGGGGCTGAGCGGCTTCCCCTGGCTCGGAGACGGGGGGGGGGGGGGGGGGGTCGAGAGGTGCTCTAGGGCTGCGGGCCTGTGGGGGCCGGATTCCCCGCCCCTGACAACGCCCGGGTGAGGGGGTGTGGGGACTCTGACGCGCTTAACCTGGCGGGGGGTGGGTGAAGTGGGGGGGCTGGAAAGGGTGTGGGGGGCACAGAGCAGAACACAGTGTTAGGGGAGGTTTGAAGGTATTGGATTTGGGGGATGGTGTTGTCTTAAGGGTAGCATGGGGGTGGGGCAGTGGGAGGAGGGAGGCCAGGCCTTGTACAGAAGGTGAAGGCCATTGAAGCCAGGAGTAGCCATGGTGGAATGTGAGGGTGTGGGAGAAGGAAAGGGAGGTGGGATTAGCAGCGGGTAGAAGCTTCGTGCGTGGGGGTGTGATGTGAGTGTGCACTGTGTGTGCATAATCAGCGTATGTGGCTTGTTGGGAGTGTGTGTGTGGGGGGGGCGTTCGAACGCTTGGAATATGGCATGTGTCAGGTATGTTTGTGCATGTGTTTGGTATGTGGGTGTGCACGCTGTGTTTAGCAGACAGGGAAAAGCTGGAAGTGAACAAGGGAGGTTCGTTAGGGAGAAGGGAGCTGGGTGAGGGAGGAATAAAGGCCAAATGTGGTGGACAATGGGAATGTAGTAAGATGAGAAGGTAATCTACAGCAAGAGAGAAAGGACTAGAAGCCAAAAAAAAAAATTAAAAATGGAGTGAGGGAGAAGTGGGAGGATCCTGGGAAACAAAGGGGGTAGGGCTATGAAGGCTACTGGGTGTGGGGATTCAGGAAAAGCCAACCAGAAGAGAAACGAGGGTGGAAGACTGCAGAGCTGTTGTAAGGGGAAGACTTGAAGGGGCCTCAGAAGTGAGGCTTTTCAAGCCTAGTTGGATCAGAACCACCTTATGAGCTTGAAGAAAAATATGGATTTCTGACCTAATCACCATAACAATGAAAGAGCCCCAGGAATCTGCATTTACCAAGCTACTTCTCCAGGCCAATTGGAGATTCAGCCTGGTGTTATAGAATACATATTTGCAGTGGAGGAAGAAGAGATTTTATCTCCTCCAATATGGCCTCCTCTAAAACCAGGGAGCTCTGATATACACACTGACCACACGCTCTTTCTTGCTGCCCTGGAGAGAGAAGAGTATAGAAGGCAGCAATCTGGCCATCTCCACTCCCACTTTGTTTTACTCTCCCAGTTCAACTAATCAAAATCAGATGTGTTAAAATTCTTAAGGAACTCTCCCATTTAGCAGTTTTTCCTTGTGGATCATTTAGATCTACTTTCTCCAGACATGTAACTATCAAAATAATTTGACGACCACACCTATATTATTTGTCACTTATAGAAGCATTATAAATAAACATAATCATGCACATAACTGTTATTAATGAGCTGCACTATAAAGCAGTCAAAACACATGCATGCGGGGCATCATCATATGATTTTAGTTTGCAAAATCATTGAGAGGAATGTAGGCCTGTGCAGAAATCACGAAACTAGGAGTCGAGCAACCGGGGTTCGAGTCCTGGTTGGGTCATTGACCAGCTGTGTGACCCAGTGTCAAGCATTGGTCTCTCCGGGCCTTAGTTGGCCCTTTTTATTTTTTAAAAAATATTTTATTGATATCTTACAGAGAGAAAGGGAGAGAGATAGAGAGCTAGAAATGTCGATGAGAGAGTAACATCAACCAGCTGCCTCTTGTACACCCCCTACCGGGGATGTGCCCGCAACCAAGGTACATGCCCTTGACCGGAATCGAACCCGGGACCTTTCAGCCCGCAGACCAACGCTCTACCACTGAGCCAAACCGGTTTCGGCTAGTTTTAGGATTTTTAATCTTCCTTCAAACCCACCAAAAACAGTGACAGAGATTATCTCTGTTCTATTGCATCTTTATTGACAGTGAAGATTATGTAACATGTGGATAGATTTCTGAACCACTGATAGTCTCATAAAAGAATTTATCCTGCAGATGCCACATGTTAATGTTTAATACATTCTTGTAACCGAAGATCTCTGTCGACATTTATAAGGATATGTTCTCATTTACTAAAACTTTAGTGTTTATTATCTTAAGAAACCATAACTTTCACCGGCGTAGCTCTGGTGCCTAGAACAGAGCCAGGATCCATTTTTAATATCCTAAAGCTGAATTATGACCGTGTATTGTCTTGTATTAGTCCTACCAACCTCCCCCCCCCCGAGGTCATCATTTATGGCTTTTTTATTAGCTATTTGAAAATCACATGAAATGGATGGTAATGTATAATATTTTGATTGTTTTAGTTATTTAAATAAGTTTAATAACAGGCCTTGCAGTATCCACTACATAATGATCAAAGTGTCAACATCACTTACCGTTTCCAAATGAAATTGGATATTCCAAAAAGGGGCTTTCTATGTTGATGGGTAAGGAAGCCATTTTCTGTGTATGAACCACAGAGAAATTAACTGTCTAATAAAGATTCTGTCTTTGGTTTTGTCTTGTTTTTAAAGAGGGGCCATATGGGGTCTTTGCCGGAAGAGATGCGTCCAGGGGCCTCGCTACATTTTGCCTGGATAAGGAAGCGCTGAAGGATGAGTATGACGACCTTTCTGACCTCACTCCTTCCCAGCAGGAGACCCTGAGTGACTGGGACTCTCAGTTCACTTGTAAGCATTTTTTTTTAAGTTGTGGCTGGATCAAATTTCGACCAGTAATGGGATTCACAGCAGTCCAATAGTTATTACTAAATAACCTGAAACTTGGGAGCATTTTGATAGGCTCCTGAATCTTGGACGGATCAGGTTCATGGCTTGAAGTAAATGCAGTAGTGCTGAGTCACTTGCCATGACTACATACCAATTTTTAGCTTGTTCTCTATGGAATCTCGGGTTTCTGGTTTTTTTAGTTTTTGAAAGGTTTGCACAGATTCCACACTATGATTTGGTGAGACTGATAAGAAGGGAAAGGAGAGCGGCCATCATGGCGACAGAAAGAGGGGTTTTCATAAGCCCTCTGTCGTAGAACTTGCTGTTTAAAAGCAACCCACATTTCTGCTGAAGAATAGGAGACTTGTATTCTATAAAACAGCTTCTCTTTGAATCTAACTGGGCCTAAATATAGGCTTCATCTACAAATAAGTGATGCTTATATTGAGCCCAGCAACAATGGTGTCTGCATTTTTTAAAAGAATAAAAAGGAGACACTTGTTTCCTGGCTTCTGCTATGGGCTGAGGTCTTTGGGGGAGAAGTAAGTTTGGAGGTTAAGTTCAAATCTTGAGCACTGAGAAATTGGTTTTTGTGAAACCTAAGGGTTTAAAGATACCTTTAGCAATATTTCATTGCTAAGAATTTGATAATAATCTTTCCCAGCTTTGAAAGAGTATATAAAGACCATCATCGTTTCTTTAAGGAAATTTTTTTTTCATTTAAAATGTGATTTCTTATTTGCTGTTCCCTATATTCAGCTAAATATTACTGATTATGTTGCTTTCTTTCCCTAAATCCAACATTTTCTCTGAAACTAATGCTGACTTCAGAGAGAGTTCTTAGTTAATAATTAGTCAGATAAGGCTCTACCTTTAGAGTTTGGATCCCAGTCAAATTAAGCATAGCTTTCAAGGCTAGAGGCATTAGAAAACATAATTCAGCTATCTAACATAGTCCTTCATTTTTTGCATCCTCAAGATGCCTTTGCAACAATAGATTCTTCTATATGAAACCAATGAGCTATAATTTATAACTTACAAAGCTCTATTTTGTAGGGCTTGCCTTCATCAGTAGGGTAAAAAGTGTGGTTCCCATCCCCCCTTGAACTAAGCTTAGTCCCAATTGCTGTTGTGAAACCAGTTATACTCAGGGTTGCTGTGGATTCCCCCTTAAGGCATGTTTCTCAAGCGCCCGCAGCTTTTATTTGTCTTGCACAGTCCCAAGCACCCTAGGAACCTTTATATGTTCAGATAGGGAAGTTCCAGTTGATCCTGGTGATTATTTCCACACAAAAGCAGCTCGGATTACCTGGTTAGACAGGTTGGTACTCCTTTAATTCCTACCCATATTCATAATGAGGAGGCTCTGTCCTCTTACCCTCTGAAATTGAGATGATTAACCCTGTGTTAGCTTGGCCACAAGGAACCGGCCATTATGGTGGTAGTTTGCTGACTCTATCTCTTCCCAAGTCTTTTTCATTCCAGTTTATCCTCTTAAATCTGTTTTCTCCAACATCTCCAGTGCTATGCCTCCTTTACCACTTGCTTTAACATTGTATAGCGTTTTCCTCATGCTGGGAAAAATTTTCATCTCCTGCTCTCATTTCCATCCACTAGATATTATCATTCATTCCCTCCACTGTCAACCAGTGGTTGTTCCTAAGCACTGCTTCATTTCCTCTATGTACCTCCTTATTCCCTATAATATGCTTTCTATCTCCACAATTTGATTGAACTTTATCAGAGGTTTTCAAGGGCCTACTTACCAATACTAATCTATCCAGTCCTTGTAATAAATCCATCACGTTCCCCTCCAGAGTCCCCATTTCAGTCCATGGAATCTCCAATTTTCACTTCATTAACTCACGTTTGCAGTTATCCTTTAAATTGCCATATGTTCTTCCCTTTCTCCTCCCACACCAACATCCCCCTACTCCTGACTCTTGATCCTGCGCATGCTTGCCAGCCTCTTGGTCACCCTGTTTCTGGTCTCTCCTTTACTGTCATCTCCCCTCAACATGACAGTGATACCACTGTTGCCAAGGGACGATTTTACCTTGTCAGACTTTTGTCATAAACCTGCAGTGCCCTTTGCCACATATAGGATAAGTCCAAACTCATCAGGCTGGCTTTCCACATCCTCTTTAATATTCCCCCACACTGCTTAGACAACCTTGCTCCTACTCTACTCCTGTCAACTTGGTCTCTTTATTGCTTCCCAGATATGTTCAGTCTCACCTGCATGCTTTTGTATGTGGTGTTCTCATTTTCTGGAAATCCCTACCCAAGTACTTCTGCACATTTTCTAAAGCACAACTAATTCATAATGAGCCTTCTAAACATTTGTACATTCATTGCACACTCTGTCAGGCATTGCTATCTGTTTTATATTTGTCTTCTGAACAAAACTCTAAGAAGCCCAACACATTGCTAAGTAGATTGTAGGCCTCTAATCAATACTTTAACATGAAATGTGGTAATGATTTGACCATTTGTATTTTTTTCTATCCAGTCAAGTATCATCACGTGGGCAAACTGCTGAAGGAGGGGGAGGAGCCCACTGTGTACTCAGATGATGAAGAACCAAAAGATGAGAATGCTCGGAAAAACGATTAAAGCATTCATGGATGTATATCTATTTTTGTATTTTGCAGAATCATTTGTAACATTCCAGTCTGTCTTTAAAATGTGGTGATTTCAATATTTAGAAAAGTTTTGAACTTGCTGTAAAATTTTTTAATTAACATCACTAGTGACACTGAAAAAATTAACTTCTTAGAGCGCATGTGTGTGTGTCATAAATCAGAAAGTGAACTGCAGTGCTGTAATACAAATGTTAGTACTGTTTTTCTTCTATCTGTAGTTAGTACAGGCTGAATTTAAATTTGTTATTCCTAAAAGATAGGTAAGACTTGGGTATTTCCCCCAAGCACGTAGAAATGCAAAATGTGCAGAGTTCTTCAAGCACTAAGAACAAAGGATCAACTTTTAGTCATAATGTTCTCTTAAGACAGAAAATTCCTTAATTGACTTAACTTCATGAATTCCATCTCTAAAGCAAATATGCAGTGTCCCAAAGGCTTTGATATTTATTAAAGAGAGTTGTCCAGTAAGAAAATGAAATCTCAAAGCTGGGCTTAGTTGGAAGTCATACATTGTTTCTAGACATTGTCCTTCAGACACTTGAACACCCTCACCTGTTCTCTACAGTGAGGGTTAAAACATGATCTGAACATTCAAAAAGAAGCTTTGGGGAAAATCATCTGGCTTGCCTAAAAATATAAATACATGAAGAACATGATAGGGCTATCTTTCTAATCTCCATGTTCATGGTGAAGCAATGGTTAGTTGACATGAGGGGCATGTAGATCAGACGTTTGCTCTACTAAGAGCCTTCACACACCTCTGAATGATGAGAAAACAGTGCACATCACTAGCCAAGCGGTTTTTGAAGTAAAGTATATTCATAAAGTGGTAACAGTTAACTCTTTTGTCACAAAACTAGAGCAACTGCAAGAGTAATAGTCAGGTGTGTCTAGGTCTTTGATATTGGTCTTACGGTTAACAGTAAACTTATCTAAGTAGACTGTACAGTTGTATGAATTTGTAAGTGTTATGTGAACAACTAGTGAAGTTTTAAACTCTTGTAATTGTAGTTGAATAGTATTTTCCTTGTATTTTCTTGTGAACCATGTTTAATGGTTTTACCTCAAATCAAATAACAAAATGAAGTGCTTTAGTCAATTAATAAAATAGTTTTACCCAATATAGTGTGGTGGGTTGTTTTATTTTTAAAAAACACACAAATGTAATGAACCAGATTAATCACTTTACTTTAGCTTAAATATTAAGAGTCTCACTTTTGAGTGATTTTTTTTTTTGTATTTCAGAAGAAATAAAGGGGCAAAATATAGAAGCTTCCCACCACATACCAAATATCAGCTGTTAAGAAATAGATTGAATTGATTTTTTGTGACTTGTCAAATTCTGCCTCTTTAAGAACTTTCTAAACTCAAAGGCAGACCTCTGCCTTAGGTCTATATATAGCAAGGATATAAAGGGATAATTTTATTGAAGGGATTACTGTCAAATGCCAAGGCAGACTTTTGAGGTTTTTTAAATCGATTTTTTTGTTCTACTTATTTGTGAATTCATCAGTCACTCCTTGTATGTGCCCAGACTAGGGATCAAACCAGCAAGTTTGGGGTATTGGGATGATGTTCTAACCCACTGAGCTATCCAACCAGGCAGTTTCATTTTAATGTGCCATCTGATCAGTTAAGTGGTCAAGAATCCTTAGAGTAGCAAAGTTCTTTCACTTCATGTCAAAAAGGGGATATTAGATTTGCGTATACACTGAATGGCCAGATTATTATGATCTCTGAATGCATAATAATCTGACCACTCAGTGTATAGCCTATATAATAAAAGGCTAATATTCAAATTGTCCCCTCAACCAGGAATTCGACTAGCAAGCAGGCTGTCCAACTGCCCATGTCTCCTCCCGCTGGCCAGGCTGGCTGGACCCCATTCATGCACCAGGCCTCTAATACACGCACACACACGAGTGGCCAGATTATTATGCATTCAGAGATCATAATAATCTAGTCAGTGTATAATCAGTTGTATTAACATACACAGCTACTTACTCTGCATATTAGTGTTTTGGCCTCTTAATGTTTAATGTTAACAGTTTTCTTATAAGAGATGTACTCCCTGAATGAAAGAAGATTCACAGCTTTGCATGTTTTTGTTATTAAACCATATTATTACCTGTTTTTTTTTTAAATTTAAATATGCCCTTTTCCCCAACTAGATTCATACAACAAATAAGTTGCCCATTTTGTACCAAACAACCTATTTTACCACTGTACGCTTTGGAGGAGTGAGTGGGAGACAACTTGGGCCACCTTTGCAGCCTGAGATCTCATTCAGATGTTAAGATTAGGCTACTCATTTTACAAAGTTAAATGGGTTTGTCTTAACGCCAGGTTAAAGCTTCAATCTCAAATAGCCTTATTTCCCTCCATTCAGAACTAAATCAACATTGTACTGACTACATGTAAAAGGATATTATTGTAAGTTAGGACTTGAATCTAAAGACATTGCACATCCAGTTCACATATTCATAAACCATTTTATGTAAAAGCCAATTCAAGAAGATGAGAGAACCACTATGGGCCAGTGGGAAAAGTGTCAGGTGAACATGTTTGCTCTCCACCTGCCTTGGTCCAACTCCTACAGAAACACTGTTCTCACAATCAGCATCTCTGGGTCTGAAGCAGCATCTTCTAAGTGTTTTCAGTATCTACACAAATTTGTGACTCCTCTACATAGTGTCAACATTCACCTTACCTCAGAGGGCAAATTTGAGATCCAGAAAAACCATCCATACAGTCCTTGCTGTTTCAGAAAGAGCTCTTGGAACCCAAAAGGGACCCTTTTAGCTCTCAAGTGCCCAGATTGGACACTCTGCCTTCCTTATATAAATAACTAGAGGCCTGGTGCACAAATTCACGCATAAGTGGGGTCCCTTGCGGTTGCCTGTGGGGATTGGACCCCAGCTCGCACCTGCAGCCTTGCAGCCCTGCAGCCCCACCTGGCACCCAGCCTTGGAATGGTGCCGTCCCTCACCTCACAACCATCCCACCTGCGGGGCAATCCATATGGGCCAGGGCTCCCCTGCCGAGGTCCCTCAGTGCCTGGGAGCAGGGCAGCAGCCCCGCCCCACGCCACTACCGCTGGTCGCCATTGGGCCCTGCTTGCACCCACCTTGGCCTGGCGCTGCCCGCTCACCTGCTCCACCATTCCATCTACTCTCATTGGGACCCATCAGGCCTTGCCTCCACTGCCATCCAATGCCAACACCACTTTGCTGACACCTACTGGTGGTCAGTGCACATCATAGCGAACAGTCAAACTCCTGGTCACTGGAGGGGACAATTTGCATAGTATACTTTTATTATATAGGATACTTAGAGGCAGCTTGCTGTACATTTCATGTGAAAGAACGGTTAACTCATGAATGGTCAAGGACTGATTACTAAGGCCCCAGCTTACACCTACACCTGTTTTGGGATACTGCATAACTGTCTAGACTTCGCACCAAACTAGACACCCAGCCCACACTCACACTTGTTTTTCGACATTGTATAACTTTAATACTTCCACCAACAGCTGAAGGGATGAGATAAGATTCCATGAAGTCCTTTTGCTACCTTTCCACAGCACTGGTAAAACTTTTGTTGAAGGGAGAAGAATCATAAGTTCCGATATCCCAATTTCAATTTATCCAAAAATGAAAAGAAAACTGATTTCATGATCTCTGAAAGTCAATTTCCATTAACTAGCATCATAAAGGGAAAAGTTTCATAAAAACAATATTGAAACTAGAGATGTATGTTTTAATAGAAAATGTTATTATAGTGTCCTGGCCAGTGTGGCTCTGTTTGTTGGGTACTGTCCCATGCACCCAGAGGTCACTTGTTCAATTCCTGGTCAGAGCACATTCCTCAGTTTCAAACTTGATCCCCAGTAGGGGACATGCAGGAGGCAGCCAATCAATGTTTTTCTCTCTCCTTCTCCTTTCCCCTCTCTCTCTAAAATCAATAAAAAAACATTTGAAAAGAAGAAAATGTTATTGTAGATGTCCAACATTGCAACCAATAATATGGAAAATGAACCAAGAATCTATTCACTATAACAATTTTATTTTTAATCTATCTAAAAATTGAATGTGTATTATTTCTTTAACATTACAGATGGTTAGCAATATTAATGCAAAGCAGCATTATATAGGTAGAAACTAACATGGAATTATCAGCATGTATTTAAAAGTTAACATTTAAATTGTATTGTAATAAATACAAATACATTTATTTGGTTCATATTTTCAAAATTACCAGTTTGCATGGCCCTCTACCTGAGCAATTCAAACAAACTGACAAAAATACATCGACAAATTTTGAGCTTTCTTAAAACACTATCAGAAGTACATACAAAGAAAAATATGAGAACAGTTTTAAAGTTCAGGCCCTTCACAGGACATAGAAAAAAAGATATGAGAAAGCACTTTTGCCTCAGTTAAATAATAGCACAATAAAGAATAACAATGTTAATTAATATAAAGTAATAACAGTATTTTCAGTTCTGTTCCATCCCCTACTAAATCGTTCAATTGAAAAGTACAAATTATTATCTTCTACATTTAAGTCCTACACAAAAAAAAGAGGTTTACTCAAATCTAGAATGTTATAACAAGACATGAAAACCCAAGGTTGTTCCAAAGTAAACATAAAACCAGCATTTTTATTTTCTTCTAGGCCCCAGGATGGTATTTAGTTAGCAAACAAAACAAAACAAGGCAGAAATTATTACACAGATCTAACTTAGCACCAGCTCTATTATACAAAAAAATGCACATGCTGTTTTAAACTTTTATTGTTTTATGTCTTTATGAGTAGCAAATTATTTCCATGACTAGAATCTCTACAAAGAAAAATGATCAAATAACAAATTGATGTGTTTTCTTTGCTTTTTTTCAGGAATGTAATCTGCTTTCCATTATAAACCCATAACCTTGTTTCAATGGCATGGAACATGAGAAAATAAACAGGCAGGGTCTCATTGAAAGAGAATAATACCTGGTTGCAGAAAGTTGTCTGACAAAATACAAGCCATTAATAGTTTTAAAAGGCTGCTTGGACAATAGTACTTTGAACATTAATAGTCAGTGCCAGTCTTCAGAAGAGAAAAGGCATTCTCCCCATGAGCAATTTTTCAGATCTGACAAGCCAAACCTAGTTTTGACAGTAGAATAACTGGCTTAAAAGTGAAACTGAAGAAAAGAGAGCCAACAAATAATTTGTTGGTTATCTTAATAGTAAACAACCTGCTTTGCTACATTCACTTCTGAACTTTTGCATGTACTAGCATACTTCTATTGAATGTAACAACACGTGGCTCTCACTTTAGATAAATGAGAAGATTTTCTAGCCCCTTCAGATATCAGGTTGCTCAAGAGGCTGGTTATGAACACAGGTTGTGCCTCATCACTCTGGGCAACCAATTGATTGACATCCTACCTTGGCACCAGCTGGTACTATTCTATCAAGTTAGGACTATTGCAAATGGTATGAAAATGTTGCCTTCTAATACTTCTGCAGATTAAAATCACCATTTTCTGCTGCTGGTAGTCTGATCCTATTGATGTCTTCAGTTGCTGAGTCAGGTATAGTTTTGTTGGAGATAAAAGGTCACCTACTGGCCCTGAGGTTCTAAATCCAACATAAGGCAGAATGAATCAGTTAAGCTTTCAACAGAACATGCACATTAAGATGTAAGTCTTTACGAATCTGTAAAATATCTCAATGTAAAAAAAAAGCATGTTCAAGAACTCCAAAAACAGTTGCTAAAAGATAAATTGCTTAAGAGTTTACAAATCTGGTACACATATTTCTATTTTCCCCAGATAGAAAACTATAGGCATTGCCATTGACTCTTCCTAACTCCATGGCATTATTGAAGATTGAGGAGTCACTTGTTACTGTTTTTAAAAAGTCATTTTGGGCTATCCAGTGGCTTTTTGTATATTGATATCATCCAACCCTGAAAGAATTCTGTAACCTGAAATGGAATACTGTCATGTCTTCTCTTCTCAAGTGCCAGTATTGGTGCCCAAGGATCTTTCAATATTTCCTTTTGCAAGTCCCACTGGATGTATCACTTCAATCCTGTTGCTTTTCTAGGCTGGAATATCATAAGGTTCTTCAAAAAAAAAAAAAACAACCCAACAAAAAAACTCTGCTAATAGTCCATTGTTCCGTTAAGCCTAAAGGACAAATCCGAGCCCCTTTTAGATTTTTCTTCCAATACTTTGTTTCTAAAAGGAAAACTCTTTGAGAACTATGAACATATTAAGAAGATTAATTTCCTTCTGATGCGTGCTCATGAAAACCTCGAATGATATGAAGAAGTCTATGTTCTAGCTGTTGTCTCATTTCTTTCATACATAGTTGTTTCTAGATGAAAGTTAGGAAAGTTTGTTGTACATGGCGTACTGACGAAATGAAAAAACACGTGAAAAGATCCTTATCCACTGTTGTCCTCTTTGAAGATAATTGATATTAAATGATGACCTTATGATAGCTAAAGAGTCAAAGAAGCTATCTCAATATTTCTCGATGTTAATTTGCTCTTTCAATGGCACCAAATTAAAGTTATAGTTGAACTGTAGAAATGTCTGCTCTTAGATCAGGAAGTTTTGCAAGCACATTGTTTTATCAACTTTCAGAAACTGGATGTTTTGTATTTCAAAACCTTGCCAACACACCTAAAGTGATTTTGACCTATGCTTTATAGTTTGGCGAGAGAAACAAGGTTTTTCATTTGACCTTGCTCAAGCTTTTAAATGTTTCTCTCTTGCCCTTGTTGTTGCTAACTACACAGCTATACTTAGTTTTAAATGTTGTGGGGGTTTTTTTTTTTTTTTGCAAATTGTTTATTGTGAATAAGGTTGTTCCTAATCTAAGAGACCTTCAAAGTATTTAAACGTATAAAGACTTACTGTAGTTGTTGTAAATAGCTTCCATAGCCAATGTGCTTCTGATTGTTACATCTAATATTATAATTATCAGAAGTTGGCCTGAAATATGTAAAATTCTCATGTCTTGTGAATCTTCTTACATTCTGGTTATATCCTGTCTTCCACATAGTCTGTCTTCTTTGGGGAAAACTTCTTGAATAGAAAGTATCAGTAAATTTTGATGATGTTGGAACATGAAAGGGCCTGTAGTTTGCTCTCTGGTGAAATGTATAATTACGGTACCACCTCCTCTCTCTTGCAATATTGCCTAGTACGTAACCAGAACTGTACTTGTGGTAGTTGCCCTGATCAAGCATGTATTTGGGGCCTAGCCTTTTCTCCACTTCGCTGTTGCTGTTCTCTACTCTCATGAAATTGTTTTCACCCTCAAGCCATGAACTTATTGGTTCATACTTGAACCTCTTGACTGGTTGCCTAAACTGGTATTCAGAGTGTTTCTCCTCCCCAAAATGTTTATACTTTGAATACAAGGTCGGCTGACTTGATATAATTTCTTGATTGTTAGTGCTGACTTCAGCATCGAGAGATCCTCTTTCAGGTGCGTTTTCATATATAGCCACAGATTTCTCTTCCTCCTTTTTGTTTATGATGAGGGTTTCATTGAAGCATTCAGAATCACTACTAATTTCCTCGAGGAAATCTGCCAACTTCAACTCTGCTGACCTTTTGGGTGAGGAAAATTGGCTTTGACTTCCGGATTTGGAATCTTCGACCTGGTAAGCATGGGTCTCTTCCAACAGATGGCCCTCTCCATCAGTTGGGGTCAATTGATCATGAGCTAAACTGGCTGTGTCCTTGCGATGACTTTTAAACTCCTTATAACATCCTTCGGCATAATATAATCTTGCTCTATTCTGTGGCCTTTGCACAGGATTCTGAGTATGCAGGTTTTGCCTTTGACTCAACCTGGTTGAGTCACATTTGTACTTTCTCAAATTGATTTGAAATCCATTTCCTGTAGCATGGACAGATCTCTGCCACCGATGTGTGCTTGTTGGGTGACTTGGTTCTAGGCAAATAGAAGAATATTTTGGAATGTGATAATAATGGTTTAATAGAAAGTCAATAAGGTCACATGTTTCACGGTTTTTCTTGCCATGGTCTTGCTCAGATAATCTGGAAGGATGGTTATTAGAACTGAGGTGGTCTTCCTTCTCAGGAGGCGGACCTTGAATTAATGTAATTTGCAAGGAAGTCTGGCTAAAGTCAAAAATGTCATTGCATTCATTGGTGAATAATTGTCCAGTTCCCCTTTTTCTGACTGAACTGTTTTCATTTTTTCTACAATGGAGGGAAGATTCATGTAACTGAGCCCTATTTCTTCCCTCCATTTTTTGTTTTCATTTATTATCTAAACTGGCAGCCTGTATCTTGGTACTTTCTCCTGATTTTGAAGATATTGGGTATTTATCTTTTCTTTCTTTAGAGTTTCCAATGTAATCCCCAGACCATGATTAGCTTCAGAGCCTGCAACATCTACTTCTTGTGGGTTAAACTGTGTGGATTCCTTCAAAGAAAAAAGTTCAAAGTCTGACATAAAAAACTAAACAGACAAAAATGTTCAAAGAAAATTTGGATTTCTGACATTTTTGTAACAGGTTTCTAATACCATCTAGGATCAATCCAAATTAAGAACACTGTTGTACTAGGAAACAAGAGCTATAAAATTAAATGTCTCAATCTAATATGAGCTGCTCTTGCTAGATTTGTGCCCATCTTTTTGTTACAAGGCACCACAATTTACATACTTTCAAAGCACATGACCCTTTTTTGTTATTTGTTCACAAGCTGGGGATATGAAGAAAAATAAGAAATGCTCTATAGCCCCTCCCAGAAAATCCTAGAACAACAACAAAACAAAAAAACTGGTGGGTGAAACGTGTCTACAAGAGAGTCAACTGACTTGAAAGATAATCTTTCTGTTTTTCATTCCACTTTTTTCTTATGGATTGCAGGTGAGGGTGTCTCTGCCCGCCCTCAGTCAGAAGCAACACAGCAAGTAGAAAATGTGGCCAATGACGATGATTCTATCTGTGGTGCTATCTGCTCTGCACAACTGCAGGGCAAGTGAAAGGTGCTGCCCACGATCCCACCCTGCTGGGAGAGTTTGTACAGTGCTTCTACTGACAACTGGTACAAATCATGACACAGTGTTTACACATTAACTAGGATTAGAATATGGGAATTGCATAATCAGTATAAGGTATCAATGGGGCTAAGAATTAGGCATCATTCACATTTAAAGAGAAATTCTTCTGTGGTCATTAAGGTAAATTTTAAAAGATCCACCTACCCTTATTATAAGTGGAAATGCAATATTTGATCCTGATTTCACTGATTGTTCACATTAATGAGAAGAAGACTGAGATTTCAAATATGCATTAAATCAACTCAACTAATGCCATTTACCCTTTGTACAGTATTTAAAAACACTGAATGTACCGAAACCGGTTTGGCTAAGTGGACCGAGCATCGGCCTGCAGACTGAAGGGTCCCGGGTTCGATTCTGGTCAAGGGCATGTACCTTGGCTGCGGGCACATCCCCAGTAGGGGGTGTGCAAAAGGCAGCTGGTCTATGTTTCTCTCTCATTTGACGTTTCTAGCTCTCTAGCTCTCTTCCTTCCTCTCTGTAAAAATCAATAAAATATATTTAGAGAGAGAGAGAGAGAGAGAGAGAGAGAGAGAGAGAGAGAGAGAGATAAAACACTGAATGTGGCCCAGCCAGCATGGCTCAGTGGTTGAGCATTGACCTAGGAACCAGGAGATCACAGTGCTGGTCAGGGCACATGCCTGGGTTGCGGGCTCGATCCCCAGTGTGGAGCAGCTGATCAATGATTGTCTCTTATCATTGATGTTCCTATCTCTCTCTCCCTTTCCCTTTCTCTCTGAAATCAATTAAAATATATATATATATATATATATATATATATATATATATATATATATATTTTAAATATATTTTATTGATATTTTACAGAGAGGAAGGTAGAGAGATAGAGAGCTAGAAACGTCGATGAGAGAGAAACATCGACCAGCTGCCTCCTGCACACCTCCACCGGGAATGTGCCTGCATCCAATGTACATGCCCTTGACTGGAATCGAACCCGGGACCTTTCAGTCCACAGACCGATGCTCTACCACTGAGCCAAACCGGTTTTGGCCAATAAAAATATATTTTTAAGAACAAACACTGAATATGGATTTTTAAATGAACAGTATGGGAGCCTTTCTGTAATTGGAGGGAAAAGAAGTTCCAAAATTGGAACTTTCCAAATAAAACAATTGCTGTGTAATATGATAAATTCCTTAGCAAATACTTTAAGACTAATTGACATGAGCTTGCTATACAAAGCTATCTGTTCAAGGCTCTTCCTTCTCATTCAAACTGTTGCATATAAATGGACATATAAAGTTAATGGAGCGGAGGACTGAGAAGGTGGGGCAGTTCTGTACCGTGCTGCCTTCCACTGGTTAAGACCTCCAAGAGCAAAGGCCTACCGAGGTGAGGATGACAGTAGGGACTGTCACCTGTAGAGGGGCAGCACTGAGCTGGCCAATATTTGTGATGCTGCTTGTCCTGGCTCAGGGGAGGCGTTCCACTAAGTATGAAGGACTAAGACATCGCGGGGACTCTCCGCCACCACCCACGACCAGCTCGACCCTGCCTTTGTGTCACGCCCGCGGATCCCGCGGCCTCCACCGCTGCCACTGCCCGCGGCCTGCTCTGCCTTCTCGCGCGCTGTGCTGGTGCAGCGCCTTCAGTTGGCAGACCCGGAGAATCCTCTCTCCGCTGCCGCATGGCCAGGCCAAAGCATCAGACACTACCGCCATGCGGATTTTAAAACTACAGGGGAAATTGAGCCACAGGAGCTGCCGCACCCGCCACCGCCCCCAAGCATGGGAATCCACCGAAATCAGAGCTCACTACACCCCGGGCTCACAGAGAGTGTGGCTTCAGAAATTAGCATCCACAGCAGCTCCACATCCGCACCAAAGAGGACACCATTGAGGGAGGAATCTCCCCATGCAGCCATCACAGCCCGCCCACAATCTTCCCAGCACACCCACCATGCTGGGAGGGAGATGGAGCGCGCTGGTGAGGAAATGGCACGGCGATTTCCATTAGCGGCCCAGGCGAGCCCTTCCTCCAATGCCGCATGGCCGAGCCGAAGCTCTCGCCACCACCGCCATGTGAACTTTAAAACTACAGTGGTAATTGAACCACAGGAACGACCGTCACTGCAACACCTGGCACCGCCACCCACCACTGCCGCCTCGAATAAAGGAAATCCACTGAGAACAGAGCTCACCACGCCTTGGGCTCAGGGAGTGGGTGACCTCAGAACTTAGCCTCCATGTCTGCAGCTGCTCCGCTCCCACACCGAAGAAGACACCTTTGAAGGTGGTCCCCAGCCAGAAACCATCTCAGCACAACTGCAGCTGTCCCGGCCTGCCCGGCATGCTAGCAAGGAGCTAGCAAGGCGCCTCCAATATGCGACCCCAACACCCTAGAGGGGCCGTGTATCCCGACTGAGCCGATTGTCCCAGGGGGCTGTGTGCCCCGGGTGAGTCCAGTGTCCCAGGGGGCCGAGTGCCCCAGGTGAGCCGAGTGTCCCAGGGGGCCGAGTGTCCCAGGTGGCCATGTGCCTCGGGTGAGCCGAGTGTCCCAGGGGGCCTAGTGCCCCGGGTGAGCTGTGTGTCCCAGGGGGCCGAGTGCCCTGGGTGAGCCGTGTGTCCCAGGGCTCCATGTGCCCTGGATGAGCCAAGTTACCAAGGGGGCCGTGTGCCCCGGGTGAGCCGTACCCCCCCAAACGGAAAGGGTGTCCCGGGTGAGCGGTGTTTCCCAGGGGACCGCGGTCCCGGGTGAGCCAAGTGTCCCAGGGGTTGTGTGCCCCTGGTGAGCCGAGTTCCCCAGGGGGCCATGTGCCCCGGGTGAGCCATACCCCCAAATGGGGAAGGGTGCCCCGGTGAGCCCTGTGTCCCAGTTGGCCCAGTGCCCCGATTAGCCGTGTGTCCCAGGGGGCCGAGTGCCCCGATGAGCCAAGTGTCCCAGGGGGCCTAGTGCCCCGGGTGAGCCGTGTGTCCCAGGGGGCCGTGTGCCCCGGGTGAGCCGAGTGTCCCAGGGGGCCATGTGCCCCGGGTGAGCCGAGTGACCCAGGGGCCGTGTGCCCCGGGTGAGCAGTACCCGCCAAACGGGAAGGGTGTCCCGGGTGAGCGGTGTGTCCCAGGGGACCGCGGATCCCGGGTGAGCCGAGTGTCCCAGGGGTCGTGTGCCCCTGGTGCGCTGAGTGTCCCAGGGGGCCATGTGCCCCGGGTGAGCGATAACCCCCAATGGGGAAGGGTGCCCCGGGTGAGCCGTGTGTACCAGGGGGCCGTGTGCCCCGGGTGAGCGCAGTGTCCCAGGGGGCCATGTGCCCCGGGTGAGCCGAGTGTCCCAGAGGGCCGAGTGCCCCGGGAGAGCCATACCCACCAATGGGGAAGGGTGCCCCAGGTGAGCCGTGTGTCTCAGGGGGCCGAGTGCCCCTGGTGTGCCGTGTGTCCCAGGGGGCCGTGTGCCCCGTGTGATCTGAGTGTCTAGGGGGCCGAGTGCCCCGGGTGAGCCGAGTGTCCCAGGTGGCCGAGTGCCCCGGGTGAGCCGTGTGTCCCAGGGGGCCGTGTGCCGCAGGTGAGCCGTGTGTCCCAGGGAGCCGTGTGCCCCGGGTGAGCCGAGTGTCCGAAGGGGCCGAGTGCCCCGGATGAGCCGTACCCCCCCAAAGGGGAAGGGTGTCCCGGGTGAGCGGTGTGTCCAGGGGGCCGAGGGTCCCGGGTGAGCCGTACCCCCCAATGGGGAAGGGTGCCCCGTGTGAGCCACGTGTCCTTGGGGGCCGAGTGCCCCGGGTTAGCCATGTGTCCCAGGGGGCTGTGTGCCCCGGGTGAGCCGAGTGTCCCAGGTGGTCGAGTTACCCGGGTGAGACGTGTGTCCCAGGGGGCCGTGTGCCTCAGGTGAGCCGTGTGTCCCAGGGGGCCGAGTGCCCTGGGTGAGCCCAGTGTCCCAGGGTACCGTGTGCCCAGGGTGAGCCGTACCCCCCAAAGCCGAAGGGTGTCCCGGGTGAGCGGTGTGTCCCAGGGGTCGTGGGTCCCTGGTGAGCTGAGTGTCCCAGGGGGGCGTGTGCCCTGGGTGAGCCAAGTGTCCCAGGGGGCCTAGTGCCATGGGAGAGCCGTGTGTCCCAGGGGGATGTGTGCCCCGGGTGAGCCGTGTGTCCCAGGGGGCCATGTGCCCCGGGTGAGCCGAGTGTCCCAGGGGGATGTGTGCCCCGGGTGAGCCGTGTGTCCCAGGGGGCCGTGTGCACTGGGTTAGCCGAGTGTTACAGGGGGCCATGTGCCCCGGGTGAGCCGTACCCTCCAAAAGGGGAAGGGTGTCCCGGGTGAGCGGTGTGTCCCAGCGGGCTGTGGGTCCCCGGTGAGCCGAGTGTCCCAGGGGGCCGTGTTCCCCGGGTGTGCCGAGTGTCCCAGGGGGCCATGTGGCCCGGGTGAGCCGTACCCCCCAATGGGGAAGGGTGCCCCGCGTGAGCCAAGTGACCCAGGGGGCCGAGAGCCCCAGGTGAGCCGAGTGTCCCAGGGGTCGAGTGTCCCAGGGGGCCGAGTGCCCCGGGTGAGCCGAGTGTCCCAGGGGGCCTAGTGTCCCAGGGGGCCATGTGCCTCGGGTGAGCCGAGTGTCCCAGGGGGCCTAGTGCCCCGGGTGAGCTGTGTGTCCCAGGGGGCCGAGAGCCCTGGGTGAGCCGTGTGTCCCAGGGCTCCGTGTGCCCTGGATGAGCCGAGTTACCAAGGGGGCTGTGTGCCCCGGGTGAGCCATACACCCCAAACGGAAAGGGTGTCCCGGGTGAGCGGTATTTCCCAGGGGACCGCGGTTCCCGGGTGAGCCGAGTGTCCCAGGGGTTGTGTGCCCCTGGTGAGCCGAGTTTCCCAGGGGGTCATGTGCCCCGGGTGAGCCATACCCCCAAATGGGGAAGGGTGCCCCGGTGAGCCCTGTGTCCCAGTTGGCCGAGTGCCCCGGGTTAGCCGTGTGTCCCAGGGGGCCGAGTGCCCCGATGAGCCAAGTGTCCCAGGGGGCCTAGTGCCCCGGGTGAGCCGTGTGTCCCAGGGGGCCGTGTGCCCCGGGTGAGCCGAGTGTCCCAGGGGGCCGACTTCCCGGGTGAGCCGTACCCCCCAAAGGAGAAGGGTGTCCCGGGTGAACAGTGTGTCCAGGTGGCCGTGTGCCCCGGGTGAGCCGAGTGTCCCAGGGGGCCAGGTGCCCCGGGTGAGCCGAGTGTCCCAGGGGGCCGAGTGCACTGGGTGAGCCGAGTGACCCAGGGGCCGTGTGCCCCGGGTGAGCAGTACCCGCCAAACGGGAAGGGTGTCCCGGGTGAGCTGTGTGTCCCATGGGACCGCGGATCCCGGGTGAGCCGAGTGTCCCAGGGGTCGTGTGCCCCTGGTGCGCCGAGTGTCCCAGGGGGCCATGTGCCCCGGGTGAGCGATACCCCCAATGGGGAAGGGTGCCCCGTGTGAGCCGTGTGTACCAGGGGGCCGTGTGCCCCGGGTGAGCGCAGTGTCCCAGGGGGCCATGTGCCCCGGGTGAGCCGAGTGTCCTAGAGGGCCGAGTGCCCTGGGAGAGCCATACCCACCAATGGGTAAGGGTGCCCCAGGTGAGCCGTGTGTCTCAGGGGGCCGAGTGCCCCTGGTGTGCCGTGTGTCCCAGGGGGCCGTGTGCCCCGGGTGAGCCGAGTGTCTGAAGGGGCCGAGTGCCCCGGATGAGCCGTACCCCCCAAAGGGGAAGGGTGTCCCGGGTGAGCGGTGTGTCCAGGGGGCCGAGGGTCCCGGGTGAGCCGTACCCCCCAATGGGGAAGGGTGCGCCGTGTGAGCCACGTGTCCTTGGGGGCCGAGTGCCCCGGGTTAGCCATGTGTCCCAGGGGGCTGTGTGCCCCGGGTGAGCCGAGTGTCCCAGGTGGTCGAGTTACCCGGGTGAGACGTGTGTCCCAGGGGGCCGTGTGCCTCAGGTGAGCCGTGTGTCCCAGGGGGCCGAGTGCCCTGGGTGAGCCCAGTGTCCCAGGGTACCGTGTGCCCAGGGTGAGCCGTACCCCCCAAAGCCGAAGGGTGTCCCGGGTGAGCGGTGTGTCCCAGGGGTCGTGGGTCCCTGGTGAGCTGAGTGTCCCAGGGGGCCGTGTGCCCTGGGTGAGCCAAGTGTCCCAGGGGGCCTAGTGCCACGGGAGAGCTGTGTGTCCCAGGGGGATGTGTGCCCCGGGTGAGCCGTGTGTCCCAGGGGGCCATGTGCCCCGGGTGAGCCGAGTGTCCCAGGGGAATGTGTGCCCCGGGTGAGCCGTGTGTCCCAGGGGGCCATGTGCCCCGGGTGAGCCGAGTGTCCCAGGGGGCTGAGTGCCCCTGGTGAGCCGAGTGTCCCAGGGGGCTGTGTGCCCCAGGTGAGCCGTGTGTCCCAGGGGGCCGTGTGCACTGGGTTAGCCGAGTGTCACAGGGGGCCGTGTGACCCGGGTGAGCCGTACCCTCCAAAAGGGGCAGGGAGTCCCAGGTGAGCGGTGTGTCCCAGGGGGCCATGGGTCCCCGGTGAGCCGAGTGTCCCAGGGGGCCGTGTTCCCCGGGTGTGCCGAGTGTCCCAGGGGGCCATGTGGCCCGGGTGAGCCACACCCCCCAATGGGGAAGGGTGCCCCGCGTGAGCCAAGTGACCCAGGGGGCCGAGTGCCCCGGGTGAGCCGAGTGTCCCAGGGGGAGGTGTGCCCTGGGTGAGCCGTGTGTCCCAGGGGGCCGTGTGCCCTGGGTGAGCCAAGTGTCCCAGGGGGCCTAGTGCCACGGGAGAGCTGTGTGTCCCAGGGGGATGTGTGCCCCGGGTGAGCCGTGTGTCCCAGGGGGCCATGTGCCCCGGGTGAGCCGAGTGTCCCAGGGGAATGTGTGCCCCGGGTGAGCCGTGTGTCCCAGGGGGCCATGTGCCCCGGGTGAGCCGAGTGTCCCAGGGGGCTGAGTGCCCCTGGTGAGCCGAGTGTCCCAGGGGGCCGAGTGCCCCGGGTGAGCCATACCATCCCAAGGGGAAGGGTGTCCCGGGTGAGGGGTGTGTCCCAGGGGGCCGTGGATCCTGGGTGAGCCAAGTGTCCCAGGGTGCCTAGTGCCCCGGGTGAGCCGTGTGTCCCAGGGGGCCGAGTGCCCCTGGGTGAGCCCTACCCTCCAAAGGGGAAGGGTGTCCCGCATGAGGGGTGTGTCCCACAGGGCTGTGGGTCCCGGGTGAGCCTAGTGTCCCAGGGGGCCATGTGCCCCAGGTGAGCCCAGTGTCCCAGGGGGCCATGTGTACCAGGGGGCCGTGGGTCCCGGGTGAGCCGAGTGTTCCAGGAGGAAGTGTGCCCCTGGTGATCCGAGTGTACCAGGCGGCCATGTGCCCCGGGTGAGCCGTACCTCCCAATGGGGAAGGGTGCCCTGCGTGAGCCACGTGTCCCAGGGGTCCGAGTGCGCCGGGTGAGCCATGTGTCCCAGGGGGCCGCGTGCCCAGGGTGAGCCGTGTGTACTAGGGGGACGTGTGCCCCGGGTGAGCCGAGTGTCCCAGGGGGCCATGTGCCCCGGGTGAGCCGAGTGTCCCAGGGGGCTGAGTGCCCCGGGTGAGCCGAGTGTCCCAGGGGGCTTTGTGCCCCGGGTGAGCCGTGTGTCCCAGGGGGCCGTGTGCACTGGGTGAGCCGAGTGTCACAGGGGGCTGTGTGCCCCGGGTGAGCCGTACCCTCCAAAAGGGGAAGGGTGTCCTGGGTGAGCGGTGTGTCCCAGGAGGCCGTGGGTCCCCGGTGAGCTGAGTGTCCAGGGGGCCGTGTTCCCCGGGTGTGCCGAGTGTCCCAGGGGGCCATGTGGCCCGGGTGAGCCACACCCCCCAATGGGGAAGGGTGCCCCGCGTGAGCCTAGTGACCCAGGGGGCCGAGTACCCCGGGTGAGCCGAGTGTCTCAGGGGGAGGTGTGCCCCGGGTGAGCCGTGTGTCCCAGGGGGCCGTGTATCCCGGGTGAGCCGAGTGTCACATGGGCCATGTGCCCCTGGTGAGCCCAGTGTCCCAGGGGGCCGTGTGCACTGGGTGAGCCGAGTGTCCCAGGGGGCCGTGTGCCCCGGGTGAGCCATACCCCCGAAAAGGGGAAGGGTGTCCCGGGTGAGCAGTGTGTCCCAGGGGGCCGTGTGCACTGGGTGAACCGAGTGTCCCAGGGGGCCGTGTGCCCCGTGTGAGCCGAGTGTCCCAGGGGGCCGTGTGCACTGGGTGAGCCGAGTGTCCCAGGGGCCGGGTATCCCAGAGGGCCGTGTGCCCCAGGTGAGCCGAGTGTCCCAGGGGGCCATGTGCCCCGGGTGAGCCATACTCCCCAATGTGGAAGGGTGCCCCAGGTGACCCGTGTGTCCCAGTTGGACGAGTCCCCCGGGTTAGCCATGTGTCCCCGGGGGACCTGTGCCTCTGGGTGAGCCAAGTGTCTCAGGGGGCCTAGTGCCCCGGGTGAGCGGTGTGTCCCAGGGTGCCATGTGCCCCGGGTGAGCCATACCCCCCAATGGGGAAGGGTGCCCCGGGTGAGCTGTGTGTCCCAGTTGGACGAGTCCCCCGGGTTAGCCATGTGTCCCCGGGGGACCTGTGCCTCTGGGTGAGCCAAGTGTCTCAGGGGGCCTAGTGCCCCGGGTGAGCAGTGTGTCCCAGGGGGCCGTGTGCCCCGGGTGAGCCGAGTGTCCCAGGGGGCCGAGTGCCCCGGGTGAGCCATACCCTCCAAAGGGGAAGGGTGTCCCGGGTGAGGGGTGTGTCCCAGGGGGCCGTGGATCCCGGCTGAGCCAAGTGTCCCAGGGGGCCTAGTGCCCCGGGTGAGCCGTGTGTCCCAGGGGGCCGATTGCCCAAGGTGAGCCCTACCCTCCAAAGGGGAAGGGTGTCCCACATGAGGGGTGTGTCCCACGGGGCCGTGGGTCTCAGGTGAGCCTAGTGTCCCAGGGGGCCGTGTGCCTCGGGTGAGCCTTACCCCTCCAATGGAGAAGGGTGCCCTGGGTGAGCTGTGTGTCTCAGGGGGCCGAGTGCCCCTGGTGTGCCGTGTGTCCCAGGGGGCCGTGTGCCCCGGGTGAGCCAAGTGTCCCAGGTGGCCGAGTGCCCCTGGTAAGCCTAGTGTCCCAGGGGGCCATGTGCCCCAGGTGAGCCCAGTGTCCCAGGGGGCCGTGTGTACCAGGGGGCCGTGGGTCCCGGGTGAGCCGAGTGTTCCAGGAGGCCGTGTGCCCCAGGTGATCCGAGTGTACCAGGGGGCCATGTGCCCGGGGTGAGCCGTACCCCCCAATGGGGAAGGGTGCCCTGCGTGAGGCACGTGTCCCAGGGGTGGAGTGCCCCGGGTTAGCCATGTGTCCCAGGGGGCCGTGTGCCCCTGGTGAGCCGTGTGTCCTAGGGGGACATGTGCCCCGGTGAGCCGTGTGTCCTAGGGGGACGTGTGCCCCGGGTGAGCCGAGTGTCCCAGGGGGATGTGTGCCCCGGGTGAGCCATGTGTCCCAGGGGGCCATGTGCCCCGGGTGAGCCGAGTGTCCCAGGGGGCTGTGTGCCCCGGGTGAGCCGTGTGTCCCAGCGGGCCGTGTGCCCTGGTTGAGCCGAGTGACCCAGGGGGCCATGTGCCCCGGGTGAGCCCAGTGTCCCAGGGGGCTTTGTGTCCCAGGGGGCCGTGTGCACTGGGTGTGCCAAGTGTCCCAGGGGGCTTTGTGTCCCAGGGGGCCGTGTGCACTGGGTGTGCCAAGTGTCCCAGGGGGCCGTGTGCCCTGGGTGAGCCGTACCCCCCCAAAGGGGAAGTGTGTTCCGGGTGAGCGGTGTGTCCCAGGGGGCCGTGTGACACGGGTGAGCCCAGCGTCCCAGGGGGCCATGCATCAAAGGGGGCCGTGTGCCCCGGGTGAGCCGTGTGTCTCAGGGGGCCGTGTGCACTGGGTGAGCCGAGTGTCCCAGGGGGCCGTGTGGCCCGGGTGAGCCCAGTGTCCCAGGGGGCTTTGTGTCCCAGGGGGCCGTGTGCACTGGGTGTGCCAAGTGTCCCAGGGGGTCGTGTGTCCCAGGGGGCCGTGTGCACTGGATGTGCCAAGTGTCCCAGGGGGTCGTGTGTCCCAGGGGGCCGTGTGCACTGGATGTGCCAAGTGTCCCAGGGGGCCGTGTGCCCCGGGTGAGCCGTACCCCCCAAAGGTGAAGGGTGTCCCGGGTGAGCGGTGTGTCCCAGGGGGCCGTGTGCCCCGGGTGAGCCGAGTGTCCCAGGTGGCCGAGTGTCCCGGGTGAGCCGTGTGTCCCATGGGGCCATGTGCCCCGGGTGAGCCATATCCCCCAAAGGGGACAGGTGTCCCAGGTGAGCCGTGGGTCCCAGGGGCCTGTGTGCCCCGGGTGAGCCGAGTGTCCCAGTGTGCAGTGTGCCCCGGTCGAGCCGTGTGTCCCGGGGAAGCAGTGGGACCCAGGGGAATGGGCAGTGAAAACCAGAGGAGCAGCAGACTCTATTCATATGGTCCTGAGATAGTCACCATAAAATAAGCAGACTGCCAAATGAGGAGCGGCTTCTATTCATGGGGTCCTGAAATGGTCACCATAAAACAAGAAGATTGTCAAATGACAGCGGGGAGGGGAAGGAGACCTGGGGGGAGATAGGAGAACAACCGAGGGACTGGTATGCATGAACATAAGTACAACCAACGAACACAGAACTCTGGGGAGGGAGGGCATAAATGGGAGGTGCGGGGGGGCAATGGTAAGCTATGTACACAGATAATACCTTAATAAAATAAAAAAAATTTTTTAAAAAGGGGGAAAAAATAAAGTTAATGGAAGACTACAAACCCACACCATCCATTTCTTCCCCCTGGCATTTTCTGTTACATCCATTAGGAACCTAGAAAAGTAGATTCACTGGCTATATTGCCCTGTGTAAAACTGTCTTGAAGTTTAGCAACACAACATGTGTGTTACAGATGGCAAGGGTAAGACACGATTCCTTGAGAAAATTTGGGTACACCTTTTGGAAACCCATGATTGGTATTACTAGAGATCAGCCTATTGAAGAACTGCAATGTGCCTTCCATAGAATCAATTTTAAATAGGTGATAGCCTAACTGGAAGAATTGTGTCTCCTATCAAAACTGAACAACGAACGAATGGGAAAGAGCCTTACTGTAATTTTCCTCAAGAGCACCAGTAACAATCAAATGGCCTCCACCTGCCTTGAGCCAGTAGGAACGTCCTCTCCTCCCACTCCTCCGAAGAGTTGGGTTCTCCAGGCAGCTCAGCTTGGACTCTGTCCCGCTTCCTTTGCTGGTGTCTGTACCTTCAGGGGTCACCTCCTGACCCTGGCCTTCTTCCTCTCTTCCTGGGCTTTCCTCTTGTCTTTTATTTTTCTGGACAATGATTAAAGGGCAACCATTCAGAAGGTATTTATTTGGCCTCTGCTCTCTTCCCCACTCCTTCCCCACTGTAGGTGAGGAGAGAAGAGGGCAATATGGACACACAACAAATCATTTAGGTTTGCAGGAATCTCTCACTGCTAACCCCGGGGCCTGGCAGAGACAACTGAAGATAAAAGACGCTGTGGTGCATCCATCAAAGGAGAAAGGTGCATAATTGAGTTGATTAATTAAAATCAAGTACAGGAGACCTTACACTGAGAATACAAAAAAAAAATACTATAGAATTTGAAGGAGGGACCTTTAGCCTCCACTTTCTCAAACCACAGTCAGGGATTACCGGCCCAGCTTTCACAATAATGATTTCATTTTTCTTGAGGTCAAAACCTTCCATGAGCTGGTTTTAGATAAGCAAATAAAGGTAAGTCAAGGCACTCAGAAAACCTTTAGGGTGAGAACTGTCCTTCATATATATTACAGTACACTATCATACAAAAACATACTGGCTTAGTAGATTTGGGGTGTATATATATATATACCGTATTTGCTGGCGTATAAGACGACTGGGCGTATAAGACGACCCCCTAACATTTCCACTCAAAATACAGAGTTTGTTATATACTCGCAGTATAAGACTACCCCCCACTTGGAGGCATATTTTTCAGGGCCAAAAAAATCGTCTTATACGCCGGCAAATATGGTGTGTGTGTGTATATATATATATATATATATATATATATATATATATATATATAATTTTTTTTTTACAGAGAGGAAGGTAGAGGGACAGAGCTAGAAACATTTATGAGAGAGAAACATCGACCAGCTGCCCCCTACACACCCCCTACCGGGGATGTGCCCGCAACCAAGGTACATGCCCTTGACAGGAATCGAACCCGGGACCTTTCAGTCCACGCTGAAGTGGTAGACCGACGCTCTACCACTGAGCCAAACCGGTTTTGGCAAGGAGCTTTTAAAAAAAAAAAACTGCTGTTTTCTGAAAATGTAAACTGTTTTGGTTAGGCCCTATGGAAACATGGGGAAAGAAACACAAAAAGGACAATTATCTGAGTGAGAACTTAGCCCAAAAGCTGGAGGATTATCCCAAACTGCATGTTTGGTCTAGAAATTTTGGGGGAATAGTTACATTGACTAGCCACAACTTCTAGCCAAGTTTCACAGACATGACCTCTAGTAATTCATATAACTTCAACAGCTAAAAACACTGAGAGACACAAGGAAAGATATCTCCCTTTGTGAATAGCTGTAATTTACGGGGGGGGGGGGGGGGGGATGGAAGAATAAACATGCAAAGGGAGGGACCAAGAGGTAAAACTGATTTTCAGGGTCCAGAAGTTCTGGCCCGTTTGTATATTGGAAAATCTTTGACAATCCAATAGTACTTTCTAGTCTCAATCTCTTAAACTGGGAAACAATGATAAGTTCAAAGGAATAAAGTTCACAGAAAGAACTTAGAAATACAGTCCCAAAAAATCAATCCATACCTTCTTGCCTATGGGTTAGTTTGAATATTGACTGTCCCGTTGAAGAAAACCTCTTCTAGACCTGAAAAGAGGTTTGTTTGTTTTTAATTAAAACTCATTTTATATTGGTAGGCTAGGTAAAAGTTGGTAAATTTTAGGTAAATTGATATCTTTTAAAATTTTTCGTAGGCTAGAATTTTCACTATAAAAGTTCATGATTCTTTTTTTTTTTAAATCATTTTAGTTTAATCAGGCTAGTCCCATTATTTCCCATTACTTGTTCTCCTAACAAGGATGTTGTCTTTTAAAGTCTCTTGTTTTCAACTGTTTTTGTCACTTTGGCTTTGTAACAGCAAGGCTGAAAGAATTGAGCAGTTCTCCAATCTGAGCCAATTCCTGCCCCCTCCCACCTCAATGTAATCTTTCTATAAAGTCTAGCCATTCATCCAAAGAGATAAATCCATAAATCAAAACACCTTCGTTGTTAAAGTTGGTCTCCTTACCTTACAGACTCTTCCTGGTCTCTCTTCTTTTCCTTGCTTTCTTCCTCCAGTTGTTTTTTCTTGGTTTTGCCTCCTTACAGCTCCTGCACGAAGTGTTTGGTTGTATCATACATAACCTGCCCCCAAATATTTCAAATTTTCATTATAAAATGGCCAGTGTGTCTCAGGCCACAGAAATAAAACTAATTTGGGCATGCGAAATTCAAAACCAAGTGAATTAAAAACATTATCTCTATATCCTAGTACCCATACTGTTCCACTACTTCCGCTGAGCCTTCCTAACAGTCCTGTGGGCTTCAGGATTTTCTTGGGCAGAATCTTAAGGAGCTCACTTGATTGTCACTGGTGACATCACAATACCAGCATCAGGCACAGACTTTGATAGGCACAAACTGGGCAGTTGGGCACTGGTATATGGTTATCATTATAGTATTTGCTGCATCTTTTGTCTGAGTAGTTCATAATTTTAAAATAAGTACATTTTAATGTAAGTATCTTCACAGATAACACACACATTCATACATAGGAAGCTACTTAAGCTAAAAGTTTAAATGTATGCTAAAGATTAATTTAGAGAAAAAGAAGGGTTTAGCAGCATCTTTTCCTCTGCTGGATTAAGATTTCAAGTAAGAGATGACTAAGCAGTCAGATATCAATAAGGTGACATGACTAGACAGATAAACTGAATTTAATTTGAAAGGAAATAATCCCAAATTTGTTGGGATGTTTTAGCAATTTACCTGTCAGGCATCTTAAAAATATAAGTTGTGATCTCAATAATAAAGAGAGAGTAAATTGTTCTCCTTGTAATTTCAAACTCTCTCTCAGCAGATTATCAAGTAGAATAAGCACATAAGATACTTTGATAAGAGCCATGAAACATAATTTTAATGCCTTCAAGAAATTATGGCAGAACCCCGAGATTATAACAACAATCACTTTAAAACCCCAGCTGGAAGCATGCCTGATAGCAAAATAATGTTCAAGTCAGTATTATTTTTCTTTCTAAATATCCATTTATTAATGACAACACAAATGTTTACATGAGCTATTGATCAGAGCCCAGTGGAGTCTAAGGAAATTTATTCTAGATGTTTCTTTCTAGCTTTTACTTAGGAGCACCTGAACAGTGGGAAATAAAACTGACTACTTCTTATCTTAATGTTACATGCCAGAGCTTTTCCACTGTTCCCTTTAAGCATCAGCTTCATTCCTCAAAGGGCTTCCATGGCTTTTATGAAGTCAGTTGACTCCGTATACTGTACAAAGGCCTCAAATGTCTGCATGCTGAAGCTAAAACGCCCCCAAAGCTTCCACCAGTCATCACCTCTCTATAGGGGTCAAACATAGAAATATCCACATTCTTGATCTTCCCAAAATTTTCAGTGACCACCTATAGGATCTTTTCACATGGCTTCCCCCCAGTGGAACCTTTAGGTGCAAACCCCTTGTCAGGCAAGCCTTTGAAATGTGTGGAATCCAGGATCTTATTGTGGTCCAGCTCATCAGCCCTGTCCCTTGATGGGGCCTCCTGTTCCTTCAGGAAGTGCTCCTACTGCCCTGGGCATCTGTAGCCACTACTTTTAAATCTGTTTTCAATCCATTTAGCTTGATGATCTTCCCATGTAATTTTGCCTTCAGGATCTGAACCAAACTTTGTGTCTAAGCCTCCCCCCGGAATCGGATGAAATCCTTTGTACTCTTGGAGTCAAACTATGGTGAACTGTTAGTTCGGAGCAAATCGGGCTCTTCAGCTGGTCAAGAAGAGCTGTTTTGATCAGAGAAAATCAGGCTCTTCAGCTAGTCAAGAACTTCCCAGTTCAAGAAAGGCCTCATAGCCGAAACCGGTTTGGCTCAGTGGTAGAGCGTCGGTCTGTGGACTGAAAGGTCCCAGGTTCAATTCTGGCCAAGGGCATGTACATTGGTTGCGGGCACATCCCCGGGAGGGGTTGTGCAAGAGGCAGCTGGTCGATGTTTCTCTCTCACTGACATTTCTAGCTCTCTATCTCTCTCCCCTCCTCTCTGTATAATACCAATAAAATATATTTTAGAAAAAAAGAAAGGCCTCATAGGTTCTGTACTCTCTGGGAGTCATACATTGATAATTTTGCTGTGGGCATGAGGTAGAGGTGCTGATCTGCATAGAACTCTGTTGCCTCAGAGTTATCATACAACACCGTCACTGTCATCGTATCCTCAGGCAACCTTGGATGGTGAAAGGGAACATCTTCAAACAAACAGAGCAAAACACAAATTTGGACTTTGAATGGTGCTAGCATTTGCTGGACTTAGGTCAAACAGAGGGGAAAGTATACTATACGGATATTTAAGACAATAGCTTTCATTTGTTTAATGTGCTTTAGAGGTTTCAAAAAGTTTCCATATGCTGTCTCAGTTTCCTTAACTGTGAAATCAAAATAGTAAGATTTCAGGGATGATGAAATAGGAGAGTACTACATGTAAAATACTTAGAATAGTGCCTGGCACACAAGAGGTTTTCAATAACATAAGCTATGGCTATTGTTTATACTACTTCATCTCATTTGATTCATGAAGCAACCTGTGAGTAGGTATTTTCATGCTTGTTTTACTGATGGGGAAATTCAGGAAAATTAGATGAGTTGCCCATACATTAAGACCCTAAGATTCCAAATATCCAATCCTATATAATAAAGAGGGAATATCCATCACTCGTACCATCACTATGCCACAAAGATGATAGCACCCACAGCAGAGGTAGGGTTTCCATAAGACAAGATGGCTACACCCACAGCAGAGGCTGAGTTCCCATAATGAGCCTTAATGAGCAATCAGAAGGGACCTGGGGCTGTGCCCTCCTCCCCCATGGGGCTTGACCGGGTACCTCAGGCTGTGCCCCCCCATCCTGGTGCCAAGCCAGGAAACCTCAGGCCACACTCCCTGCCCAGCAGGGCTTGACTGGGGACCTCAGGGCACATCCTCTGCCCCCCAACCTGGCACTGGGTCAGAGGACCTGAGGCTGTGCCTCCCTGCCCGGCGGGGCTTGACAAGGGTGGGCCACTGGGTCTGGATCTAGCCCAATGCAGGGTGGGGGGCAGCAGAGTCTGGGTCTCGTGCGATTTTGAGGCACACGGTGGGTAGACAAGGACTTGACTCTTGGTCCCGTAGTGTGCCCCAGACTCTGACAGAAGGAAGATTTTAATATACATTTTACTAATTTTCTTTCATATCTGACACTTCTATTAGAGAGAAAGAGCAAATAGCAATATTAAAATATTTCCTCTAATTCTTTCCCTTTTAATGTGCACGAATTTCATGTACCAGGTCACTCGTTTTTATAAGTCACATAAAAACCTGCTGGAGGTGGCACAGAAAGAAGGAAAAAGTAAAATACATGTAGCACCTTCATTAACAAGCAGCTAGCTAATCATTCTAAGGTTGGTTTCTAAGTCTTACATACCCATATCAATTCTTATTCTTCCAGTCTATTGACTAACTAAATGAACTCTAAGTTCAAGTGAAGAAGAGACAACACTTTCTAATATGTGATAAAGTGAATTTGTCCTCTACCTTGGGACTAGAAAACCCCCAAAACACGACTGCTTGTGGTCATTTCACATTAACAAATTACTTTAAACTGTCTCAAGGTGAATATCACTTAATACTAGGAATTGGGGGTTTCTGCTTCTATTTGCTAACTTGAAGCAGCACTTCCCAATTTTAAAAAAGTTTTATTTTTCTTCTAAAAGTAGATACATTCAGAATCTATATCACCTGATCGTCTCATTAATGTAAACTTTGGGGACATTTAGACTCAAATGTATATAGCCAGATGATGGAAATTCTAATACAAAATGTACTACTAAATGTTGGTTAATATCATATGTACGCATTTCTTTAACAACTGCCTTGAAGGACAATCTGAGTTAACTTCATTTAGGAGACAAAGTTTGCACAAACTGTTTGTTTAAAAATTCACCAAAAGCAGTACCTAAGATATTAGGTTCTAGAAATCCTTATGATAGCAACACCTAACTGAGATGATATGAGCATAAACATATTCTTTTCCAAAAACATTATCTAAATAGCATTGGGGGGGGGGGGAAGTCCAGTAAGTTTGGTTCAATTTACAGCATTAGAATCAACACTAAGCTTCTTTAGGAGAAAAAATTATTTTATATTCAATTAAGATGTACTGAACCCCAAATTTAGCTATAATGGATAGGTATCTATTTATTATTTTTTAAATATATTTTATTGATTTTTTACAGAGAGGAAGGGAGAGGGATAGAGAGTTAGAAACATCAATGAGAGAGAATCATCGATCAGCTGCCTCCTGAACACCCCCAACTGGGGGTGTATCCGCAACCAAGGTACATGCCCTTGACCGGAATTGAACCTGGGACCCTACAGTCCGCAGGCCGACACTCTATCCACTGAGCCAAACCGGTTTTGGCTGGATAGGTACCGTATTTGCCGGCGTATAAGACGACTGGGTGTATAAGACGACCCCCTAACATTTCCACTAAAAATACAGAGTTTGTTATATACTCGCCGTATAAGACTACCCCCCACTTGGAGGCATATTTTTCAGGGCCAAAAAGTCGTCTTATACGCCGGCAAATACGGTAACTATTTATATGACCTAATTTAAATCAATGTTTTAAAAATTATTATAGTAAAGGTACACACAAAATAGTTAATCACTTCAAAGGAATCAGGTTTGTCATGTTTTCCATTTATTCCAGTGATACTGCTTTTGTTTTAAACATTTTAGAATGCTTCTCTTGGATTGTTTTCAAAGTCTGGGTTACATTCTTTAAAAATAACCTTGACAAAGGTCAGTTTCAAAATAATTCTTCTTCTTCTTCTTCTTCTTCTTCTTCTTCTTCTTCTTCTTCTTCTTCTTCTTCTTCTTTATTGTTATTATTAATCCACACCCAAGTATATTTTTAATTGATTTTTAGAGAGTAGAAGGGAGGGAAGAAGAGTGAAGAGAGAGGGAGAGAGGAGGAAGAGAGAGACAGAAAAATTGATGTGAGAGAGACATATCGATTGGTTCCCTCCCAGACCAGAGCCATGCAACTGAGTCACGGTGCCCTTGACTTGGAATCAAATCCAAGACCCCTCGGTGCTCAGGCTGACACTAACCACTGCACAACACTAGCCATGGTTCAAAATTCTTTTATCATGGATTTGATATTCAGAAATCATCAAAAATTATCTAGAATCAAGAATGTTGATTAAAATGGGTTAGTAAAAGAATGAATTTCAGCCCTAGCCCTTTTGGTTCAGTGGATAGAGCATCGACCTGCAGACTGAATGGCCCCAGGTTCGATTGTGGCCCAGGTCATGTACCTTTATTGCAGGCACAGCCTCAGTGGGAGATGTGCAGGAGGCAGCTGATCGATGTTTCTCTCTCATTGATGTTTCGTCCCTCTCCATTCCTCTCTGTAAAAAATCAATTATATATATATATATATATATATATATATATATATATATATATAAAGAATGAATTTCATTGGTTTATAACCCACTCCTTAGAAGGAGATTCTGATAAAAATCTAATTATTCTATCTAATAAAGAGGGGATATGCAAATTGACCATCACTCCATCACAAAGATGGTGGCACCCAGTCCCCTCAGCCCCACTGGAGTCATCCTTTTAAAATATATTTTTATTGATTTTTTTACAGAGAGGAAGGGAGAGGGACAGAGAGTTAGAAACATCGATGAGAGAGGAACATCGATCAGCTGCCTCCTGCACACCCCCTACTGGGGATGTGCCCACAACCAATGTACATGCCCTTGACTGGAATCGAACCTGGGACCCTTCAGTCCTCAGGCCGATGTTCTATTCACTGAGCCAAACTGGTTTCGCCTGGAGTCATCCTTTTAGCTCTCGCTGCAGTGATGGTCAAGCAGGCCCCCCACAGAGAGCAGATAGCAAGGCCCTGCTTACCCCTTGCTGAGAGCAGACAGCAGGACCCTGCTTGCCCCTGGCCACAGTGTCTAGCCAGAGAGCAAACAGCAGGGCCCTGCTTGCCCCTTGCTGGGGTAGTGAGGAGCAAGCAGGCCCCCACAGAGAGCAGACAGCAAGGCCTGAGGTGGTAATGAGCAGGCAGGTCCACAGAAAGCAGAGAACCACAGGAGAAGGCCTAAGCCATCAGTAGGACATCCCCTGAGGGCTCCCAAATTGGAAAGGGTGCAGGTCGGAGTGAATTTCTTGCACAGGGCCTCTAGCATTTTTTTAAATAAGTAGGTACACTGTTGGAATGAGTATACAGCTTTGAAAAATGACAACTTGAAGGACACTATTCATTTGAATATTGTGGTTTAACGGTTGCTAAAATGACCCTGATTTTCCACCCATCCCTGTATCTACAGCCTTTGTAATGTAACTTTGAGTTATAGGTGTCAAAAAAAAATAGCCCATTTTTCCCAGCCCTTGAATGTGAGCTAGTTTTTATTTTATTTTGGTTTTCAGTATTTGTTCATGTTTTCCCCTCAATAGAGTGTAGCAGAAGTGACAGAGAGTCAGACTTAATCTATGTGTCAAGTAGCCCTTACTCCCCTGGAACCCTACCATGCCATGAGGACAAATCTGGGCTAGCGTGTTGGCCATCAATTAACACAATTTAAAGGTACTTCAAAGTGTGAATAAAAATTTCAGGCTTGCCAAAACCGGTTTGGCTCAGTGGATAGAGCTTCGGTCTGCGGACTGAAAGGTCCCAGGTTCGATTCCGGTCAAGGGCATGTACCTTAGTTGTGGGAACATCCCCAGTAGGGAGTGTGCAAGAGGCAGCTGACCAATGATTCTCTCCCATTGATGTTTCTAACTCTCTATCCCTCTCTCTTCCTCTCTATAAAAAAATCAATAAAATATATTTTAAAAAAAATTTTCAGGCTTCATTGGCCTGCCTATAGTTTATCTTTTGACCTCTGCTCTATAGTTTATCTTTTCACAGTTATTTCTCCAGTGAGAGGACTCTACTAATATACCTCAATTAGGAAACATTGAAGTTACTTTCCGACTTTTCCAAGAGGACCCAATTATTTTTTTAAAAAACTGGCCTCCCTTAGAATCCTCAATTCAAATTCCTTATTCCCAACAGCAGCAACAATAGCTAATCAAAAATTTGTTCTTCTTATATTTCCCCAGTTGTTCACCGGCTTTAGATCTTAAAAGTTTATTAATATTCCATCTTAAAATACTCTCCAAGAATAAAGAACTGATTTTCTAATCTTATTTTTAAAAATTATTGAGGACTGCAGAAACCGGTTTGGCTCAGTGATAGAGCGTCGGTTTGCGGACTGAAAGGTCCCGGGTTCGATTCCAGTCAAGGGCATGTACATTGGTTGCGGGCACCCCCCCAGTAGGGGGTGTGCAAGAGGCAGCTGGTCGATGTTTCTCTCTCATCGACGCTTTTAGCTTTCTATCTCTCTCCCTTCCTCTCTATAAAAAATATCAATAAAAATATTTTTAAAAATTATTGAGGACTGCCGAAACCGGTTTGGCTCAGCGGATAGAGCATCAGCCTGCGGACTGAAAGGTCCCAGGTTCGATTCCGGTCAAGGGCATGTACCTTGGTTACGGGCACATCCCCAGTAGGGGGTGTGCAAGAGGCAGCTGATTGGTGTTTTTCTCTCATCGATGTTTCTAACTCTCTATCTTTCTCTCTTCCTCTCTGTAAAAAAATCAATAAAATACATTTTTTTAAAAATTATTGAGGACCCAGTATGTACCAAGAAGTAGGCTTTTTACATATGTCATGGGTTCGATACTACAGAAATTTCTTCCAAATCACTAAATATTAACTAGACAGTCACTGGCATATAGTTACACAGTAATGATAATTCCCATTGTGATGCTTTTCCCTTAAAACCTCAGTCCCATATAGAATCCCATCTAATAAAAGAGTAATATGTAAATTAACCATCAGGCCCACCAGCCAATCAGGAGCAAGTATGCAAATTAACCCCAACCAAGATGGCTGCGGCCATGGAGCAAGCAGGAAGGAGGCTTGGGTTTCCCTGGCAATGGAGGAAGTCAATCTTTCCACACACACACTGACAGGCTCAGGCCTCCACTCAAAGGTACAAAGTTTCAATTATAAAAAGATAAATTCCAACAGAAATGGCAGCGGCCATGGAGCTGCAGAGAGCAGGAGGCTAGGGTTTCCCCCAGCAATGGAGGAAGCCAAGTTTCTGCAGCCCTGGCCTGCCTTGGCCTCCGCTCCAGGCTACAAAGTTTCAATTGTAGAAGGTAAATAAATTCCTGATACCAAGGCCTCCACTTGGGTTGCCGGGGTGTGGCTGGCCTGCAAACCACCACATTCCCCTCTCCCAGGCTGTCCCACACCCCAAGGGAACCCCCACCCTGATCCAGGACACCCTTCAGGGCAAACCAGCTGGCCCCACCAGTGCACCAGGACTCTAAGCTATCTAATAAAAGAATAATATGCAGATTGACCATCACTCCAACACACAAGATGGCTACCCCCATGTGGTCAAAGATCCTGCCCCCATGTGGACACAAGATGGCTACCACAAGATAGCCAGCAGGGGAGGGAAGTTGGGGGCAATCAAGCCTGCAGGGGAGGGCATGTAGGGGTGACCAGGTCAGCAGAGGAAGGAAGTTGCAGGTGACCGGGCCTGCAGGGAAGGGCAGTTGGGGGAGACCCAGGCCTGAAGGGGAGAGCAGTTGGGGGGACCTGGCCTGCAGGGGAGGGCAGTTAGGTGTGACCAGGCCTGCAGGGGAGGGCAGTTAGGGGCAAACGGGTTGTCAGGGGATTAGTTAGGCATCAATCAGGCTGGTAGGGGAGTGGTTAAGGGGTGTGATCCGGCTGGCAGGCAGAAGTGGTTAGGGGCAATCAGGAAAGCAGGCAAGCAGTTGGGAGCCAGCAGTCATGGATTATGAGAGGAATGTCCGACTGGGATTGGGCCTAAATGGGCAGTGGGGCATCCCTTGATGGGTCCCAGATTGGAGAGGGTGCAGGCTGGGCTGAGGGATACCCCCCCCCATGCACGAATTTCATGCACCGGGCCTCTAGTAAAAAATAAAAATGTATGTTAGAGAAATAAAAAAAAGACCTCAGTCCAAACCTAACAAAAAATGAAGAGGATAGAGTGGGAGAGGGAAGAGAAGAGGAAGGAGGAAGGGTAGTTGGAAGAGTAGAAAAGAATGAAAAAGAAAAGAAGGAAGAAAAGGAAGGAGGGAGAGAGGAAAGGGTAGATCTGTGCTTACTGATAGGGAAGGGTACCAATAATACGTTTTAGAGGGAAAAATAAAAGGCAAGTTATAATAATAATGTGTAATATGATCTTGCTTTTGTAAAAGTAATATATTAAATATAAGCAATATATTTAATATAAGTAATAAAGTTTTGTCACCACAAAATGTGCCTTTGGGATATTGATTTTAAGCTGATTGCTAAGAAACAAAGACTCAGAAAAAAAACTTGGATTTTCTCCCCTTACCTGCCTACATGAATTCAGGTATAAAATCCTGCTTAAAGGAAGAGAGCATCACCTTAGTATGGTAGCATAAACTAAGTGTGGCAGTAAGAAATCTAGCAAAGCCTGTTTGTTAGACTCTCTTTCTGGGTCCCATTGTTTCTGGGTGGCCCAGCAAGAATTTGTTTACCATATATTTGCTCTTTGTCTACCTATAAACTGCCTGTTTTTCCTTTAAAGTTCCAGACCTCTGGCCCCTTTCCCCTTGTTCAAAATAGCATTAAGGTGTCTTCTGGTCTCATAACTTATGACAGCCCCACATGTAAATCTCTTATAAAATTTTGACATTTTCTCCTGTTAATCTCTCATGTTATTTTTATTATTAGCTCCGCTAGAACTTAGAAGGTGGGAGGAAAATTATATTTTGAACCCCTCCCCACACATATGCATGAGCATGTATACACACACACATACTTCTACATATAAAGTCTGGAAAGATGTACATCAAATTGTCAACAATATTTCCCCTGGGAAATGGAGTAGAAGTATAGGGCAGGAGTGGACTTTCCCATTTTACCTTGAACACTTCTTGTTACTTCAATTTTTGAATGTTTACAATAAAGGTGCTAATTTTGTATTACATTTTCCATTGAAAATTTAACTCACACAATAATATACTATTAAAAGAAAGCAATTCACAACTACTAATATAAATTTGCCTAGAAAAGGACCAAAATTGAGTAATACCATAGCAACTTCCTCCCCCATCAGCGATTCCCCTGTCTCTGTCATCACTGTAAATGCTGAGAGGCATCTGAACCCATAACCAAAGATTGTGTGAGTCAAGGCTGAAGCCTTGGAGGTTAGAGTAAGATTTTCAATAATGAAAGAGCAGTTGGCTAATTCAATATTAGATACACCACAGGCTGTAGAAGGTATTTTTTTAAATTGCTTAAGACATAATTGACATATGTTAACAGAAGGTGCCCATGTACCAAAAGTGTACATTTTGATGAATTTTTACATATGTATACACACCTGTGAAACTATCACCATAGTTGAGATAGTGAAAACACCCATCACCCCTTGAGCCCCTTTGTAATCAATCCTTCCACCACCCGCAGCAACCACTGAATGGGCTGCAAAATGTTAAAGTCATAGTTGATTTATTTTATAGTAAAAACAGACAGATGTTTATGGAAAATACTGATATCCAACACTGAGCTTTAACATATGTTTCTTCTAAATAAGGATACTTTTTCAACTCCAAGCTTTAGTGTGCCAATCTCAAATATACTTAAAGCTGCATAGGGTTCTAGATTGCTCTTAAAAATAGGTATAAAAGGTCTGTGCTCTTCCCCCTACACAATCCCTGTTTTTTTTATTTAATATATTTTATTGATATTTTACAGAGAGGAAGGGAGAGAGATAGAGAGCTAGAAATGTCGATGAGAGAGAAACACCGACCAGTCGCCTCCTGCACACCCCCCACCGGGGATGTGCCCGCAACCAAGGTACATGCCCGCAACCAAGGTACATGCCCTTGACCGGAATCGAACCTGGGACCTTTCAGTCCACAGACCGACGCTCTACCACTGAGCTAAACCGGTTTCGGCCACAATCCCTGTTTTTAAACAAAATAAACACCCTAGCCCGGCAGATCAGTTGGTGGGAGCCTCCTTCCAATATACCAAGTTTGTGGGTCTGATCTCTGGTCAGGGCATATATAAGACTCAATCAATGAATGATAAATAAGTGGAACAACAAATCAATGTTTCTCTCTCTCAAATCAATCAATAACATTTTTTAAATAAGCATATTTATTTTATAACTGTATTATTGAAAGTATTACAAATGTCTCCTTTTTTGGCCCCCCTTGACCCTCTCCACCCTGCTCCTGCCCCTCCCTAGGCCTTCCCCTGCACTGTTTGTCCATGGGCTGTGCAACATGCATAAAAGTTCTTTGTTTAATCTCTTTCCATTTTGGCCTCTTTATGAATTACATCAGTCTGTTGCATGTTTCAGTGTCTCTATTTTTAAATAATCTATTTTAAATTAGATATTATTTAGTAGATACATAAATACACACACACACACACACACACACACACACACACACATCAAAAGAGGTGAAATAACCATGATCAAGTTATTAGGCTATGAATTAAAACTGATTCTTTAGCACAACCTGATTTCCCTCTAAATTCCCTTTTAAAATGTCTATGCTTCATTTGACAGCAATGGTAGAATTCATTTAAAAATTTCCCATCATTTTTACTGTCATATGCATTGATCACTTTATTCAACAAAGTTGTAAGAGTCCTGATGGCAAAGAATGCCAATTGCCACAGTTATAGCCCCCATATATCATCAAAAGGTTAAATTAAAAATATTTTTATTGATCTCATAGAGGAAAGGAGAGGAAGAGAGGGGTAGAAACATCAATGATGAGAGAGAACCATTGATTGGCTGCCTCTTATATGCCCCCTACTGGAGATTGAGCCATAGCCCAGGCATGTGCCCTGGACCAGAATTGAACTTGAGACCTTTCAGTATGCAAGCCAATGCTCTATCCACTGATCCAAACTGGATAGGGCAAAAAGTTAAATTTTAATAAAATATTTTAACTATTCCCATGTTTTATTATGTTCCATCATGACCTCCTCAATCCTCTTCCACAACCACATACACACATCTTTCTTCTTGCCTGATTAAAAACAACACTACTGCCGAAACCGGTTTGGCTCAGTGGTAGAGCGTTGGTCTGCGGACTGAAAGGTCCCGGGTTCGATTCCGGTCAAGGGCATGTACATTGGTTGCGGGCACATCCCCAGTAGAGGGGGTGTGCAAGAGGCAGCTGGTCGATGTTTCTCTTTCATCGACGTTACTAGCACTCTACCTCTCTCCCTTCCTCTCTATAAAATATCAATAAAATATATTTTTTTAAAAACAAAAACAAAAAACAGCACTACTTCAAGGAGGACATAGAGATGTACAAGAAACATGATAAAATTCTCAATGTCACTAATCATCAGTGCAAATTAAAATCACAATGAGGTATCGCCTCATACCTGCCAGAATGGCTACCATCAATAAATCAACAAATGACAAGTGCTGGTGAGGATGTGGAGAAAAGGGAACCCTAGTACACTGCTGGTGGGAATGCAGACTGGTGTAGCTGCATTATGGAAAACAGCATGGGGTTTCCTCGAAAAATTAAATATGGGCTGAAACTGGTTTGGCTCAGTGAATAGAGCATCTTTCTGCGGACTGAAAAGTCCCAGGTTCGATTCCGGTCAAGGGTATGTACCTTGGTTGCGGGCACAAACCCAGTAGGGGGTGTGCAGGAGGCAGCTGATTGATGTTTCTCTCTCATCGATGTTTCTAACTCTCTATCTCTCTCCCTTCCTCTCTGTAAAAAAAATCAATAAAATATATTTTTAAATTAAATATGGAATTGCCAGAGATCCCACTTCTGAAAATATATCCTAAGAAACCTGGAACACCAATTAGAAAGAATATATGCACATGTATGTTCATAACAGTGTTATAGCTAAGATCTTGAAACAGCCAAAAGCACATCAGTAGATGCGTGGATAAAAGAAGCTATGGTACATATGCACAATGAAATACTATAGGACTGTAAAAAAAAAAAAAAAGGATCTTTTACTCTTTAAGACAGCATGGATGGACCTGTAGAATAATATGCTAAGTGAAATAAGTCAGTCATAGAAAGACACTATCACATGATCTCACTTATATGTGGAATCTAATGACTAAAATAAACTGACTAAATAGTTCCAAAGGCATGGGTGCATGGATCAGACTGACATTTCTCAGAGGGAAGTGAGGTGGGAGGGACAGGAAGAGATTAACCAAAGAACTTGTATGCAAATATGAATTGCCCATGGACACAGGCAATAGCGTGGTGAAGGCCTGAGGTGGAATGGGGACTGGGTGGAGGGGAGCAAAAGGGGGTAACGGAGGGCAACTATTTTATCGTCAAAATAAAAGATAAATTTTTAAAAGCAACACTACTGAAATCACTTATTCTTTAATACCTTTTCAGAGGCAAATGAGAGCTCTTCTAACTTTAAAAATCATAGTTACTGCATAATATTTACAGTGTGCATTCCAGCAATATCTTGTGTACTTATCTTTGCCAAAGCATTTCACTCAGCATGCTCCTCATGCCAAAACAATTATAACATATTCTCAGAAAACATGGCTGCTTTCTCTAGTCATCTATTTCCTTTTCCTTGCCTCTATATCTAGTAGTAAAGCTGACTGCATAACTAGACTAAGAGGAGAGAAAAGGAAACAGTATTGAGATGGTCTCACAAGCCTAAAATTGTTGTTTTAACCTGCAGTAAAATTCAGTGCATTCTGTAGGGTTTGCATCCAAAGTCACTCCAATACCTCCTTTTAGTTCAGAAGATACTAAACAGATTCCTGCTATATCTCTGGTTTTTAAATTAGAAATATAACTTTAAAACTTTAAAAGTACTTGAGTTGTAAGCAAAGTATCCATCATTCATCCTCTCTCACTTTCATAAATATTTGTTGTCAGAGGGCTAGCAAAGACATTGGAATGGGGCACTTTAAAAAAAAAAAAGAATTAGGAGACACAACAAGATGGCAGCAGAGGTAAAAGCCTAACTGCAGCCGCACTCAACAATTTCAAAAAATACAACTAAAATATAGAGTGGACACTATCCAGAACTACAGGAAAGTTGACTGACTGGAAATTCTACAACTAGAAGGAAAGAGAAAACCAGAAGGAAAACCAGAGGAGCTGTAAAAGCCTAAGGTACGGAGGCACGGTTCTCGCGCGGGGAGAGGACAGAGCCGGAGAGGAGGGGCGGCGGAGTGCCTGGCTGGCGTTCCCTAGCGGGAAGGAGATAAAAGCTCCGGACTGTGCTGAACCCCAACTCCGACTGCACTGAACCCCAGTTTTGGGCGAGACCCCGGGGGTCCCAGGCTCATACAGAGGGAAACTGGGCTGTAAGGCGGAAGCTCAGCGGAGCGGAAAGGCAGAGCCCCGGAGTCGAGCACATTGCGCAGAGGAGGGACTGTTCCCTGAGCTGCTGGATTGCCCCAGCGGGAAGGACTCAAAAGCTCAGGACTGTGCTGAGCCCCAGTTCTGACTGCACTGAACCCCAGTCCTGGGCAAGACCCTCGGGCCCCAGCCTCATACAGGGGGAATCTGGGCTATAAGGCAGAAGCTCAGGGAGAGCGGCAAAAAGCAGAGCCCCTGAGTCGCGCACATTGCGCGCACAGAGGACAGACTGTTGTTTGGGCCGCGAGATTGCCCTGGCGGGAAGGAGACATAAGCTCCTGACTGTTCTTAACCCCACTTCCAACT
Source organism: Vespertilio murinus (assembly GCA_963924515.1). NCBI lineage: Eukaryota > Metazoa > Chordata > Mammalia > Chiroptera > Vespertilionidae > Vespertilio > Vespertilio murinus. The sequence continues at coordinate 69,028,723 of OZ004710.1, forward strand.
GCTCTGAACCCCAGTTGTGGGCTTGTTGGGGGAGAAACTACACTGTCTGGTAGCGGGCGAAGCTCTAGGGTGCCTTTCTCTCAGAGGTGCTTGCAGGGAGTACCAAAGGACACTGAGGTACACTGAGACTCAGGAACCTCAGAGGGCGGGGCTAACCGGAAGCCAAGGCTGTAGGCTCCACCCTGAAACTCTGCCCCATCCAAGCTGAACTCAGAGAGGCTTTTGCAGGTTTCCAAGTCTAGTGGAATAAGGTTGTCTCCTGACATAGACACAGCTGATCCTCCCAACCTACCAACTCAGGGAAGCAGTGAAAATGCCGAAACGAGGAAACAGATCACAAACGAAAGAAATGGAAGACAAAAAGCGACTGGATATAGAGTTCAAAGCCACGCTTATAAGGTTGTTCAACAATCTCTTAGAAAAGGCCGATAAAATAAATGAGACCTATGAGGATATGATAAGGGATCAACAAGAAATAATGAAGGGTCAACTAGAAATAAAGAATACAATCTCTGAAATAAATAATATTATACAGAGTCCTAAAAACAGATTGGAATATTGCAAGAATCAAGTCCAAGATTTGGAACACAAAGAGCCAGAGGACACTCCTCCACAGAAGCAAGAAGACAAGAGAATCCAGAAAGTTGAAGATAATGTAAGAAACCTCTGGGACAACTTCAAGCGAACCAACATCAGAATTATGGGCATCCCAGAAGATGACAGAGAGCAAGATACCGAAAACATATTGAAAGAAATAGTAACAGAAAACTTCCCCCACCTGGTGAAAGAAATAGACTTACACGTCCAGGAAGCACACAGAACCCCAAACAAAAGGAATCCAAAAAGAACCACACCAAGACACATCATAATTAAAATTCCAAGAGCTAAAGACAAAGAGAGAATATTAAAAGCAGCAAGACAAAAGCAGGTAGTTACCTATAAAGGGGCACCCATACGACTGTCAGCTGATTTCTCAACAGAAACCATGCAGGCCAGACGGGAATGGCAAGAAATATTCAAGGTGATGAATAACAAGAACCTACAGCCAAAAATACTCTACCCAGCAAAGCTATCACTCAGAATTGAAGGCCAGATAAAGAGCTTCACAAATAAATTTAAGCTAAAGGAGTTCATCACTGCCAAGCCAGAATTATATGAGTTGCTAAAAGGGGTTCTTTAGGAAGAGGAAGAAAATAAAGATAAAAATTATGAACAAACACGTAACTATCAACAAGTGAGTCTAAAAACCAAGGGAAGTAAAAATCATGATGAACAATATTAACTGGTGAATATAATAGAATCAGAGGTATGGAAGGGGAGTGGACTGATGATTCTCGGGGAAATGGGGAGTGGAGCGGGGCGGGAAGAGACTGAACATAAACTGCACCTATGGATGAGGACAATGGGGGATGGGGAAAGGGCAGAGAATTGAATGGAAACTTGGTGTAGGGGAGCAATTGGGGGGGGGGAATGAGGAACATTTGTAATAATATGAACAATAAAGATGTATTAAAAAAAATTTAAAAAAAGAATTAAAATTTAAAAAATAGGACCATCTGCACAATTCAATATCGTCTCTCAAAGTAGTTCTTTTTCTCCAGTCTTTTGAACCTTAAAGTTGGTCATTTTGAAAGCATTTAAGATACACAAAATTATATCAACATATTTTATTGTCAGCAGGCAGCCTGAATGTATTTGGGTCAAATCAACCTAGCCAATTGCCAAATTCCTGGCTAGTACAGAACCCTAGTAAGTGTTGACCAAATAAACGATTGCCTGACTCTTCAGTAAAAGTTCATGGTTGAACATTCATGTGTTTTGATGCATCATTAATCTAAACTACAGCTGAAACCAGTTTGGCTCAGTGGTAGAGCGTTGGTCTGCGGACTGAAAGGTCCCGGGTTCGATTCCAGTCAAGGGTATGTACATTGGTTGCGGGCACATCCCCGGTAGGGGGTGTGCAAGAGGCAGCTGGTCGATACTTCTCTCTCATTGACGTTTCTAGCTCTCTATCCCTCTCCCTTCCTCTCTTTAAAATATCAATAAAATATATATTTTTAAAAAATAAAAATAAAAAATAAAAATAAAAAAACAAACTATGTAATCTAAACTACAATTATTAAACTGAGGCTGATCATATGCTCTGACCTTGAAAAAATTGTAATCACATCATTTAAATGAGTGGCCTCAGTGTTTCAACAATAGGATATAGTCACAATAGGATCCACTAAATTCTCAAACCAAGATGGTCCTACTGAAGCACTGAGGGTTTGGGGGACAGGAAGGAAGGGACTCTTGGAGATCTGAAGCTATTCAGCAATGATAAATGTGTGACCATGAAATATGAGCATCCTACTGAGGGCAAGTCTCTTCTACCACTGCTCAAAGAAAATCTGCTCTAAAGAAGAGTTCAGTATGGGATATTTTGATCTTGAAATGAAGAAAACCAGCTTCATGTTAATTTATCTCTAGGCAACTTTATTTCTTGTTTCCACTTCCCCATTTTAAAAGATCATATTAATGTTTCCTTTACGTGATAATGTTTGCAAAAGCAAAGTGTTTCCAAGGCTAATAAAGATAAATTAACCTAGCCGAAACTGGTTTGGCTCAGTGGTAGAGCATCAGTCTGCGGACTGAAAGATCCCGGGTTCGATTTCGGTCAAGGGCATGTACCTTGATTGCGGGCGCATCCCTGGTAGGGGGTGTGCAAGAGGCAGCTGGTCCATGTTTCTCTCTCATCGACGTTTCTAGCTCTCTATCTCTCTCCCTTCCTCACTGTAAAATATCAATAAAATATATATTTTTTAAAAGATAAATTAACCTAAAGAAAGGTTTGTGGTAAGCCTTTGCAAATACATTTACATAACTCTGTTAGTGAGTATGGGAGTCACTATATGATGGCAAGGGAGGGATCAATTTTTAAAAGATATTTTTCATTTATTTCAGAGAGGAAGGAGATTATATATATATATATATATATATATATATATATATATATATAGAGAGAGAGAGAGAGAGAGAGAGAGAGAGAGAGAAAGAGAGAGAGATCAAAGATGAGAGAGAATCACCGATCGGTTGCCTCTTGCACGCTCCCACACTGGGGATCGAGCCTGCAACTTGGGCATGTGCCCTAACCTGGAATCTAACTATGACCTTCTGGTTCATGGATCAATGCTCATCCACTGAGCCATGCCAGCTGGTCAAGGGAATAATTTTTAAATTATGCACAGGACAATCACAGATCCAGCTGACCAGTCTTTTGATCTTTTGCCTTTTCTTTACACCAGGAACATTTTTTAAAAATATATACTTTATTGATTTTACACAGAGAGGAATTGAGAGAGATAGAGAGCTAGAAAGGTCAATGAGAGAGAAACATCGACCAGCTGCCTCCTGCACACCCCCTACCGGGGATGTGCCCGCAACCAATGTACATGCCCCTGACCGGAATCGAACCCGGGACCCTTCAGTCCGCAGACCGACGCTCTACCACTGAGCAAAACCAGTTTTGGCTACACCAGGAACATTTTTGTTGTAAAATATATCTCTCCAGACACTTCCAACCAGGAATACTGATTTATACTTTGGATTGATTTACTAGAATGATACTGAAATATACTCATTGCTTTCTCTTTTTCACATTAAAAACACAAAAGCTATCAGATATTTAAAGAAATGTGGCTAAGTATATCCCATACTGTTGCCTCACTCATTGAACACTCAGAATATTATTTGTGAGAAATGCATATTATGAAGTCATCAGTGTTACTTCCCTGTTTTAGCTTCACAGTCTGAAAAGTACCAGCGAACTTCCTGCCCATGAGTCACCACCTACAGGGCAAAAGCAGCCTTTACATGGAACTGCGCTTGGCACTACTAAGTACCGTAGATTCTTTTCTTTTCTTTTTTTTTTTTCTTTTTGTCAAATTCATTAACTTTTAAAGATTTCTTAAATTGGTTTTTAGATAGAGAAGAAGAGAGGAGAGAAACATCAATGGATCTGCTGCCTCCTGCACCCCCTCTACTGGGAATTGAGCCCGAAACCCAGGCATGTGCCCTGACCAGGAATAGAATTGCCAACCTTTCCGTGAGTGGGATGATGCCCGACCAACCGAGCCCCTCTGGCCAAGGTTCCTAAGTAGGTTCTGAGCGCAGCAGTATTTCCCAACCTTTTTAAAATCCCAAGGCACGTTTATTTGAATACAATTCCTACAGAATAGGATATTACCTGGCACCTTAAGGCAAGAATGGAATCAAGGGAGGAAAGACTGGAGAAGCCACTATTCAAATGAATTCTTCGTGGTGGACCACTCCGTCGTGATATCCTGACCAGGGAACACTATCAGAGAGAAAGAGGCATAATGTTAAAAGTGGATGCAATAAACAATAAGGAAAAATGCAATAAACAATAAGGAAAAAAAGTGAATGTAGAATGAAGAGCTAGGATATGTAGTTATAGGTATCCTTTTCTTTTGTGAGGGTCCCGTTTATAGGAATTTTAAAGACAGCGGAATGAGAGGAAGGCAACCTTCTCCCCCGAAACATTCCATCCTCTCTCTGCCCAGAGGTCAACACTCCAGGGTGGAGGTGAGGAAGGGAAGGGGTTACTTTATCCCAGGCAGAGAGCTGGGAAAGGAGGGGAGACATGCACTCCCATCTCTTGGCTCAATCCCTCTCCCCTGGGACTTGGTGTTGCCCCCTGGAGTTGCTTGGCAGACAGGGCTCATGCAACAGTGAGTAGGCATGAGGTGGCATGGAAACGCAGTCTTGATGCCTGTTGGCAGGGTGGGAGGGCTAGAAGGGCCATGCTGGCCACGGGGGGTCCAAATGGAAGTCTCTGCAGCGTACACACTGGAGGGCCAGAGCAGGACTTCCTCTGTCCCAGGCTGCACCCAGGCAGAGAGAGGGGAGGTTCACGTGGCACTGCCATGCCAGCCAAGCCGCCCACATGTGGCCCTGAATGTGCTGAGGCTCTGGCTACTCCTTGGTGTGGCCGATGATGGTGAGGATGTACAATTCCCTAATTACACAGTAAGACAAGAAGCTAATCAGAAATTAGAATACTTCCAGGAGCATGTTGGATATAACTTAGTACTCGTATATATCCAGGTGAATACTAAATCAGAGAGTTGCACACATACTGTCATCCTGCCTCTGAAACAACTCAGCAAAAGTCCCTCTTCCTAGTAAAGGCAAAAATGCATGCTGGCTGAAACGGGTTTGGCTCAGTGGATAGAGCGTCAGCCTGCGGACTGAAGGGTCTCAGGTTCGATTCCGGTCAAGGGCATGCACCTTGGTTTCAGGCACATCCCCAGTAGGGGATGTGCAAGAGGCAGCTGATCGATGATTCTCTCTCATCGATGTTTCTAACTCTCTATCCCTCTCTCTTCCTCTCTGTAAAAAAATCAATAAAATATTTTTTTTAAAAAAAAAGAATGCATGCTGGAAAGATAAACATGTGGCCAATTGCAGTGGCAGAGAGAAATCTCTCTCTCTCTCTCTCTCTCTCTCTCTCTCTCACACACACACACACACACACACACACACAACACACACACACACACACACACACACACACACACACACACGTGCGCGCACACACACACACCACTACCCACAACCATTATCTCCACATTCCCAAACTTCCATGACTCACCTTTCCTTCTGATTCTGGAAATGACACATGAAACCAGCCAAAGGCCACTCTCGTCACATGAGTGTATGATGGGAAAGCCAGATAAATGGGCCGAATGCAAGTATGATCTTTTGCTGGAACCACATGGAAAGTGCATGACCCACTAGAGCTAAGATGGTCTCTGATGACCCTGTCCCCCTCCCACAATGTTACTCCACCTCAAATCAGCCCCACCCATTCTGATATGCATAAGTGTGCCAGCTGGTCTTTTCTCTTTACCATTTTTCTCTGTGCTTAACAAGAGTCAGAGTAAAAATACCTTCCTGAGGAGCGGACTCTATTCGTGTGATCCTGAGATAGTCACTGTAAAACAAGCAGATTATCAAATGACAGCGGGGAGGGGAAGGAGACCTGGGGGGAGATAAAAGAACAACCGAAGGGCTGGTATGCATGAACATAAGTACAACCAACGAACACAGAACTCTGGGGAGGGAGGGCATAAATGGGAGGTGGGGGGGGGCAATGGTAAGCTATGTACACATATAATATCTTAATAAAAATAAATAAATAAAATTAAATACCCATTGCAAAAAAAAAAATACCTTCCTGCTATATGCACCCCTATGTTCATAGCAGCACAAGTTACAATAGCTAGGATTTGGAAACAGCCTAGGTGCCCGTCAGCAAATGATTGGATAAGAAAACTATGCTATATCTACACAATGGAATACTATGCTGCCATAAAAAAGAAGGAATTCTCATCATTTGCAGCAACCTGGATGGAATTGGAGAACATCATGCTGAGTGAAATAAGCCAGTCAATGAAAGAGGAACACCACATGATCTCACTCATTTACGAATAATAAAGAATATTATAAATTAATGAACAGAAAGATAGATATAGTGACAGTAAAGCAACAAGCAGACTGTCAAATGACAGCAGGGAGGGTAGGGTGATCTAGGGGAGATAAGAGATCAACAGAAGGACTGGTATACATGCATATAAGTACAACCAATGAACACAGAACTCTGGGGAGGGAGGGCATGTATGGGAGGTGGGGAGGCAATGGTAAGCTATGTACACATATAATACCTTAATAAATTTTTTAAAATAAAAATATTTCCAACATAAAAAAATACCTTCCTGCAAGTTACTCCATGTTTTGAGTTATTCCTTCCCAAACAAATATGGCACAACAGACTGTGACTACTGAAATGCCCTAGTCTTTTAAAAGAAACAAAAAAAAAAAACCCTAACCAGTTTTGCTCAGTGGATAGAGCATCGGCCTGTGGACTGAAGGGTCCCAGGTTCGATTCCAGTCAAGGGCAAGTACCTTGACCGGAATTGAACCCAGGACCTTTCAGTCCGCAGGCCGATGCTCTATCCACTGAGCCAAACCGGTTTGGGCAATAAAAAATAAAATAAAATTATATATATATATATATATATATATATATATATATATATATATATATAAATAAAAGAAACAGCCGAAACCAGGCAGCTGATCGAGGATTCTCTCATCGATGTTTCTAAAACTCTATCCCTCTCCCTTCCTCTCTGTAAAAAATCAATAAAATATTTTTTAAATAATTAAATAAAAGAAACAAAAAATAGAACTTGAGGGGTCCCAACTATATTCTCTCAAAGAGTGTTTTTCCCAGCATGGAGACTTAGCCCTACCAATTGTGCCGCACAAGTTTACACACTTTCGACAGCATGAAGTTTCAAAGTTAGACCTGAGGTAGGCAGGAAAGCAGTTCAAAATGGGCCTGACAGCTGAGAAAATGACTAGGCCCAAACTAGACCTCATGCTCGAACCCAGTTTTTTTCAATACAAGTCACTCCTCAGAGTTAGCAACCCTGCCAAGCTCTCTGGTAGTGGGTGGCTTTAAATAAAATTGAAAAAGCAGTCGACCAAATGTAAAGAAGACATGGGTCCCAAGGACTCCGTGAGAACACGGCGTTCAGGGATGGCAGTTTCTGTACAGTGTGAGCCTCTCCAACCTACTTCTTCCCAGCAACCCGATTTACGACCAGCCCGTGCCTCGTGGTCGAAACCTGCTTTCCCAGACATATTGGAAAAGTTCAGATCGCGCCTACTCCGGAAACCTCAAACAGAGACTCTTAGAACCCTGAAGCCAAGAACCCGGTAGCAAGGAGAGTGTCCCGATCCCTGGCGTGTGGGTCAAATATGAGAGGGCACCATCAGTTCCCACGAAGGAGTACACCATTGCCAGCGCTCTCCCGGGGAGTGGGTGCCGGAGTTACCTCAGGTGGAACGGCGGCAGAAGCGCCACCGGAGCCGGAGGAGGGAGGCGAGGTCTAGGGTGAAGGGAAAGGACCAACTAAAGAGCCCGGTGCATCTGTGGAAAACCTGACTTTTCCCAAGCCGGGTGTGGGAGAGATGAGGGGGGCCCTGATATCCTGAACGTCTCCTCCCTAAATCCCACCAAAGGTCCGAAGGTCCGGGTTGGCCCTGTCCGCGAGACTCCACAGCTCAGGTTAGCCAGAGCGGCCGGCTAGAGCTGGATGTGGCCGCCCTCTCTAGGAGCAGAACTGGGGACATTTACCCGGAGCCTCAGAAGCAACTGCGTCTCCGCTCGGGTCACCGCTGAGGTGGCGGATCTGCCGCCGCCGCCTCTTTCCAGCCACCGAAGTCGCTTCGGCGACGCTCTCAGTCGCTCGCCGAGACTGGCCCGCGAGGCCAGCTGTTGAATGGCACAAGCGTCCCCGCAGCAACCAAGTCGGTTACACAAGCATAAATTCGGATACCCAAGCCTCCAAAGCCCCCAGGAGGAGCCGCGGACCTGCGCCGGGGCGCCCCCCTCTAGCCTCAATTAGCTCTCAGGACCAACGGCAACGGTAAACTAGCCCCGCCCTTTCTATTCCCCAAGAGCCAATCGCGCGGTCCCGTTCAAGTAGCCCCGCCTCTGTCTAGCGCCGAGCCAGCGCCAAACTTTATCTCGCGGAGCGGAGCGGTTGTTCCCGGTGAAGGCCAGGCTGCTTTGCTCTAGCTCCCTCATCTCCAACCCACGCAAAAAGTTACAATGACTGGGAGGCTGCAGCATAGCTAAATCTATTGACCTCCACAGACCCATTTCCTCTGAATAAACGAATATATACATCCCTATGTTCATTGCAGCGTTATTAACAATGGCCGATATTTGGAAGCAGCCAAGTGTCCATCAGTAGATGAGTAAATAGAAAGCTGTGGTACATTTACACAATACAATACTAATCTGCTATAAAATAAAATAAAAAGGAAATCTTACCTTTTGTGATAGCGTCCATGGACCTGAAGAGTATTACCCTAAATGAAATAAACCAGTTATAGAAAGACAATACCATAAGATTTCACTTATATGTGGAATCTAACAAATAAAACAAACAAAATAGAAATAGGCTCATAGATGCAGGAAAAAACTGGCAGCTGTCAGAGGGGAGAGGGGTTGAGGGAATTAAGTAAAAAAAACAAAAACAAAAACAACACATCATAAACACAGGCAGCATGGTGATTACAAGAGGGAAAGGGGGGGTTAGGGGAGGGAGAAGAGAGTAAAGGCAGATAAACGGTGAGGGGGAAAAAGAGTTTTTGCATGGTAAACACACAATGCAATATACGGATAATGTATTACTAGTATAAAATTGTACACTTAAACCTGTATAATTTTATAAACTAATGTCACCCAAACGAATTTTTAAAAATTTAAAAACCACAAAGATATCACTTCACACCAAGAAATCAACAAACAAGTGTTGATGAGGATGTAGAGAAAAGGAAACCCTCGTGCACTGTTGGTGGGATCGTAAATTGGTGCAGCAGCTAAGGACAACAGTCTTGAGGTTCTCCACAAAAAACAACAATAAAAAAGAATTTCTATAGAACCCGCAATTCTCTTCCAGGTAATTATCTGAAGAAATCCGAAACACTAATTTAAAAAGATATCGGTAGTCCTATGTTCATTCCAGCGTTATTTATAATAGCCAAGATATGGAATCAACCCAAGTGCCCATTAATACACAATTAGATAAAGAAAATGTGGAAATGTGGTACAGTTCCGAACCTGAGGTGTGGGCGCGAGTCACGGAGGCTCGGCTGTGGGGTCGTGGGTCCCAGCCGCGTGGGTCCTCGTTACGGGTCACGCCGCCATCTTGCTGACGTCACGGCGGGAGCGCGGCCACGAGGCTGGAGGCGGGGTGCGGCGCGAGCACGGCCTCCTAAGTCGAAAACACTGTATTTCTGTTGGACAATACTGCTGTCTATCTTCTGCTGCGGTGCGGCGCGAGCACGGCCTCCTAAGTCGAAAACACTGTATTTCTGTTGGACAATACTGCTGTCTATCTTCTGCTGAGGAACACAGAAGCAACGTGACTTTTTCCGCTCAGACACCACTGATGGGAAGTAAGCACTTGACTTGTTAAACTGAAAGATTGGTCATAACTTCGGGCTAGAATGCAGTCTGCTTGGGTTGCCATAACAAAATAACATAGACTGGCTTAAACAACAGAAATAACTTTTTCAGTTTTGAAGACTGGAGATCTGAAATGAGGGTGCCAGTGTGGTCCAGTTCTGATATTAAGTGAATGGACCTAACTGGACACTTTGAACACATCAATAAAGCCTAAACCGGTTTGGCTCAGTAGTAGAGCGTTGGTCTGTGGACTGAAGGGTCCTGGGTTCGATTCCGGTCAAGGGCATGTACCTTGACTGCGGGCACATCCCCGGTCATGGATGTTTCTAGCTCTCCCTTCCTCTCTGTAAAATATCAATGAAAATATTTAAAAAATATTTAATGAACACATCAATAAACATGAGTGGTACCAAACCTGATATATTGTGGGCACCACATCAGGTTGATAGATTTGTTGTATGTGACTCAGAACTGAGCCTTTATCATATGGAATCTACTGTGAATTCAGAACTCAAAGCTGGATCTTTATGTTTATCTGAAGACTCTGCGGCTAACTTGCTCTCAATAAATTCAGATACACCCTAAAAAAAAAAAGATGTGGTACATATGTAAAATGAAAAAACTGAAATCTTGCCATTTGTGACAATATGGATGGACCTAGAGGATACTATGCTAATGAAATAAGTCAGACAGAAAAAGACAAATACTATATGGTTTCACTTACATGTGGAATCTAGAAAAATAAAATAAACAAACAAGCAAAACAGAAACAAACTCTTAGATACAGAGAACAGTTAATGGTTGCCAGATGGGAGGGGGGCCTGGAAGGTGAGTGAAAAAGATTAAGAAGTACAAATTGCCAATTATATAAATAGTCACGGGGATGTAAAATACAGTACAGAGAATATAGTCAATAATCCTATATAATAAAAGCCTAATATGCAAATTGACCATCACTCCAACACACCATGACTGCCCCCATGTAGTCAAAGATGGCCATCACAAGATGGCCAGCAGGGGAGGGCAATTTGAGGCAACCCGGCCTGCAGGGAAGGGCAGTTAGGGGCAATTGGGCTGGCAGGAGAGCAGTTAGGCATCATCAGGCTGGCAGGGGAGTGGTTATGGATGATCAGGGGCAATCAGGCAGTCGGGTAGTTGGGTGCCACCAGTCCTGGATTGTGAGAGGGATGTCTGACTGGGATCGGGCCTAAACAGGCAGTTGGATATCCTCCAAGGGGTCCTAGATTGGAGAGGGTGCAGGCTGGGCTGAGGGACACCTCCCCCCTCCCCCTGTGCACAACATGCACTAGGCCTCTAGTATTGTAATAACTATGTATGGAACCAGATGGTTACTGGATTTAACAGGGTGATCACTTTGTAAGTTATATAAATATCAAATCACTATGTTGTACATCTGAAACTACATTGGTTGAGGGGACAATTTGTATATTAGCCTTTTATTATATAGGATATATACTGAGTGGCCAGATTGTTATGCATTCAGAGATCATAATAATCTGACCACTCGGTGTGATATAATTTTCTATATCAACTGTAATTGAAAAATAATGTTTAAATGCCACTTGGATAGACACATGCTAACATTTACTAGTTATTAACACTTGGCATAAGGAAAGCAGCTTAGCTTAATGGGGGAAATTTTAAGGTACCTGTACCAAATTCCAGTTTTAAAAGTGTTTTCACTAATTTTGTCATATTTGATCCTCACAGTAACCTGAGTACATATATTGATTTCCATTTTCCAGGAAGGAAGCTAAGACTCTTAATAGACTAAGCCAGTCCTTAACCTTGGGCAAGTGACCATGCCTCTCGAGCCTCAGTTCTCCAGCAATACAATCAAATGAGATTCTCTGTCTATAATTCCTCTACTCGCTGACTGAGATCAAGGCACTGGGGACCTGGGCATTTCCATGGTGGCAGGAAATAATTTGGGTACTATAGGTACTTTTTAGAAAGAACATGCTCTCTTGGAATGTCAAAGCAGACAACATGATAGCAGTGAATACTTGAAAAAGGAAACTCCAAGAAAGGAAAGAAAGAGACCATAAATTCCAAACTTACCAATTCTATAGGTCTTTGAATTAAAATTTCCAACTCATTTGCTTTAATGAAAGAATCTTTTATACACACCTAAATTCAAGTCCACTTTGACAAATTATTTTATCATGTTCAGACAATAATTACCACAATGAATTACATCAGGAAATATATTGCACGTCCCTGCTTACTCCATACAGCAAATGGTAGATAAGAAATTGAAGCCTAAGGAAGTCATTTGGAAAAAAACAAGAAAATGGATGCATTTTAATAGTTTATGAAATTCCAGCAATGACACATTCCCGATTCCCATTAATTCATTTGCTGGAGGAGCACTGAAAGACAGCTAATATCATGCCTGTATTTGCTTATTTTTTTTATGCCTAGTGTAAAAGGAATTTAAGATGCCAGGTGAGAAGTGGTGATCTTTAAACTGGTTGCCAAGAAACTAAAAGCTAATTCCTAAGATGACAGGTCCACTTAATAGTCTGTTCTCTTTGGAATGATTAAAAGCATGTTTAATTGAAATAGAACCATTTTGACTTAGAGACATTTAATAACTTTTTTTCAGTAAATGGCTCTAAGTTAGAATAAGTAACACTGACATGCTTCACTTAGTTCTTACAAGAATTAATTAATTCAAAGGGTTTCAGAAGTTTAATAAAGTGGTAGCCTAGGAATTAGGAAACCTACAATTAGTCCAGACTGAATTAGAACCTGTGTGGCCTACAGTGATTGATTTGTTTTACTTCTTTGGAGCTCAGTTTCTCCATCTGTAAAATTAAGGACAATTGGACTAGATAACCTCTATACTTTGGATCTAATATTTTAATACTCTATTTGCCATTATTATATCAGTTTTGGTAGCTGAAAAGAACAATAATTTACTTTGGGTTTTCCTAAAAGTGAATTATTGAAAATTTTTCCAAAATGGTATAATGTTCCTCATACACAGTCACTTAGGCATACTGACCACCAACAAAACTGTCCAAATATGAATAGGGAAAAATATAATACAGATACAGAAAGAAAAAAAAGTAGACTCTAGATTTCAGAGTCATGAAAAAATTAAATGGAAGCTATTTCTTAGTAATTGCAGAACCATACTTTTCTCTTCCAGTCTTTTTCTTTCCTATGCTTTTCTTTTCCAAGGATTTTATTAATCTGATTCTTTTCTAAAATAAGTATGAGGCTATTTCTAAAGGGAGTTGAGGATAAATATTTTAAAGGGAAAATGGCATTATGTGGAGAGGAAGAAAAGTAGAATAAAAAATTATATGTACAGTCTGGCCAGTTTTGCTCAGTGGTTGAGCATCGACTTCTAAACCAGCAGGTCATGGTTCAATTTCTGGTCACTGCACATGCCCAGATTGTGGGCTGGATGCTCAGTAGCCATGCAGGAGGCAGCTGATAAATTTTCTCTCATCATTGATGTTTTTATCTATTTCTCACTCTCCCTTCCTCGCTGAAATCAATAAAAACATTTTTTAAAAAATTATATGTACAGTATAATCTCAACTAGGCTAGAAAATAGTGCATATACTAGACTGGATGGCCATATATCAAAAGAATAACAGGCTTGTCCTTTTTTAGATGAATACAGGCAATATTTTTTAATTATAAAGTTTTAGGTTACAAATTTTTAAAATCAAATTTGTAGGGGTGACATTGGTTAATAGAATTATATAGGTTTCAAGTGTACAATTCTATAATACATCATCTGTATGTTGTATTGTGTATTCATCACCCTAAGTCAAATCTCCTTCCATCACCATTTATCTCCCCTTTACCGTTCCCCTACCCCCTTTCTCTGTGGTAATCACCACACTGTTGTCTGTGTCTATGAGGTTTTGTTTTTCTTGTTTGTTCATTTGTTGCTTTCACTTTTATATATCACATATGAGTGAAATCATAAGGTTCATAACTATTTCTCTCGAACTTATTCCTCTTAGCATGATATTCTCAAGAGTCATCCAAGTTGTAGCAAATTACAGTATTTCACATTTTCTTATGGCTGAGTAGTATTCCACTGTATATATGTAACATGTTCTCTTTATCCAATCAAAGGACACCGGTTGTTTCCATGTCTTGGCCACCACAAATAATGCTGTAATGAATATAGGGGTGCATATATCTTTGAGAATAAATATTTTCAAAATTTTCAGGTAGATATCCAGAAGGGGAATTGCTGGGTCATATGGTAACTATTCTTAATTCTTTGAGGAACCACCATACTGTTTCCCATAGTGGCTATACCAGTTTGCATGCCTACCAGCAGTGAATGAGGGTTCCTTTTCTCCACATCCTCTCCAATACTGCTATTACTTGTCTTGTTGATAATAGTCATTCTAACAGGTGTGAGGTGATATTTCATTGTAGTTTTGATTTGCATTTCCCTAATAGTGAAGTTGAACATCTTTTCATATATCTGTTGGCCATTTTGTATGTATTTTGGGGAGAAATGTCTGTTCAGATCCTCTGTCCATTTTTTTCCCAGTTGGATTGTTTGGTTGGCTGCTGTTCAGTTGTTTATATACTTTGGATATTAATCCCTTGTCATAGCTGTTGTTTGGAAATATCTTCTTCCATTCGTTTGATTGTCTTTTTGTTTCTTTGGTGGTATCTTTTGCTGTGCAAAAGCTTTTTAGTTTGATATAGTTCTATTCATTCCTTTTTGCCTTTATTACACTTGTTTTTGGGGTCAAATTCATAAAATCCTCTTTAAGATCAAGGTCCATAGTGTAGTACCTAGGTTTTCTTCTATGTAATTTATTGTTTCAGATTTTATATTTAGGTCTTTAATCCATTTTGAATTAATTTTTGTATATGGGGACAAACTGTAGTCTAGCCTCATTCTTTTGCATGTGGCTTTCCAATTTTCCCAGCACCGTTTATTGAAGAGGCTTTCTTTTCTCTCTTCTATGTTTTGACGCCTTTGTTGGAAATTATTTGCCCATGTACATGTGGGTTTATTTCTGGGCTCTTGGGTCTGTTCCATTGGTCTGTGTGTCTCTTTTTCTGCCAATACCATGCTGTTTTGGTCATTGTCACTTTGTAGTATAATTTGAAGTCAGAGAATGTTATACCTCTGGGTTCATTCTTTTTTCTTGGGATTGCTTTGGCTAGTCAGAATCTTTTTTGTTCCAAATCTGATGAGTTTCTTTTAAAAATGTCATTGAGATATTGATGGAAATTGTATTAAATTTTCATATTGCTTTGGGTAATATGGACATTTTAACTATGTTGATTCTTCCAATCTATGAACATGATACATCTTTCCATTTTATTGTGTCTTTTTCAATCTCTTTTAATAATAATTTATAGTTTTCAATATATAAATCCTTCACAACTTTTGTTAAGATTATTCCTAGGTATTTTATTGATTTTATTGTAGTTGCAAAAGGAATTGTTTTTTCCCATTTCTTTTTCTAAAATTTCATTGATTTTGTATCCTGTAACTTTACTATATTTGTTAACTATTTCTACTAGTTTTTTGGGGTTTTTTGGAGTCCTAAGGATTTTCTATAAAAAGAATCATGTCATCTGCAAAAAGTGATCATTTTACTTTTTTATTACCTATTTGGGTGCCTTTTATTTCTCTCTCTTGCCTTATTGCTCTGGCTAAGACTTCCAGTACTATCTACACTAATAAAAGAGAAATATGCAAATTGGCCATCATTTCATGATGCCCACCAGTCAATCAGGAGTGATTATGGAAATTAACCCAACAAAGATGGCAGCAGCCCTGTCCCACAGATTCTCCAGGCCTCTGAGCAGCAAATATGCAGGCACAGAGCATCTGGGCAGGGCAGGACGCCTGCTATGAAGGGGAGATTGGCGGAGGGGGGGGGGCAGGGCGTAGGGAGCTACAGGAGCGGTGCTCCAGCTGGAGTGAAGATTGAAGGAAGTAGCCAGAGTGAAGGCCTGGGTCCTGGGTGCCAGAGGAATACTGGTGCCAGCAGCCAGGGGAAGGAAGGCCTATTGCATGAATCTTCGTGCAACAGGCCCTAGTGTTGAACAAGTGGTGAGAGTGAACATCCTTGTCTTGTTCCTGACATTAGAGGGAAAGCTTTCCGTTTTTCACCATTAAATATGATGCTGGCTGTGGGTCATATACGACCTTTATTGTGTTGAGGTATGTTCCCTCTATTCCCACTTTGCTGAGAGGTTTTTATTTTTCATAAATGTGTGCTAAATTTTATCAAATGCTTTTCTGCATCTATTGGTATGATCATGTGCTTTTATCCTTCATTTTGTTTATGTGGTATATCACATAATATTGATTTGCACATATTGTACCACTGGAATAGTTCACACTTAATCACGGTGTATTATCTTTTTATGTCAATTATGTATGTATTTAACAAACCAACTAAATAAATATATTTACTTTACATTTACTTTATTTTTTATGATGTGCAGGTTTTATTTTTATTTTATTTTTTTAAAAAAATATATATTTTATTGATATTTTATAGAGAGGAAGGGAGAGAGATAGAGAGCTAGAAACGTCAATGAGAGAGAAACATCGACCAGCTACCTCCTGCACACCCCCTACGGGGGATGTGCCCGCAACCAAGGTACATGCCCTTGACCGGAATCGAACCTGGGACCCTTCAGTCCGCAGACCGACGCTCTACCACTGAGCCAAACCGGTTTCGGCTTTTTTTTTTTTATCCTTATTGTTGAAAGTATTACAGATGTTCCCTTTTTCCCCCTTTTAACCCCATCTTCCATTCCCCTCTCCAGGCATTCACCCCACTATTGTCTATGTCCATAGGTTATGCATATCTTATCTAATAAAATGGTAATATGCAAATTAATCATCACTCCGTCACAAATATGACAGCACCCATAGCCACAAGATGGTGGTACCCAGTCCTCTCAGCCTGGCCGGAGTCCCCCAGTCCCGGGGGGTGGCCACTGAGAGGGGGCAGTGTGAGCAGCCTGGCGGAATACTTGCCTCACCACAGCAAGCGACTGGCCGTGGATGAGCCTCTCGGCCAAGGAGAGCCTCTGAGCACAGGCGCAAAGTGGCCAGGTCCTGCAGAGAGCTACTGGTGCACAGATTCATACTCAGGGCTACTAGTATGCATAGAAATTCTTTGGCATAGCTCTTCCCTTCCCCGCTCCTTCTGAGGATCCTTAGTCTTGCATGTTTCCATGTCTCTGGCTCTATTTTGTTTATCAATTTATTCTATTCATTGGCTTCCACATATAAGTGAGATCATGTGATACCTGTCTTTCTCTGACTGGCTTATCTCACTTAACATAATACTCTCCAGGTCTCTCCATGCTGTCTCAAAGGATAAGAGATCTTTTTTTTTTTTTTTTTTTTTTGCAAATGCATATTACTCCATTGTGTAAATGTGCCACAGGTGTGGTTTTTTTTTTTTAATCCATTTCTCTACTAATGGACACTTGGGCTATTTCTAGATCTTAGCTATAACACTACTATCAACATAGGGGTGCATATATTCTTTCTAATTGGTATTTTCGGCTTCTTGGATATATTCCTGTAAGTGGGATCACTGGGTTAAATGGGAGTTCCATTTTTAATTTTTTGAGAAAACTCCACACTGTCTTCCATAGTGGCTGTACTAGTCTACATTTCCACCAGCAATGCAGTAGGGTTCCTTTTTCTCCACATCCTCACCAGCACTTGTTGTTTATTGATAGTAGCCATTCTGATATGTGTGTAGTTGTATTATCTTTTTAATGTAGTACTGGATTCAATTTGCTAATATTTTGTTGAGAATTTTTGCATCTGTGTTCATTAGGGTTATTGGCATATAATTTTATTTCTTTATAGTGTCTTTATTGGTTTGTGGAATTAGGATAATGCTAGCCTCATAAAATGTGCTTGGGAGTCTTCCCTCCTCATGCATTATTTTTGGAATAGTATTAGAAGGATAGCTGTTAGTTATGTGAATGTTTAGTAAAATTCACCTGTGAAGTCATCTGGTCCAGGACTTTTGTTTGTTGGGAGTTTTTGATTACTGCTTCAATTTCATTAATCATAATCTACCTATTCAGGTTTTCTGATTCTTCCAGATTCAATCTTGGAAGATTATGTGTTTCTAGGAATGTATCCATTTCATCCAGACTGTCTAATTTGTTGGCATTTAGTTGTTTGTGATATTTTCTTACAATTCTTTTTATATCTGTGGGCTCAGTTATTCTCCTTTTTCATATCTTATTTTATTTGTGTCCCCTCTTTTTTTGTAATGAATCTAGATAAAGGTTTGTTAATCTTGTTTATCTTTTCAAATAGCCAGTTCTTTATTTCATTGATCTTTTGTATTATTTTTTAGACTTTATTTCATTTATTTATCTTTTTACATTTTATTAAGGTATTATATGTGTAAATATCTTACTATTGCCCCCCACACCACTCCCATACATGCCCTCACCCCCCAGTGTTTTGCATCCATTGGTTATGCTTATATGCATGCATATAAGTTCTTCATTTATCTTCATTTATTTCTGCTCTAATATTTATTATTTTCTTTCTTCTACTCACTATGGGCTTTGATTGTTGTTCTTTATCAAGTTTAAGTGTAAATTTAGATTGTTTATTTACGATTTTTTTGTTTCCTGTGGTAGGCCTGTAATGCTATGAATTATGACTGCTTTCAGTATGTCCCATCAATTTTGGTCTGTTGTGTTCTCATTTTCATTTGTTTCAAGGTATCTTTTTATTTCTTTCTTAATCTTATTGTTAATCCGTTTATTATTTAGTAATATCTGATTTACTTCCATGCCTTTGTGTGTTTTTCAGGTTTTGTTTTTCTTTTGATTGATTTATAATGTTATATCATTATGGTCAGAGAAGATGCTTGTAATGATTTCAATCTTTTTAAGCTTATTGAGACTGGTTTTGTGTCCTAACATGTTGTCTATCCTAGACAATGTTCCAGAAGCACTTGAAAAGAATGTATATTCTGCTGCTTTGGTGTGCAATGCTCTGAATATATCAATTAAATCCATCTGATCTACTGTGTCATTTAAGGCTGCTGTTTCCTTGTTGATATTTTGTGTATTTCTGTTACTGAAAGAGCCTCTGGCAGTACTCAAGTTGCATGAGGTAGGTTTTCAGTGAGTCACCAAGTAGGGGTGAGTGGTGTTCACCAGATGAACACAGGTTCAATCTCAGTGCCAGTGATGTGTTCCAGTGCACTCGGAAAATTTTCTAGGGTATACCAAGTCTGGCTGCTGCTCTCTGGGTGCCTGCATTCCTTTATGGTGGGGAAGGATCTCAGGGATTTGTCAGAACGAGGCCTATAGTGTTTATCAGGCCCAAATATACCAAGATTTGGCTGCATGAAGGGAAGGCTCTGCCCTGGTTCGGTTTGCCAAAAAAAAAATGACCCCCATCCTAGAGCTATACAATTCAGTCTGTAGAGGATTCTACTGGGAGCCCAGCTCAACAGAGTGGGGCTGCCAGGAGTATAGAGGTTCAGACTAGTGGATCTCCAGTGAGAGGAAGGTGTCAGTCAGGCTGGGGGATGGTGGAAAGAGTGGGCCCCACTCCAGAACCACATAACACAGTCTGTCTTGGATTCTGCCCTGACTCCAGCAGGGCAGGGCCACTAGGAATCAGCAAGTTGGGGCCTCCAGGAGACCAGAGGGTGAGGCTAGTGGATTTCCCCTGAGGGAATGTTGGGAAGTTTTTAGCAGAGGAATTGCCAATATAAAGAGCATATTTAGCCGAAACCGGTTTGGCTCAGTCTTCGGACTGAGAGGTCCCGGGTTCGATTCTGGTCAAGGGCATGTACATTGGTTGCGGGCACATCCTCGGTGGGGGGTGTGTGAAGGAGGCAGCTGGTCGATGTTTCTCTCTTATCGACATTTCTAGCTCTCTATCCCTCTCCCTTCATCTCTGTAAAATATCAATAAAATATATATATATTTTTAAAAAGAGCATATTTATTTTTGGTAACTCTTCCCCCCCACCCACCCCAAAAAAAATATTGCTTTGAGCTAAGTATGTATTCATATTCAACACATAACTTTGTAGCTATTTTTTCCACCATTTTTTAATTAAGGTATTATATGTGCATATTGCTTACCATTGGCCCCCCCCACCTCCCATTCATGCCCTCCCTCCCCAGAGTTTTGTGTCCATTGGTTGTACTTATATGCATCCTTTCCAGTCCTTCGGTTGATCTCTTATCTCCCCTAGATCACCCTACCCTCCTCGCTGTCATTTGACAGTCTGCTTGTTGCTTTACTGTCACTATATCCATCTTTCTGTTCATTAGTCCATAATGTTTTTTTATTATCCATAAATGAGTGAGGAAATGTGGTGTTTCTCTTTCATTGACTGGCTTATTTCACTCAGCATGATGTTCTCCAATTCCATCCAGGTTGCTGCTAATGATGAGAATTCCTTCTTTTTATGGCAGCATAGTATTCCACATTGTGTAGATGTACCATGGTTTTCTGATCCAATCATCTGCTGACGGGCACCTAGGCTGTTTCCAAATCCTAGCTATTGTAAATTGGGCTGCTATGAACATAGGGGCTCCCCCGGGTCCCATCGTTCCCGTGGGTCCCACGGCTCTCCCAGGAAACACGGCTCCCCTGGGGCCCTCCGCTCCCAAGGGGCACACAGCTCTCCCAGGTCCCCCGGGTCCCACTGCTCCCCTGGGGTACACGGCTCTCCTGGGGCACATGGCTCGCCTGGGTCCCACTGCTCCCAAGGGGCACAAGGCTCCCCCGGGTCCCACTGCTCCCCCAGGACACAAGGCTCTCCCGGGCCACACAGCCCTTCTGGGACTGTCGATTGATGCTCTCCTATCCTGGATCTCCCGGGCCCCAAGCTGCAGGTGAGCAGGAGGAGGACGAGGGGGAAGAATGGGGAGGCTCCGGCCGACTCCACCCCAGCAACCTCAGCAGCTCTGATGTTAACACGTTCAGGCTTTCAGTCCCCCGGGTTTAGGTGTTTAGAGTCCCAGGCCGCACAGAGTGTTTTGGGTACTACCTCTCGGTCCTCCGTCACGCTCCATGAGTATGCTCCGCCTTGGCACAGGCTTTTGGGGGCTCCGCAGAGGCTCCAGTCAGGCCTGGAGTCAGGGGGTCAGATGGGCGAAGGCCTTGCTCGGGCCTCGAGCGGAAGGCATGGCCGAGGCCCTGCGCTGGCTCCCTACACCAGCAAGGTGGGAGGGCCGGGAAGTCTTCAGGCTCGGAGGCCGGGCTCCAAGGCAGCTCGCTCTGGGCGGGAGCAGAAGGTGCGGCCGTGGCATGGCACTGGTTCCCTTGCTCCCATGGTGAGCAGGCTGGGAAAGCTGCGTGCGCAGAGGCCAGGCTCCGAGGCAGCCCACTCCCTGGGCCCAAGGTGGGGTGAGCTCTGCTCCCGGTGGGCCTCCCTCACTGGCGGTGGTGGCAGCAGCTGTGGCTCCGGTTCCATTTTGGCTTTAAACTCCACATGGCGGCAGCAGTGCTTTTCCTGCCCTCTAGTTGTAGCCATCCCATTCCGCCAGCTCTCCTGTGGATCTGATGTGATCCCTTTCGATTTTAGCTGTTGTTTTTTCAAATTGTCTTGTTTCACCATCAACTTTGTACCTATCTTTAAAATATATATATCTTTATTGATTTCAAAGAGGAAGGGAGAGAGAGAAACATCAATGATGAGAGAGAATCACCTATTGGCTGTCTACTGCACATCCCCCACTGGAACCAAGCCCACAGCATCTTCCCTTAATCAAAATCAAACCTGGGATCCCCACAGTCCACAAGCCAAGGCTCTACCCACTGAGAAAAACCAGCTAGGGCAATTATATATATATATATATATATATATATATATATATATATATACCCCAATGGTCAAAATCCATGCACTTGGCAAGGGGTGGGTCCTCAGCCGGCCTGCGCCCTCTTGCACCCTCTTGCAGTCCGGGAGCCCTCAGGAGATGTCCAACTGACACTTAGCACTGCCATGGAGGTGGGAGAGGCTCCTACCACCACCTCTATACTCACCAGCCATGAGCCCTGCTTCTGGCTGAGTGGTTTTCTCTCTGTGGAAGCACACTGACCACCAGGGGATAGATCCTGTGTTGAACATCTGCCCCCTGGTGGTCAGTGTGTGTCTTAGTGACTGTCATTCCACCATTCACTCTATTTGCATATTAGATTTTTATTATATAGGATTCTCTCTCTCTCTTTCTCTCTCTCTCTCCATATATATATATATATATATATATATATATATATATATATATATATATACTGAGTGGCCAGATTATTATGACACCCCATCAGTACTTCGTTGTGACAACTTTTGCCTTCAATACTGTGGTGATTCTTCTTGGCATTGACTCCACAAGATGTTGAAAGGTGATGCTAGGAATCTGACACCATGCCTGATGAATAGCACTGTCCAGTTCTGTGAGATTTGATGGTTATGGAACCAGCTGCCTGATGGCTCTTTTAACTTCATCCCACAAATGCTCAATTGGAGTGAGATCTGGTGATTGTGGGGGCCACCTAAGCAAGGTAAAGTCTCCCTCGTGTTGTTGAAACCACTCCTGCACAATATGAGCACCATGGCATGGCACATTGTCTTATTGGGAGAAGCCATCTCCATTGGGGTATGCCATCAACATAATAGGATGAACTTGATCAGCAATGATACTTAGGTATGTTGTGCTATTCAGACGTTGTTCCATGCGAATTAAAGTGCTCAAATCATGCCAGAAAAACATGCCCCAAACCATAACACTGCCCCCACCAGCTTGAAGGGTTGTATTTATTCATGTGGGGTGTATGCTTTCATGCTGTTTCCACCAAATTCTCACTCTGCCATCTACATAATGCAACTGGAAACATGATTCACCAGACCACATGACTTTTTTCCAATGCTCGACTTCCCAATCTTTGTGTTACTGTGCAAATTGGAGACGTTTTATCTTGGTAACTTCAGACAGCAAAGGTGTTCGAGGACTTTGGCTTCTATATCCAATACAATGCAGTATATGGCTAATTTGCCTACAAACATCAGGTGGTCATAATAATCTGGCCACTCAATATATATACACTTATATAATTTCAGAGAGAAAGGGAGAGGTAGAGAGACATAGAAACATCAATGATGAGAATCACTGATGGGCTGCCTCCCACACTCCCCCCACCAGGGATCGAGCCTGCAAACCAGGCACATGCCTCAACTGGTATCAAGCCAGAACCTCCTTGTTAATAGGTCAACGTTCAACCACTGAGCCATGCCAGGCAGGCCATTTTTGGTTACAAGTTGTTATAAAATAATTTTGGACTTACAAAAAAGTTCAAAGACATTCGTATTCATTGCACCCATTTTTCCCAAATGTTAACTGTTTGTTATTTGATTTGTTATTTCCTTTCAATATATATGAATATTCCATTTTTTTCCTGAACCATTTCAAAGAAAAATTTAGGCATGATATTCTCTTAACCCTAAATACTTCAGCATGTATCTCTCAGAACAAAATATTTCTTTTATATAGGCATGGTGAAATTGCCCTGGCCAGGTAGTTCAGTTGGTTAGAGCATCGTCCTGGTACATCAAGGTTGTGGATTTGATCCCCAATTATGACACACATAAGAAGCAACCAATGGATGCATAAATAAGTAGAACAACAAATCAATACTTCTCTCCTTTTCTCTCTCTCTCTCTAAAATAAATCAATAAAAAAATAAAATAGTATCAGGAAATTAATATTGATAAAATACTATTATCTAATCTACAGACCACATTCATAGTTATCCAATTGTACAAATAGAATAGTGGTAGTTTCCAGGATGTAATTCAGGATCAGACATTAATTTGTTAGTTCTAGCTAGCCTACTTTAATCTGAAACAGTTCCTCAGACTTTCCTTGCCTTTCATGACTATGCCATTCCTTTAAAAAAATAGTTTATTGAGTTTGAGAGAGAGAGAAAGGGAACTATATATGTGAGAGCAGAACATCAATCAGCTGCTTCTGCAAGCCCCCTGCTGGGGATTGAGCCTGCAACCCCAGCATGTGCCTTGACCAGGGATCCATTCAGCAACCTTTTGTGGCAGGGAATGATGTCCAACCAACTAAGCCACACCAGCCAGGGCTCTTTGAATTTTTAAATTATTATTATTTTATTTTGAAGCAATCACAAACTTACAGAAAAGTTTGAATTACAATAAAGAATGTCTTGGGGTTTTCTTTCTGAACCATTTGAGAACTAGTTATTCACCTGATGCCCATTATCTCTAAATAATTGTGTGGGGGGTTTTTTGTTTTGTTTTTCCTATATATCCTAGCCAACAAGGATATCCTATATAATAAAGAGGTGATATGTAAATTGACTCTTATAAAATGGCTAACCCCATGTGGTCAAAGATGGTTGCCACAAGATGGTTGGCAGGGGAGGGGAGTTGTGGTCCATCTGGCCAGCAGGAGAGGGCAGTTGGGGGCGACCATGCCAGCAGGGGAGGGCAGTTGGGGCCAATCAGGGAGCAGTTAGACGTTGATCAGGCTGGCGGGGAAGTGGATCAGGCAGGCAGGCGAGCAGTTGGGAGCTAGTAGTCCTGGATTGTGAGAGGGATGTCCAACTGCCAGTTAGACATCCCCTGAGGGGTCCTAGATTGAAGAGGGTTCAGGCTGCGCTGAGGGACACCCACCCACACACACACCAGTGCATGAATTTCATGCATCAGGCCTCTACTTTTTCTATATAATTATGACATAACCATTAAAACCAGGAAATTAACATAAATGGATTGCTAATATCTAATTCTCAGGCCTCAATCAAGTTTCATCAATTGTCCCCAAATGATCTATCATCACAAAGAATCCAGTTCAGAGCCATATGTTGCTTTTAGATGTCATGTCTCTTTCATCACCTTCAGTCTGGAATATTTCATTGTTCTTTCAATGACTTTCAAGATCTTGGCACTTTTGAAGCCTACAGGACAGGTATTTTGGGGAATGTTCCTTGATTTGGGTTTGTCGGATTTTTTTCTTCATGATTAGATTCAGGTTACACATCTTTGAAGGGACTATCACAGAAGTGACACTATACTCTGCATTCTGTCAGGTGGAGCATGATTTTGATGTGTCCTATTACTGATGATGTTCACTTTGATCACTTGACGAAAATGGTATGTACCAGGCTTCTCTACTGTAAAGTTATTCTTTGTAATTAATAAATATTTCATGGGGAAGTGCTTCAATACTGCATAAATCTTCTATTTGTCCTCCAACTTTCAATGTATTCATTTGTTTACTTATATCAGTATAGACTTACAGTTTCCTATTTTATCAGTGGTTTATAATCCATTACTATCATTGTTTCCAATTGATGCTCAAGTTGTCCTAGATTTGGCCACTCCCTCAAGCCAGCTACTGTGTTCTCATTCTTTGAGCACTTCCTTACTTTCTGGTGCAAGATGTTCCAGGCTCATCTGTACTTTCAATCAGCCATTTTTCTGAGGAACCCTAGCTCTCGTTAGTGGAAACTAGTATTTAGCAGCCAAATCCGGGCTCTAGGTGTAGATATTCCTATTGGTGTGTTGCTGCTTCCTGCCCCTCTCAGAGTTTCACTTATACACTTTACTCAAATGCTTACACACACATTCACACTATCTATCTATCTATCTATCTATCTATCCTAATATATCCCATCTAAGATCAGAGGGTTCATACTAGTTCTCTCTTTTTCTGAATTTTCAACAATTTATGACAATGAGAAAATTAATTTCCATTATTCTTTATATGTTAAACCATTTTGTCAATACTCCTGTATGTAACTGTTCTGGGAGTTTTCTTTACCTTTTTAAATAATAACTACCGTTCACTGGCTTCCTAACATGTGCCAAGCACTGTTCTATTTGCTTTACATCAAAAATTTTGTTTCATTCTCAGTGTACCCTGTGAGACAAGCATAATTATATTCATTTTAGAGAGGAAATTGAGGCATAGAGAGGGTAATTTTCTCTAGATAAGGTAGCTGTAGGAAGAGCATTCTAACAGAGAAAACAGTAAATGCAAATGGCCTGAGGTAAGAGTCTATCTACCATGTTCAAGGAGAAGCAAGGAGGTTTGTGGACTGGAACTGAGAGAGGGAAAGGAAGAGTAATAGATGATGAGGTCAGAAAGGGACTTGGAAGCCAGACTGTGTAGAGGCTTGTGGGCCATGATTTTACCTTATCTTCAGAACAAGACGTGAGACACTGGAGCGTTATAAGGAGTGACATAATCTGACGTACATTTTATTTATTTTTTAAATATTTTATTGATTTTACACAGAGAGGAATTGAGAGGGATAGAGAGTTAGAAACGTCGATGAGAGAGAAACATCCACCAGCTGCCTTTTGCACACTCCCCACTGGGGATGTGCCCGCAACCAAGGTACGTGCCCTTGACCGGAATCGAACCCAGGACCTTTCAGTCTGCAGACCGATTCTCTATCCATTGAGCCAAACCGGTTTCAGCCTGACATACATTTTAATAGAGTCACTGTACTAGGCCAGCATGCCCTGACCTGGAATCAAACCAGTGAGCTCTTGGTTCATGAGTCAACAACGCTCAACAACTGAGCCACACAGGCCAGGCAATTTTGTATTTTTTTAAAACAAGGATCCAGGATGGGCCATCTTCCTGACAACCATCCTGACATCCTTCCCGAAAAAGCTATAGGATTGCAAAACAAGATGGCGGCCTAGTTAGTCTCCTAAGCTGCCGCCACATCAACAATTTGGAAAAAAACAACAGCTAAAATCAAAAGGGATCACATCAGATCCACAGGAGAGCTGGCGGAATGGGATGGCTACAACTAGAGGAAAGGAAAAGCACTGCTGCCGCCATGTGGAGTTTAAAGCCGCAGTGGAACCGGAGCCGCTGCCACCAGTGAGGGAGGCCCATCAAGAGCAGAGCTCGCCCCACCTTGGGCCCAGGGAGTGGGCTGCCTCAGAGCCTACCCTCCGGGTCCGCAGCCTTCTCAGCCCGCCCACCATGCTAGCAAGGGAGGCAGAGCAGGACCACGGCCGCGCCTTCTACTCACACAAGGAGCGGGCCACCTTGGAGCCCGGCCTCCACACCCACAGCCTTCCCAGCCTGGCCTCCATGCCCACAGCCTTCCCAGCCCACCCTCCTTGCGAGCAAAGGAGCCTGCACAGGGCCACGGCCGCGCCTTCTGCTTGCCGCCCCAGCGAGCCCTTCACCTGTCCATCCCCTCACCGCCAGGCTGGGCCAGAGCCTCTACCGAGCCCCCAAGAGCCAGCGCCAAGGTAGAGTATACTTGTGGATGTGACGGAGGACCGAGAGATAGTACCCAAAACACTCTTTGCGGCCTGGGACTCTAAACACCTAAACCCCAGGGACTGAAAGCCTGAACGTGTGAAATCAGAACTGCTGAGGTTGATGGGGTGGAGTCTGCTGGAGCCTCCCTGTTCTTCCCCCTCGTGGTCCTCCTGCTCGTCTTCAGCTTGGGCCCCAGGAGATCCAGGACAGAAGGGCATCAATCATCGGTCCCAGAGGGGCCATGTGGCCCTGGGGGGGGGGGGCCCTTGTGACCCAGGGGAGGTGGTGTGGTCTGTGATCCGGGGGAGCCATGTGCCCCAGGGGAGCGGTGGGATCAGGGGTAGCAGTGTGCCCCAGGGGAGCGGTGGGACCCGGAGGAGCCATGAGCCCCGGGAGAGTCTTGTGCCCCAGGGGAGCGGTGGGACCTGGGGGAGCCGTGTGCCCTGGGAGAGCTGTGTGCCCCTTGGAAGCGGTAGGACCAGGGGAGCCCCTATGTTCATAGCAGCACAATTTACAATAGCTAGGATGTGGAAACAGGCTAGGTGCCCGTCAGCAGATGATTGGATCAGAAAACTATGCTACATCTACACAATGGAATACTATGCTGCCATAAAAAAGAAGGAATTCTCATCATTTGCAGTAACCTGGATGGAATTGGAGAACATCATGCTGAGTGAAATAAGCCAGTCAATGAAAGAGGAACACCACATGTCCTCACTCATTTATGGATAATAAAGAACATTATAAACTGATGAACAGAAAGATAGATATAGTGACAGTAAAGCAACAAGCAGACTGTCAAATGACAGCGGGGAAGGGAGGGTGATCTGGGGGAGATAAGAGATCAACTGAAGGACTGGTATGCATGCATATAAGTACAACCAATGGACACAAAACTCTGGGGAGGGAGGGCATGTATGGGAGGAGGGGCAATGGTAAGCAATGTACACATATAATACCTTAATAAAAAAAACTAGAAAAAAATAAAATAAATAAAATAAAACAAGGATCCACAAATTATATAAGCTTCAGGCCCTACATATACAGTATGGCCCTACTCATACTCTGTATTCAACCAGCAAGTCCAGATGGATATGCTGTCATAATATACCCATAATTCAACCCCTTCTTCCCACCTCAACTGCTACTATTCTGGCCCTACCCACTCTCATTTAGATTACCGCAATAGTTGCTCCCTACGTCCTCCCATCATATTCCCTTCTATGGTCTATTCCCAACATAGCAGACAAAGGGATCTTTTCATAGAATAAATTATATTATGTAACTATGCTGCTGAAAACTTTCCAATGGCTTCACATCTCACTCAAAGAAAGAATTAAAAAACAAGCTTCTTGACACCATATCCTACCATTCCACACCAGCCATACCATCCTCCTTGCTGTTCTTCAAACACAAGATTCCTCTTCACATGTTTGCACTGGCTTCTGCCTCCCCCTTGAAAGTTCTTCCTTCAGCCGAAACCGGTTTGGCTCAGTGGTAGAGTGTCAGTCTGCGGACTGAAAGGTCCCAGGTTCTATTCCAGTCAAGGGCATGTACCTTGGCTGCGGGCACATCCCCGGTAGGGGGTGTGCAAGGGGAAGCTGGTCGATGTTTCTCTCTCATCGACGTTTCTAGCTCTCTATCTCTCTCCCTTCCTCTCTGTAAATTATCAATAAAAAATATTTATTAAAAATAAAAGAAAGTTCTTCCTTCAGATATCCACATGGCTTTTTATTTTACTTCCTTCATGTCTTTGCTTAAATATCATAGTTTCAATGGGCCTTGCCTTGGCCTCCCCATCAAAACTTTCAGCCACTCACTGACCCATCCTCCTCTGCACCCTCAATTCCATTTACCTTGCTCCCTACTTTTTCTCTTTCCCATAGTACATATTACTTTCTAAAACACTAGTCAATTTATTTATTAATTATATTTATTATTTTTCACTTCTCCCCTCCTTCTAGAATGCTCACAAGTACAGAAATCTTTATTTTACTCACCTCTGTATTCTCAATACTTAGAATATTGCCTGGCACCTAGTAGGCACTTAGTATTTATTGAATGAATAAATAAATGAATCAAAAGTGGTCTTAGTAGGGGGAAGAGAATATACAAAGATCCATAAATGAAAGAGTTTATGCCTTATTCAAGCAACACAAAGACTTAAGGAGAAAGAAAAAAAGGAGAGCGGCCCAAATTGAGGTTGGCAAGGCAAACAGGAACCAGATGAGGAAGAGCTCAGTAGAACAGAGTAATGATACTGAACTCCAGAGCAAGGAAAATACATTGAGGAGTTATAACTATGAGAGTGGTGTGATAATACTTGGGAGAGATCATTAGCAGTTGTATAGAAAATGAACTGGTGGGGTTATGGTAGGAGAAGATGGGAGAAACTAGAAGAAAGAAACCAGTTAATAAGCTATGGGACTAGTCCAGCAAGTGTGGCTCAGTTGTTGCTCTTCAACCCATGAAACAGGAGGTCCTGGTCAAGGCATATGCCTGTGTTGTGGGCTCGATCCCAGGAAGGGGTGTTCAGGAGGCAACCCATTGATGATTCTCTCTCATCATTGATGTTGCTCTCTATCCATCTCCCTTCCTCGCTGAAATCAATAAAAACATATTTTTAAATTTTTAAAAAGAAGCTATTAGACTATAGTTCATAACATTATATTTTATAACTAAAACTTGCTAAAAGAATAGAATTTAAATGTTCTTACAAAAAAAGGTTACTATGTGAGATAAGGGGGAATTCTTTCATAAAGTATGTGTATATCAAATCATCATGTTGTAAAGTGTTAATAGTTTACAAGTTTATTAATTATATTTCAATAAAGCTGGGGGAAATTATCATACAGTAAAATGTCTTTTTTTAAAGAGGTTATTGGGGTAGTCCAGAAAAGAAGTGATGGTGTCTCAAGCTAATTTGGGTGGTGACAATGAGCATGCATTAAAGTGGAAAGATAATAAAAATATATAAAAAGTAGAATCTGACAGCTCTAATGATGAACCAAGAGAAGAGAGTCTTTGATGAGAAGCATGTAGTCTACATTTGGCTCACTGCTACTAAAAGGTCAAGTGAACAAGAACTAAAAGAATGTCTATTGGAATTTAGTGACAGGGAAGTAATTAGCGATCTTGTCAAGAGCATCTCCAAGAAATGGAGATGGTGAAAGTCAGCCTGAGTACATTGACAAGTGAGTTCAATCTGAGGAAGTGGAGGCCACTTTGCATATCCACCATGCATCAATCACTTACAGGCTCTCAATATATGCCACTTTCTTCCCTCCTTTCCTGTGATAATGACATTGCTCAACTGCAAAAGTATTACTAATTAAATGAACTCTAAGTAAAGAAAATACATGATATTAAAATAATACCATAAATAGTAAAATATTTACTGTTTCTTTGACATCAGATTAAATAAAACATTAAATTTAAAAATTGGTGAGAAAAGCAGCTGGTGTTGAATATTCAAGCTCCCAGAGGAACACATTAATGAATCATTTTTAAAGCTGGACAGCTTCACACTTATTCTGTTCAAAGAATAGGAGGAACACAATTATTTCTCAATTACCACTTAGTAAAATGAATATACTAGTTGTACCGGTTAATAATGCAGATTTTTTTTTCAATTGATGGAGTTACACGTATGTTGACATATATATGATTTGATATGTATGCTTTTCTGTTATATTGACAACAAGATTCAAAACTTCATATGTCACATTTTCTGAAGGTGTTAACATCATAGATATTTTTGTGCTTAAAAATGTCAAATTTCGTGCCCCCAAAAAAGCATTTACGGGTAGTTTTAATTCATTATTTTGAAGAAAAGTGCTGCTGAAAGGTATCATATACTTCAGAAAGCTTATGGTGAACATGCTCCATTTCAAGATACTTGTGAATGCTGGTTTAAACGCTTTAAAAGTGATTATTTTGATGTGAAAGACAAAGAACGTCCAGGTCACAGTAATCCCACTACTAGGAATATACCCCAAGAAACTAGAAACACCAATCAGAAAGGATATATGCACCCTTATGTTCATAGCAGCACAATTTACAATAGCTAGGATTTGGAATCAGCCTAGGTGCCTGTCAGCAGATGATTGGATCAAAAAACTACGGTACATCTACCCAATGGAATACTATGCTGCCATAAAAAAGACGGAATTCTCATTATGTGCAGTAACCTGGATGGAATTGGAGAACATCATGCTGAGTGAAATAAGCCAGTCAATGAAATAGAAACACCACATGTCCTCACTCATTTATGGATAATAAAGAACATTATAAACTAATGAACGGAAAGATAGATATAGTGACAGTAAAGCAACAAGCAGACTGTCAAAAGACAGAGGGAGGGTAGGGTGATCTAGGGGAGATAAGAGATCAACCAAAGGACTGGTATGCATGCATATAAGTACAACCAATGGACACAAAACTCTGGGGAGGGAGGGCTTGTATGGGAGGGGGGGCAATGGTAAGCTATGTACACATATAATACCTTTAATAATTTTTTTTTAAAAAAGAACGTCCAGGTCAACTGAAAATGTTTGAAGACCAACAATTACAAGCATTATTGGATGAAGATGCGTGTCAAACTCAAAATCAACTTGCAGAAAGATTAAACATTTCTCAGCAAACAATTTCTGATCATTTACAAGCAATTAGAGAGATTTTAAAGGAAGGAAAATGGGTGCCACATCAACTGAATGAAAGACAAATGGAAAACAGAAAAGTCATCAGTAAAATGTTGCTTCAACGGCATAAACAAGTTTTTTTTGCATTGAATTGTGGCTAGTGATGAAAAGTGGGTTTATTTTGAGAATTCCAAATGCACAAAACCATGGGTTGATCCAGGTCAACCATCAACGTCAACTGCAAGGCCAAATCGCTTCAGAAAGAAGACAGTGCTCTGCATTTGGTGGGATCAGGAAGGTGTGCTGTATTATGAGCTTCTAAAACCAGGTGAAACCATTATACTGATCACTACCGACAACAAATAATCAATTTGAACCTTGCTTTGTTTCTTTTAATTTCTTTATTAATTAAGGTGTTACATACATGTCCTTATTCCCCCATTACTCTCCATACCCCCACTCATTTATTCACCCTCCTGGTGTCTATGTCCATTCGTTAGGCTCATATGCATGCATACAAGTCCTTTGGTTGCTATCTCCCCCTTACCCCCATCCTCCCCTACCTTCCCTGAGCTTGAATGGTCTGATCAATGTTTCTCCATATCTGGATCTATTTTTGTTCATCAGTTTATGTTGTTCATTATGTTCAATAAATGAGTGAGAGATCATGTGGTATTTATCTTTCTCTGACTGGCTTATTTCACTTATAATGCTCTCTAGTTCCATCCATGCTTTTGCAAATGGTAAGAACTCCTTTTATATTGCAGCATTGTATTCCATTGTATAGATGTCCCACAGTTTTTAAATCTACTCATCTGCTGATGGGCACTTAGGCTTTTTCAAAATCTTAGCATTACTTTGAATAAAGCACCTCTGATGTTTCTCTTCAAATTATCGTGTTTTGTTTGTTTCATGGATTACAAAATTCTCATTATTTACTGGATAATACTTAATCTGCATTATTAACCATTGATAATTAATCCATGTTAATAACAAGTTAATCCACATTATTAACTGATTGATAATTAATATACATTATTAACCATAATAATGTGGATTTTGTAATCACAGAAAACATTTCAAGGGAAACATCAAAAGTAATGTTCATCGCTAGCTACATATTTCCCCCATGTTTCAGCTAATTTGTAGATACTGTCCCAATAGAACTTTCCTTATTTGTTCTTTTTTATTTTAAATAAATCTTTATTGTTCAGATTATTACAAATTTTCCTCATTTTTCCCTCCATTGCTCCCCTCTACCAGGTTCCCACCTCACCCTCTGCCTTTTCCAAACCCCGCATTGACCTCATCTATAGGTGCACAGTTTATGTTCAGTCTCTTCCTGCACCCCCACTCCCCTTTTTCCCGAGAATCGTCAGTTCACTCCCCTTCCATACCTCTGATTCTATTATATTCACCAGTTACTATCGTTCATCATGTTTTTTACTTCCCTTGGTTTTTAGATTCACTTGTTCATAGTTACGTATTTGTTGCTCATAATTTTTATCTTTATTTTCTTCCTCTTCCTAAAGAACCCCTTTTATTAATTCATATAATTCTGGCTTGTCTGTGATGAACTCCTTTAGCTTAAATTTATTTGTGAAGCTCTTTATCTGGCCTTAGATTCTGAGTGATAGATTTGCTGGGTAGAGTATTTTGGGCTGTAGGTTCTTGCTATTCATCACCTTGAATATTTCTTGCCATTCCCGTCTGGCCTGCATGGTTTCTGTTGAGAAATCACCTGACAGTTGTATGGGTGCTCCTTTATAGGTAACTACCTGCTTTTGTCTTGCTGCTTTTAATATTCTCTCTTTGTCTTTAGCTCTTGGAATTTTAATTATGATGTGTCTTGGTGTGGTCCTCTTTGGATTCCTTTTGTTTGTGGTTCTGTGTGCTTCCTGAACTTGTAAGTCTAATTCTTTCACCAGGTGGGGGAAGTTTTATGTCACTATTTCTTCCAATATGTTTTCGGTATCTTGCTTTCTCTCTTCTTCTGGGACCCCCATAATTCTGATGTTGGTTCACTTGGAGTTGTCCCAGAGGTTTCTTACACTATCTTCAACTTTCTGGATTCTCTTGTCTCCTTGCTTCTGCGGAGGAGTGTCCTCTGGCTCTTTATGTTCCAAATCTTTGTCTTGATTATTGCGATCTTCAATCCTGTTTTTAGGACTCTGTATAATATTTTTTATTTCAGACAATGTTTTCTTTATTTCTAGTTGATCCCTTTT
The DNA here is from genome assembly GCA_963924515.1 of Vespertilio murinus. Taxonomy (NCBI): domain Eukaryota; kingdom Metazoa; phylum Chordata; class Mammalia; order Chiroptera; family Vespertilionidae; genus Vespertilio; species Vespertilio murinus. The sequence goes on from OZ004710.1 coordinate 69,062,957, forward strand.
CATATCCTCATAGGTCTTGTTTATTTTATCAGGCTTTTCTAGGAAATTCTTGAAAAACCTTAAAACCGTGGCTTTGAACTCTCTATCCAATCGCTTGTTGTCCTCCATTTCTTTCGTTTGTGATCTGTTGCCTTGTCTCAGCATTTTCTCAGCTTCCCTGAGTTGGTAGGGTGGCTTTGTGTGTTAAGGTATCCTATATGGTTCAGTGGGTCAGCCTCCCAGTTACCTGAGGTGGACACTCTTGGTGCACCCCTCTGTGGACTGTGTGTACAGCCTTATTGTAGTTAAGTCTTGATTGTTGTTGGTATCACCGGGAGGAACTGACCTCCAGGCCAATTGGTTGTGAGGATCAGCTGTGTCTATACCAGGAGACAGTCTTATTCAACTAGACTTGGAAAATTGCAAAAGCCTGTGTTCACCTTGGATGGGGTGGAATTTCAGGGTGGAGCTACAGCCTTGGCTTCCTGTCAGCCTCGCACTATGAGGTTCCTGAGTCTGTGTTCCTCAGTGTCCTTTGGTACTCGCTGCTTTGATATTCGCTGTAAGCACCTCTGAGAGAAAGGTGCCCTTGAGTTTCGCCCACTACCAGACAGTCTAGTCTTTCCCCCAATGAGCCCAGAACTGGGGTTCAGTGCAGTTGGAAGTGGGGTTGGAAGTGGAATTTAGTGCAGTCCGGAGCTTTTGTCTCCTTCCCGCTAGGGCAATCTAGCAGCCCAGTCAACAGTCCATCCTGTGCGCACAACGTGTGCGACTCCAGGGCTCTGCCTTTCACTGCTCCGCTGAGTTTTCACCTTATAGCCCAGATTCCCTCTGTATGCATCTGGGTCCCCAGGGTCTGGTCTAGAACTGGGGTTCAGTGCAGTCTGGAGCTTTTGTCTCCTTCCCGCTAGGGCAATCCAGTGGCACAGTCAACAGTCAGTCCTCTGTGCACAATGTGCATGACTCCGGGACTCTGCCTTTCGCCACTCCCCTGAGTTTCCGCCTTACAGCCTAGAATCCCTCTGTATGAGCCTGGGTCCCCAGGGTCTCACCCAGAATTGGGGTTCAGTGCAGTCGCAACTGGGGTTCAGCACAGCCCGGAGCTTTTATCTCCTTCCCACTAGGGAATGCCAGCCAGGCACTAAGCCGCCCCTCCTCTCCGACTCCGTCCTCTCCCCACTCACACACTGTGTCTCCGTACCTTAGGTTTTTACAGCTCCTCTGGTTTTCTCTTTCCTTCTAGTTGTAGAATTTCCAGTCAGTCAACTTTCCTGTAGTTCTAGATATGTCCACTTTGTATTTTAGTTGTATTTTTTTTGAAATTGTTGTATGAGGCTGCAGTTAGGCATTTACCTATGCTGCCATCTTGGTTTTTCCTCGAACTTTCCTTGTTTTGAGGCAGACCATTCAGAGACCCAATTTTCCACTTCTTTGTATGTTTTGAAGTGCTGCTCAAAAGTGGGTGTGCCATCAATCAGAACAAGTGGTAATCTGAAGGAACAATACAACAAAATAGCATGCATATCAAATTGCATATATATCAACATAGTAACTCCAACTAGTGAAAAAATTTTGCATTATTAACCAGTACACCTAGTAAATTTCTGATTAGTCTGCACCCAAAGTGGAAATGGCCTTTTAACATTATAATATAATAATAGTTTATTGTAAGAAATTTAGGCATTAACCTAGTATATAAAGATGATACAGAGTTTCAGTTTGCAACATGAAAAATGTTCTGGATAGATGGTAGTGATAGTTAGATAGCAATGTGAATGTACTTAATGCCAATCAACTCGACACTTAAAAAGGAGGAATATATGGTAATGGAAAGAGAACTGACTTGGGCTGGTGAACACACAATTCAATATACAGATTATGTATTATAGAATTGTACCCATGAAACCTATACAATTTTTTCAACTAATGTCACCTCAATAAATTCAAATAGCCGAAACCGGTTTGGCTCAGTGGTAGAGCGTCAGTCTGTGGACTGAAAGGTCCCGGGTTCGATTCCGGTCAAGGGCATGCACATTGGTTGCGGGCACATCCCCGGTAGGGCAGCTGGCCAATGTTTCTCTCATCGACGTTTCTAGCTCTCTATCTCTCTCCCTTCCTCTCTGTAAAATATCAATAAAATATATATATTTTTAAATTAAAAATACATAAATTCAAATAAAAATTTTAAACTCTACATTTAAAAATAGATTAAGTGGTAAATTTTATGCTATGTATAGTTTATGCACAATTTTTAAAATAAAAAGAAGAAAGGAGATATCACTCTCTAATACCACTGCTTAAGTTAGCATATAGAATCCATTATTAATATATTCATTCAACAGATATTTATTGAATGCCTGCTATATGCCAAGCACATGTCTGGGTGCTAAGAATACATTTGTGAGCAAAACAACATCCTCCTCCTTGTGGAGATTACTTCTAATGGGGGAAAAAGAAAAACAAATGAACAGGGAAGGATGTACAAGGGCAAGCAGAAGTAGGTTTACAGTTGTGAGTATGCAAAACAGAGTTTATTCTTTATATTATTATTTATTAATTATTGTATCATTTATTTGTATTACTTCCACATGAACTACTATAAACCTACTTCCCCCAACTCTGTATTATGTCAGATTATGACAAACCATATAGAGGAAAATAAGGCAGAGAAAGAGAAGAGAGATTATGAGTGATGAGAAGGTTGTAATTTTATACAAGGAAGGCCTCACTGATAGTGACATATGAGCAGAGACTGACCAGGAATAAATAAGGGAGTGAGTCATGCATATATCCAAAAGAAGAGTGTTTCAAGCAAGAGGAATAACCAGGCTAAAGTCCCAATGCAGAATTAGGTTTGTCATGTGCAAGGAACCACAAAACACACCCATACCAAAAACAAACAACCAAAAAAAAATAACAAAAAAAAAAACAGTGTTGCTGAAATGTAATAAATTAGGGGCGTGGAGTAAGAAAGAAGGTCATCCAGGCCAGTGTTCATATTAGATTAGTGTTACTCAGTGGTTGAGCCTCAACCTATAAACCAGAAGATCACAGTTCGATTCCCAGTCAGGGCACATGCCCAGGTTTTGGGCTCCATCCTCAATAGTGGGTGTGCATGAGGCAGCCAATCAATGGCTCTCAGTCATCATTGATGTTTCTCTCTCTACCTCTCCCTTCCTCTCTATAATCAATAAAAATACATTTTTAAAGAAGAAAGAAGATCAGAGAGGTATAGAGGAGCACAGATCAAGTAGGTCTCTGAAGGCCATAGAAAGGACTTTGGACTTCACTCTGAATAAGGATGAAAATTATTAGAGTTTTAGTTTTAGCAGAAGAGGAACCTGAGGTGACTTCAGTGTAAAATGAACACTTTGACTGCTGTTTTGAGATTAGACTAAAAGAGGGCAAGGCAGGAAGTAGGGAGAAAAATTAGGAGGCTATTGCAATAATACAGGTGGGAAATTATGGTGGCTGAGACCAGGGTGGTAGCAGTGAAGATGGTGAGAAATGCTCGATCTTTATACATACTTTTAAATAGAGACAATAGCATTTGTTGAGGGACTGGATTTGAACAGGGGTAGATCTTGACTTTGTGTGGCCTTAAGCTTATACAACTTGGGGTGTTCTCTGTTAAGAAAAAGGGCACAGCCACGCCTGAGTGTTTCAGTGATTGAACATTAACCTATGAACCAGGAGGTTGTGGCTCAATTCCAGTTCAGGGCACATGCCTGGGTTTTGGGCTTAGTCCCTAGTAGGGAGTGTGCAGGAGGCAGATGATCAATGGTTTTCTCTTATCATTGATGTTTCTATCTCTCCCTCTCTCTTACTCTCTGAAATCAATAAAAATATTTTTTAAAAAGAAAAGGGATACAAAATGAGGTGCAAATGTGAAAATTTAAAATGAGAAAAGAAATCACAATATGTTTTTAAATATTTTTCAAATACAGTTTACCTTCACTATTATTTTGTATTAGTTTCAGGTGTACAGCATGGTGATTAGACAAACATATACTTTACAAAGTGTTTCTCCTGATATTTTCAGTACCCATCTAACACCATACAAGCGTATGGTGATATTATTGATTATATTTCTTTTTTAACTATCCATATTTTTAAGTATATTTTTATTGATTTCAGAGAGGAGGGGAGAGATTGAAACATCAATGATGAGAGAGAATCATTGATTGGCTGTCTCCTGCACATCTCATACTGGAGATCAATCCCACAACCCCGGCATGTGCCCTTGACTGGAATCAAACCCAGGAACCTGCAGTCCACAGGCCAATGCTTTATCCATTGAGTCAACTGGATAGGGTATTGATTATATTTATTATACTGTACTTTACATCCTCATGACTATTTTGTAACTATCAGTCTCTATTCTCAATCTCTTCATCTTTAGCACCCAGATCCCCAACCCCCACCCCTCTGGCAACCATGAGTCTGTTCTCTGTATCTATGAGTTTGTTTCTGTTTTGTTTGTTTGTTTATACTGTTCTTTGGGTTCCACATATAAGTGAAATCATGTGGTATTTGTCTTTCTCTGATGGCTTATTTCACTGGGCATACCCTCTAAGTCCATCCATGCTGTCACAAATTTCCTTCCTTTTTATGGCCAAGTAATATTCCATTGTATATGTGTGCCACCACTTTTTTATTCACTCATCTATTGATGGGCATTTAGGTTGCTTCAATAGCTTGACTATTGTAAATAACACTGCAATGAACATAAGGTGCATATACTGTTTTGAATTAGTGTTTTATTTCTTCAGGTAGATACCTTGGGTCATAAGACAGCTCCATTTTTAACTTTTTGAGGAAACTCCATACTGTTTTCCACACTGGCTACACCAATCTGCACTCTCACCAACAGTACATGAGGGTTCCCTTTTCTCCACATCCTTGTCAACACTTCTTTGTTGTTTTATTGATAATAACCATTCTTATAGATTTGAGATAATATTTCATTGTGGTTTTAATTTGCATTTCTCTGCTAATTAGTGACATTGAGTATATTTTCATATGTCTATGAGCCATCTGTATGTCCTCTAAGGTCATTTGTCCATTTTTTAAGTGGATTCTCTGTCTTTTTCTGATGAGTTGTATGAGTTCCTTATAAATTTTGAATATTAATCCCTTACCAGATGTATTATTAGAGAATATGTTCTGCCATTCAGTGGGTTGTCTTTTCATTTTGTTGAGTTTCCTTTGCTGTGCAAAGCTTTTCAGTTTAATGTAGTCCCATTTCTTATTTTTTGTTTGTTTTTCTTGCCCAAGAAGATATATCAGAAAAAAATACTACTAAGACAAATGTCTAAGATTTTACTGCCTATGTTTTCTTCTAGAAGTTTTATGGTTTCAAGTTTCCTATCCTATCCTATAAGTATATAATCCATTTTGAATTTATTCTTGTATATGATATAAGAAGATGATTTAGTTTAATTTTTTGGCTTGTATCTGTCTAATTTTCCCAACACTATTTATTAAATAGACTATTTTAACCACATTGTATGGCCTTGCCTCCTTTGTCAAATATTAATTGACCATATAGGCATGGGTTTATTTCTGGACTCTATTCTGCTCCATTGGTCTATATGCCTGTTTTATGACAACACCATGCTTTTTAATTACTATGACCTTGTAATATAGTTTGATATCAGATAACATGATGCCTCCAACCTTATTTTTTATTTCTCAAGATTGCTGGGCCTATTTGGGGTCTTTTGTGATTCCACATCAAATTTTGAGTCATTTGTTCTAGTTCTGTGAAGGTACGCCAATTGTGCTTTTTTGTTTGTTTTTTGGGGGTTGATTTTTGGTTTTTGTATTAAACCTTCGCAAAGGCTGGTTTGGTTTGTTTGTTTGTTTGTTTGTTTTGTTTTCTTAACTTCACTAAAGGATATTTTTCATTGATTTGTAGAGAGAGTAGAAGAGAGAGAAACAGCCGAAACCGGTTTGGCTCAGTGGATAGAGGGTCGGTCTGTGAACTGAAAGGTCCCAGGTTCGATTCTGGTCAAGGGCATGTACATTGGTTGCAGGCACATCCCAGGGAAGGGGTGTGCAGGAGGCAGCTGGTCAATGTTTCTCTCTCATAGATGTTTCTAGCTCTTTATCCCTCTCCCTTCCTCTCTGTAAAAAAATCAATAAAATATATTTTTTTTAAATAAGAAGAGAGAGAAACAATGATGTGAGAGAAATACGATTGGCTGCCTCCTGCACAAGCCCTGACCAGGGCCTGGGCCAAGGAGGAGCCTGCAACCAAGGTATGTGCCCTTGACTGGAATCGAACCTGAGTCCTTTTGGTCTGCAGGCTTATGCTCTATCCACTGAGCCAAATTGGCTAGGGCCACCATTGGTATTTTGATAGGAATTGCAATGCATCTATCTATTGCTTTGGGTAGTATGGACATTTTAACTATGTCAGTTCTTCCTATCCATGAGCATGGTATATGCTTCCATTTATTTGTATCTTTTTTAATGTATTTTTATTGATTTTGGAGAGAAAGGAAAAGAGAGATAGAAACACCAAAGATGAGAGAGAACCATGGATCAGCCTTCTACTGTATGCCTCACACTGGGGACAGAGCCTGCAACCCAGGTGTGTTCCCTGATTGGGAATCCAACCGAGATCTCCCAGTTCATAGGTCCAACCCCAACCATTTGAGCCATGCTAACCATCTATTTGTATATTTTTCTATTTCTTAATTCAGTATCTTATAATGTTTTGAGTACAGTCTTGTTTAAATTTATAACTAGGTATTTTTTTATTTTCTGATGTAATTGGACATGGAATTGTTTCATAGTTTCCCTTCCTAAGAGCTCACTTTTGGTGTATAAAAATGCAACTGATATCTGGATATTTATTTATTTATTTATTTATTTGTTTGTTTATTTTAACTAAAGTGTCCTTTATTCTGTATCATCCTATTAGTTTTATTATTTTTACACCAGAACTATGAAATGCTTAAGAGCTAGATTAGTAATTAAAAAATAAAAAAAAGGAATCTCAGTACAGAAACACATTTAATAAATGAAAGCAAAAATCAAGGATATGAGGAAAACCAAGAGGACAAGACAAGCCTTAACTGAAACTTTGGAAGTACCTAAGGAGATATTCTGAGTCATATTCTCTCAGCTTCCAATGATCGTATTTAATAAGCACAAGAGCCAAGAAAGACAAGCAAAGTTTTATGTTTTAAAAGATAGTCAAATTTAGGAGAAGCCAAGATTTTGACATAAGTAAACACCTGAACTTGCTGCCTTGCAAAACAACTTTAAAACTACAACTAAAAACCGAAACCAGTTTGGCTCAGTGGATAGAGTGTCGGCCTGCGCACTTAAGAGTCCCAGATTCGATTCCGGTCAAGGGCATGTATCTTGGTTGCAGGCACATCCCCAGTAGGGGGCGTGCAGGAGGCAGCTGATCGATGTTTCTATCTCATGGATATTTCTAACTTCTCTCCCTCTCTCTTCCTCTCTGTAAAAAATCAATTATATATATATATATATATATATATATATATATATATATATATATATATTAAGCTACAACTACAACTAAAAGACAAAACGGACATCATCCAGAACCACAGGTAGGCTGGCTAAGTGGAAATTCTACAACTAGAAAAAAAGAGAAAAGCACACTGAGACTCAGAGGAGCTGTGGAAGTAAAGTGCAGAGGTACAGAGGCACACGCCAGGAAAGGGCTGGCAACTGAGTATGCAGCTGACATTATCAATCCGGAGGGAGACACAAGCTCCTGACTCAGACTCATAAAAGGAGAAACTGGACTGTCTGTCATCGGGCAGGACTCCAGGGTGGTTTTCTCTCAAGAGGTGCTTGCAACGATTACTGAGGAACACTGAGGCCGAGCGGCCTCTTAAGACAGGGCTGACGGGAAGCCAATGCTGTTTGCTCCACCCTGAGTCCTCGCCCCACCAAAGTGTGCAGAGGCTTTTGCATATGAATGATCTGGTCCTTTGAAATCAAAAATTACCTAACAAGCTGCAGCTGAGTCAGAGAGACCCAGAACATCCAAAAGAAGGCCCAAGGCCCCAGAGCAGCTTGCATTGCTTCACAACTGCACCTCATCTGGGAACCTCTAGAACCCAAACAAAAAAGAGGCATCTGCAGATCTCTCCATAGCTCCTGCTGCGTGGCCTCAGGCAGAAGTTAAATTATCACCTCCTTGGAGATCCAAGAGCCAGTGTACATAGTGGTCAGAGTGGGACATTCCAGATTACAACTTCTCAGATCCATAAGGGACATACTCAGGGGGCAGACTCAGTGAGCACCAAAGCCCCACTGAAGCAAGTCCTTGCCTCATAAGGGTGTCTCCATCACAGAAGTTCTCCCAGCGTGACACAGCTGATCCTCACAGCCAATTGGCCTGGAGGTCAATTCCTCCCAGTGATAGCAACAACAATCAAGGCTTAATGACAATAAGACTGTGCACACAGCCCACAAAGGGGTGCACCAAGAGTGTCCACCTCAGGTAACTGGGGAGCCTGAGCCACTGGGCCCTATAGGACAACTAGCACACAAAGCCACTCTATCAACATAGGGAAGCAGTCAAAATGTGGAGATAAAGAAACAGGTCACAAATGAAAGAAATGGAAGAAAAAAACGACTGGATATAGAGTTCAAAACCACGGTTATAAGGTTTTTCAAGAATTTTCTAGAAACTGCTGATAAATTTAGTGAGACCCTTGAGGGTATGAAAAAAAGATCAGCTAGAAATTAAACATACACTGACTGAAATGAAGAATAACATACAGATATCCAACAGCAAACTAAAGGATCACAAAAATTAAGTCAAAGATTTGAAATACAAAAAAAAAACAAACAAAAAAACAACAACAACAAACAAAAAAAACACCCAACCAGAAAAGAAAAAAGAAAAAAGAATAAAAAAATATGAAAATAGTGAAAGAAACCTCTGGGACAACTTCAAACCTACCAACATCCAAATTATGTGGGTGCCAGAAAAGAGAGAAAGCAAGATACTGAAAACCTATTTGAAGAAATAATATCAGAAAACTCCCCCCACCTTGGTGTAAGAAATAGACTTACAAGTCCAAGAAGTGCAGAGAACCCCAAACAAAAAGAATCCAAAGGGGACCACACCAAGACACATTATAATTAAAATGCCAAGGGCAAAGGACAAAGAGAGAATATTAAAAGCAGCAAGAGAAAAACGGTTAGTTACCTACAAAGGAGTACCCATATGATTTGTCAGCTGATTTCTCAACAGAAACTATACAAGCCAGAAGGGAGTGATAAGAAATATTCAAAGTGATGAATAGCAAGAACCTACAACCAATATTACTCTACCCAGCAAAGCTATCATTCAGAACTTAAGGTCAGATAAAGAGCTTCACAGATAGGAGAACCAAGATGGCGACCTAGGTAAGCACCTAAACTGCCGCCTCACACAACAATTTAAAAAATAACAACTAAAATCAGAACAGAATTCATCCAAAAACACAGGAAAGCTGGTGGAGTGGGAAATCTACAACTAGAAAGAAGGAAAAAGGCTCACGGATCGGATTGGGAGCTGCAAAACACTGAGGTAGGGAGACGCTCGCCCTCACAGAGAGGAAGTGCAGTGGGAGGGGAAAGGTTTTCCTGATTGCACTGAACCCTTTCCCACTGTACTGAACTCCAACCCCAGCTGAAACCCCATGGACCCAGGCTCAAAAGGGTGGAGTCTGGATTGTAGGGAAAGGCACTCAGAGACTGGAAGACTGGGGGAGCCGGGAGCCACAGCCAACAGGGTCTACAGTCTCGCACGAGTGAGTAGGTGCAGAGGTCTGACACGGAGGTTGCTGCGGCCTCTTGTAGCGGAATGAGTCAGAAGCTTCAGACTACAGAGACCCAACCCAATTCTGGGGCACCCACACTCTTGCACAAGGAAGCTGGGACAATCAGGCAGAAACTCAGGGGAGCCAAGGAAGGTAGAGGTCAGGTGGAAACTCAGGCGAGTGCACAAGAGTAGGGCAGACAGGAAGCCAAGACTGTCAGCTCAGCCCTGAGACTATGCAGGCCAGAAGGGAGTGGCAAGAAATATTCAAAGTGATGAATAGCGAGAACCTACAACCAAGATTACTGTATCCAACAAAGTTATCATTCAGAATTGAAGGGCAGATAAAGAACTTCACAGATAAGAAAAAGTTAAAGGAGTTCATCACCACCAAACCAGTATTATATGAAATGCTGAAAGGTATTCTTTCAGAAGAGGAAGAAGATCAAGTGAATTAAAAATCTGAGGAACAGAATAAACTGGTGAATATAATAGAATCATGGGCAAAGAAAGGAAGTGGATTGTTAATTATCAGGGGGAAAGGGTGTGTGGTGCAGAAAGAAACTGGATTAAAATCATACACCTATGGATGAGGACAATGGGGGGAGAGGGCAGATAAGGGCAGAGGGTGGTGCGGAAACTGGGTGGAAGGGAGCTATGGAGGGGAAAAGGAGAAACAATTGTAATAATCTGAGCAATAATTATTTATTTTTTAAAATAAAAAATAAAGGATGAAAAAAAATGATTCTCTCTCATCATTGAGGTTTCTCTATCCCTCTACCTTCCTCTCTGAAATCAATAAACATATGTGTTTTGTTTAAAAACAAAAAACTCTTGGGGGATGGGGGGAGGGTAAGTTTCAGGCAGCTGGGTTTTTGTTAACACCAACCAGGTGATCCCACTGGGCATCCAAATTAGGAACCACTATTTAAGGCCCAGTTGAAATGCTGCTCTCCCAGGTAGCCACCCATAGTCACTCCTGCCTGGAAAGTCTCTATCTCTCATCTAGAGAGTCCATGGCCCATTGTCTCCTGCTTTGACTGGATTTGCCTATCTTTACTCATCTCTCTCTCTCTCTCTTTTAAATATATTTTATTGATTTTTTTTTTACAGAGAGGAAGGGAGAAAGAGTTAGAAACATCGATCAGCTGCCTCCTGAAGAAAAAAAAAAGAGCTTCACAGATAAGAAAGAGCTAAAGGAGTTCATCACCACCAAACCAGTATTCTATGAAATGCTAAAAGGTATTCCTTAAGAGGAAGAAGAAGAAAAAGGTAAAGATACAAATTATGAACAACAAATACTTATCTATCAACAAGTGAATCTAAAAATCAAGTGAATAAAAAATCTGATGAACAGAATAAACTGGTGAATGTAATAGAATCAGGGGCATAGAAACGGAGTGGACTGACAGTTCTCAGGGGGGAAAGGGGTGTGTGGGGTGTGGGAAGAGATTGAACAAAATCATACACTTATGGATGAGGAGAGTGGGGTTGGGGGGTAAAGGCATGGAGTAGGGTGGGAACCGGGTGGAGGGGAGCTCTTGGAGGACAGGGGAAAGAGGACCAATTGTAATAATCTGGACAATAAAGGTTTATTTTTTAAAAAGATAACCAAATGTAGACTTCTCTTATACTTCAAAGTGCTAATTTAAATAGATCCATTTAAGTAGAGAATATGCAAGAAAGATCATTAATTAAAGTATTGGTCTCCCTACCCAAATTAATGTTAGACATAAGAGTTTATGTCATTTTGCTAGTGTTTTAAATTTCTATGAACAAATTTCAATACTTGCTCCTTAAGCCTAAATATTTCTTAAGTTTTATAGAAAACCTTCTACAATATTAAATGCTGATAAATATACACGAAATACCTTTATAATATAAATAGTTTTTCAAATGTTAACAAGGTGCTATGGTTTTAAAATTCAAATGACCTAATAATTATGGATTCTCACAGTAACTACATAAATGTATTACAGTAAAGAGAACATTTATATGCATGAGCCATACTTGAAGCTCGGGTAGTTATGAATATGAGATCACTGGACAAATATTTCCAAAGCCTCAACAATGTGTGCAGCAGAAGGGTAGTCTTTAGGATCTTCGTTAGTGCACACAGAGAAGAGCTCAATTACTTTCTGGTATGTCTCATCCAGTTCTTCCATATTAAGAGGTGGCCTCCTTCCCAAAACTGCATAGTATGATCCATCATCGAAGTCACTTTCATCAAAAGTGTTATCTTCTTCATCATCATCATCATCATCATCATCATCTGAAAGAGTAATGTGTGGAATACATAAAGTCATCATTTCCCACAGAGTAAGGCCAAAGGCAAAATATGTCTGGTTTGTCAGTAATAATACAATTCTCCTCCAAAGTTTCCTTGGGTTTCCAAGGCTCAGTGCCAAGATAACAGGCCTCAAGGTCAGTTACTGTCATATTTTTATCCAATGCCGGAGAGACTCCTACATCACAGAATTTAATTGTTTCAAAATCACCTTCAATTATAGCATTTGAGGACTTGATGTCTCCATGAAGCAACTTCTTATCTTGGTACAGATACTTTAACCCTCTTGCCATGTTCAAAGTAGCTTTTAAAATTGTGGCTGCTGGAAAAGGATTGTGGCTGTCTTTATTTCGTTCTTCGATTAAGTCATTTACAGACTTTTCATCCCCATATTCCATAGCAAGACACAGACTGCCATCATTGGCTTCAGTGAAAGCACAATAACCTATAATATTTAGATGATGAAGGCTTTTCAAAATCTTAGCTTCATCAGTTAATCTCTTTTGATACATACTTTGATAATCACCATTACATCTAGAATTAATCTTTTTCACAGCCCAAGGAGAATGAGACAAGCCTCTTGGAGGTCTTTTCATAAGATAGACATTTACCCCTGTGCCATAGCCAAGCTTCTGCATAAACAGAGAGGCAGGAATTTTTATACATGGAGTTGAACATAACACATATTTTCTTTTTTCAGATAATTTGCTTGGTGTCTTAAAATTATTGATTTCTTCCATTGTAATAATCACTCTAGGTTCCCGGCCACGCAGTGCAACGGCCACACTCCAGGTAGAAGAGGAGCCGGCTGAGGAGAGGTCCAGGCCAAGGCTATCTTAAAAACTGGTCCCAAGGGCAGTTGGGAGGGACTCAAGCCTACAGGGAAGAGCAGTTGGGGGAGACCAGGCCTGCAGGGGAGAGCAGTTGTGGGGACTAGGACTGCAGGGAAGGGCAGTTAGGGGAAAACAGGCTGGCAGGGGAGTGGTTAGGGGGTGATCAGTTGGCAGGCAGAATGGTTAGGGGCAATCAGGAAGGCAGGCAGGCAAGCAGATGGGAGCCAGCAGTCCTGGATTGTGAGAGGGATGTCCCAGATTGGAGAGGGTGCAGGCTGGGCTGAGGGACAACCCACCCCTGTGCACGAATTTCATGCACCAGGCCTCTAATGTTAAATAAGAATGGTGAAAGTGGACATCTTTGTCTTTTCCCTCATCGAAAGGCAAATGTTTTTAGCTTTTCCCCATTGAATATGACATTAGCTGTGGGTTTGTCAGATATGGCTTTTATTATGTTGATATATGTTTCCTCTATTCCCACTGTGGTGGGAGTTTATAACATAAATGGGTCCTGGAGTTTATAACATAAATGGGTCCTGGGTTTTGTCAAAAAGCTTTTTCTGCATCTATTGATATGATTATTTGATTTCTATCCTTCATTTTATTTATGTGGTGTATCACATTTATTGATTTGAAGATATTGTATCAACCTTGCATCCCCAGAATAAATCTCACTTGATCATGATGTATGATCTTTTAAATGTATTGCTGAATTTGGTTTGCTATTCAAACAAAATACTATTTTGTTGAGAATTTTTGCATATATGTTCATCAGGGATATTAGCCTATAATTTTCTTTCTTTGCAGTGTCTTTATCTGGTTTTGGAATTAAGATAATGTTGGTCTTGTAAAATAAGAGAGCCTTTCCTCCTCTTGAGTTTTTTGGAATAGTTTGAGAAGGATAGGTGTTAGTTCTTCTTTAAATGTTTGGTAAAAACTATATGTGAAGCCATCTGTTCTAGGACTTTTCTTTCTTTTTTTTTAAAAAAAAGTGTATATTTTCCCTTTTATTGAGTTTATTAGTCTTTTCGTTAAAGTTTTTTATTATTGCTTCAATTTTATGTTATAATTGGTCTGTTCAGATTTTTTGTTTCTTCTTGATTCAGTTTGGGGAGATTGTATGTTTCTAGGAATTTACCCATTTCTTCCAGAATGTCAAATTTGTTTATATATACTTGTTTCTAATGTTTTCTTACAATCCTTTGTGTTTCTGTGGTGTTACTTGTTACTTCTAATCTTTCATTTCTTACTTTATTTGGGTCTTCTCTCTTTTTTTTCTTGATGAGTCTGGTTAAAGGTTTATCAATTTTAGTTATCTTTTCAATGAACTAACTCTTAGTTTCATTAATCTTGTAATTTTTTAGGCACTTATACTAAAATTTTATAGAAGCTGACAAATACAATACTATAAACATCAGAAAAACTAGAAAAATAACTCAATATTACCTTTCTGACACACCCCTGTAAGGCCTTTTCCCTTAAAAGGGAAAATGTTGTGTACTATTTATTCACCTGCTCATATGATGATTTTATATTATTTTCTATAAAAGAATAGAAAGAGCCAGGCTGGCATGGCTCAGTGGTTGAGCATCAGCCTAGGAACCACGAAGTCAATGGTTTAATTCTGGTCAGGGCACATGCCCAGGCTGTAAGCTCCATCCCCAGCAAGGGACGTACAGGAGGCAGCTGATCTATTATGATGTTTCTCTCCTTTCAATGTTTCTATCTCTCTATTCCCCCACCTCTCTCAAATCAATAAGACACATTTTATTTTATTTTTTCAATTTTTTTATTAAGGTATTATATGTGTACATATCTTCCCATTGCCCACCCCCACCTCCCATTCATGCCCTCCCTCCCCAGAGTTCTGTGTTCGTTGGTTGTACTTATATTCATGCATACCAGTCCTTCAGTTGTTCTCTTATCTCCCCCCAGGTCTCCTTCCCCTCCTCGCTGTCATTTGACAATCTGCTTGTTTTATGGTGACTATCTCAGGACCACACGAATAGAGTCCGCTCCTCCTCTGGTTCTCACCGCCCCTCCCCCTGGGTCCCACTGCTTCCCCTGGGACACATGGCTCTCCCGGAGCACATGGCCCCCTGGGACACACGGCTCACCCGGGGCACACGGCCCCCTGGGAATAAGACACATTTTAAAAATAAGATTAAAAGAATAGAAAGAATTCTTCCTAGCATAATTGATAAAAATTTGTACTTTATTATTGATGCTTTTATTTCATTTTTATCATTGATAGAGTTTTTAATTGTTATTGTGATAATATTAAAACAGATCTTGACAGGCTAATCATCTTTGTTTCAGTTAATATATTTAACTTCTTTCCTATCATATTTAAATTTTTGTTCATCAAAAATTCCAAAAATCAAATATGAAATTTATCTGGAAATAATTCATTTAAAGGGACAATTCAAATATATTTAAAAATTGCTATTTAGGTAGCTCTGTAACACAATGGATAGTGCATTGGACTTCTAAAAATTGCTACTAATGTATTATTAGGTGATTACATAATTAAGTAACTCAATATCTCATACACTGAGTTATTGATTAATATGTTTGAGCTTTTTGTAACTGGATAACTTGTTTTTTCAGGCTAGTTCACTGTGTCTGTGATACTTTTATGTGCCAATTCATCTGAAACTACCAAGCTTCATCAGAACAAGATGAATCAAATACACTAAAACATGGTCCAATATGTTAAAGTGGATAAAACAGAAATTCATACATAGAAAAAATCGTAATTTTTAGTATTGCTGAAAGGTTGCATTCTGCAAATATAGGATTTCTGATAAATTCTATTTCACAAGAGTCCCATAAAAACATGCTGCAGGTACTATGAAAAACACTATGAAACCTTCTCGAAAATTTTAAAATAGAACTACCATATGACCCAACAATTTCACTTCTGGGAATACTGTATATCCAAAAGAATTGAATTAGGATCTCGAAAGGATATCATTACTCCCATGTTCATTGTAGCACTACTCACAACAGCCAAGTTATGGAAACAACTTAAATGGTCATTGAAAGATGAACGGATAAACAAAATATAGTATGGATATACCATGGAATATTATTCAGTCTTAAAAAGGAAATAAATTCTTTCACATACTACAACATGCTTGAACCTTCAAGACATTGTACTAAGTGAAGTAAGCCAGTCACAGAAATATTAATATTTCATAATTCCACTTATATGACTATCTAAAATAGTCAAACTCAGAAGCATAGAATAGTGGTTGACAATAGATGGGAGGAAGCGGGTAATGAGAAGTTACTATTCAATGGGTTTAAAATTTCAGTTATGCAAATTGAGTAAGTTCTAGATATCTGCTCTACATTATAGTGCCTATAGTCAACAATAACGGACTTTACACTTAAAATTTTATTAAGGGTGTAGATCTTGCCCTGGATGGTTTGACTCACTGGATAGAATGCCAGCCTGAGGACTGAAGGGTCCTAGGTTCAATTCCGGTCAAGGGCCCATGCTCAGGTTTTGGGCTCAAATGGGGATGTGCAAGAAGCAGCCAATCAATGATTCTCTCTCATAATTGATGTTTCTATCCCTCCCTCTCCCTTCCTCTCTGAAATGAACAAAAATATAATATTTTTAAAAGAGTATAGATCTTATGCTGTTTTCTTAACATAGTAAAATATGGATGGTGCATTTACAGTTGTTTATGTTGAATTATTGAGTATTTTGGTGACAGAAGAAAATTCCCATTCTAAGTAGGCAGTACTGAATTATATAATCATATAACAATCCTATATAGTTTTACATGTCCAGTGAATGGAAGAATTTTCCATAGGCTATTGTCTGGCTTCATACATTCCAAATCTTGTTTCTCTTCAACTTCACAAATTTCCAATGCTGGATACTATAGGATGCATTAGTTTCAAGATATGGTCTCTGGCCCTACACCCTTAGCATAGCATGAAGAAAAATGTTCTTGAAACACTGTTTTTTTAATGCCGGGATGGTTAGCAATGACAGAGAAATGACTGAAAGCCATGTAAATATCTGATCACACCCAAAATAAATATAAACCTAGTTCAACTTTCCCCAAAATGTCCATTGTGACCCAATGCCAACTCCACAACAAAGGGGAATGTGACAGAGGGAAAGGGAACACTATGGAGACAGTAAAAAAAAAAAATAATAACTGCTTGCCAGGGCTTACCATGAGAGAGGAATGAATAGGCTGAGAACAGGGGATTTTTAGGGTACTGAAAATGCTCAGTATGATGCCATAATGACAGATGCATGTCATTACACAGTTACCCAAAGCCATAGAATATGGGCTATAACAATAGAGTGAACCAATTGAGTGAAAAGAGAGCTATATTGGCTGATTGCAATTAAAATATTTTACTTTTGCAAAATTAAAAAAAAATCATATGCTACATAATCTCACTGTTAAAGCTTTGTAAAAAACTGCTGCAAGTGAGGAGCTCTGGTGCTTAAGCTTCATAGCTTCACAGTAAATTTTATATTAGGCATAAAGTGTGAGAGAAAGAGAGGAGTCAATAACGATGCCCATGTTTTTGGCCTAAGCAACTGGGAAGTGAAGTTGCCATTTACTGAGATATAGATTAAGAGAAGAGAAGGTTTCTGGGTAAAAATAAGAAGTTCATTTCAGTTACCGTAGCTTATATGGGCCTGGAGTTCATGTGGAGAGAGTTGGTGGAAGAAGTCAATTAAGAAGACAACATCACATGGAATATATTTGAAACCATGATGTTGGATATGGAGTAAGAATAGAGAAAGAAAAGAGATAGACCAGGAGGAAGCCCTGGAAACTCTATTGTTGAGGAAATTGGGGAAAGGAAGAGGGATAAACAAAGGAGCCAGAGAAAGGAGCCAATGGGGCCGAAAGAAATAATGAGAGTGTGAGGGCCTAGAAACCAAGAGGGGGAAAAAAAGTGTTTCAAAGAGGAAGGAGTGATCAGACCAGCTGGCGTTGCTCAGTGGTTGAATATCAACCTATGAACCAGGAGGTAACAGTTCAATTCCCAGTCAGGGCACATGCCAGGGTTTCAGGCTCCCAGTGATGGGAGTGTAGAAGGCAGCCAATCAATGATTGCCTCTTTTCACTGATATTTCTATGGCTCTCTTCTTCTCCCTTCCTCTCTGAAATCAATAAAAATGTTTTGTTAGGGGTTTTTTTTAAGAGGAAGGAGTGGTCAACTATTTCAAGTGACGTAAGGACTGAGAATTGACATTAGGCCTAATATTGGATGTTAGAATCACTGAGATCAATAGTAATGCAGAGCATGCCAAGAGTTGGTTGGAGTGAGTCAGAGAACATGGAAGGAGTAGAATTAGAGATAGTGATCATACTTGGTGTTATGGGATCAGCATTTCTCAGTAAAAGCCCTTGAGATTGTTCACTATCAGCACATGTAGATCTACTTCATTGTTTATAAAAGTTGTTTAATGTAAGGATTAGTACTGTATAATTTATTTTATATAGTTCCCTTTTCATGAACATTTAGGCTGTTAATCTTGGCAATTATAAATGATGTTGCAATGAATATCCTTGAAGATACATTTTTGTGAACATGCAAAATATGCCTCTAAGATCAATTCCTGAATTCTGAAATTGCTAAATAAAGAGTATGCACATTTTCAGTTTTGCACATATTGCCAAATTGCCCTCAGTTGACTTTCTTAACAGTAATAGGTGAGAACTGCTATTTCCCCACACCTTTTTAAGAACTAAACACTAAAAATTTTTTAACCTTTGTCACTCTGATAAGGTTTTAAAATAACAGTGTTATTTTAATTTGCCTGTCTCTGATCACCAATAAAGCACAACAACTGTTGATGTTTATTTCCATTTGTACTTTTTTTGTATTATAAACAGAGACTTTGAGCATGTGTCTTCTTTTTATTTTAATCCATTTGTTAGAAACCTGTCATATATGTTGCAAATATGTTTTCCCTAAACATAATTTGTGGTGTCTTCAAAGCATTTGGTTGTTTTATATAATGTGGTCTAAGCATTCATTGTTTTCTTTTAATGGTTTCTGCTTTCAATATAGCATCTGATTTTTTTAACAAGAGGCACAGAAATAGATTTTAAGATTATTAACCCAAAGCTTTGCAAGAACACGTTCTCTTTTCATAACTAATCAGACATCAACAATTGGGACGAAATTGCCCATCCCTACCTCCAACTTTCATCAAGAATTTTCTTTTTATATTATTGGTAAAAAGACTGCTTAATTGCAATTTCTATGTATTTAGTTAATGTTTCTGTGTATTTACCTCACAATGCCCAGGGGCTAATGGGAACATGTGCTTTCTCTGACAAACAAGAGGAAAAAAACACACCAGTAAGACAGTCCATTATGGGCTTTTTAAATCCTTTTTTAAAATATAACATTTCCAGCATACAAATTACATAAAATGGTAGTGATTCAGTTTCCTAGCTTCAAATGCATTTCAATTCATTCCATTTATAAAGCATACTTGAGATTAAGTCATTCCATTCCAAAATATTTTTTAATCATGAGGGTTTAAAAAAAAAAAAAAAAAAAAAAAAAAAAAAAGCTCTTAAGGTAAAATGTTTTTGCCTTGCATGCATGGGTTAGAAACCACTACAGGTCCATTAAACGAAATAGCTTCTATAGTATTTGAATACTGAAAATTAAACTTTCTTTAAACCTAAAAGCTGACACAAAAGAGTTTCAGAATTTTTAATTTTCTTAATGATCAACAAATCAACTACAGAAAATGCTGTCAATTACCCACAAAATAGAGTTCACAATTTGGTCTTTTTTCCACAATAGTCCAGGTGTTTTAGAGGTAAATATTGAATTTAGTAAGTATCCAAAGTAAGGAAAACCAAATAGAGCATCCAAGCTACAAAAAAATATTTGCAAAAGCTTTCAGATTACAAAACTGTGAAGTTGTTAAAAATATCATAATGTAGAAACAGATACTTCAAGCATTCCTGAGAGAGAAGCAAAACCAGGAAAAAGAATATTCTCTATGTAATTATTTTCCTCATACTTGACTGAGTTGGCTAATTATGAGATTATCCCATTCGCAATAGAATTAAATAAAACCCATAAAATATCTCAGACTAATCAAGACTTGAGCAGGGGGACCTCTATAAAGAAAACAATAAAAACCTCTTGTGGGACATAAAATAAGACATCAATAAATGGAAATGTATTTTATTCTTGAACTAGAGGCCCAGTGCATGAAAATTCATGTAATAGAGGGGGGCGGTCTCTCAGCCAGTCCTGCCCCCTCTCAGAGTCTGTGAACCCTCAGGGGTGGTAGGCAACCCAGCAATCAAGGGAAGGCAATGCCCCATCACACCTCTGCTGCTACCACTGCCAGCAGCACAAGCCTTGGCTGGCCCTAGTTACCTGAGCCTCGAGTGGCCCTGGGCAGCTGGACAGCCGCCATCTGAGGCTTGCCTGCACCTTGGGCCAGCCCTGGGCAGCTGGGCAGCCAACATAAGAGGCTTTCCTGAGCCTCAGGCCCGACCTGGGTGGTTGGGGAGCTGAGGGAACTGGGCACCACCATTTTGTGCTTGCAGGCACCACCATCTTTGAGGGCATGGCAGTCAGCATATTCCATCTTTATTATATAAGATAGGAAGACTCAACATTATAACATTGTTAGTTCTCCATAAATTTATCTATAAATCTAACATATGCCCAAACAAAATTCTAGAAAAAATTCTCTGAAGGGAGAAATGGGGAACTTGACAAAATTATCATAAAATACATTAAAATCTGGGGATATAGGATAACAAGTGGAAATGAATCCTATCAGATAGTAAAGTGTATTATAAAACTACAGTAATTAAAAGTGTGATATAGCCGAAACCGGTTTGGCTCAGTGGATAGAGCGTCAGCCTGTGGACTGGAAGATCCCAGGTTCGATTCCAGTCAAGGGCATGTACCTTGGTTGCGGGCACATCCCCAGTAGGGGGTGTGCAGGAGGCAGCTGGTCGATGTTTCTCTCTCATGACATTTCTAGCTCTCTATCCCTTCCCCTCCCTTTCTGTAAAAAAATCAATAAAATATATTTAATAAATAAAAATAAATAAAAAGTTTATTTTAAAAAAAGTGTGATACAGGAATTGACAATTTAATGGAGCAGAATGGGATATAGAAACATAATCAAATATATGGGAGAGAATAGTCCTATAAGATAAAGTTGAATATTCATTTACTTAACAAATACTTATTAAGCCATATTTGATGTACACATGCAACACTCAAAATTTCTGCCTTAAACACAGTTTATATTCTTGTGAAGGAAACAAACAAAAAATAAATGAAATATATAGTACATCAAACAGTGATTAATACTTTTTAGAAAACTCAGGCAGGAAAGAAAGATGGGGTGTAAGGAATACAATTGTAAATACTGCAGTCATCCCTGAGGTGACATTTCAGCTAAGACTAGGAGGTGAAGGCATGATTCATGTAGATATTTGGGGAAGAGCAGAACAGATACAGCATGGTTTCTCAACCTGGGCACTTTTGACAATTTGGATCAAACCATTCCTTGTTGTAAGGGAGGCTGTGGTGTGCAACTTTTGCAGATTGGTGAAAGTGAAACAACTAGTGTGGGTGCTAGAGAGAATGGGAGAAATTGGAGTCAGCAAGAACAGGCAACTTTTTTGAGAAACGTTGTTTTACAGGGGAGCCAAGAAAGACAAAGTACAGTAACTAGAGAAGGAAGTAAGTTCAAGAGAAAGACAGAGAGTAGAAATAACATCTTTGTATGCTGATAGGAATGATGCAATGGAGAGAAAGAGCAACTGCTGGAGTGAGGTCGTTGAGTAGGAAAAAGGGGATGGCATCTAGTGTGCACAGAGAAGGATAGGCCCTACATAGAATCATGAATTATTGGTTTAGAGCAACAAGAGGGCCAGCAGGGAATAAAGACTGTTGCAGTTAAGAGGGTAGGCTGTGGAGGTGAGACCTTGTAGAAGTTCTCTTTTGTTGCTCCTATTTTCCTAGTAAAATAGGGAGCCAGGTTACCAGGTAAGAATGAATATGGGAAAGAGGGTACAAAGGTTTAAGAAGAGGGGGAAAAGTGTGTGTGGTGTGAGGTTAATTCCTATAGGTCTAGAATTAGCCAGGGCTGTTTTAAATGAAGCTCCCACATGGCATTGACATCTCATCAAGGCATGATACATACTGTTTAATAGTGTTGCTTTGTTACCATGGGTCTGAGGAGATGCAGTTGGTACCAGCTGGTCAACATTATATATTATACTAGTGTCCTGGTGAATGCATTTGTGCACATTGAAAGGAAGTTAATTAGAAGAAATATTTTAATATCGTGTTCACGTCTTGCTAATGAAAAGAAAATAGGATTCTACTGAGTCTCCTATCTACCTACTCAAGGACTTCTGTGAGGATCAAATGAAATGAGGCACAGGAAAACACTTCACAAACATTTAGTTAAACTATAAAATGTCTGCACCTGGCTATAAAGCTACTCAGGTCCCTGGGTTGAAGAAACTACAAAGAGGCTAGCTAGCCGCTAGGGAGAGGAAGCCGTGTGTTCCTACGTGACATATTATATGGCACCCACAATGACTGTTTCTAGGCTGGGCTGGGCTGTGGGCTACATTTTGCACCATGGGGTCTTGGCAGTTTTGGCTGAAATTTGGCAGGTGTCACTCCTGGGTGGTGGCAGGGCCTGTGTCCTACTTGGGGGAAACCGAGTGTTGGTTTGTCACCACCAGGTCTGTGGTGCTATTTATTTTTAAATGGCCAGTGTAGCCGAAATCAGTTTGGCTCAGTGGTAGAGCGTCAGTCTGCGGACTGAGGGGTCCCGGGTTCGATTCCGGTCAAGGGCATGTACATTGGTTGCGGGCACATCCCCAGTGGGGGGTGTCAAGAGGCAGCTGGTCGATGTTTCTCTCTCATCGACGTTTCTAGCTCTCTACCTCTCTCCCTTCCTCTCTGTAAAATATCAATAAAATATATTTTTTTAAATAAATGGCCAGTGTATGTCATGGCAGCTCCTGTGTTGAGTATCTGCCCCCTGGTGGTCAGTGTGTGTCATAGCTACTGGTCGGATAGACAATTAGCCTTTTATATAGAGGGAGAAGAGTGAGATTGATGATTTGCATCTGGTTTCAGTGTGAAACCTACCCTCCATCCCAGAAAAAAAAAACTGTTTTGCATATTCACAACAAAAACCAATGCTGAAATGGGCAAAAGACCTGAATAAACATTTCTCCAAAGACAAAATACAAATGTCCAAGAGACACATGAAAAAAATGCTCAAAGTCACTAATCATCAGAGAAATGCAAATTAAAACCACAATAAGATATTACCTCACACCTGTCAGAATGGCTATCATCAAAAAAAATCAACAAACAACAAGTGCTGTGAATATGTGTAGAAAGGGGGGCATTAGTTCACTGTTTGTGGGAATGCAGGCTGGTGCAGCCACCGTGGAAAACAGTATGAAGTTTTTTTACCTCAAAAAACTAAAAATGGAACTCTCATTTGACCCAGTGATCTCACTTCTAGGAATATATCCCAAGAAACTTGAAACACCAGTCAGAAAGGATATGTGCAACCCTATGTTCATAGCAGCACAATTCACCATAACTAGGATTTGGAAACAGCCTAAGTGATAAGGCAGTTCCATTTTTAATTTTTTGCCACTCCTGGTAATATATCCTAAAAACCCCAAAACACCAATCAGAAAGAATATATGTATCCCTGTGCTCATAGCAGCTTGTTTACAGTAACCAAGATTGGGAAGCAGCCCAAGTGCCCATCAGTAGATGAGTGAATAAAAAGGTTGTGGGACATTTGCACTATGAAATACTATGCAGCTATAAAAAAGAGGGACAGCATGGATGGACCTGGAAAATATTATGCTAAGTGAAATAAGCCAAACTGAGAAAGACAAATATCACATGATCTCACTTATTTGTGGAATCTAATGAACAAAATGAATTGACTTATTTGTGGAGTCTAATGAACAAAATAAGACCCTAAGTATGGAACACACTGACATACCTTGATGTGAGGTTGGGGGGACAAGGAAAGTTAAACCAAAGAACTTATATAATTATATGCATAACCTATGGACATGGGCAATATGGTAGTGAAGATCTGAGGGGGAGACGGTAGGGGTTGGGAGAAGCGGGGGCAGGGAGAAAATGAGAGATATCTGTAATATCAAAAATAAAATATATATTTTAAAAATCAACTATGTGTTTTGCCTACTCACAACTATAAACCTACAATTTATTCTTGTATTACCATTTATTAATTATTGTATTATTTTCCATATGAACAACTATAAAACTACTTTTGCTCCACCCTGTGTATATAAATAGCAAGGATGTTTATTGGAGCAATGTTTGTATTAGAGACAAACTGTGGGTCACTAAAATACCTATCAATATAGGACTAGTTAAATCAAATATGGCATGTCTATGTTAAGGAGCGCTAAGCAGTCATTCTACCTAATAAAAGAGTAATATGCAAATTAATCATCTCTCCACTACACCCATAAGCCACGCCCACCAGCCATGCCCACCAGCCAATCAGAGCGAGTATGCAAATAAACTCAACCAAGATGGCTACAGCCACAGAGAACAGGAGGGAGGCTTGGGTTTCCCAGGCAATGGAAGAAGCCAAGCTTTCTGCCTGCCCTTGCCAGCCTAGGCCTCCACTCAAGGCAACAAAATTTCAATTATAGAAGTTAAACAAATCCAAACTGAAATGGCAGCAGCCATGGAACAAGCAGGAGGCTTGGCTCCACTCCAGGCTACAAAGTTTCAATTGTAGAAGGTAAATAAATTCCAGATATCAGGGCCTCCACTTGTGTCACCAGGGGGCGTGGCCAGCCTGCAAACCACCACAGGCCCCTGGTCCAGACAGCCCCATGCCCCAAGGGAACCCCACCCTTATCTGGGACACCCTTCAGGGTAAACCAGCTGGCCCCCACCCATGCACCAGGCCTCTATCCTATCTAATAGAAGAGTAATCTGCAGATTGATCATCACTCCAACACACAAAATGGCTGCCCCCATGTGTTCAAAGACTGTAATCCCATGTGGACACAAGATGGCCGCCACAAGATGGCCAGCAGGAGAGGGCAGTTGGGATGGACCAGGCCTGCAAGGGAGGGCAGTTGTGGGTGGTCAGACAAGCAGGGGAGGGCAGTTGGCAGTGATTACCGTATTTGCCGGCGTATAAGACGACTTTTTGGCCCTGAAAAATATGCCTCCAAGTGGGGGGTAGTCTTATACGGCGAGTATATAACAAACTCTGTATTTTTAGTGGAAATTTTAGTGGGTCGTCTTATACGCCCAGTCATCTTATACGCCGGCAAATACGTATTTTTCAGGGCCAAAAAATCATCTTATACGCCGGCAAATACGGTAATCCTGCAGGGAGGGTAGTTAGGGGTGACCAGGCTGGCAGAGGAGAGAAGTTGGGGGCAAATAGGCTGGCAGGGAAGCAGTTAGACATCAGTCAGGCTGGCAGGGGAGTGGTTAGGGGGTGGTCAGACTGGCAGGCAGAAGTGGTTAGGGGCGATCAGGAAGGCAGGCAGGCCAACAGTTGGGAGCCAGCAGTCCTGGATTGTGAGAGGGATGTCTGACGGTGGAATTGGGCCTAAACTGGCAGTCAGACATCCCTCAAGGGGTTCCAGATTGGAGGGTGTGCAAGCTCAGTTTAGGGACCCCCCCCCCCCAGGTCCCAGGCATGAATTTTGTGCACCGGGCCTCTAGTTAAAAATAATGAAGTAGACATGTTGGCATGGAAAGATGTTCATGACCTATTGCTAATTCTGAAAAAGAAAAAGTTGCAAAACAAACATGCTGTAATTCCACTTATGGAGTAAACACATATACACATGTGAACATATATACTACATGTACATAATGCATGGCAAGTAGATAGGAGTTATGCCCAATGAACTATGGTTACCTCTGAGGAAGGGACTAGAATTCAGGTGGTGAGAGAAAGGTTAATAAGGGTTTTATTTTTTAATACTTTTAGAATGTTTGAATCTTTTTGTTATTGTGGAAGGGAGAGGTAGAAACAGAAGAAGAGAAACATCGATGTGATAGAGACACCTTGATTGACTGCCTCCTGCACGTGCCCTGACCAAGGCTGAGGGTCCAGCCTGCAACCACAGTATGAACCTGGGACCCTTTAGTCCTCAGGCCAATATTCTATCCACTGAGCCAAACCGGCTAGGCCTGTTTGAATCTTTTATGATGAGAATACATTAATCTGTGTAAACTTTCTTTGAATCATATTTGAGCATTTATTCCAATAATGCCAGCAGTATGGGAAGAGCAGTCATTCACCCTAGAAATTCTGCCCTAACTCCCCTCATCAGTTGGCTAATTATATAGGGAAGAGGGAAGATAACTATATATAGCTGTAAGCTGCAAGTGTAACATGGAACGGGGAGGGTAGAGTCTGCATTCCAGCCTCCAGAAGTTTGAAATCCAATAATAAGGTAGCTAATCTTCTATGATGTTACAAATAGCTCAGCCTGTTCCTGGGCCCAGAGAATGGTCAGCATTTCTGAGGCAAACTCCCAGAGGGGGTCAGGGTCCGGGCATAGCAACCAAGGCAAAGCATGTCCTGTCCTTGGTCTGCTTTTAAAATGTATTTCTTTTCTGAATAATGGACTCCAAAGAGACTTATCTTTTACAGCCCATTTCATCCTCCAGTTACCCAGAGCCTTGGGCTCCAGCACAGGGAGAGCAGAGTGGATTGGAGCTCTGTGAGCAGAGACCAGAGTTTGGGGTTCTGTTAGAGCTCTGTTAGAGCTAGGAAGGCAGACACCCCAGTTTCCTATGCTGGGTCATTCCCTCACACTGTGGAGGACATATTTCTCAGGCAGACCTTTCTGTAATGTTTTTTAAAAGTCTCATAACTTTATTGCAGAGTAGTTACAACCTGCTTTCTTGTAAATGTTTGGACAAACTGGATCACAAGCAAAGTTTACAAGTGATTCCTCAGTGATTCATTCAATCACATGCTTATTTCTTCATCCATTCAACTAATGTTTCTTAAGTTCTGCTATGTAGCAGGCACTTGTGCCCTTGGTGATTAACAGATAATGCTCTGATCCAAGGCAGCTCACTGGCCTGGGTGGTTTCTAAAGCCAGCTGTCAGAGAAAGTGACTAAACCACAGGAAAAGTAGAAATGACCCTGATTGATTGTATATAATTAATGGCTACTAACAAAATAAGAAGGTAATGCCTATCACAGATATGTCCAAAAGTAGAAAAGAATACGACAGAGGTAGAAAATTTGAATATAATGATTCAACAAGAGGAAAGCAAGCAACATTGGGAAAAAAATCAACACGTCTCTTGTAAAACTTTTGCCTAAAGCCTTTCTAGCTCTTGGAACAAACTATGGAATTGACTACGAAATATTTCCTCACTTGTATTTTTGGGCCACCAAAGTGGAAACCCTGCATGGAACTCTGCATTTTCCTTCTGTGTTATCACAGACTCAGGAAGTAAAAAGTGGCAGGGTATTTCCAAGGCAGCTTGTGGAGACCTCAGAAACCATAGTTTTGTGGCCACATATCTGAATCTGCTTTTCCCGGGGAAGGCTTTTACCAGAGGCAGCATAAGCTGTCCAAAACCTGAAGATCAGGTCAAGTCAAAGCCCTTAGAAGAAAGCTGAGGTCTGATCAACAGGATGACCTCATGCAAACCCAAATCCAGAGTCACAGGCAAGATTCAGAATGAGCCAAGAATTTGGTGCTGCATCTCCTTTCAGCCTACCTGCTCCTGCCTCTCTGAGCTAATAAGTCCCTTGCTCATGTTTCCCTTTATGTCTCCTCACATCCTTTGGATTCAATTCATGATGTTGGCTTTCTGTTAGAACCTTGACTCTTCACACAGTGCCTGGATCTCTTCCTCAGGCTTCCAAAAAGTGCTGAGACAACCCAGCCCCTGGGATTCTGCTATCCAAAAGTCAAGCCTATGGAGAGCATTCCCACCCCATTTACCCTAGTCCCTTTGGTAGACCAGGACTCAGATCATGGCCATGAAAAATCTCACGAGAGGCCTCCTGACAA